>CM076580.1:1503903661-1505103661 GCA_034641835.2 Pinus albicaulis
ACTGGGCCAAATAATCATATTCTTCATGTCTATGGGTTTAGCACCTTTCGGCCAGCCCCCTAACCTTCTCCACCATGTGACCCGGGCACTGAAACCACGAGCTAGCCTAAAAAAACACTTAGCGTAAATATGTATCGGGCGCATTTTGAACTGTCGATCTGTATAGATCGGACGGTCGTCGCATTCCCCATAATGCCCATCACCCACCTCCTTTCACCATTCATCACATCTCCATCGTTCATTTACCCGTGGATCAACGGTCTGTGGTACATCTTGCCTGGTGGTCCCCGCAACTGTGCATATCTGAAAAACCGTCGGTATCTATCACACCGCCGTTGGGAGGTGGGCAGTATTTTTATTTTCGGAGCGATTACACTCACTGCCCGACACGTGGCTCCGTCAATATTTCAAAACCGCCCCCCCATCGCGCATTAATGGTCGGCATTTGACTCAGTGTGATATTGCTATACGCCATCCGATCTACGATTGTCCATCCAATGGTCATCGTGCCATGAAGTTGCACAAAAGTTAATCCAAAGCAACCGTACCCCTGGCCCACCATCAGTCGCCCTTTGATGCATTTTCAGCCGTCGATCTCCTCCCGAGATCGGACAGTCCAGATTTAAAGTCAGCCCCGCCATCGCCTGGGTCCCGCCACGTCACCATTCCACGTGTCTTACCACATGTCCATCCGTCCCTTTATATTTTGTTCGAAGGTCAAAGTGTCGGGTCTTCGCATTTAAATCTTCTACATTCCGCCATCTTTCACAGTGACCGTCTTCCACTGTGTGCTACGTTTTCCACCATGATCCTGCACTATTCCACCACCTCACCGATCTACACGGTCATTCTCATCGTTCCAGCTGCATCCATCCTCCCCCTCATGGTTTTCTTAATTTGTTTTCGTATTTTGCAGGGTTACAGGTAGGCGGGCAACCACCATGATTCAGTCACCATTACAGTGACACAGTGCACAAAGGAAGCTGAATTTAACGCCTGATATCATAGGAGAGTGTCCGGAAAGGTGTCCGCGACATAAATTTCATCAAAGGACAGAGTTCAAACTCTGTAAAGGCTCTCCGGCGCCATTAAAGCTCGGTTTTTCACTGACATAGATAGTTTGAAGCGGCAAAGAGTATCAGTACAGAGTTAGGGAGTTCTTATGCACATCATGGAAGATATTAAGCCTTAATCCATGTATTTAAAGGCAGGGTACCAAAATCGAAGACCCTGTGGATCTCTCGGAAGGTTCAATGCACAGAAAACCATATTAACAGGGTTTTGACATTAGCGGAACGTTCTTCCATAAAAGGACACAACATCCATACTACGTTCATTCTATGCCGTGTTCCTGAGAAGATTTCTGCCCTCACAACAGTCCTATGCCATCAGAAGCATTTGTTACATAGTATGGCAGACCTTAGCATCATTTATTTAATTTTTGTTTATTCACTAGAAGTACTACAGAGTACTGCAGCCAAAGTACATCAGAGACATACCGAAGTAAATGGAAGCCTGGAGAAGACCACTCTTTCACCCAAAGAGTGCCATGGATAAATGCACAGAATTTAAATAGAATGGGCCTCGGCCCTCTTCCTCTTCTGAGTTTTAATGCGGCATTTAGTTTTCACCTACCTTCTCTACTCCACTTGAGATATAAATTCATGAAGAAACTCATTGTAAAGGTTGTTGATCAGTTATCAGAGAATTTCAAGCTGTTTCTTTTGAGACATAGTCTCTGTGTAAAGTTGTAAGATAGGCTGAGGAAGATGTTTTCTGATTGAGTATTCAGCTATTGGCAATGTTGTACTTGACTGGTGTTGCTTTTTAATATGACAAGCACATTTCTTTGGATCCTGATCTAATGCAGCGGTGATGTTTTTCTATCTCTGTATTTGTGTTTAACTTGTATTCCACTTCATTTCATTTCTACTGGCTCGGATCAGAAATCTGGCATAGGATTTACCCTTGTTAGGTACCCTATGTTTCTGATCTCCTTGCCTTTAATGTTTTCTACTAAATGTGTTATCTAAGAGTTGATTTCAGTTGATTTAGCCAGTTTAGTGGATGTTATTGCCTGCTAGCTGATGTATGAATTAAATGAATCTGTTCTTAGATGTTCTTGTTAGGCTTTAATTGAAAGAATTGGGAACACTGAGAGGTCTAGAACCCTGTTTCTATCTCACTAGGATCCTTTTCAATTGATTGAACCTTTCTAAGATCCCTCAAGTTGGAGGCCGAAGCATTGAGAGTTCAAAGTCTCTCTCTGATCTCAGGTCTTTAACTTTGTGTTCTAAATCTTTATTGTTTCCTCCTCCCTTACCGTTCCATACCACACTATCATCTTTAAGATCCAACGTTTTAGATGACTAGCCCAACTGAAAGCCTGCACATTGAATAGAAAGTAAACCATTTCCTAACTCCATTTCCCAATGGTTTTGAATGCTCCCTGGAATACTTCACCTCTGCCTAAATCCTCTTTGCTCATCCTTGTCTTACATTGAACCCTTCTTTCCTGATGACCAGCAACCAAACAAACAATCAAACAAAAAAACCTTGTGCCTATAACTAGCCTAATATCTTAAACTTTGAGCTTAGAAGTCATATATCTTTGACATATCATAGAGAGATCCCTCTATGGACCTAGGAGGGCTAGATCCTGAGGTTTGAAAGTGGTTCTAATGTTGTCTCATCTTTTGGTCTTGCCAATCTGGCCAAAACATGGGAACCCCAACATAATGGCGACTCCGCTAGGGAAAAATCTGAGTGCCTAAACTGCTAACATTGGTCTGTGTCCCATTGTCGTCACAACATAATGGCGACTCCAATGGGGATTGAGTGCATTTCACCTTAAACATTCTTAGGCACTCAAAAGACCCAAGATCTCTGATTAGATTGGCATTCAATTGCTGATGGTGGACAACATCCTGCTTCAAGCATTCATATACATCCACCTGGCGACTCCAAACTCCATAACTCCCAAAAGACCAAATGACTCCACTGGTAGAAGACTCTGAACTGGTTGAGAAGAAGCAGTAGCCTTCTTTGCATAAATATGGATCCAGACATGGACAGGGATACAAAGCATGATGCTTTGTATGACCAATTAGATGAATTAATAGAAACGTTTGGTAATGTGCTGGAGATGTACATGGCTAGTCTGAATGCAAATGATGATTATTTAGAACAACCCATGCCTCTTCCAGAACAAGAACAAACTCAAGATCGAGAAGATGAGCAAGACATGTATGATGCTCAAGAATCTGTAGAAGACGAAGAGGAAAGTGATCAGGAACTGCCTGATTGCTTACCTATGTGTTGTGTTACGATGATTAGAGAATATCAGGACCTGATAGAAAAATCTAATAGGGAACACTGCTTTGAGGAGATGAGAGAACACTTGGAAGAGGCAGAATCTGATGTGGAAGAAGAGGCTCAAGAAAACATCCAGCCTCCAAATCAGCTAATACAAGAGAAAGAGGACTGCTGGTCTTCTGTCCATGATGAGAGGGAAACCCCTCTTTTGACAGAAGAAGAGATTGATCAGATATTAAACCAGCAGTCCACCTCAGAAATATTTTATAGAACACACACTCTTTCTCATTCATCTTATGAGTTTGATGATTCAGATCCATAAGACTCCTCTGTGGATCAGGACGAAGAAAGACCTGCTGAATATCCAGAAGGTTTGGTAGGCAACATTACTTATAGTTATGATTTTCCTTTTTATGATCCGTTTGATGATGATTGTATTCAAAGGGAAGTTGAGCTTGCAGGACCATCATCCTTAGATTCATGAGAGGAAGATCAGAGCCAACAATTTTAGAAAAGTAATGAAACCAGTTAGCCTATCTATGATACTGATGGGGAGAGCTACGATAGTATAATAGCAGATGAATATTCCTTGAATCTTCACTCTGCTTTACCACAAACCGTCAGTGAAACTAGAAAACAACATATTTCCTTTTCAGAGGATGAGGAGGCAAGAAAAGAAGAAATTCCTGAGCAGATTGAAAGCAAGGAGTTTCCTCTCGAAGAAGAGGAAGCAAAAGAAAACACCCCTGCTCAAGAATACATAGATCTGTTCACAGAGCTCAGCGCATCAGAGCAGAATATATCAGAGCTCCAAGAGGATAGCACTGCCACATATGATGAGTCCTCCAGCTCAGAAAATGAAGAAGATGAGGGAGATTCTCTTTCTCAAGAGAGTCTCGTTCTTAATCCAGTGGAAGAAGAAGAAATCCTGGTTGAAGCCTGCCTGCCAAATATTCATAACCAGGTATCATTTCATGATCCTTATGTCCATTTCCTGCACACATTTGAAGAAGGATCAAGGGTATTTTTGAGCAGCATGTTGCAAACAGAAATAAATTTTTTTAAAGCTGCTATTGTGGAACAAAAAGAGTGGGAGCAGCCCTGCCTATCCAGCCTGCTTTTTGGTCAATTTAGTGTGTCCTAAATTGCTACATTAATTTGTCAATCCGAGATTCGTAAGCTAACGAAGTGTGGCGCACTATATGTGCAAGATAACCTATCTCTTACTTTTTGTCGTTTTTGGTTTTTTTCTTTTTATCTTGGTTGGTTTCCTAATGTGAGATGGAAATTCTAAAAGACAAGTATGGTTATGATTGTTCAAGGCAATGATGTCCTTTATAATGATTTACCAAACTTCAAACTTTAAAAGGATTTTGAAACATACAATGAGAAAATTAGTTCCTAAAAGGAAATGAAAATGTGCCACTATTCTAGTTAAACAAACAGTGAACTATTGATCATGAAAACCATTACCCTTGCTGCTATCTAAACACAAAAGAAACTGTATTCAAAGAAAATGTTGCAAGTAAAGTAAAAATAAAATCAAATTACATCAACTCATATTCTGACCCCTCACCATTAGTCTCGCTATGGCTTTCGGAGGTAATCATAAATAACTTGAGAAATCTGATATCTAATTTGCAAAGAAATAAACTAATTTCAAATTACACACTCATACTTCAATCCCTCACCATTAGTATCGCTATGGCTTTCGGAGGTAACTGATAATGACATGAGAAATTTAATATATATCTTGCAGAAAAGTAAACTAATATCAAACTATACACTCATACTTCAATTCCTCACCATTAGTCTCGCTATGGCTTTCGGAGGTAACTGAAAATGACATGAACAGTTTAATATCTAATCTAACTACTTAAAGCAAATGTGCAAGACTGAAATAAACAAAACAATGCTGGAATTAAACAAAAACTAAGAAAAAGAAATCAGCAGAAGGACAATATTGATTCCATGTCATTAGTCATTATAAAATGATGTGCAAATGCCCGGGCTGCCTATTGTAATCTGGAACAAAACACTGATCAGTTAACAACAATATAAAACATAAAAGATTATGGACAGAAGTAAAATGTAAAGCATGAAAGATTATGGACAAAGATGAAACGTAAATACCATGAAAGATGTAATATATATACACGTGAATGACTATGGCACAATGAACGTAAATAAATGAAGCATGAAACTATACAGTAATACACAAAACCTCAGCGTGTGCAGGGGCCCTCTGCACAAACCTCGGGCAACAGCTTTCAAATACGAATTACGCTTTTGAACAGAGTCTTCTCATATATTAAAATGCGGTCATAACAGAGAAATAATGTCGCAGCACAATGGCGACGCAATTACATTACAGAACTAACTATTATGCGTATGAGAACGCATTATTTATAACAGAGGGTGACATAACTAATTCCCTAAAGTCTGCGCTGATAGAAGACACGTGAACCACCACGTCCAGAGATCTAGCATTATGGCCGCCGTGAGGATTAAATCTATGGAGAGTGGCTGTTGGATTCGGCTTATGGAGCCGTTTATAGGTGTTGATATGTCTCCCGTGATTTAGAAATGGCCACGCAAATCTTCACGTGATGAGAAACAAAGTTCTGTCACCGTGGGACTCTTCGGTTGACCACCACTTGGCCACCTTTGACCACAACCTTCTTAGGTGAATTCGACTGAGCCAATAGGACAAGATCCATGTCCATGTCATTTCTAACTTGCCCATGTGGCTCGATTTGCCTGAAGACACCTACAATATAGACTTTAACAAAATGGCTGCGGAAAGTTGCAGTAGCTGCGAAAAGTGACAAGATTTCGCAGCTAAATGAGCAAAAATATAATTCAAACAACAGACACAAAACATAGTTAAAAACCATTCTAAATTATCTTTTACAATTAATATGCAATGATATTGATGACTTAGAAGGTCCAGGTGAATGAAAAAGGTCTAGAAAGGTGTATAGGAAAGATGCAGATTTGAGACTCAACACCTGCTCAAGGAGTTGAGCAAGAGAGACCAGTCATGGGATCATTTGATGGACTAGTTGCATTGGAAGACAATGTTTGTAAGCTAGACTTGTAAATATTCTAGTTAGAGTAGGGTAGGTAGGAAAAGCTCAATAAAGCTCAGTCTGTGAGCATGTAGTTAGTTGTTTTAATTTCTGCAAAGTCCAGCAAGTCAAACAGTCTAATCCTGGCTTGACTGTTTTCAATTTCTGTCTTAGAATGTAGAGAAGAAATCTGCTAGACAGTTTAATCCTAGCAGATATTAGATTAGGTAGAGAAACATATGAGATCAACAGTCTAATCTAGTCTCATGGAGTGATAAGGGTAGATTTAGAATAGGTTTATTTTATGTTTATAAAATAAATGATGTAAAGGGTCTACTAGTCCAAATGCACCCTAAAAGAAAAATGCTAGGATTGTAGTCTGGGTAGGTAGATTGTTTGAGAATGTTTCTGCTGATTTGATGTCTTCACAATCTGTGGCAGCTGATCCAAGAGAAGAAAAGAATGAGTCAAGCACCAGGCATCTGGCCTACACCAAAGATCATTCTCTGAATTCTTGACTCCTTCAAGAAGAAGCCATCCCCATGTGGAGCCACTGTCAGCCCCCTATGAATTTTTTGACAAGCAAACAGGGGGCTAAAATGTTTTTGAGCCTTCAAGGAATGCATTTCCCTCTTAAAACACATCATCCTTGAAGCCTCCTTATGCCCTCTGCCGTGTGGTTTACTTCTACTGCTGTATACACCCAAAAAAGCCTCTCTGATTTTTACGAATTTGTTCCTAAAGGCCTACATTCGCCCCTTGTATCCCTGCAGAATATCCCATTTTAACCCCTTTTTCCCTTTGTTAAAATTTCCCCTTCTATCCCCTAAATCCTCCCAAAATCCCCTTTACATCCTGCACACACCCCTTGTTTGGCCTATTTTCCCCTTTTTCCCTCTATCGTTACCTATTTCTGCCCTCAAATTTCATTAAAATGGGCCAATATCCATTTTCCACCTTATGAGGTCTTAGCCCCCTTCGGCTGGCCCCTAAAACTGTCTCCCCCCGTGTGATCTGGGCGCTAGAACCACCCACCAGCCCGAAAAGCGCTTATCTCAAATATGTATCGGGAGTGTCGTGAGCCATCGATCTGCACCGATCGGACAGCCATCGCGAGCTCTGTAACGTCCATCACCCGACCCCTCCTTTCACCGTTCATCACATCTCCACCGTTCATTTACCCATGGATCAACGGTTTGCGGTACATCTTGCCTGGTGGTCCCTGCAACCGCGCATATCTGAAAATCGCTGGTATCTATCGCACCGCCGTTGGGAGGTGGGCAGTATTTTTATTTTCCGAGCGATTCCACTCACCGCTCGACACGTGGTTCCGTCACTATTTCAAAATTGCGCCCCCATCGTGCGTTAACGTTCGGCATTTGACCCGGTACGATATGCATATCAACCGTCTGATCTGAAGCTCTCCATCCAATGGTGATCGCTCCACGAAGTTGCACGGAGGATAACCCAAGGCAGCCGTAACCCTGGCCCACTATCTGTCGCCCTCCAATATGTTTTCCACCATCAATCTCCTCTTGAGATCGGACGGTCCAGTTTCAATCACCCTTTGTCATGTCCTCAACCGTCGATCTCCTCTTGAGATTCGATGGTCCAAATTTATTTTCACGCCTGCCGTTGACCGGTCCCGCCATGTCACCATTCCACGTGTTTCATCACATCTTTCGCCCGTCCCTGTATATATATTCATTCAAAGGTCAAATGTTAATGTTTTACATTAAAATTTCCGTTCTCGCCACCCTCCAACTACATTTTCCCACTGCGCCACCATTATGCAAGCCTCCCACTGCATTTTCCACCGTAATCCTGCACTATTCCACCATTTCACCAGCTGCACGTGAACTTTCGTCATCCCCGCTGCATTCACCTTCCCCGTGCATGATTTCTTAATGTGTTTACGTGTTTTGTAGGGTTTCGGGTGGTGAAAACCACCGTGGTTCACAGTCACTGTTGCAGTGGCTCAAAACGCAAGAAAGGACCATTTCAGGGGTCGAATATATGAAGAAAGCCTGGGAAGGAGCCATGACAGGATGTGCATTCAAAGAGCGCAGCTAAAAATCTGTCAAACCTTCAAGAGCCATTTAAACGCAGACTTTGCAGACAGAGAGTATCAGTGGAACAAAAGAAAGTTCAAGGCACGTAATTGAAGATTTTTAAGCCTTTTTTTAGGGATTTAGAAGGCAAAGGTAGCAGTTCGAAGACCCCGAGGATCGATCAGAAGGTCCAAGGCACGAAAAATAATACTAAAGGGTTTTCACATTAGCAGAAGGTTCTTTCCATAAAGGACGATGCACCCATACAGTTCTCATCCTATGCCGTGTTCTAGAGATATTTTCCAGTCCTGACAATAGTCCTATGATACCAGCGCATTAGTTATGCAGTATGGCAGACCCTAACATCATTATTCTGCCTTTTGTGCAATTCACCAGAACACTGCAGTGAGTACATCAGAGACATACCTGGAAGTAAATTATAGCCTGACGAAGACCATTCTTCTCATCCAAAGAGTACCAGAGATAAATGCTCAGAATTTAAAACAGAACGAGGCTTTGACCCTCTCCCTCTTCTGAGTTTTAATGCTACATTTAGTTCCTCACCTACCTTCTCTGCTCCACTCGAGCTATAAGAATCCTCGAGAACATATTCTAAAAGGTTGTTGTTGTTCGGTTGTTGTCGATTGCTGTTAGAGGGATCCATTTTGACCGTTAGAACAGTCTTGGGAGGGAGTAGCAGAGTAGTTTGTAATGTAGTAGGCTGGGAGGAGAAAGTATGGACTGTAACAGCCATTGAGCTCAGTGTATGTGACTGGTTTTGCATCAATTAATCAAGCACATTTCTTTGGATCCTAGTATATTACTACGGGTGATGTTTCTCTTATCTTATCATTTAATTACATTTTCATGCTGTTCATTGGTCTTCTGGGCTTGCATCAGAATATTGGCATAGGATTTAACCTTGTTACGTACCCTATGTTTCTTCTCTCCTTGCCTTTAATGTTTTCTGCTGCTTAGTTTTTCTTGTTGGGTTTAAGCTGGAAGATTTGAGAACACTGGGGATTAGAGTTAGCCCTGTCCACTAGGATCCTTGTGCGACCAGCTGGCCTTTCTAAGATCTCTTGTTGGTGTCAAAGCATTGAAGGTTCAAAGTCCTTCTCTGATCTACAAACCTTGGCTCTGTTAAAATTATCTTTGTTTTTCCTCTTGGAGCATGCTAAAGCTGACCTGGAGTTAAATGACCTCTGGTCCAATCTATAAGCTGCCCCTTTGTCCCTCCATTAAAAGCTGCCTTTGAGTATGTCTAAGCAGGTCTAGAGTTAAATGACCTTTGACCTGATCTATAGACAGAAATTGGGTGTCTTTCGTTCTCTCACTTTCAAATCCTTAATGTTTCATCCCACCATCTATCTAAAAAGATCCTTTAGTGTAGATGACTTGCCCTCTGAAAGCCTTGGCTAGTTGTTGCATGTAATTCCCTTTCATGACTCCATATCCCAATGGATGGCACTTTCTTGTCCTATCCTCTTTGCTGAAACATCCTGCTACTTTTTCCTTTTTATCCCATTATTTTCTCAGTCTATGATCTCATGACCAACCCAACAACCAACCAACCAAATCATTTTAAACCCCTATTTGTGCTTCATAACTAGCCTAACATCTCATTTGAGCTTTCAAAGATATATCATTCTTTGTTTCATTGGAGAGATCCCTCTCCGGGTCCAAGAGGGCTAGATCCTAGGGCCCCAAAGCGGTTCTGATGTTGTCTCATCTTTTGGTCTTGCCAATCTGGCCAAAACATGGGAACCCCAACACCCTCGCCGATTTAATCTCTGCCATTGATTCCCTTCACAATCTAACGGTTGGCGCTCAATCGCACCATCGTCAATCAAAAATTTTAAATGTGTCACCCTCCGCCTCCCCCGATTGCGATTCTCCGATCCAATCGTGACCATCCGGTCAAACGAGATCGACGACCCATATTACATCGCGTCTTCCACCATGTTTCTTCCATTGGACCTTCCCAAAACTTCATCCTTTAATCCCCGCCGTTGATCTCCTCCTGAGATCCAACGGTTCACAATTAATTGCCCTCTGCCCTAGCCGGGTCCCATCATCATAAGCCTCGCTTCATTCATTTTCTGTGATTTCCATTGTAGTCGCCCAAGGTTAAAGCTTTGGTGTTTTAGCACTAAAGCGTTATTTCTCTGCCCATTTGACTGTTAACCCCTCTGTCGGTTGATCCCGACCGTTGATCTTCGTCTGCCCCTATGATTGGACGGTTCGTGACCCCTCTCTCTCCAAAACCTCCATCAGTCACCCGCTTTCCACCATTCCCCTTGGCCTCCACAGCAATTCTTCCGCCCCCTTCCCTGGATTTTATAATTAATTTAATTTAATGTGCAAGGATTATAGAGAGGCCATTACAGCAGCCAAGTGAAGCAGCATAGATGTATTTGAGGGATTTAAACCCGTAATTGAAGATTTAATGTGCTAATCCTGTGTTCAAAGGATTAAGGCACAGTTCGAAGACTAAGGAGCACATCAGCAAGTCATATCAGTGCTACATATCAGCCGAACATATTCTCTCATAAGTACACCTTCCTACAACGTCCTCCATGCCCCCTCAAGCCCAGGAAAATTAAAGACACTGACAAAAGCTTCTTAAGACTGTCAGAACTGCAGTAATGGAAGCATGGAGACCTGAAGACCTTTCAGTCACCTTACTTGCTTCAAAAGACAGAACAGAGGGCCTTACAGCCAGAAAGACTTCAATGACCCATCCGAGGTCAATATCGACCTGACAGAGACTCCCAGACGATACTATAGAGTACTTACATTGATGCAGGTTGCCATTAAGTAGAGTGGGCATGAAATCTTCCACCACTCTGTCTTAATGGATCCATTTAATTTGTATCTACTCCTACTATTGCTCATTCTCCTATAAGAATCCAAAGAACATATTGTAAAAGGTTGTTGTTCGGTTGTTGTCGATTGTTGTCAGAGGGATTCAGTTTGATTGTTAGAACAGTCTTGGGAGGGAGTAGTAGAGTAGTTTGTAATGTAGTAGGCTGGGAGGAGAAAATCTAGACTGTAACAGCTATTGAGCTCAGTGTATGTGATTGGTTTTGCATCAATTAATCAAGCAAATTTCTTTGGATCCTGGTCTATTACTACGGGTGATGTTTTCTTATCAAATTTTTTATTACATTTTTCATATTGTTCATTTCTTCTGGCTCACATCAGAAATCTGGCATAGGATTTACCCTTGTTAGGTACCCTATGCTTCTACTCTCCTTGCCTTCAATGTTTTCTGCTGTATGTGTTATCTGAGGATTGATTTCAAACTAATTTAACCAGCGTAGTAGTTCCATATGCTGCTAGTTGATGTATGAATTAATGAAATCTTTCTTTAGTTGTTCTTGTTGGGTTTAAGCTGGAATATTTGGGATACTGGGGATTAGAGTTAGCCCTGTCCACTAGGATCCTTGTGCGACCAGCTAGCCTTTCTAACATCTCTTGCTGGTGTCAAAGCATTGAAGGTTCAAAGTCCTTCTCTGATCTATAGACCCTGGCTCTGTTAAACTTATCTCTGTTTTCCCTTGGAGCATGCTAAAGCAGACCTAGAGTTAAATGACCTCTCGTCCGATCTATAAGCTGCCCCCTTGTGACTTCATTGAGAGCTACCTTTGAGTATGTCCAAGCAGGCCTGGAGTTAAATGACCTCTGACCTGATCTATAGACAGAAATTGGGTTGTTTTCCTTCTTTCACTTTCAATCCTTAATGTTCCATTCCACCATCTATCTAAAAGATCCTTTAGTATAGATGACTTGCCCTCTGAAGGCCTTGGCTAGTGGTTTGCAAGTAATTCCCTTTCATGACTCCATAGCCCAATGGATGGAACTTTTTTGACCTATCCTCTTTTACCGAAACGTCCTACTACTTTTCTCCTTTCCTTCCATTACCTTCTCAGTCTATGATCTCATGACCAACCCAGCAACCAACCAACCAACCAAATCATTTTAAACCCCCTTTGTGCTTCATATCTAGCCTAACATCTCATTTGAGCTTCAAAGATATATATCATTCTTTGCTTCATGGAGAGATCCCTCTCCGGGTCCAGGAGGGCTAGATCCTAGGGCCCCAAAGTGGTTATGATGTTGTCTCATCTTTTGGTCTTGCTAATCTGGCCAAAACATGGGAACCCCAACATAATGGCGACTCCACTGGGGAAGAGAGGATTGGCTTTAAATTGCTGATGGTGGACAACAGCCTACTTCAAACAGTCAAATTCATCCACCTAGCGACTCCACACCCCATAACCCCTAAAAGACCAAATGACTCCACTGGTAGAAGACTCTGAACTGGTTGAGAAGACGCAGTGACCATCTTTGTAGAAAAATGGATCCAGACATGGACAGAGATACAAAGCTAGATACTTTGTATGATCAATTAAACGAGATAGCAGACATGTTTGGTAAAGTGTTGGAGATGTATATGGCTAATTTGAATGCAAATGATGATTATTTAGAACAGCCCACGCCTCTTCCAGAACAAGAACAAACTCAAGACCTAGATAATGAGAAAGACATGTATGACCTACATAAGTGCTTACCTATGTCTTGTGTTACGCTGACTAGAGAATATCAGGACCTAATAGCAAAAGCTAATAGGGAAGGCTGCTTTGAGGAAACAAGAGACCACACAGAAGAGGCAGAATCTGATATGGAAGGAAAGGCTTATGAAAACATCCCGCCTCCAAGTCAACTAATACAAGAGGAAGAGGACTGCTGTTCTTATGTCCGTGATGAAAGGGACACACCTCTTTTGACGGAAGAAGAGATTGATCAGATATTAAACCAGCGGTCTACCTCCGAAGTCTTTTATAGAACAGACACCCTTGCTCAGTCGTATATTGAGTTTGATGATTCAGATCCAGAGAACTCCTCCGTGGATCAGAACGAAGAAAGACTTGCTGGGCGTCCAAAATGGCTGACTTGGCCAAGTCAGCCTATTTACGACACTGATGAGGAAAGTTACGACAACCTGGTAATATATGAGGATTCATTGAATTCTCACTCTGTTACAGCTCAGATCATCAGTGAGAACTCCATAGAGACTAGAGGTCAGTAGTCTTTCCTTTTAGAAGATGAGGAGGAAAGCAAAGAAGAGATTCTTGAGCATGATGAAAGCAAGGTGCCTTCTCTTGAAAAAGAGGAAGTAATGGAACAAACCACTGCTCAAGAATACATGAATCTTTTCACGGAGCTCAGCCCAACAGAGCAGAATATATCAGAGCTCCAAGAGGACTCAGCTGCAATATACGATGAGTCCTCCAGTTCAGAAAATGAAGGAGACACTCTACCCCAAGAGAGTCTTTTTCTCAACCCAGTGGTAGAAGAAGCAATCCTGGTTGAAACTAGCCTGACAAATATTTACAACCAAGTATCATTTCATGATCCTTATGTTCATTTGCTACAAACATTTGAAGAAGGATCAAAGGTCTTTTTGAGTAGCACGTTGCAGACAACGAGAAAATTTTTAAAGGCTACTGTTGAGGAACCAAAAGAATGGGAGTGGCCCTGCCTATCCAGCCTGCTCAAGGAGATGAGAAGGAAAGACCAGTCATGGGATCACCTGATGGACTGGTTGCATTGGAAGACAATGTTTGCAAGCTAGACTTGTAAATATTCCAGTTAGAGTAGGGTAGGTAGGAAAAGCTCAATAAAGCTCAGCCTGTGAGCATTTAGTCAGTTGTTTTCAATTTCTGCAAAGTTTTCAGTCCATAAGCAATTTTGTCTCTGTGCCATGGTCCACAGCAAGCCAAACAGTTTAATCCTGGCTTGACTGTTTTTCAATTTCTGTCTTAGAATGTAGAGAAGAAGTTTGCTAGACAGTTTAATCCTAGCAGATATAGTTTAGGTAGAGAAACTATGAGGCCAACAGTTTAATCTGGTCTCATGGAGTAATAAGGGTAGAAATAGAATAGGTTTATTTTCCTGTTGGTAAAAAAATGATGATGTAAAGGGTCTGCTAGTCCAAATGCACCCAAAAGAAAAAATGCTAGGACTATAGTCTGGGTAGGTAGTTGTTTGAGGGAATTTTACTGCTGATATGATGTCTTCATGATTTGTGGCAACTAATCTAAGAAATAATGGATGGGTCAAGCATCAGGCATCTGGCCTACACCAAATATCACTTTCTGGATTCTTGACTCCTTCAAGAAGAAGCCATCCCCATGTGGAGCCACTATTAGCCCCCTATGAATTTTTTGACAAGCAAACAGGGGGCTAAAATGTTTTTGAGCCTTCAAGGAATGCATTTCCTTGAAAAAACATCATCCTTGAAGCCTCCTTGTGCCTTTTTCTTTTGATGAATCCTCAGTATTGTTTCCAGTTTAAAAGCCTCTCTGTTTTTGAAGAAAATGCCCAAAAGGCCCCCCTTTCCCTCTTATTTCATTCCCCCTAGATATCTGTTTTCCTCATCTTTTTCCCCTCCCTAAATTCCTCACTAACCCTCTAAACCATCTTAAGTCCCCTTTTAAACCCTTCAAATACTCTTTGTTTGGTTTAATAAACCCTTTTCTCTCTACCGTTTCCCTCTTTAGCCTTAAAAATCCTCTTTTTTGGCTTTAAAATCCATCTTTTAACATATGAGAGGCTCTTCAAAGTGGAGGAATAACCTGTTATGATTATTTTAATGAGTATATGAGAGGCTTTAGCCCCTTTCGGCCCAGCCCCTTGACCACTTCCCCTCCATGCGCCCGAGTGCTAAGACCAAGCGCTAAGGCCTGGGCGCTAATCGCAATCGCAACTTTCGGGAGGCGCACCTATGTGTTATACGAAAAACTTCCGATGCGATTGTAATATGGTTCTATAGACCCCTGCCACGATCTGATCCGTCGATCTATATAGATCCGACGGTCCAGCGCTGATTGCATCGCGCCCATCGCCCCGATTCTTTCACCCATCCGATGCTCATCTCCACCGTTGATTCGTTGTCGAACGGACGGCCATCGCATCCCCGCTCCAATCGCAATCGGAACTTCTTGTCGTGCCGCCCCTCCGCCTCTTTCGATTGCAATTCCCCGATTGGATCCTAGCCGTTGATCTCTTGAGATCCAATGGTCCAGATCTCATCGCTCCCGCTCATTGCCCCGCTTGTTTTCCCTCTCGATTGAATCTCCACCATTGATCTATCACTCTGATCCAATGGCCATCGCATAATCACATCGCCACTCCAATCGCAATCAGAACTTCTGGCTGTGCTGCCCCTCCATCCCTTCCGATTGCGATCCCCCGATCTGGTCGTAGCCGTTCATCCCGCTTGATCCGACGGTCCAGATTTCTCCCGCTCTGCTTCTATACCCCCATCGTTCCCCTCGCCGATTTAATCTCCGCCGTTGATTCCCTTTACAATCTAACAGTTGGCGCTCAATCACACCATCATCAATCGCAAATTTTAAATGTGTCACCCTCCGCCTCCCTCGATTGCGATTCCCGGATCCAATCGTGACCGTCCGTTCAAACGAGATCGACGTCCCATATTGCAGCGCGTCTTCCACCATGTTTCTTCCATCGGACCTTCCCAAAACTTCATCCTTTAATCCCTGCCATTTATCTCCTCCTGAGATCCAACGGTTCATAGTTAATCGCCCTCCGCCCTAGCCGGGTCCCACCATCATAAGCCTCGCTTCATTCATTTTCTGTGATTTCCATTGTATTTGCCCAAGGTTAAAGCTTTGGTGTTTTAGCACTAAAGCGTTATTTCTCCGCCCATTTGACTGTTAACCCCTCTGTCTATTGATCCTGACCATTGATATTCGTTTGCCCCTATGATCGGACGGTCTGTGACCCCTCTCTCTCCAAAACCTCCATCAGTCACCTGCTTTCCACCATTCCCCTTGGCCTCCACAGAAATTCTTCCGCCCCCTTCCTTGAATTTTATAATTGATTTAATTATTGTGCAGGGATTACAGAGAGGCCATTATAGTAGCAGAGACAGATTTGAGGGATTTAAGCCCGTAATTGAAGATTTAATGTGCTAATCTCGTGTTCAAAGGATTAAGGCACAGTTCGAAGACTAAGGAGCACATAAACAAGTCATATCAGTGCTATATATCAGCAGAACGTATTCTCTCAGAAGTACACCTTCCTACAACGTCCTCCATGCCCCCTCGAGCCCAGGAAAATTAAAGACACTGACAGAAGCTTCTTAAGACTGTCAGAACTGCAGTAATGGAAGCATGGAGACCTGAAGACCTTTCAGTCACCTTACTTGCTTCATAAGACAGAACAGAGGGCCTTACAGCTAGAAAGACTTCAATGACCCATCCAAGGTCAATATCGACCTGACAGAGACTCCTAGACCATACTATACAGCATTTACATCGATGCAAGTTGCCATTAAGCAGAGTGGGCATGAACTCTTCCACCACTCTGTCTTAATGGATCCATTTAATTTGTATCTACTCCTGCTATTGCTCATTCTCCTATAAGAATCCCAAGAAAATATTGTAAAAGGTTGTTGTTCGGTTGTTGTCGATTACTGTCAGAGGGATTTAGTTTGACTGTTAGAACAGTCTTGGGGGGGAGTAGCAGAGTAGTTTGTAATGTAGTAGGCTGGGAGGAGAAAGTATGGACTGTAACAGCTATTGAGCTCAGTGTATGTGATTGGTTTTGCATCAATTAATCAAGCAAATTTCTTTGGATCCTGGTCTATTACTACGGGTGATGTTTTCTTATCACATTTTTTATTACATTTTTCATACTGTTCATTTCTTCTTGCTCGCATCAGAAATCTGGCATAGGATTTACCCTTGTTAGGTACCCTATGCTTCTGCTCTCCTTGCCTTCAATGTTTTCTGCTGTATGTGTTATCTGAGGATTGATTTCAAACTAATTTAACCAGCATAGTAGTTCCATATGCTGCTAGCTGATGTATGAATTAATGAAATCTTTCTTTAGTTGTTCTTGTTGGGTTTAAGCTGGAAGATTTGGGATACTGGGGATTAGAGTTAGCCTTGTCCACTAGGATCCTTGTGCGACCAGCTATCATTTATATGTTAGGTCCCTATATTACTAGTATAGTCCCTTATTGTTGTTAGTGTAACCCCCTTATTGTTATTATTGTACCCTTTTAACCCCCATTTTATTATTATTGTGCCCTTAAATTATTATTGTTAGGTCGGCTAGGATTACATTGTGGCCCACTAGGATTACATTATGGCCCCATGGACTCCTATATAGAAAGGAGGTTTTGTAAATTGTATCATCCAAGAATTGTTCATTTATGTAATGTATTGGAGGTTTCCCCCTCGAAGTGGCTCATTTCTAAGGCATTTATATCTCTTTTCTTCTCTTTTTGGAGTTGGTTACACAACATTTGGTATCAGAGCTTTGGATTCTAGGGTTTCGCTGCTCCAAACAGGTCATCGTGGCATTTTCGCTATAACTTTTTTTCTACGAAGTTTCAGAAGCTGAAATGTTTAGGGTGCGAAGCTGAAATCCTGAGGAAGATTTTCTAAAAATGTCAGAGCTTGGTTCGCAATATTTTCGGAGATATCATCTGTGGAAGTTAGGTCTTTTTTCAAGCTCCTAAACAGGTCATCGTGGCATTTTCGCTATAAATTTTTTTCTACGAATGTTCAGAATCTGAAATTCGTATGGTGCGAAGCTGAAATCCTGAGGAAATCTTTCAAAAAATTTTAGAGCTTGGTTCGCAATATTTTTGGAGATATGATCTGTGGAAGGTAGTGCTTTTTCAGGATCCTGAATTTCATCTCAAAGAGGTGATCGTGGGAAAAGTTCAATAACTCTCTCTCTGGGCAGTGGATTTGAGTGCCGTAAAAAGTGGTCGCAAGTAAAAGGACTGTAGTTTCTTGGCTATCAATTTCAGAGACAAAGGATGAAACAGTGACACGTGGAAAGTCCCACAAGTTTGCTCTACTGAACCAGTCCAGAATTAGGTCATTGTGGGAGATTGGACACAACTTTGTCTTGGAGAATCCAAATTAGATCAGACCTGTGGAATTTGAAAGAAGCTTTAGAGGGCTACTACAGGGCTGAACTTTAGATATTGAAGATTTTAAATTACAGAGATAATTCAATTTCAATATCGAGCTCCTCAAAGCAATTAAAAGGTGTGTATTTTTTTTCCGAATTGCATAAGTCTTGTTTGAAGAATCAAGTTGAATTGATTCCAAGGGAATATTGTAGAATAGGTATCAATATTGGATTCTAAAATGGTGCCTAAAAATAATTCAACACCCATTAAGCCTTCAGAAGGCTCTACCATGACTCATGAAGATGAAGAATTACAACATGATCTATCAAAATTACAAGAGCAAGTGCAACAAATTTCACTCTTGCAAAGAGCAACAAAAAATGAAATGGAAGTTTTGAAGAAATGCGTGGAAGTGAAGATGGACGGTTTGAAGAAAGGCATGGAAGCTAAGATGGATGGCGTGGAAGTGAAGATGGATGGTTTGAAGAAAGGCGTGGAAGCTAAGATGGATGGCGTGGAAGCTAAGATGGATGGCATGGAAGCTAAGATGGATGGCATGGAAGTGGGCATCGAAGCTAAGATGGATGACATGAAAGACAACATGGAAAACATGAAGAATGATCTAAAAACATACATGGAAGGCTTAATGACAAGCTTAAAACCATAAATTATTCATAATGGCGGAAATATAGTAGAAGAACCTCATGATGAGAACAAAATAAATGTTAATCGTGATTTCATAAACTCTAATGTTGGCGGGAAGAACCACCATATTCCAAAAATGGATATGAGGAAGTTTGATGGAAAGGATCCTGTAACATGGATACTACAGATGGAGCAATATTTTCATCTCCATAACGTGCAAAACACACAAAAGGTACGCATTGCAACTTTACATTTAGAACAAAATACATTTGTATGGTATCGATGGCTTTGCTCCCGTAAAAAAATTGTCACTTGGTCAATTTTTACGGAGGAAATGATAGTGCATTATGAGGATACAAAGAGCAACACCTTCTTTAGCCAATTGATAAATCTCAAACAAAAGGGTTTAGTGGGGCAGCACATTGAGGACTTCCAAAAATTGAATATAAGGCTAACTGATATTCCAGAGGAACACAGGATTGATCTCTTCATAGGCACTTTAAAGGATAACATCCAACATGAAGTTCGCGTTTTGGAACCCGATTCATTGGAGAAGGCATTCAAGTTGGAAAGAAAAGTTGAATTTAAAATTATGGCGACAAGGAAGTCTACACTCAATTCTATAAAGAAGGAAATGTTGCTACGCCTAGATTTCCATAACCTACAAGGTTGACACCACAACAATTGGAAGAAAAAAGAGCAAAAGGGCTTTGCTACAGTTGTGATAGCAAATACACTAAAGCTCATAAGTGTGCTGAGAAGAAATTATTTTAAATAGATTGTGAAGAAGAAGAAGAAAATGAACAAGAAGAGGATATACAGCAGGAACCAACCCTAGAAGAGGAAGAAATGAATCCGACCATATCGTGTAATGCACTGGCAGGAATTACCACTCCTCAAACTCTCAAGATAGAAGGACATATCAAGAAGAAAAAGGTAATAGTGTTGATTGATTCAGGTAGCACCTATAATTTTATTCATTGTAAGGTAGCCAAGGAATTAAATTGTTTCCTATACCCAGCACCAGAATGTCAAGTGATGGTTGCAAATGGAGGAACTATAAATTGCTCCAGAAAATGCCATAATATCAAGCTAACCATGGGGGAATATGTATTGACTAGTCCAATGCTTGCCATTCCTATGGGAGGTGCCGATGTTGTACTAGGAGTACAATGGTTACAATCTTTGGGGACGGTAGCTTTTAATTTTCAAGAACTTTTCTTGAAATTTTTTTCAGAAGGAAAGGAAGTCGAATTACGGGGTATTGCGGAGAAGCCAGGAAGGATAATAAGCTCTAATGTCATGACAAAGCTTCTAAAGAAAGAACAGCGAGGCGTAATTGCACAATTATGCTCACTAGAAGTTCCAACATCAAAATCATCTATTTCTGCAGATCTCCAACAAGTCTTGGACAATCATTCCAAGGTGTTGAAACTCCCAAAGGACTCCCACCTATTCGTGATCATGATCATGCTATTCATTTGATTCCAGGAAGTGTTCCTCCAAACATCAGGCCTTATAGATATCCTTACTTCCAAAAGATTGAAATTGAACGTATGATTGCAGAAATGTTAGAGGCGGGTATAATTCAACCTAGTCAAAGTTCTTTCTCTGCTCCTGTAGTATTGGTACACAAGAAGGATGGATCATGGCGAATGTGTCCGATTATAGGGAGTTCAATAAGCTCACCATTAAAGACAAATTTCCCATTCCTGTGATTGATGAATTATTGGATGAATTACATGGAGCAATTTATTTTACCAAGTTGGATCTTCGTTCAGGATATCATCAAATTAGAATGAAGATTGAAGATATTCCAAAAACAACATTTCTAACTCATGAGGGTCATTATGAATTTTTGGTCATGCCTTTTGGCCTTACCAATGCACCTTCTACATTTCAAGGGTTGATGAATTCCATTTTCAAACCCTTCCTTAGAAAATTTGTGCTAGTATTTTTTGATGATATACTAATCTACAACATGTCTTGGAAGGATCATGTCCAACATGTTGACAGGGTGCTCAAACTATTGCAGGAGAAACAATTATATGCAAAAACATCCAAATGTTTCTTTGGAGTACAAGAGGTGGAATATCTGGGTCATATTGTATCTCACGAGGGTGTTAAAGTAGACCCTAACAAAATTAAATCCATTAAAGAATGGAAAATCCCCACAACCATAAAGTAGTTGCGAGGATTTCTCAGGTTAACAGGGTATTATCGCAAGTTTGTTAAGAATTATGGGAGAATAGCAGCACCTTTAACAACATTATTGAAGAAATATGCATTTTCATGGACTCCTAAAGCAACTAAGGCCTTTGAACGTCTTAAAGAGGCAATGTGCCTAGCACCGGTCTTAGCTACACCAGACTTCACAAAAACCTTTATTGTGGAATGTGATGCCTCAGGAAATGGAATTGGTGCAATTTTAATGCAGGAAGGAAGACCCATTGCTTTTGAAAGTCATCCAATCAAAGGAAAGTATTTACAGAAACCTATTTATGAGAAGGAAATGCTAGCAATACTGCATGCACTAAAGAAATGGAGAACTTACCTAATGGGAAGACACTTCAAGGTAAAAACTGATCATGATAGTCTTAAACACTTTTTGGAACAAAGACTATCTTCAGAAGAGAAAAAAAAATGGGTCACAAAGATGTTGGGTTATGACTTTTAAATAATCTACAAAAAGGAAAGCTTAATGTTGTTGCAGATGCACTCTCAAGAAAGAATGAAGAGGTGGAAGCATTGCTTTGTGCCATTTCTATTATCCAACCAGATTGGATAACCGAAGCAAGAGATGAATGGAAGAAGGACAAAGATGTATGGACACTCATTCAAAAGTTGCAGCAAGATCCTAGTACATCCGATACATTTAGTTGGAAAAATGATTCCTTATGGTACAAAGATCGCTTATATCTTTGTAAGAATTCCCAACTAAAACAAAAGATTCTTCTCGAATTGCACACTTCTCCTTTAGGAGGACACTCAGGATTTTTAAAAACTTACCACAGGGTGAAGAAAGAATTTTTTTGGGATGGCCTTAAATCTGATATTCAAAAGTTTATGGCGGAATGTTTGGTTTGCCAACAGAATAAAGTGGAAACAATTAAGACCCCGGGACTTCTACAACCTTTATCCATTCCAAGTCAACATTGGGAGGAGATTTCAATGGATTTTATCACAGGTTTACCTAAGTCCGAAGGAAAGAGTGTCATCATGGTGGTAGTTGATAGACTTACCAAGTATGCACACTTTGTGCATTATCTCATCCATTTAAAGCAAGTACAGTTGCTACTACATTTATGGATAGAATTCAAAAGCTACATGGAAGCCTAAGGGTTATTGTGAGCGACAGAGATCCCATTTTTACTGGAAATTTTTGGACGGAGTTATTTTCTTGTTTGGGTACTCAATTAGCTCATAGCTCATCTTATCATCCTCAATCTGATGGTCAAACCGAGATAGTAAATAAATGTTTGGAAGGATATCTTCGTTGTTTTGTATCTGATAAACAAACACAATGGGTCAAGTGGTTACCTCTCGCTGAATGGTGGTATAACACTTCCTTCCATACCGCAGCAAAAATGACCCCATTTATGGCACTTTATGGATATCATCCACCATCGATCACATCATCTTTAAGGGAAAATTTGAAGGTTCAAGCAGTGGAAGATCACATCGAGCATCAGCAAGAAGTTCTCCAACTCTTAAAGGATAACCCGAATTTGGCACAAAATCGAATGAAACAACAGGCAGATCAACATCGCAGCGAGAGAAGTTTTGATGTAGGAGATTGGGTATTTTTACGGCTACAACCATACAAACAAATGTCCCTCAAGCAAGCAAAGAAGGATAATAAATTATCGCCAAAGTACTATGGTCCTTACAAGGTGCTGCAAAAGATTGGTACTATGGCATACAAATTGGAGCTTCCTGCTTCTTCGCGAGTACATCCAATTTTCCATGTTTCATGCTTAAAGAAGGTTATTAGTGAAAATCTTCCAATTCAAACAATATTACTAGAACTTGATGAGGAAGGAAAAATCATATTGGAACCTGAAGCGGTCATGGAAACAAGAACTCGACAACTACGGAATCGATCAATTTCAGAGTATCTCATCAAGTGGAAGAACTTACCCACTGAATATTCTACATGGGAGGATGATAATTTTATACAAAAGCACCCAGAGCTACTCAAGTGTTGAGGACAACACTTTTTTGAAGGAGAGGGGTATGTTAGGTCCCTATATTACTAGTATAGTCCCTTATTGTTGTTAGTGTAACCCCCTTATTGTTATTATTGTACCCTTGTAACCCCCATTTTATTATTATTGTGCCCTTAAATTATTATTGTTAGGTCGGCTAGGATTACATTGTGGCCTACTAGGATTACATTATGGCCCCATGGACTCTTATATATAGAAAGGAGGTTTTGTAAATTGGATCATCCAAGAATTATTCATTTATGTAATGAATTGGAGGTTGCCCCCTCGAAGTGGCTCATTTCTAAGGCGTTTATATCTCTTTTCTTCTCTTTTTGGAGCTGGTTACACAACATTCTAAGATCTCTTGCTGGTGTCAAAGCATTGAAGGTTCAAAGTCATTCTCTGATCTATAGACCCTGGCTTTGTTAAACTTATCTCTGTTTTCCCTTGGAGCATGCTAAAGCAGACCTGGAGTTAAATGACCTCTGGTCCAATCTATAAGCTGCCCCCTTGTGACTTCATTGAGAGTTGCCTTTGAGTATGTCCAAGCAGACCTGGAGTTAAATGACCTCTGACCTGGTCTATAGACAGAAATTGGGTTGTTTTCCTTCTTTCACTTTCAATCCTTAATGTTCCATTCCACCATCTATCTAAAATATCCTTTAGTATATATGACTTGCCCTCTGAAAGCCTTGGTTAGTGGTTTGAAAGTAATTCCCTTTCATGACTCCATAGCCCAATGGATGGAAACTTTTTGACCTATCCTCTTTTACCGAAACGTCCTACTGCTTTGCTCCTTTCCTTCCATTACCTTCTCAATCTATGATCTCATGACCAACCCAGCAACCAACCAACCAAATCATTTTAAACCCCCTTTGTGCTTCATACCTAGCATAACATCTCATTTTAGCTTCAAATATATATATATCATTCTTTGCTTCATGGAGAGATCCCTCTCCGGGTCCAGGAGTGCTAGATCCTAGGGCCCCAAAGTGGTTATGATGTTGTCTCATCTTTTGGTCTTGCCAATCTGGCCAAAACATGAGAACCCCAACAATGTCCAATAATAACACTCGAATAGGGTGGGTAATCAAACCGATGACTTAACATCTAGGAATGCCTTAACAACACACTCGATCATCATTTATCCAAAACCCCATAGAAATTTATGAAATTGATTTAACTATCATTTATTGTTTGGATTTATGCATATATACATGTACCCATGTATAAAATCATGTATTTAGATGTTATACCAAGAGGAAAATAGGCATGTTAAGCAAAGGAGGCGAAACTACCACATATTGGTCAAGTGAGACCAACAATGACAATCACAAGGGGTTGAGAAACCATGACGATGGGGTTGCCACAATGTAGAAGTGTAACCTACACATGAGCCTCAAAATGGTGCAACAATAAGATGTGGTGATATGGAGAATATGGCCTAGCTCAAGGAGTAAGTGACTCAACTCCAACAACAAGATATGGATATGCAATATCAATCATACCCAGTGTTGCATGGAGTACTAGAGGTGGGATGGGCATCCTTGGGTGAGGATGTTATCGAGGCTTGCATGCCATAATATGAGTTTGGAACCCATTGATTGAGTGAACAACAATTTCTATATAAATGACAATAGAAACAATGGAGCCAATGGGCAGGGGTGTAGAGGAACCCCCGATCATGAGAGTTCTTAGGTTATTGCCACCATAGTAGTAGTGTATATGTATTTTTTGCATATGGGATTTTTTATGGATATGGCCAATTATTTGATGGTACAACTATATATAGAAGCATCCCATTGTACGAGATTTGTACATGAAACACACACACACACATTCAAGAGAGAGAGAGAGAGAGAGTATACACTTTAAGAAAGTATTAATGTACATGATACCAATATAAAATTTCATTTGCAATGCAGTCTACAAATTGATTCACTTCTAGGAACATGTGTGAAATTAATGGTTTCAAAATTACTTGACATGCGTCTAACTTGCAAGTGTTTTTCTAAACAGGCATGAGTTGTGAACTTGGTAAACATTATTTAGTTGTGATACAATGAACTGGGAATCCAAATATACATTGAGTTGTTGAATGTGGAGGCTAGAGGCACAATCAATACTGTGATCAAGAAAATATTCTCTACTTAATTAATCATTTCCAACCCTAAGAATATGCTACTTGAGTAAAGCAGCATATGGGAAGAGGAATGAATGGCCCGAGCCACATAGGCAAGATTCTAAGCCATTGAATAACACCATCAGCAAAACCAATGTGCAATATTCCTTTTCGGGAATATTTGTAAAACACAGTAAAATATAACCAATGATGGACTGGGAGGGCATTTACCAGATATTTCACCTCTGAAAAGAGGATGAGATCTGGAGGCTATCTGGCCCTTTCCAGACTCTGTCTAAGAGTGCGGGGGAAACACAACAAGTGGTACAGAAATCAAGATGCAAAGGGAAGAAATAACAGATTGCAGACATACAATAGTATGCACAGATATTCAAGAAATAAGAGAGCGCTGAGCCATTTTATTAATCTGAAAAATATAGAGGAGTACAATAAGTGATCAAGCATCTAAATTTGCACAAGATCTATTCTCAGAATGCTGTTGTGTTTCATATTTGTGTTGCATGGGGTAGCTGTGACTCAGATCTACATTCCAGCTGATACAGCTGATCCAGAACTTCCCTTAACACACACGCTGTTATTCCTGCGCTTGATATCTTACCCACGATATTTCAAGAATACACCCAGAGCTTCCCAACTACGGACTGCGTCCTTCTGCGCATCCAATGAACGTGTGGATCCTCCACTGGTGCGGCGTGGTTAACAAACACGCTGATCCTTGACAAATACAACGGATCATTCTTCCTACACAAATGCTAACGGAACTACCTCAACCGACCAGGCACTCGAAGTCCCCTGGGGCTGAGGGCGAGATCTCCGAATGGAGACACTCAATGCGCTAAAAAGCGCTACAGACAGGCTAAACATCCAGCGTGATCAGTAGTCACAATGACCAGATTCGAAAATACATAAATTATCCATGATCCCCCAATGAAGACATTATCTCCTTAATATAGCATTTGGCTGCTCTTGAATCCTTCGGCCGCCTCAACCCATGATACCACGGTAATCCCCCTTGTTGCGTGCACCTCCCCTCCTAATACCATGGTATTACCTCTTTGCTGCATGCCCAATTCGGCTTCCCTCCGTAATTACCACGTGCGTCTTATTCGTGGCCCCTTTTACTCACGTTTTATTCATAATCTAACTAAGTTTATTCCTAAGCTAACCACTTAAGGCAAAATTGACAAAAATTGAATATTCCAATTAGCTATTGCTAATTGGGAATATTACACAATGACATTTTTTTGCAAATGGTTCATTTCAAAAAACAAAAAAAATACAAAGGATCAAGCATTCCAAGAAAGGTAAAGTAAGAAAAAAAATGTGAAAATGAGGTGATATGTGGATATGATGAAGGATGGTGGGGACTATGTTAGTGGTAAAATTTCTTTAGATACAACCCATTGAAAGGTCATTAAGACAATCTTTGTTAGTGTGAGCGATGATGTATGTCCCTTGAGTGAAATAATGTTTAACCATAAAGGAAGCTTAGGCTAAATATCGTGTGGGTTTTTTTATGGGGATTCATATTTTAAGGCATGTGGTGGTGGGGCATTTATAGTTTTGAAACCTAGAGAGTTCTTCCATTTTCGCTGGTACGGTGACATTGGATCAATCAACAAAGCAAAGCTACTAGCACTATGGGGAGTCTTAATTTGTGCTAATTGGTTATTTATTCACAAGATTGATGTCTTTGGATACTCCAAAGTGATTAGTGAATGGGTTAAAATGAGATCGTGTTATGCAACCAACTCAAAAAATAGAAGAAAAGATAGATCAACGAGTTAAAAATTATCCTCTTCAAGGGGGAAACCTCTTTTACATTACATAAATGAACAATTATTAGATGATACAAATGAAAATACCTCCTTTTTATATATAAGAGTCTACGAGGTCACAATATAATCAGAGCTTACATAACAATAATAATGTAAGGGAACAACAATAACAATAAGGGGGATACACTAACAATAACAATAAGGGGTCTACACTAGTATTATAGGGACCTAACATGCCCCTCTCCTTCGAAAAATTGTTGTCCTCAATGCTTGAGTAGTTATGTATGCTTTTGTCTTCCACTTAATGAGATACTTCGAAATTGATCAATTCCTTAGCCATCTGGTTCTTCTTTCCGTGACTTCTTCTGGCTCAAATATGATTTTTCCATCTTCGTCGAGTTTTGGAAACACCGTTTTCACATGAATATTGTCATCGATAACCTTCTGTAAACATGAAACATGGAAAACTTGGTGTACTCGGGAAGATATAGGCAACTCCAATTTGTATGCCATAGTACCAATATTTTGCAACACCTTGTAAGGAATATAGTACTTGGGTGATAATTTATTATCCTTCTTATCTTGCTTGAGGGATATTGTTTTGTATGGTTGTAGCCGTAAAAATACCCAATTGCCTACCTCAAAACTTCTCTCACTGTGATGTTGATATGCATGTTGTTTCATTCGATTTTGCACGAGAGTGAGGTTATCCTTTAAGAGTTGGAGAAACTGTTGTTGATTCTCGATGTGATGTTCCACTGCTTGAAACTTCTTAAATATGATGTGATGTGTAATATTCCCAATTAGCCATGAGCTAGTTGGAATATTAATTTTTGTTTTTTCTTCTTAATCTGCTGAATAAGAGGGTATGGAGACCCATGAATCTCCTTCGTAGGAATAAAATCACTGCTAATGTGAAAGGAGATCACTTGAGTGTCTTGATAAAGCACCCTTATGTGTGAAAATGGGCTAGAGCATGTAGACTAGGTCAACTTTGACCAAATCAACAACGTTGTCATGGACGAGTGGCATACATTGGGGGACAACGCAGTTTTGGAGGGAGACTCCATGCACGGAAGTAGTGGCTTTAATGAGTGGGGTCAAGGGTGAGGAAGCTCACCAATTATATAAGGAAGGGGATGGCAGTCTTAGAGGATATGTTTTGGATTATTATTTTGACATGGTCTGTTAAGACTTGTTTTCTCTCTTCAGCTGTTTAGCTAAGATTGTAGTGTTGTTTAGCACAGGGTGTTCCTGAGCGGGAATCCCACCATCATCCCTGGGGGACTTCGAGTGCCTACTCATGAGAAGTGATTGCACTACATTTCTAGATTCTGACATCAGGCCAAGCTCCATCTTTCATCTACAATGCAGTTTCTGTAGAGGGTTGTGCTATGTTGCAAGTTACAGCAATGGAGAATACATTTGGGTGGTTTCTGAGCTGTTTTTCAATGGAGGAAGGTTTCCTTCCATTGGGAGGCTAGTAAGGAAATCCCTTGAGCCTTATTGTAGCATTTGGCACCAGGACACACTATCATTTTCCCATACATCATAGTTTTCAGTCTTGGACTGCCTTATTTTAGGGAGGGGTTGCAAGGGTGGTTTCAGTACACCATTTGGGGAGAAGGTTTTCCAGTGAAGGGATCAACCTTTCATCTGGAGAGTCTATTGGAGGAGGCTACATTCTTTGATACATCAGATCAGCCACATATTTCCAGCTGTGTAGTTGCATTGAATCTTCAGCCCTAGGGCTTGGGTTCATTTCTTGTATATTGGTGTATTTCTGAAAACCCTCTTGGGTTTCTTGTTGGAGGTTATATAGAGCCTAGATATTTATTTTCTATATATATTGAGGCATATATTAGACATATCATATTTTGTATGTTCATATGCTATAGCATTTCTCTTATGACTGCGCTGTAGTAGTCTTCCGACATTTTGGTATAGTAGCAGCACCTTATTATCGAGGGGATTTATCTATTGGAGGCTTCTAGTTCTTGTTGTATGATTTGGGCCCCATTATTTTGTATATGTTTGCTACTTTTATGATGGATAAAGAAGCTCCATATTGGTCTCCATTATTGATGTGATATTATACACTGCTATTTCCATGTTTATGGACTATATTCCTACTTTTCCCATTTCGGAGTATTACAGTGGTATCAGAGCATAATCTTGGCTTAGCCTGTGCATCTTAAGCCAATATGTCATCAGAAGAAGGATATCATCTCACATATAGAGAGAGGAGGCATCTCAGAAGAAATCGGAAGTATGATTATACAGATGATAAAGAAGACAATGGTAAAACCCCCTTACCAGGAGAAGATGAGGAGAAGGAGTTTCCTAAGCTTTTTATTCGAACTATGCAAGACATTGCAAGAGAAATAAAGGAGACGAGGATGGATAGACACAAAGAATCCCCTAAAGGTTTTCTACATGGTGAAGGATCTGACATTTCTCATCACTGGAGTGATCAACCAGTGAAGCAGCAGGTTTCCCAACGCTCTACAATGCCTACATTTTTAGCAGTGGGAAATGGAGGGTTTCAAGAACATGAAACTCTTGAGATTATTTTCTTGAGTATAATGAGTCTCATTCTCAGAGATTCAAAGATCATTTGAGCTTTCAAGAGTTCTGTTAAATCAAGGGCAATAGGATACCCCGACATCACAATAGAGGTGGAGGATTCATACAGAATCATGATCTACACCAGACTATGGGAAATTTTTTCTTACCCAAATTTGATGGGTCATCTAAATGCATTGTCAAATCATGGGTAGAGAAGCTAGACATCTACTTCCAACTGAACCAAGTACCGAGATGGAGGCCATCAAAATAGCAGCGCTGCACCTAGAGGGTGAGGCACATGATTGGTGGTTTCATGGACTTTCTACATTGGGTCATGCCAATGTGAATGCATATTCAAAGTTGACAAGGAGGTTGGTGGAGAGTTTTGATCGAAGAGACCCAGAGGCACCTTTCATGGGCTAGCTAAGTTCGAACAATCAGGTAATCCAGAAACTTATATTTCTAAATTTCTAAAACTTTATGTTATGGTTCCTGATTTATCTGTAGCAAGGAGGGGCTATATGTTTATTGATGGGCTAGCAGAAGCTTTACATGGGTTGGTTAAATCTACCAAAACCACTACCCTTCAAGATGACATTGAAAGGGCTAGAGATATACAAGATGCCTTCCCAAAAGCAAAGGCAACATTTCAACAAAAGCCCACTTTTCCATCCAAGGGAAAATATGAGAAGGCTCCTCTTTCAAAGGAGAGCCAAAACAAAGTACCTCTTAGTGATGATGTCTGAAGAGACTTGAGGAGAAGGAATATTTGCTTCATATGCCAAGGATCATGGGCACCCGGACATAGATGTGCAGCAGGAAAGGCACACAATATAGAGGTCTTTTCAGATGAGGAGGAGGAGGAAGAAGAAGAACCAAAAGAAGGTCACAATGATGGGATTGTAGGAGAGGATCCACCACCACCAGGAGATGGGAATAGAGCATTTTCTCCAATTGGAGGGGCCCTTACATCATTGAGAGGAGTACCCAAGTACTTGACCTAGAGGGTTCGAAGTTCCATTTTGGATTAGAGGGTTTTAGTTTGTATTGGAATTGGGGCTACCCACAACTTTATTAATTCCCAACTACTGCAAAGGAGGGAAATACCCACCGATGATTTTGAGGGATTTTGTGTTTTGGTCCTAGGAGCTAGAACTATGTAGTGCATGCATTATGTTCCATCTTTATCTATCACCATGGGGACATATACATTAACTGATCACTTCTTTGTGGTTGACATACTTGACACCAATGTGATATTGGGTGTGCAGTGGTTGATTACTTTGGGGAAGGTCACCACATATTGGGAGACTTTGCAGATGTAGTGGGTGGACAGAAAGAGTGGAAAAATTCATATGATTAGGGGCATGCACACATATCCCTCACAAACAACTTCCACACATAAAATAGAGTTGGATTTGCGCAGTGCAAGCAAGGACCTAACAGTCTCATCTATTATGCACATGAATTTTTCCCATGAGACATTACTGTTTTGTGGCAAACCACCTGGGAGGCCACCTGATCAGGAGATGGTGAGAAATGTATCACAACATGTTGCACCACTCATAGATCCAAGAGGAGTGGGAACATTGGGAGGTCATGGTACAATGCTGAGAGTCTTGGGTAGACTCAAGCAGGAGGGAGACATTATCCAAACATCATCATTACCCACTCTCACCTCACATCTTTCACTGAGAAAGGAGCAATAGAGGGAGGATAGTGTTATAAAATTAAATATTACAGAGCAATTAAACACATAAAATATGCGGAAAACGCAAGCACACAAAACACATAAAACCAGAGGGACACAAATATATGTGGTTCACCCAGTTTGGGCTACGTCCACCCCGAACAACCAGTCCTTCCTTTCTATTATCCAGCAAAATAAAGTGACACAACCTATCTGTTCTCCCTCATAGTCTCCCTATCTGTTTCTCACTCTGATAATACTCATACAATGCACAGTCACAATACAATTGCCTCATACAAGTGAGGGGTCGCCTTCTAGGGAAAAAAACCCTAAACTAAACATAACTTCCACTGTCAGATCATCCGCCTAATGAACGGCCCAGAGTGACTAGAAATTACTATATTTTTACAAGGCAATTTTACATCTGTTTTTAGCTTTGGGGGCGCTACCCCCAAAATCCTTGCCAGGGGACCACTGGCCCCCGGACCCGCCAACCAGGGGGTCAGCCCTCGCGGACCCCGCGGCGGGGACAAGTCCCCCCCACACCCCCCCGCTGCAGGGGTGTATAGTTTTCCTAGGGTGTACATCCTGCTAAAACAAGGATCTCTGAATTAGGATGAAAATCAGGCTCTACACCCAACAATCTCCCACTTGGAGACTGATTGTAGCAACTCCATTGCTGCTTCATTTGCTGGACAATGACTCCTCTTTGGACTTGGCTGTTTCTCATCTTTATCATTATCCTTGAAGACCAATTGAAACTGAGCATATTCTCAGTTTCTCCCTGGTTACAACTTTTGTTAGCATATCTGCAAGATTCTGGCTAGTGTGTATCTTTTCCAGCTTCAATTGTCCATCTTCCAATACTGACTGTATGAAATGGTACTTGAGCTGTATGTGTTTAGTTCTGGAATGAAATGTTGAGTTCTATGCAAGATGAATGACACTTTGGCTATCACTGTATAATGTGCCCATATCATGATTCTTACCCAATTCATCCATAAACCTTTGTAACCAAATCATTTCTTTACTAGCATATGTAGCAGCAACATACTCTGCTTCTGTTGTTGAAAGTGCAACAACACTTTGGATTTTTGAAACCCAACTAACAGTTGTTCCACATATAGTAAATACATATCCTGTAGTGCTCCTCTTGTTATCTCTATCACCTACCATATCTGCATCAACATATCCCTATAGAGCAATGTTTGAACCACCAAACCATGATGCTTGATTTGTGGTATCTCTCAAATATCTGAGAATCCATTTCACTTCCATCCAATGTTATTTTCTTGGATTGTTCATGTACCTGCTTACAACTCCCACTGCATGTGCAATATCAGGCCTTGTGCAGACCATTGCATACATTAAGCTTCCAACTGCTGATGCATATGAAACTTTAGACATATATTCCATTTCTTCTTGGGTCTTGGGGCACATATCCTTACTAAGTTTGAAATGGCTAGCAAAAGGTGTACTAACTGGTTTTTCATTCTGCATATTAAATCTTTTCAACACCTTTTGTATGTACCCATTCTGAGACAGTGTTAATTTGCGATTTTTCCTATCTCTACTTATTCTCATACCAAGGATTTTTTTTGCAGCTCCCAAATCCTTCATTGCAAATGAATTTGCCAATTTTATTTTGAGCACATTTATTTCCTGCATGTTAGACCCTGCAACAAACATGTCATCTACATATAATAACAATATAATGTAGCTGCCATCATTTTGCTTTTTCAGATAAACACAATGATCAGAGTGACATCTATTATAACCTTCTTTAGACATAAACCTGTCAAATTTTAGATACCACTGCCTTGGAGCCTGTTTTAAGCCATACAAGCTCTTCTTTAACCTGACACTGATTTTTCTTTCCCTTTGACCTCATATCCTTTTGGCTACTCCATATATATCTCTTCCTCCAAATCTCCATGGAGAAATGTTGTCTTTACATCTAACTGTTCAAGATGTAAATCTTCCGCTGCTACAAGACTTAAAATAGTTCTAATTGAAGTCATCTTAACAACAGGAGAAAATATTTTATTAAAATCAATACCTTTCTTTTGTGCAAACCCCTTCACCACAAGTCTAGCTTTGTACCTCTGTTTTCCTCCATCTTCTTCCTTTAGCCTGTAAACCCATTTATTCTGCAATGTAGTTTTACCTACAGGCAACCTGAATAAGTCCCAAGTCTGGTTATGCATTAAGGAGTCCGTCTCTTCCTCCATGGCTAGCTCCCACTTCTTCCTGCTTTCAACCTGCACTGCTTCTTCATAACATTCGGGTTCACCAGAATCAGTCAACAATAAATAATATAATGAAGAAGAGTATCGTTCAAGGGGTTTAATTATCCTGGTAGATCTTCTGACACCACTTTTAGGTGTTTGAGATGATTTTTGTTATTGTGGTGGTTGTTGTTGTTGTGGCTGTTGATTATTATTATTTTCAGGCACCTTTAATTTTTATGTGATCTCATCAAGAACTGTGTATTCTTTGTTTTCCTTTTCTTGTTTATTTTCCTGCAACTGATTCTTATACAAGACCTTTTCATTGAATATTACATCTCTGCTCCTAATGATTTTGTGATTTTCATAATCATATAAGAAATAACCAAAATCATTAACACCATATCCAATAAAGGTACATTTCTTTGATTTTGCCTCAAGCTTTGTTCTATTTTCTTTATTAATATGGACAAAGGCCTCACAACCAAAAGGCTTTAAAAATGAGTAGTTTACCTTTTTACCTGTCCATGCTTCCTCTGGAATACCACCATCCAAGGAACTTGAAGGCCCTCTGTTTATTAGATAAACAACAGTATCTACAGCATCTGCCCAAAATTGTAAAGGAAATCTTGCATGCAATCTCATGCACCTTGCACGCTCCATGATTGTTCTGTTCATCCTTTCTGACACACCATTTTCTTGTGGTGTTCTTGGAACTGTCTTTTCTCTACGAATTCCATGCTCTGAACAGTACCTATCAAACTCTTTGCTGCAATATTCACCTCCATTGTCTGATCTGAGACACTTCAACTTCTTTCCTGTCTCAATCTCAACCAAAGCTTTCCATTTCTTGAAAGTATCAAATACATCAGATATATTCTGAATACAATAAATCCATGTTTTTCTAGTTGCATCATCAATAAAAGTAACATAATAACGAGAGCCACCGAGAGATGATACCTGAGCAGGTCCCCATACATCTGTATGCACAAGCTCCAATTTTTCGCTCTTCTTTCCTTTCCCAACTCTGAGAAATCTGACTCTCTTCTGTTTTCCATAAATGCAATTCTCACAGAAATCAAAATCAACATTCTTCAAACCTGGCAACAAATTTCTTGAGTGAAGAATCTTCATTCCCTTCTCACTCATGTGTCCGAGCCTATGATGCCATAATGTTACATCTGCTCCTTTGGAAGTTAAAGCATTAACAGAGTTAGAAATACCATTGCATAAATACAATGTACCAACCTTTTCACCTTTTGCTATTACCAGGGCTCCTTTGGTGACCTTCCAAGTTTTATCCGTGAAAGTTGTCACACAACCTTCACCGCCTAACTGCCCTGTTGAAATCAGATTTTTCTTTAGATCTGGAACATGCCTTACCTCCTTTAATAGCCATTGGTTTCCATTATGTTGTTTTACAAGAACCTTACCCATTCCAACAATTTTACAGGGTTTATCATCACCCAAATGGACTTGTCCAAAATCTCCTTGAACATAGTCATGAAAATATTTCTTATCAGGTGTGGCATGGAATGAAGCCCCTGAATCTACTACCCAAGAATCAGTAACATTTTCGAAAGAAAGAATCAAAGCATCTTGTAACACATCACCTGTCACATTTGCTTCATGATTGTTTTCTTGTTGTGTGTCTCCTTCTTTTTCCTTCCGAGATCTACAGTCTTTCTTTAGGTGTCCTTTCTTTCCGCAATTCCAGCACACTATCCCCGATCTGGACTTGGATCTGCCTTTCCTTGATTTACTGCGATATCCCGAGCTCTTTCCTCTTTCCATTCTTCTTCCCCTAGACTCGGCACTCAAAGCATTACCTGATGTCTCACCAGAGCTTTTCCGTCGCAAATAGGTAACCGCATTGTTACCTACTTTTTTTTGGTAGCATAAAAAGCACTCGATTTTGAAAAGTGGTGATGCAGAATCACCTTTTTTTTTAGCACATTTTTGACACTCTAATATTTTTATTTATGAAGTATGAATATTTTTTTTTAAATGTTAGTGATTTTCATGCTAATTTTGAAACGTATTGATGCAGCATCAACTTTTTTTTTTTTAGAGCGGTGATTTTCATGCTAATTTTGAAACGTATTGATGCAGCATCAACCTTTTTTTTAGAGTGGTGTTTTTCATGTTGGTAATAAAACACAAAACTTAGATAAAAAATATATATATAAACAATAAAAAAAATGTAAAAAAAAACAAATTTAACTCGTAAAAATAAAAAATTTAAACAAAAATAAATAAATAAATAAAACAAAAATATTCGAAAATTATATCAAAAGAATTGACAAAATTTGAAAAAAAAATACACAATATAAAGAAAAAAAACAAAAATTAACCCAAAACAAAAAAAAAAAAACATCAAAAACATTTTTTTCTAAGTTATTAAAAAAAACCGTATAATTAAAAAAAAAATTAAATAGAAAATTTAAAATAATTTAAATTACAAAATTAAAATTTAGATTAAAAAAATAAAATACAAAAAAGAAAAAATTAAATTTAAAAATTTAAATTAAATAAACAATAATAAGAAGAAGAAAAAAAGAATATAAATTTTAAAATTAACAAAAAAAACAAATTAAAAAGAAAAAAGAAAATTTAAAAAGAAAATTAAAATAAAAGAATTAAAATTAAAAAAAACTATCATTAAAAAACAAAAGAAATGAAAAAAACCACGTGCAAATAATTAAAAAACAAATATCCATAAATTTACTGTTTTTTTTAAATGAAACAATTTATAAATTTTAAAAATGAAAAACTAAATAAACTAAAAGATTAAAAAAAAAAAATTAAATTAAATTAAAATTTAATAAATTTAATAAATAAATTTTAAATTTTAAAAAATAATTAATCTAAAATATTAAATTTAAAAACAAAATTAAAAAAACAAAAAAAATTAAAACAAATTAAATTTAAAATAAAAAAATTTGAATTAAAAAAATAATAATTTTAAATTTTTTGAATTTAAAAAAATAAAAAATAAAAAATATTTATTTAAAAAAAAAAAAAAGAATTTTTTGATCATGGTGGCGCCGCCAATCAGCCTCCTGCGGTGAGAGGCCGATTCCGGGAATCGCAGGAGGACGATTCCCGGAATTTCCCTCCCGCGATGGGAGGGCGATTCCCAAAATCGGCCTCCCGCTGGGGGAGGGCGATTCCCGGAATTGACCTCCCGCGGCGGGAGGACGATTCCTGGAATCAGCCTCCCGTCGGGGGAGGGCGATTCCCGGAGTCGACCTCCCGCCACGAGAGGGCGATTCCCGAAATCGCCCTCTCGCCACAGGAAGGCGATTCTTGGAATCGGCCTCCCGCCCAGCGGCCGGTCCCTACCGCCACCTGGGTAGGAGGCCGATTGGCAGCGCCACCACGATCAAAAAATTCTCCCTCTTTTTTCTTTTTTTTTGTTAATATTTTTTATTATATATATATATATATATATATATATTTTTTTTTTTCATATTTTTCTTTTATTATTAAACTTTATGTTTAATTTTTTCATTTAATTTTTTAAAATTTAGTAAATTTTGTATTTATTTATTTATTTCAATTTAATATTTTATTTATTTATTTTTTAAATTTTATTATTATTATTTTTTTAATTACATGAAATTTTTTTTTTTTTTTTTTTTTTTTTTTTTTTGACAATAACGGTTAAATTTTATTTAGGCGGCAAAGCTGCCACAAACGCTTACATTCCAGCTCTGACAGAGATAGTCTCTCGTGGGGAGCTGATTGGGAGTGCTGTCAAAGAGTCCGGAGGACAGATCGCCAGGCCTGGATCGCCTTTCTTTAGAGGTAAGAATGAAAATACCAGGCATTCCATTGTTCAGATTCAACGATTTGATCACTTCGCATTCTATGAGCAGGGATTGTTCCACAAATCTTAGGCCGAAGGGCATCGGCCGAAGCATCGCGCCAGGACCAGGATTCCTTGGGCATCTCGTGATCATGGCAGCCTCCTTCGTGCAGAGAGTTACATCAGCGATGCTACTGTAAGGAAGAGAGAAGTGATTCTCCGGCACTGCGTTGTAGTTGCTGCTTCTGTGACGGGAATGCACCAACGCTGAGTCCCTATTCTGCAGCGCCCATAAGTAAGAGTCGTTCTCGTCGCCTGACAGAGATGAGAGCCATTGGTATTGGTGATTATGAGCTTCAGAATGGAGATCATAGCCAACATTACTGGATCTGGGATGGCAAATAGAAGAACCGAAGTGAGCTTTTGAAACAGAGGGGTCCAATAGGAAACATAGGTTCATGAAGGGAGGGCGATCAGTGGATAAGAACAGGCCAGAGACCAAGGGTTTAACTTGGTTGGTAATCCAGAGATAAGAGATCCCCGAGAGCGGGACAATGAGAAGCAGAGAGGTGGACATAGGGTCGAAAAGTATAGGAGATCCGCACAGCAGAGGTATTAAGGAATGTGGCAATAAGATTCAGTCGAATTGACCACCAGCGATCTCCGATTGCAGAGGGAGCCAAGGTTGGCCTCCAGATCAGCCTGGGAGTTGAGATTCCTCAGAATATGAAAGAATGAGATTTTACTGAACTTAGGCAATAAGAGCCGGATTTTCTTGATTATTGAGGCTAATTGAACCTGATGAGGGGCCATGTGAGAGATCATCGACTGGATGATAATTCTGGAATCTCCAAATACAGAGAGTGAGAGGATATTCCTATTAATCGCCAGATGCAGACCCTGCCATAATGCAAGAGCCTCCGCTCTGTTATTGGTTTCAGTGCCCAGACCCCAGTGGAATCTCAATTCAGAAGAGCCTCCCGGACGCAAAATTACTCCACCGCTGCCAGCAACCCCAGGGTTACCCTTAGAGGCCCCATCGAAGAATAAACAGTGTTCATCCAAGGCCGCTCTCCATTTGATAAACTCCAGTTCCTCCAATCTGATCTCCCAGTTGGCATGGACAAATGCAGGAGGAGTGGACCTTTCCTTCAGATTTGGTACCAGCTCTTTAAACCAAAGCTCCTCCGCATGGTCCAGACTCATTTCATTCCTGGCGGATGTATTGGCTTCCAAAGCCTCGGCCAGCAAACCTTTGATTTTAGAAATCACTCTGGCAGTAGTGCAGCTTTCTCCTCTGAAAATTCTATTATTCCTCTCCAACCACAGCTTCCAGCAAATGAGTTTAGGGATCCACATCCAGCTAGTTTTAAGAAGACTTTTTTTTGTGAAGCAAAAGGGAGATAGTCTGATCCAATTTTGGAACAGTGCAGGAATGTTATCTGGAAGGTCAGGATTAGCTGGGCCAAGCATCAGAACTCCCCTCCAGACTGCTAGAGCAAAGGGGCAGAGCAACAGCAGATGATTGGCAGTTTCTTCGTCAGACAAGCACAATGGGCACCTTGAAGGCCCCTCCATCCCTCGCCTCCGCAAGTTATCTCTGGTAAGAATGCTTTGGTGCGCTACAGTCCAACAGAAGAAGTCAATTTTGGGGAGTGAGGGGAAATTCCATATGAATTTCCATTGAGCTGGATCAGGGGGAGCATAAGGAACAGCCATCATTCTTTTGTAACCTTCAGCAACAGTATAGGAGCCAGAAAGGGAACCCCAGCCTCGTTTATCCTTGGAAGTGGCCTTTGAAGGAGATTTGCCTTGAAGCAGATCTAACAGTAAAGAAGCTTCCCCCTGCAATCTAAGGGGAACCTCCCCCAGATTCCATCCATCCCAGAGAGTACCTGGAGCATCCTTCCAGTTAGATATATCCCACAGGGTGTTCGAGTTGCAGGATTGAAGCCAGTCTTTGATATTTGCTAGGCCTTCCACTTGGTTCAAGGGTTGATCACCCATTATCGAATCTTCCCAGATTTTGATTTTTCTCCCATTACCAGGGATCCAGTAGAGATAGTTGCTGAATTGGTCTAAAGCTGAATTACACAGATTGAAGATCGGAGATCCTTTTATCGCTCTTGGGGGCTTATCCAAGCATCTCAAGCGTTGCCCATGGAAGTATTTCTTCCAAATGACTCTTTTACTCCAGCTAGAATTTCCAGAGACTAAATTCCACAGGATCTTGGATCCCAAAGCAAGGTTTTGGACAGCCAAATTTCGCAGATGGAGGCCTCCTTCCAGGTGTGGTCTCTTGAGGGTCTCCCAATTCACTAAATGGAGCCTTCTGTCGTTATTGTTCCCACCTTCCCACAGAAATCTTCTCAACAGACTGTCCATTTTACTGAGAAAAGTTTTAGGGGCAAGGAGCATGGTATGTTGATATAGAGGCATGCTTATGAGGACTGATTTCATAAGGATGACTTTTCCTGCATTATTCAGCCAAGAGGCGCCCCAGGCTTGGATTCTGATCTTGAGCTTGTCGAGCAGAGGAAGCCAATGAGCAAATTTAGGCTTGGATTTGAAAATTGGGATCCCGAGGTATTTGAAAGACTCCCAATTTCGAATTCCATCCATTTCTAAGAGCCTTGCAATATCTGACAGCTCCTTGGGCGAGCAGTTCCAGCCATAGATAGAACATTTTCGATAGTTAATCATGCTGCCCGAGAATAGCCTGTAAATGTCCAACTCCTTCTTGAAGGATCTGGCAGAGATAATGCTGGCTCCTCCAAGCAGCAAGGTATCATCGGCAAACTGGGCGTGATTAATGTCTTTCACCTTGCGAGACGTTCTGAGGCCAGGCAGGGTTTGAATCTTCTGGTTATGATCGAGTTGGAAGCTGAGCACCGAAGCCTGAATAGCATAGAGAAGCGGGGACAGAGGACAGCCTTGTCTAAGGCCCCTAGAGGCTTGAAAAAAGTCAGTAGATCGACCATTGACCAGAGGTGCGATCCAAGGCGATGCTATACAGGCTTTCACCCAGTTTATGAAAGCTGTTGAGAAGCCTAGCTTCTTCATTACAATGAACAAAAATTCGTGTCTCACTCTATCAAATGCGTTGGACAGATCGAGCTTAATCACCATTCCTTTCTCATTTCTTTGGCAGCTAGAGTGGACTGCTTCTTGCACCAGCACAATGTTGTCCAGAATTTTTCTTCCTTTAATGAATCCGCCTTGATTTTCAGGGATGATAGCTGGCAATATATTCTTAAGTCTATTGGCAATTATTTTGGAAACCAGCTTGTAACTGGAATTGCACAAGGAGATGGGCCTAAATCTGCTAAAGTCGGAGGCACCTTTCTCTTTTGGAATTAAGGCGAGAAAGGCCGAATTAATGCCACCTCCCAGCTTTGCACAGTTCTGAGATTTTCTGACCATTCGTAATAGATCTTTTTTTATTGTTGACCAGCAAGTCAAAAGAAACCTGACAGAGAACCCATCAGGGCCCGGGGCTTTGTCAGGTTCCATGCATTCCAGCACTTTCTGAAGCTCGTCCATACTGATCGGAGCTGTCAACATGGTATTATCCGATTCCTTAACGCACTTGGGAATTAAGAAGATCGGGTAGTCATGAATATCAATAGGGGGTTCCTCAGGAGCCGAATAGAGGTCTTTGAAGTAGGAGAAAGCAGCTCTCTTTATGTCATCAAAATCCTTAACCACAGTGTTTTGGAATTTTATCTCAGAAACCGTTTTGAAGTGCTTTCGAGCTTCGGCTTGTTTATGAAAGAAGCTGGTGTTTTTATCTCCGGATTGTAACCAAAGGTTCCTAGACTTCTGTCTCCAAAATTCTTCCTCCTCCCTGCTAGACCTGTGAACCTCTTTTTGCAAATCGACTTCTGTTTGGAGCAGACTTTGTGTAACAGGACTGTGCTCCATAGCTAATTGATGAACAGCTAATTTATTAAGAGATTCATTCCTTTTGGCAGAGGGGGTTTTCAGTCTTTTGGCCCACTCCTTAAGGCTTCTTTTCAGGCCCCTGATTTTCTCTTCCCACACATAAAATGGGGAACCATGGACAGGCCTATTCCAGGCCTCAGAAACTATCTCTTGGAAACCTTCTTGCCTAATCCACAGAGGACTGAAACGGAAAGGGATGGGGCCCAAATTACCATCCATGGATAGCTCGAGGAGGATGGGCTTATGGTCAGAAGTAAGGTTTGGAAGAATTTTAGAAGTGGCCATAAGACCGCAAGTCAGAAAGGAAGAATGGACTAGGAATCTGTCCAAACGGGCAGCTATATGGTTTGGACCTAGTCTTTTATTGGACCAGGTGAATTTCCCTGAAGAAGGTTTAATATCCTCCAAATCCCAGCCTAGCATAATATCTTCAACCCATTCTCTGGCAGGGTCCCTGACAATGGAACCTCCCTTTTTCTCATCAACAGCAAGGGTGACATTCAGGTCACCTGCTATAATAATATTTCCTGGATCTTGCTCTAAAAGAAAAGATTGAAGCGAGTTCCAACAAATTTTTTTCTCGCCTGGTAATACCGGAGCATAAATATTAAACATACTTACTTGTTGACCTGAGTCTTTGTGGAGGAGCTGAGTGAAAAGCCAATAGGGGCTACTGTTTTCTTGAATAAGGTCGTATTTGGAGCTGTTCCAGAAGGTTGCTATTCCTCCAGAAGCGCCTCTAGCACTAACCGCTCTTCCAAGACCTTTTTGCCAAAAAACTTTACTGTTCTGGAGGAGAAGATGATCCTCCAGCTTTGTCTCCTGGATGAGGAGGATTTCAGGCGAATATATCCTCACTATGTCTTTCAAGGCTTCCTCTTTTGACCTGCTACCTAAACCTCTGCAATTCCAGGAGACGTATTTCATTATTTACTGACTTGGGGGCTTGTGGCTCCTTTTGGAGCCTTGTTACTCTTGCGCCCAGATCTGGTATTCATCATTCCTTTGAGGGTTTTTTGGGAACCTTGAAGGACATCTAGATAAGTTTTTTCCTCTCTTTGTTTCTTCTTGGATTTCCGACCCCGAGTCGTCTTAGTAGGAGTGACATGCGAATCAGATTCGGAATCCCGCTCTTCTGTTTCTCCCTCAGAGTCGGAGGCAAGACTGATGTGCTCTTCGGTGCCTTCGTTACCCCTCAGACCCTCATCAATTGGTGAAACAGTTGGTTCGACTTCAGGTTCTTTCCCTTGCTTCAAATTATTTTCTGTGTCCTCTTGGGTCTCCATGACATTCACCTTTTGTCCTGAAGTGGAGCTATCTTTAGCAGCATCATTGGCCTTTGTATTGGAATGTGGTTTCCCCAATGGCACGGAGTTATTCTGCCCCGAGGCTCTTGGAACAGCCTTTCCCTTTTTAATTTCTTTCCATCCTTCTTCTTCTACCTTGTTCCCTGTTGGAGCTTTTGGGCAGTTTCGCTGGAAGTGTCCATGCTCATGACAGGTTCGGCATTTGAAGGGCAGCTGCTCGTAGTCCAACTTCTGGTAATGCTGCCAATCTCCAACTGTCAGTTTGATCGCTTCTGGTAGCCCGGCTTCCAGATCGACTTCCACACAGATTCTAGCGCAGGTATATTGGCCTTTGTGATCAGCTTTGTCAATGAAGCGACCCAACCCATTCCCAATCTTCTGCAGTGCTTGGAAGCTCCAACAATGAATCGGGAGGTTTGGGAGACGAACCCAGACCGGCACTTCCTTAGGGACGTCGACAGAGGGATCGAAATCAGGGCTCCATTTGTTTAGATACAGTCCCTGATTCCCCATAAAATACGGTCCATTTCTGAACACCAGGTCACGATCTTCTTTGGTGGTAAATTCAAAAATGAAATAGCCTCTTCCCACAGCATAACAAATCACGTTGTGTTTCAGCTGAGGTCTCCAGTTTCGCTGAATCCAATCGTCCGTGAGTTTTGTGGATGGCCAGCGGCCCATGAACTGCCCTACCAAGCCTCTGTCAGCCAGAGCAAGGGCGATTTTGATCGATTGTTCCTCAGGGAGAGCAATCACAGGTATCTCATCGAGCTTTTTAATGAATTTTGGCACATCAGCAGTCTGTCTTTTCGTTCCTTTCTGCGTTAAGAGACTACGAAATGCGGCTTCGGAAGAAGAAGGAGGGGTGGGAGAGGACTCCCCGCCCCCAGGGCCGCCCATGGCGACGGCAAAGTAAGCTGGCGGCTGCAAACCTAAACGGAACCTCATAACAGAGCAGCGCGCACAGGGTTTCCGCCTTATGAATTCTTCACACAATAGTTAACATCTTTTTTTATTTTTAATTTCAATTAAAATTGTGTATTTAAAATTAGGATTTATTTATTTATTTATTTTTTTTATTTTTTATTTAATATATTTTTTTCAATTTTAATTGATTTTTAAAGTTTTTAAACTACTACTTCTACTTCTTCTTCTTCTTCTTCTTTAAATTTATTTTTTATTTCAAAATTTATTTGTTTATTCATTTATTTATTAAAATTAAATTTTATTTTTTTTAAATTAATTTTTTTTTTTTTTATCCTCGAGAAAAAAACGTAATTTTATTACTGCAAGTGAGTACAAAATTACATTATGAAACACATAGATGTGTGTTCAAAAGAGACAAACCCACGGGTTTGTTTACAAAAACTTAAAATTTAATTTGTTATTTTAATATTAACAATTTTTTATTTTATTTTATTTATTTATTTATTAAATTTAATATATATATTTTTAATTTAAGTTCATATATATATATATATATTATTTTTTATAATTTAAATTTAATTTATTTTTTAAAATCTATTTGTTTTTTTAATATATATGTTTTTAAATTTAATATTTTTATTGTATTTTATTTTTCATTTTTTATTTTTAATTAATTTTTCATTTTTTTACTTTTAATATATATATATATATATATTTAAACTTTTTTTTTTTAATTAATTAATTAATTTATTTATTTTTTAACATTTTCTTTTTCTTTTTTAAATTTAATTTCTATATTTTATTTTTTATAATTTTTTTTTTTCTTTTTTTTTTTTCTTTTTTTTATATTTTTAATTTAAGTTTATATATATATATATATATTATTTTTTATAATTTAAATTTAATTTATTTTTAAAATCTATTTATTTTTTTAATATATATTTTTTTAAATTTAATATTTTTATTGTATTTTATTTTTATTTTTTATTTTTAATTAATTTTTCATTTTTTTACTTTTAATTTCAATATATATATATATATATATATATATATATATATATATTTTAAATTTAATATATTTCTTTAAATTTAACTTCTTCTTTCTTCTTCTTCTTTTATTTTTTTAACATTTTCTTTTTCTTTTTTTAAATTTAATTTCTATATTTAATTAATTAATTTATTATTATTATTTTTAAATTAATATTTTTATTTTGTTTTTATTTTTATTTTTATTTTTAATTTCTATATATTTTGAAATTTTAATCTTTAATTTTTTATTTTATTTTTTTCTATTTTTTTTTCTTAAATTTTAGGTTTTTTTTTTAATGTTTGAATTAAAATTTTTATTTTGTTTTTATTTTTATTTTTTTATTCCTATATATTTTTAAATTTTAAGCTTTAAAATGTTTTTATTTTTAAATTTTTTTTTTCTTAACTTTAGGTTTTTTTTAATGTTTGAATTTCAAAAATTAAAAAATGTTATTTCTATTTTTAAAAATGTCAAAAATATGACAATTTTTTTTTTTTGTTATTCCAACATCAACTGGTTTTGTTTTGAGGGTGTTTTTTCAATTTTTTTTCAAGAAACAATTTTGTTTTTAGCATAATTTTATAAAATGTTGAAATTTGACCTTAAAAAAAAACCAAGTGCGTTTTGGAATACACTTTTTTTTTGTTTTTGGGGTGTTTTTTCATGTTTTTTGAGTCTTTTTGGGCTAGAGTTCTCGTTTTGAGGTCAGGTTACCTATTTCATTGGTAACTGTGTTCGGAGCTTTTCCGTCGCATTTTCTCGCTAAGGATAGCACCGACAACATCATCAAACTTTAAAGTACTAGATCTAGAGACAGAGTTACTAATGGCCATAACTAAACCATTCCAAATTTCTGGCAATGAGCGCAGAAATAATAGAGCCCTAACTAAAGGTTACCGATGCTACGAGGCACAATCGTACTGTTCCGAGTGCCTTTCTATCGAGAATTTCCCATTCTGTGTCTGTCATAGTCGTCGGCTTCCTTATTTTCCACTCAATGGTAGGTATAGATCTTTCTGATACATATAATCTTCCATCTACATCTTCTACAGCGGGAATTTTTGGCTGTTAAATTTCTCAACCCTAAACTTACCATCTTCTTCCATTTCTCCCGCTCGAACCAGGAACCTTTCTTTCCTGCGAGTTTATCAGCCAAATAGACCTTCGGCTCTGATACCAGTTGTTAGAAAATTAAATATTACAGAGCAATGCAACACATAAAATATGCGGAAAACACAAGCACACAAAACACATAAAACCAGTGAGACACAGATATACATGATTCACCCAGTTTGGGCTATGCCCACCCCGAACAACTAGTCCTTCCTTTCTATTATCCAGCAAAATTAAGTGACACAACCTACAGCAGATCTGCTGTAATATCCTCTGTTCTCTCTCACAGTCTCCCTATCTGTTTCTCACTCTGAGAATACTCATACAACACACAGTGGCAATACAATGCCCTCATACAAGTGAGGGGTTGCCTTCTAGGGAAAAAAACCCTAAACTAAACATAACTTCTACCATCAGATCATCCACCTAATGAACGACCCAGATTGACTAGAAATTACTATATTTTTACATGGCAATTTTACATCTGTTTTTAGCTTCGGGGGCGCTGCCCCCGAAACCCTCGCCGGGGGACCACTGGCCCCCGGACCCCCCAGACCCCACGGGGGGGACAAGTCCCCCCCGCTACAGGGGTGTACAGTTTTCCTGGGGTATTCATCTGGCTAAAACAAGGATCTCTGAATCAGGATGAAAATCAAGCTCCGCACCCAACAGATAACAACCTTCCAATATGTGACTTTGGCATAGGAGAGGTCAAAGAAGGGAGCAACCACATGACAAATGTTTTATATGATAGATCATCAGCGCTGTCACTATGGAGGATAGATCCATATTGGAAATCCTAGCTATTGGTGGAATATTCCAAGGATCTTTTTACTTGCATGATACTTGATGACCAACTACTAGAGGAGGGATATTCAGTAAGAGATGGGGTCATCTACTATCAGAGTAAGATCTTCTTATCTAAAGAATCCAAGCTCAAGGAGAAGATAGTACATGCAGCACACGAAGATTTTCTCTTCAGCCACACTTATTCCATGAGAGCATACCATACCATAATGGAGGGATAAACTTGGGAAGGTTTTGAAGAGGAGATATATCAACATTTGAGGAGATGCATGGATCATGTGGAGGTGGAGGAGATACATAACTCTTTGATGGAGTTATCATAACCACCTCTTTCCTCTTTAGGAATGAGAGGGGATATATCTATGATCCACTCCATTAGTATGAATAAAGTCTATGGTAAGGATTCTGTTTTTATGTATGATGATTTACTTAATGAGTATTTGCATTCCTTTACCATACATGTGTAGGCCATTACTCCAAATGGGAGCATTCTTCGTTATAAACCTCATGGCCAACTTGGGGCCATAAACAATGTTGAGCATGGCCACTCCCTAGGAGGATATAGCGAGATGACATATCATTCAGGGTGTGCTCCAAAGGCACCAAACATTACTCACCTTCTCAAAGCATGTGAGAAGACTATGGTAGCAAACAAGTGGTGGGGAAACCACTTACCATATCATTATCTAAGGCAGTCATGAGATATACTGCGCTGGTTCCACATGTGGGACTATGATCCACCTCCATTATTGCATATGGCAGCTTATGTGACCTTGGTTTTGATCCCATACATTGATGATGTCCTTATTATTATTATGGGAATGAATGGGGGGAGGATGCAAGGATTGAACATGCCCTTTGGGAGAGATATTCTCCATGATTATTATGCTTCATGTTTCAGGGAGAACATTGGGAACACCATGATCACTACATTGGATCTTTTGCTTCCTTATGAGATGAGTCATTTGCATCTCATACGTACTTGGGAGGAGCATTTCATGGAGGGATTGATTGGGAGACACCTGGTATGTGAGGAGAGCTTATCACATGGAGGTGTCACCAATACAGTTGCCTGAGGACAAGCAACATTTGGGAGGGGAGGACTGTAATATTCCCAATTAGCCATGAGCTAGTTGGAATATTAAATTTTGTTTTTGCTTCTTAATTTGTTGAATAAGAGGGTATGGATACCCATAAATCTCCTTAGTAGGAATAAAATCACTGCTAATGTGAAAGGAGATCACTTGAGTGGCTTGATAAAGCGCCCTTATGTGTGAAAATGGGTTGAAGCACGTAGACTGGATCAACTTTGACCAAATCAACATCGCAATCATGGAGGAGTGGCATTCATTGTGGGATAGCGCAGTTTTGCAGGGAGACTCCATGCATGGAAGTAGTGGCTTTAATGAGTGGGGCCAAGGGTGAGGAATATCAAAACTTATATAAGGAAGGGGATGGTAGCCATAGAGGATATGTTTTGGATTATTAATTTGATATGGTCTGTTAAGACTTGTTTTCTCTCTTCAACTATTTAGCTAAGATTATAGTGTTGTTTAGCATAGGGTGTTCCTGAGTGGGAATCCCACCTTCATCCCCAGGGGACTTCGAGTGCCTACTCAAGAGAAGTGATTGCACTACATTTCCACATTCCGGCATCAAGCCAAGCTCCATATTTCATCTACAATGCAGTTTTTGTAGAGGGTTGTATTGTGTTGCAGGTTGTAGTAGTGGAGAATACATTTGGGTGGTTTCTGAGTTGTTTTTCAGTGGAGGAAGGTTTCCTTCCATTGGGAGGCTAGTAAGGAAGGCCCTTGAGCCTTATTGCATCATTTGGCACCACGCCACACTATCATTTTCCCCTACAACGCAGTTTCAGTCTTGGACTGCATTATTTTAGGGAGGGGTTGCAGGGGTGGTTTCATTATACCATTTGGGGAGAAGGTTTTCTAGTGAAGGGATCAAACTTTCATTTGGAGAGTCTATTGGAGGAGGCTACATTCTTTTCTACATCCGATCAATGATATTTTTCCAACTGTGTAGTTGCAGTGAATCATCAGCCCTAGGGCTTGGGTTCATTTCTTGTATATTGGTGTATTTCTGAAAACCCTCTTGGGTTTCTTGTTGGAGGTTGTATAGAGCCTAGATATTTATTTTTTATATCTCTTGAGGCATATATCAGCCATATCATATTTTGTATGTTCATATGCTGTAGCAGTGCTCTTATGACTGCGTTGTAGTAGTCTTCCGACATTTTGGTATAATAGCAACACCTCATTATTGAGGGGATTTATCTATTGGAGGCTTCTGGTTCTTGTTGTATGGTTTGGGCCCCATTATTTTGTATATGTTTGCTACTATTATGATGAATAAATAAGCTCCATATTGGTCTCCATTATTGATGTGATATTATACACTGCTATTTCCATGTTTATGCACTATATTCCTGCTTTTCCCATTTGGGAATATTAATGATGTATGGTGTATGATATCCATAAAGTACCATAAATGGGGTCATTTTTGTTGCAGTATGGAAGGAAGTGTTATACCACCATTCAACTAGAGGTAACCACTTGACCCATTGTGTTTGTTTATCAGATACAAAGCAACAAAGATATCCTTACAAACATTTGTTCACTATCTCAGTTTTCCCATCAAATTAAGGATGATAAGATGAGCTATGAGCTAATTGAGTACCAAGACAAGAAAATGATTCCGTCCAAAAAATTCCAGTGAAAATGGATCTCTGTCACTGATAATAATCTTTGGGTTTCCATGAAGCTTCTGAATTATTTCCATAAATGTGATAGCAATTTTATTGACTTTAAAAGGATGAGATGATGCAAAAAAGTGTGCATACTTGTTAAGTCTATCAACTACCACCATAATGACACTCTTTCCTTTAGACACTGGTAAACCTGTGATAAAATCCATTGAGAACTCCTCCCATTGTTGACCTGGAATAGATAAAGGTTGTAATAAACGAGGGTTATTAATTGCCTCAACTTTATTTTGTTGGAAAACCAAACATTCAACAACAAAATTATGAATATCATATTTAACGTCATTCCAAAAAAGTTCCTTCATGACCCTATGGTTGGTTTTTAAAAATCTCAAGTTCCCTCCTAAGGGGGAGGTGTGCAATTCCAAAAGAATCTTTTGTTTTAGTTTGGAATTATTACAAAGATATAAGCGATCTTTGTACCACAATGAATCATTTTTGAAACTAAATGTATCATATGTACTGGAATCTTGCTGCAACTTTTGAATGAGTGTCCACACCTCTTCACCATTCTTCCATTAATTCCTTGCTTCTGTTATCCAGTCAGGTTGGATAATATAAATGGCACAAAGCAATGCTTCCACATCCTCATCCTTTCTTGAGAGTGCATCTGCAACAACATTTTTATTTCCTTTTTTGTAGATGATTTCAAAATCATAACCCAACATCTTTGTGACCCATTTTTTCTTCTCTTCTGAAGATAATCTTTGTTCCAAAAATTATTTAAGACTATCATGATATGTTTTTACCTTGCAGTGTATTCCCATTAGGTAAAGTCGTCATTGCTTTAGTGTATGTAGTATTGCCAACATTTACTTCTCATAAATAGGTTTGTGTAAATACTTTCCTTTGACTGGGCAACTTTCAAAAGCAACGGGTCTTTCTTCTTGCATTAAAACAACACCATTTCCATTTCCCTAGGCATCACATTCCACAATAAAGGTTTTTGTGAAGTTTGGCGTAGCTAATACTGGTTCTTGGCACAATGCCTCATTAAGATGTTCAAAGCCTTAGTTGCTTATGGAGTCCAAGAAAATGCATCTTAATTCAATAATGGTGTTATAGGTGCCTTTATTCTCCCATAATTCTTAACAAACTTGTGATAATAACTTGGCAACCCAAGAAATCCTCGAAGATTCTTTGTGGTTGCGGGAATTTTCCATTCCTTAATGGCTTTTATTTTGTTAGGGTCTACCTTAACACCTTCATGAGATACAATTTGACCTAAATATTCCACCTCCTGTAATCCAAAGAAACATTTGGAGATTTTTGCATATAATTGCTTCTCATCCAACAGTTTAAGCACCTTGTCAGCATGTTGAACATGATCCTTCCAAGACTTGTTGTAGATTAGTATATCATCAAAAAATACTAACACGAATTTTATAAGGAAGGGTTCGAAAATGGAATTCATCAAACCTTGAAATGTGGAAGGTGCATTAGTAAGGCCAAAAGGCATGATCAAAAATTCATAATGAACCTCATGATTTCTGAATGGTGTTTTTAGAATGTCTTCATTCTTCATTATAATTTGATGATATCCTGAACAAAGATCCAACTTGGTGAAAGACATTGCTCCATGTAATTCATCCAACAATTCATCAATGATAGGAATGGGAAATTTATCTTTGATAGTGAGATTGTTGAGCTCCCTATAATACAGAAACATGCGCCATGATACATCCTTCTTATGCACTAATACTACTGGATCAGAGAAATAACTTTGACTAGGTTGAATTATACCAGGCTCTAGCATTTCTGCAACCATACGTTCAATTTAAATCTTTTGGGCATAGGGATATTTGTAAGGCCTGATGTTTGGAGGAACACTTCTGAATCAAATGAATATCATGATCATGATTATGAATATGTGGGAGGCCTTTGGGAGTCTCAAATAACTTGGAATGATTGTCCAAGACTTTTTGGAGATCTGGAGAAATAGATGATTTCGATGTTTGAACTTCTAGTGAGCATAATTGTGCACTTATTCCTCGTTTTTCTTTCTTTAGAAGCTTTGTCATCCCGTTAGAGCTTATTATATTTCCTAGTTTTCCTACGATACCCCTTAATTCAACTTCCTTTCCTTCCAACAAAAATCTCAAGAAAAGTCCTTGAAAATCAAAATATATCATCCCCAAAGAGTGTAACCGTTGGAATCCTAGTACAACATCAACACCACTCATTGGAATGGAAATAATTAGAATATTAAATACATATTACCCCATGGATAGCTTGATATTATGGCACTTTCCATAGCAATTTATAGCTCCTCCATTTGAAACCATCAGTTAACACTTTGGTGTTGGATATAGGAAGAAATTCAATTCCTTAGCTATGTTACAATGAATAAAATTATGGGTACTACCTGAATAAATCAACACTATTACCTTTGTGAGTTCCCCATATTACTTTGAATCTCCTCCATTAAATTTTCTCCTAGATCTACTTTTTCATTTATTATTAAATATGAATTCAATATTGGACAAACATTATACATTCAATAATAGAATAATAAATGTTATATATGTTGGAATACACACTTTTGGATCTAGAGCGTGTGGTCTATAAGCTAAGCTGAAATACAAACCATTAATATTAAATGTTGACACTATTGGATTTGATATGTTGAGATATATGCCATTATACAATATATATTTTATGCGTAGTCTAACTCTTCTACATTTTGGTCCTTTTCCAGACATAGTTTCCAATTAATTTTGAATGAAATTCGACAAGGATTTGTTGAAATCGCAAGTTTGAGATTTGTAGTTTACACAATGCAAGTGTTGTTGGGGTTTTTAAGTGGGTTGAATCCATTTATGCATTTTAAACAATAAAAATTACAATCTTGCAAAAGTTTATATCATTGAATTATGATGGCAAAAACCAAAACATAGAATAATTAGGCTATGTCTATATTTAATATTTGACAATGTGTATCCCTGCAGTAAAATTGTGGTATCAGAGCCAGTACATTGTTGTCAACTGGTTCGTGAAAAGGTCAGTTCTTATATTCATTATCTCTTTATTTTCTGAAACAAAAATGGACCCATTCAGAAAATATGTATCCTTCTGAGAACTTGAAGAGCAAGATAAAGCTCAACAAGATTCTCTCAGGGATATGTTTGCATCTAGTAGTAGTCGAGTCATAAATGAGTCAGAGCATTTGTACGAAGAAACTGAGCCTCAGGCTAGATGGGTTCTACCCAAGATTTCTGCCTCTCAAGTATATAATGATCTTGGTGTCTGGCATTTGAAAGCTGCCACCAGAATCACAATTAAAGAATCCATAAGCTCTATAGAAGAAAAATCTGACCGAGTACAATTAATTCCTTTGTTAAATCCCAAGGAGCTTCAAGCAGAAGCTAGAAAGCTGGGAACACAATTCCTGCATCTTGGATGCATCAGAGTGGGAATCCAGGCCCTTATCCATCAGGGTGTTGAAACCTATGTGTTAGCAACTGTAAGAGATCTAACACATAATAAGTACACTGATTCTCTCATTGGAGGAATAGTTGCACCATTGTCAAATGGCCCAGTCTGGTTTGACTGTTATCCCAACTTCTCTGTAAATTTTTTTGATGAAACATTGGCCGATATCCTAAAACTGAAAATCCAGACCACTGGATTTGATATGAAGAAAAGAAGAAACAATATCGCCATTCAGTTCAGAGGTTGTTTCCATCACACCAGTACTTTATTTCCAGTAGTCCTCCATGCCCCCATCCGAGAGTCTAAAACCAGTGTTGTAGTCATGACAGATGCAAAGAACCAAAAGGTTGAACACCAAGACATCAAATGGGAAGATCTGTCTTTTCCTGAACACTAGGTAGTGCCAAATCCAAAGCCTCTCACCATACATAAAATCACTTCTGCTAACATTACTGAAAACCAATCCACAGCCACTTTGTCTTTCCCAAGAATATCTACAATTGACAGGCGTAGGATTGACGCGGAATGTAAAAAGTCTCCTTTGTATATACCTCCTAATTTACCAGATACTGTATGTTCCAGTATTGTAAATACTTCTTGTCATCATACAACTTTATTTGAGTTTGCTTTGTTAGTCAATTTCAATCCTTTACAAGTTGAATGCCCGCAATGCCATCAGTTTGTAAATCTTAAACATCTTGCTGAAGTGTTCATAAGACATCAGAACCATAATCCCAGAACAGGTGATGCCCCTCCTTCTACATCAGTTACACCCTGTCCAAACCCAAAGTGTTATGATATTCCTTTCCCCCATGAAGATGACCATGTGCTTATGATGCACCTAGTTCCTTCTCTGCAAGATGAAGATCCCAGACTCACTGAGATATTAATGAATATGCAATCCCCTAAAGATAAGCATGGTTTAGGGTATTATAATCAAAAGGATTTCCTGATCCCAGAATGCAGATTTAAAGATCTGCTAGAAGACGTCAAAAGACCATCTGTCTCAGAAATCTAGAAGTTTTATACACTAATGGATGGTTGTGAGAAACACAGAATCCCTGCTCAATGGATGAAACAGATGATAATTTGGGATATGTTTACTCACCCAGAAGCTGATGATTTTGCTGTTAGTCATACTCCTGAACAGAAAAGGACTCTAGCCTTAGAATGGAAACAATATATGGAAGAAAGAAAGACTTGGATTTATTTCTACTCATGGAAGAAGGCTAAAGAGTCAGAAGTTGTATTGATGAATGAACCCACATCTTCTTCGGGTCATTCATGGACAACAATTGATGGTAGTAACTTAGAAACATCCACCAGCTATCCTCCTTTCAAAGGAATTTTCCTAAGAGAAGGACAAAATTCAGCTAATGCATATCCCATAGTGCAAAAGGAAAACCTGGTAGGAATTGAAAGGAGAGTCCAAACTGTAAATGAACAAATAAACTGGACTAACACTGCCATCACAGGATTAGAAAAGAATGTTGCTAAAGCTTCTGTTGTAAAGAACCAGATGGATCTGTTACAAGTTTCTTTGCATGATGTAAATAAAGCATTGAATTCTGTACAGTACAATTGTTCAGTAGTTAAAGATTTTTCTTTAAAGTCTTTACAGAAGGTTGGTGAAGTAGAAAGTTGTATTATAGATCAGTCTATTTCTACTCGGAAACTTGTGACAAACTTGTCTGAACAAGCCCAAAAGGAAAAGGAAAAGAAGGCGGACAAGCCAGTCCCTTCAGGATTTCTCCACAAAGGGAAAGCTGTGCAAATCCAAAAAAGTGTTGATATATTTCCCAGCCTATTTCCCAAAGAGTCTGCTCCCAAGTCTCCAACATACAAAGTGACTATTGCCTCTTTGTTCCATGAGTCAAAATCGGAAGATCATGTCTTACCTGTATATGAGCCCCCTGAAGCCCAATATACCAGGTACTCTCCTCCTGACTTAAATGGCCTTGGAAAAATTCCTGCAAGAGAAACCTTCTATCCCCAGAGCCATAAAGAATGGAACATAGATAACTTATCCTCTGCCCAGATCAAACAAGTCATTGATCAGATGATCACAAAGTATAAGTTGATGTGCATAGATGGAAAATCTGAAGTTGAGGCATGCAAATCCCTCATTCCATGTTTTACAGGAACTCTAGCCAGATGGTGGGAACTAGAGTCTTCCCCTGCTCTCATAGCATCCATGGAAGCTGAGGTGTTGAAAGATGAAAATGGAGATGTAAGATTTCATGAAGATGGCAAAGCCATGAACAATATGATTGGTGCTCTCACAACACTAATCCAACAAACATTCTGTGGAGATGACCCAAACATTTCAGACCAAAATGAAATGATTCTCATGAATCTGAAATGTCGCAATATCAACCGGTATGAAGATTTCCATCGAGATTGGATGCAAAGAATCTTCATGGTTAAAGACTCCAAGAACATTCTCTGGAAGCAAGTCTACCTTGCAGCTTTTCCTTCCAAGCTGGTAGATATTCTTAAATTACAAGATGCTTTCCAGTTGCCACTGGAAACATATTTATGGGGTCAGATGTACAGCATAATAACTAGAGTATTGATTACTCTTTGTACCAGCTCTAAAATGAATAAATCTATTGATAAATTGAATAGATTTCCTGGTACTAAATCCTTTTGCAGCAGGTATGGGATCACAATTGATGACCCATTAGTAAAAAGGCGCAAGACCAAGAAAAAGGCTAAAAATACTTCCAGAAGTTATCAGCCTTATACTTATCACAAACGCAACACAAGAATGTCTGCAATTCAAAGGCCAAGAAAGCCTTACCGAAAGCCTGCTCACGAGGGACGCTCATCCAAATATGTCCCAAAGACTCATTATTATGAGCCACATGATATTCATCCCAAAGATGTTAAGCTGAAAAGGATGCAACAGATAACTTGCTGGATTTGTGGAAAGACAGGACATACTGCAAATTTATGTCCAGATGCTAAAGAATCAAAGAAAAGATTGGGAAAAAAATCCCAACAAAAGTATAAAGGCAAACAGCAAGTTAAGCCTGAAGATAAATGTGACAGATGTGGCTCTCACTTTCACAAAACAGAATACTGCCCCCGCTTAATGATTCAGCAAGCCCAAGAAGACTCCTCTTCTGTTTCTAATTCTGACTATTCTTCTTCTGAATCTGATATTGAAGAAGTTCATGCTTATTGTGAATGTCCCGATTCTGAAAATTGTCAATGTGCACAATGTTATTCATCATATTCTGGTTTTTCTTCTGATGACCAACTTGCAGAGGAATTTACAGGCAAAGTTAAAGTTCTCATGGCTCAAACCATAGAAGATGATATGAAATTTTTTTCTCAAATCCGAGCCATGGACAATGGTGATTTGAAGACCAGGCTGCTTGATGCTTTTATGCAGTCCTCGGGTGCTTCCTCCTCTGCAAAACCCTCTAAGAAGTCCTTGTTCTTGGATACTTCTTATGAGCAAAACACACACAGTTATCTCCGTCAAAAACAACAGAGCAAAGTTCATGCACTCACTTTGGGGGAGGTGAGTAAGGAGATACACTTGCTTAAAGGAGAAATTTCTACCCTAAAAGTTAAAATGTCTACATTAGAAAATGGAAAACAGGAAGTATTTCATCCTGATTCAAGTAGAAATCCTAATTATACTATTCATGGCACTCCTTCATATTCTGCTCCTGAACAACCAATTTTTTTTATTTTACCACAATAAATACTTTTTATTCAACTACTAAGTAAATACTTTTTTATTCTACTACTAAGTACATATTCATTGTCAAAAAATTGGACTTTTAGGAAATGGATATACTTTCCTACCTATTTTAAACAGGTTCCCTAAAAGTATTATATTTTCTTTTGTATTTGGTAGAATCAGTAATTGGGATAAGTTTGTATTTTCTTGGCACAAGGTTGATTCCATCCACTATTACTATAATCTCCAAGTGCACCCAACATAACCTCGCCCACAACATACATGATTAGTTGATATTAGAATCAATGACATAAAAAACATTATTTTAATAGTGCACTCTATTGCCATATAATATACACCCGATCTCTAAATTTATAGTATTCAATTTTATGAACTATAAATATTGCACAATGTCCATGAAACCACCAACAATAATAAAAATAATTCCCACATAATAATGATTGACATTTTTAGAAATTTCGATGAAATATGGATTCTGACTTCTGTTTTTAGCAATAAGTAGATTATAGGAATTAAGTAGCTTATAAGAATTAGGGACATATTCATTTTTCTAATTTACAAGCTTAATAAGTATTGATGAGTAGCTTATAAGAATTAGGGACATGTCCCTTTTTCTAATCTAAAAGAAAATGGAGTAAATCAAAATTGATATTTTACGCTACAAATTATATGTCGATTTAATAGAGTGTTTCCTTTCATGTGAAAAAAAACCACATGATAGAATTTAAGGAATAAAGGGAGGATCCAAGCCTACTCAAACCTAAAATAACAGAACCAAACCTAACCCGACAAATCATCATCAATAATTTTTCTATAGAAGGCAGAAAAATGTCATGGGGTTGCATCGACATGATCAACATGCATCACTACCGAGTGGAGAGTGTATTAACCATTCAAACCTTTGTATGTTGAATGAGTCGTTCACATTTGTATATTTCAAACTAAATAATTTAGTGGCCAAAATTAACTAAGAATGGAGGACTTGAAGTGTTGTGTTATAAATCACCCTCCTTTGTCCCCAGTCACGATTCATTGAGAGAAATGTTATTTTTTATGGAGATTCCACCTCCTTGATCTATAATTCAACTTATTTCACATGGTCTCAGGCCTATCAACGTTGTCGCAGGCTAAAATCTTCTCTGTCTTCTCAAAATATCTCGCCAAGGGATGTTGTAAGCATTGAAAAATTTCATGTAAATGATCATTTTGATGGGAATTTATTAATCTTTTAGGAATCCCAATAGAGAAAAAAGTATATAATATTGATGTTATTATATGTGGTTGCATGCAACTATATGTGGTGACTCCCATCATTCCTTCCATTTCTTAGATTGATTTCGTAGTTCCAATGGCATGGGAAGTTCTCAAAATCGTAAATACGTGACTCGATGCTTGAACAATAGATGTTAAATTCAATCACTGTAACCCCAAGATTGTGTTTCAGATTACCAATTCTTGCATCTTGTCGCATAATATCTACATAGAAACAAACATAAGCCTACCCTCATACTCATCCAAGAGCTTGTCAATGGGACAAAAATAGCTCCCATGAGTACGTAAATAACTATAACATATGAAGGGAAATTGCAAGAGAAAGACCCAAAGTTGAAGGGGCTTGTTAATTGTGGTCACTTGTGATTATTATTATATTTTCTTAAGCCTACATGAATTTTATACAATTTTAAGTCCACTAACATGGTGGCATTATCATTTGTTCAAGCCACTTTAGTAGAAATGAAGTGGACCAATTCCACAAAATATTTTCCACAAAAATATGACCCTAGTGACATGTGTAAGTACCATATGTAATTAATTCAATTTAATTCATATCAAACTATTTCCATCAAATCAAACATTGATCAGTAGGGCCAATATTATTATGGACAATGTGTTCAATGGAAATTACTATTGAAAAATGCAACAAGAAAGTCTCAATTTGATTTTACCTTGGTCTAATTGAGAAAATTCGAATTTCCACATCAGCAGACAACTTGGATGTAGTTAACTTGTGTGACATGTATCTTTTCACTCAATTAGATGATTAAATTCGAGTTAAAGGATTTGGAGTTCAATTAAGCATTTGTGATTGCTAATTTGTAGCAATCAAGGTCAGTTATTCAAGTTGTTTTTAGTTAAACTAGTTCTAACTATTGGAGGAACTAGTGGAGGGTTAGTTGTGCAGTGGGACAACAGTCTAACTTAGTGATCATCCATTTAACTAATCAATCAACCCAAAATAGCTAGTGCATGCAGAGGATTAAAGTTCCCCAACTATGATGGAGATTCCAAGGCATTGCAACATCAGTTATAGACTAGTGTCGAGTGTACAAGAGTTGCATGTTGTCAAATGATCAATTTGGGGAATTGCACAAGAATTTTTGAGGAATTTCCTTAATAATAGCATCCCAATTTATCAGGATTTGCATAAGGAAATAGGGGCTCGAATAGAGGAAGAATTTGACTAAGTCTGGGTCAAAGCTTCTTAGTGAGAAGATTCTAGGTTATTCGCTTGCAGGTTGTGCTCAATTGAACAAAGAAATTGTAATACACCTCTATTCATTTGATTTAATGCAAGAAGGCATTAAGGGGTTTTTGGCAGTTGCTTCCCCCTAGAAAATAGTGTGCATGTGTGTTAGTTGTTATTGAGTTTCTATGATTGATGTTATATATTTTGAATTGAATCCCATGGAGCAGTAGAGTAGGATTGCGTAATGTGATTTAGATTGAAATTTCATGAGCAGTTACAATTCTACGCAAAAATTTCTACATGGTATTAGAGCAAGATTCACATTAGAACAAGATTTTCGAAGTTTTTTCTCAGGAGGATTGAATTTTCAATTCAATGTTGCAGGATCTCTTTAGTGTTGGGAAAATGACCTTCAACGGGTGAGAGTTGAGTATGCCTTGGAAGGAAGCTCTAATTTCATTACATGGAAGGATCACATGGGGGTGGTGTTGGATGATAACGGTTTTCTAGAATATGTCAAGACAGACATTGGAAAATAAAGATCAACTGATGCCCAAAACCCAGCTCAATGGAAGAAAGATGTAGCCAAGGTGAGGAGAATTATCTTGGAGGGAGTACGAGACCAAATTGTCTAAAAAATCCATGGGAAAGAAACTCCTTTCGTATTGTGGAAGGCACTCACAAAATTGTTCAAGAATACCAGCAACCATAGGAAACTGGCGCTTAAGGATAAAATTTGAAATATTGGGATTTAGAAGAATGACATTATCCCACAATAGGAAGTTGTGGATAAACCAAAAATAGAGGATAAAAGAGTGGAGACATCCACTCAAGCAGAACCACATAGAGAAGGCAGGAAGAGAACTAGGGAAGTTTATAGATTAGTGCAGGATGCATGGGAGAATGTGGGAGCTCCTTCAAATATGCGCAAGCAAAGGAGGTCACCTGAAGGGTACATTGGCTACATGGCTCTAACAACTAAGCTTATAGAGACTAGGCCATCCTCTTTAGAGGAAGCGATAGAGAAACTTGTATGGGTTGATGAAATGTTGGAAGAGTACAAATCCATTGTAGAGAACAATGTTTGGGTAGTGGTTCCAAGACCAATAGATAAATTAGTTATGGGTTTGAGATGGATCATCAAGGTTAAGTAGATCGAAGCATAGAGAAGTATAAGGCTATATTTGTGGCCAAAGTATTCTCTCAAGTTGAGGGAATTGACTATGATGAAAATTTTTCTCTTGTAGCAAGATATTCATCCATTAGATCAATTCTTGCACTGATTGTGCAGATGGGGTGGAAGATCCATCAGATGGATGTAAAAATAAAATTTCTCAATATAATTATTGTGGAGGAAGTGTACATCGAGAAACCAGAATATTTTGAGACATTTGATCGAAAGTCTCATGTCTGCAAACTCAAGCGAGAGTTGTACGACCTCAAACAAGGACCATGTGCTTGGTACACTAGGATCGACAATTATCTCACTGGTTTGGGCTTCACTGAAGGTGAAGTAGATGAAAAACTCTATCACATATTGGCATAAGGTAAATTTATTATTATTTTCTTATATGTTGATGATTTAATTTTAACCGGTGATGAGAAGCTTATCAGATCTTTCAAGGAGGACCTTGCAAGGGAATTTAAAATGAAGGACATGGATTCCATGCACTACTTCCTTAGGTTGGAAGTATGGGAAGGAAATGGGGAATTGTTTGTTTCTCAAGGCAAGTATGCCAATGATATATTGCAGATATTCTGCATGGAGGGTTGTAAACCCATAGAGACACCTCTAGCGACCAACTGGAGGAAGGATATAGTCACTTCAGGTGAAGAGGTGGATTCTACCATTTATCGGCAGCTGGTGGGTTCACTAATGTATCTTGTGAACACTCGACCATATATGTTCTATGTAGTCAAGCAGCTGAGCCAATTTATGGTTAGGCTGACCAAATTGTGTTGGAAGGAAGCTAAGCATGTTTTACGATACCTCAGAGGCACTGCACAATTTGGATTATGGTATAGATTGATAGAGGGAGTGAAGTTTTGCGACTTCACAAATGCAGATAGGGCAGGGATTCCATCCCACTGAAAGAGTACATTAGGTGGAATTTTCAATGTTGGGTCCATAGTTGTTTCCTAGAACAACATGAAGCAAAGATCTGCGGTGCTCAGTTCGGTAGAAGCAGGATACATAGCTACAAGTTAAGTAGGATGTGAGGCAATCTGGATGAGAAAGATACTTGTGGTACTGTTTGGTCAAATGATGGATCCAACTATGATTTATTATGATAGTCAAAGTTGCATCAAGCTCTCTGAGAATCTGGTATTTCATGATCGATAACGTTTTTTCAAGAGGGAAGTTCGAGTTCCACAAGTGTAGGATAGAGGTGGTTGATAATCCCTTTCTTATTGAGAGTGAGTGTTGAAAAATGTAGCAGGAAAGTCTCAATTTAATTTTTCCTTCTTCAAATTGAGGAAATTTGAATTTCCACATCAACAAAAAACTTAGATGTAGTTAAATTGTGTGACATGGATCTTTTCACTCAGTTAGCTCAGTAAATTCAATTTAGAGGAGTTGGAGTTCGGTTAAGGATGCGTGATTTCTAATTTGTAGTAATCAAGGTCAGTTATTTCAATTTGTTTTCAGTTAAACTATTTCTAACTATTGGAAGAACTAGTAAATGGTCAATTGCGTAGTGGGACAACACTCTAACTCAATGATCATCCAGTTAACTGATCAGTGCCCCCAAAATAGTTATTGCATGTAGAGAATTTGATTTCCCCAGCTATGGTGGAGGTTCCAAGGCAGTGTAACATCAATTGTAGACTAGTCATGAGTGTATACATGTTGCATGCACTCAGATAATCAACCTTGTGAATTGCGAAAGAATTTTGGAGTAATTTCCTAAATAATATAAGCCTAATTTCTCAGGATTTGCGCAAGGAAATAGGGGCTCAAGCAAAGGAAAAATGTAACAACCCAAGGTTAAAATTTCATGCAATAAAGGTTAATATATATCATGAAAAATAAGACCAAGGTCATGGGACACTTATTCCAAGTTGAATGTTGGGAAAAATATCCTAGTGGGAATCACTTGTTGTGTTTATGGCTAAGGGGAAATTGGCTAAGGCAATGGAAAAGTATTTAAAAAGGAAAAAAGGTATTTTTGGCACTTTTTTATGAAAATAAATGAATTTAGGAGAAAAGGGAGGTGAAAGGTCATATGTTGCATGTGAGAAGGAAATGAAGGAAAGTAATGGAAAAATGAAGAGATTAGAGGCATCAAGAATAAAAAGACATGAGAGCATTAGTTGGTGGCATTTTGTTAGTTCAATTTTGGAATTAGTCTCATATAGGAGAAGATAACTAAGAGGATAAGGAAATCAAGAAAAAAAAGGAAGGACAAGGAAAGCAAGTAAAAGTTGGATCAAGCAGCTTAAATGGGAATACTTGCAGGTAACAGGTTGCATGTATGATGTCCTAGTTGGTTTTGACATGCATGTTATGTGCATGTTGGTATTTGGATATTTTGTTTTCATTGGCATGGGTTTTGTCAGGTTTTGAAAGCATATTTTAGCCTTACCTTTCCATTTCCAAATAGCTATGGTGTGATGGGATTATTCTCGATTTGAAATTTGGATTTCCAAATTGTTTTGGATCTAAGTGAGATGATCTTAATAAAATCCTACTGGTTGGCGGTGGAGATGGTTTTCTTTGGGAAGCCCTCAACAAGTGGGTGGAGACAACAAAATTCCTTAAGGGATGGTGAAGAAATTCTTAGGCATCCAAGCTCAATTTGGATTTGTGATCTTGGGATCGATTTAGGTGAGATCACGATATGGTGAGGGTGGAGGTGGTTTAACCTCTAGATTCCCTTGGTTGTTTATTGATTGGTTTATCCCATGAGATCCCACATTCATGCTTGGAATATGGTACATGGGTGATTGACTGAAAGAAATATTTGGGTCAGCATAATCTATGGTCGGGTGGTACATGGAAGTCCTAGACCTGGTTGGAAATTTCATATGTTTAATAAGAGCCAAGTTCCCCTTACTTTTGATGAGTAAATGTACTTGTTATTATGTGACATTAATGGTTGTTCTATCATTATTATTTATCTATTTATATGTTGGTTATAAGCATGGTTTTATGACAGATCTTAGTCATGGCTCTCATCATGTTTTTTATTGTAACTGAATGAATAATGAATGCATGATCTAATTGGTGATATGACATCTCTTGTGAGAAGGAATTGGTCCTTCTTGTTAAACCTCAGATAAGTTTCCAGATCCTTATGTTTATATATGCATTCATGACCTGTATGTTGCATGTTTATCAAGTGTTTGACGAAATATCAGTCCCGGTTGGGAGAGGTCAAGTCAATTCCTGGTTCAAGTTCTTGTTTATAAGCTTTGTTTCTATGGCATTCATCATTTCTAAAATTTTCACTGAGTTCTAGGCATAGGCCTAAGTCCTGGCCCTGAAAAAGTGGCTCAAAATGTGGGGTCGTTGGCATAGAACTGACTGGAAAAGTCCACAATTACTGGCAGGAAAGCCTATGTGAGCGACTAGATCCTTAGAGTCATTTGCATACCTTGGTAAGGTAGCGGATGAGGCTCTAAGTTAGCGAAAAAGTAGAGTTGTCTCAGGGGTTGGACACCTAGAGGGGTTGGTTTCTCTTGGAGGTTTTGTAACACCTAAGGGAAGTCAATAAGGTCTTAAGTTCTAGACTCCATTTCCTCAAGGTCATACACGAGGTTGAGTCTTGTCATAGTGACCCTAAGCTCATGTTTACCCAGGAAAGCTAGTGAAAGCGGCTAAATGTGGGAGGAGTGCGTTACAGGGTGTTATTAAAGCAGCTTTCGCTCTCTTTGAGTAATATCTGATACCACAAGGTGGTATCAGAGTGGGTTGCATTCTCTTTGGGTAAAGTATGATGTTGTCAAGGTTATGGTTTACATGCATGGGGTCTTAAGGATATGTTTTTATATGGATATGACTATGATTATACATGTACATGCTAATGTGGAATGATATTGTAGATGAGATAAGCCTCCTCTAAACATCAACAAGGTATGGATTTGATTTTGGTATCTATTTGGTTAATCTAACATGGTACACTTGCAGGAAGAAGATAAACGAAGATGATGAGCAAAATGGTAGACTACAGTTCCCGTGACTCTCCCTACATATCAGTTAGGTAGCAAGGATATGAGTATTCTCCCGATATAGCAGATACATTGAGAAGTTTGAGGGAAGATATTAGAAGTTGCAAAGTAGACAATCACAAGTTGGTTGAGGCTCAGGAAAGACTTGTAAGGGCTCATGAGAAGCAGGTAGAGGTCAATGCAATGATTCTTTAGAGCTTGTCAGAGTTGCAGAAATAGGGACAATTGAATATCAATCAAGAGCAGGAATACAAGACTAATGGAGCCTATGATAGCAGATATCATTCTGGATACAAGTTGGATAGAGGGGACATATTTAGTGATGGCAGATCATTGGATACACCTAACGGGAGGACTAGTATGTATGGGCATCATTCTAGTTCCTCATCCAGGATACATCATCACAATCATCACCGTCATCATGCTTATAGGAGGAGGGAGTACTTTCCTGAGGAGTTCAAGAAAGTGAAGCCTCCTACATTTGATGGAGAGATGAAGAAGTCAGAAGATGCAAAGGCATGGTTGCTTGGGATGAAGAAATTCTTCAATTTGCATAGCTACTAAGAGAACATGAAATCCAAGACAACCACCTTCAATATTTAATGGAAAGTAGATATTTTGTGGGAATATGTGAAGAATGTCAAGGGCATTCAGGAAGAAGACTTGATTTGGGATGAGTTCGATAGAATCTTCAAGAAGAAGTACCTATCATAGAGGTAATATGATAACATAGCTAAGGCATTTTATGAGCTACATAGGGGTTCTATGACAGATGATGAGTATACTAGCAGGTTCTTGGAGTTGTTGAGGTATGTGCCTTATCGCAAGGATGAGAAGGCTAAGATTCATAGTTTCATCAATGGGTTTCTAGCAACATATAGAGACTGGATTGAGTTTGATGAGCCTAGATTGTTGGAGGAGGCCATATGTAAATTGAAGCATTTTTATGAGTAGTCAAAGAAAAAAATTGAGCCTAAGTGTGATTTGAAAGGAAATGAGAAAGTTAAATGGAAGTGTCCACCAAAGTGAGGAAGACCTTAGGATGTAGGCGAGAAAGAAAATGTGGTTCTTTACAATAAGTTTAATGTATTTGAGAAGGTGCATGGGTTGCAGAAGACTAGGGGTGATGGTAGAGGACCGTTGTAGTGTTGGATATGTGGAAAAGATCATCGCAAGAAGGATCACTCATTATACCAGGGGGTATGCCTTCGATCTATATTGCAGGGAGACGCGGAAAGTTGGGGATATTCGTCATAACATTCCTCGAATTTATGCAGATGTTGACAACAAGTAGGCAAATCATTAGACACACATTATTGAGATGGAAGGTAAGCTCTATGGTTGAGTTGTTTCTATTTTGATTGATCCTGGATCTAATTATAGTTATGTGTAAGGTCCCACCTTACAAACGATCAATAGTATAGAGAAGTAAAGGTCTCTTTGAATACTATTACTCATTTTTTTTTTACTCATAATATGACTAACTTAGTTATCATGTAATCACGTTCCTTCAGTTATTTCAATGTAAGAATATAACATAATAATTCAAGGATAACTTTCCCTTAAAATCAATTCCAAAACACATTTCCTCTCAAGTTTAAAATATGATAGCATGTGCTCTTTTCATACTTATACGTGAGCTCTAAGTAAGAATAGAAATAAAATTTCACCATAATTCCATGTGCAAACATTAAGCTAGATCAACCTATTTGATTTCCTAGATCATGCTAAATAAGATCTGCTTATTGACTTTTGATATCATAACCATAAAAGTATCATGCTTCTATTAGAAAAATCACATATAAGTGTATGAGTATTAAACTACCTATAACAAGGTAACTGAGGGAATATAATGCCTCTCTTCATCATTAAATATAATAAATATGATATCATAACCATAAAATTATCATGCTTCTATTACAAAAATCACATATGTGTATGAGTATTAACCTACCTATAAAAAGGTAACTGAGGGAAGATTATGCCTCTCTTCATCATTAAATATAATAAATATGATATGTTTATGAAATTGGATTAAAAAATGCATTGACCCAACAACATTTCAAAATTCATCAATTAAAAATTCTCAATCCCAATTATTAAGACAATGCTTCCATCATGAGAATTGTATAATGAATGTTGCAACAAGAGAAACTACTATTACCAATTCGTAAGCATATTATTCTTAAAAAAGTGTCAAGTAAAACAATGGACCTACATAAATTGAGTACAAATGGTTGTTTTATACAGTCATTGAAGCACAAGAATGCACCCATGAGTATATACAACTCAAACAGAGCTTATTATGCTCACTTGCACAAAATCCTACAGGATAAGTCACTGTAAAATCGTTTCCAACAACAACCCCCAATTTTTTTTTAATTTTTTTTTAATTTTTTTTAATTTTTTTTAATTTTTAATTTTTTTAAACTTTAGATAATAAAACTAACAATTGTCTCATTCTCTATTCACACTTCAACAAATTATTATATTCATTTTCACAATCATACCAAAAACTTGCAGACATAGGAAGCTACATCCATTAAATAGTCTATTCATAAATTTCTAGTACATAGACAAAACTATGGTAAGTAAGACTTTTACTATAACAATTTATATGCACAAAATATACAGCCATTTAGGCCTTTTGACAAAAAATTTGCAAATATGCAATCTACACCCATTCAGGCCCGTTGACAAACATTTTGCAAGCATGCATTCAAAATCCATTGAGGCATTTTGTCAAACACTTGGCAACAATGAATTTGAAATTCTTATTAAACCTATTTATCTCATAAAATTCAGAAATTGATATTGAAATGTTTGTGTTCTAAATACAGTGGTGTGACTCTTGGATTCCACATTCCAAGGTCACTTGGACTCCTTTTGTCCCTTCGGCTTCCACACCTACCCATAGAGGATTAGGTGTTTGTTGAAGCCTAGAAAATCTCTGCTTCGAACATTGGGGAAAACCACCCGGTCGGGACCTTAGGACAGCTCCTTATCCGTTTGGTATGGTGGCTCCGACTGGATTGAAAGGACCAGTTTCCTTATAACTAATGGATTGGTCATGGGTTGATTTGGATGAATGAAAATGGGAATAAATAACTGAAATAAAATTATCTAATTTAATCTAAATACTGATAAAGAAATTCTAAAATTATCCCGGGTATCATATGTGAATACAACTTAAAATTATTTCAATTTAACAATAACCATAAAAATGTATTAAAGTTTAATTGAAATGTGCAGCAACAAATAAAGATAACTCTGTTTAAGAAATTAAACAGAGTTATATTAACATATTGTATTCGTCATTGTATATCATCTACATACATTTATGAAAGATAACATTCCAATTATACTAAAAAATGATATATAAAGAAACGTTGTGAAAACCAAATATATATAAATGATAGCAAATTTTTAAAGCGAATATCATATGACAAAATAAATCAACAGTGAATAGATAAAAATACCTTATCCATATTGAAAGCTTTCAAATGAAATCTGATACTCTAATCCAATAATTCTGATGCAAAATCAAATCCAAGGTACAGAAATGCAACACTTTAAAGATAATTCCGCATAAAATCACCAGATGTGATCCTTTATAAAATATAAGAGCCAGTGGAGTACAGAAATATAATCTCCAAGTCAAAAATATTACAACTCAGGACCCCTTCTCCAATGCATGAGAGGGGTTTAAATATGAAATTTACATGAAAACGGAATCATACTACTACTGCTACAATCTATCAACTTAAAAACAAAAATGCTATCTCTTGTGGAACTGATTCATTGCTTTTCCCTCTCGCTCAATGTAGCCAGGTGGAAAATTTTCAACATTTCCTGGACCTCTGATGGATGACTCATCTTGGAATGTAACTTTCCAGCGTATGTGGCATCGGAGAATTCTGGAATCAAACAATCAACAGCATTTGATAGGCATTTAATAGCTAATTGTTGATTGAGTGGCTTAATCAGATAGGTCCACATATTATTCCAAGATATTGTTTGAAGCTCATTGATCTGTTGATTTTTATTCATTATTTCTTCTTTCCATCTGCGATCAGTGTCTTTGACTTTAAGCAAATTGCCTGGAACACAATCTGAAATGAGATTAATTGCATACAAGCTGTCATTGATAAACTGTGTTATATTACCCATCATGCTTCTAGCTCTTGATATAGCTCTCTCGGCTTTCATTAATTGTCGTTCCCACTCTGTAAATAGGATTTCCTTATGTCTTTCTTCTATTTTAGGAAGAATAGCTTTTCTTCCTTTTTCTGTATCTTGCCAAGTAAGAAATTCAGAAATCCTTTCATCAGCATCATCAATCTCTTGCCTGAGAGTAACTATGTCCTGTATCAAAGATGATGTTATATCAATAAATGGCTCCGTTTGAGTTAATTTTGTACAAAAATTATTTAACTGCTGAGACAACAGTTTATTGGCTTCAAGAGCTTCTGCTTTGAATTCATTCAATTTGGGAAAATCTTTGAATTTATCTAAGGCTGCTTGAAATTCTTTTTCTTGCACAATCTTTGTGTTTCTTTCATCTTGTAACAAATTTTGTAGCTTTGCAATCTCTTGATTCAACTGTTGCTGATTGCTTAAAGCTTGTTCATCAACTTTCTTCTTTTCTGTGACAAGCTGCTCTTCTAGCTCTTTAAACCTGAGATTTTGATCTTGTAATTGCTGTTCCAATTGAGCAATCTTTTGCTGATTTTCATTAGCTTGTTCTTCAAGTAAAGCTATATGGAGATCTTTTTGGGCCATTAACTGAGAAACTTCTGTAGCTTTATCAATTGTCGCAGCACTGTATGCTCCTGCATATTGGGATAACTTAGTGAGATCCTCAGATGGATTCACTTCAGCATTCTTATAAACAATATTCATGAATTCTTCCTGTGAAGCAAAAATTGTGTCCTGATCCATCTTCCTTCTTTTCCTCTGTTTTTTAACAACAGCCTTATGTTTAGGGCTGTAGAATACATCCAGAGGAGGGATCTCCTCAATTTTCAACACAATTTGTCCTATAGGATGTTCAGGAATGATTTCAACCTCCTGATCTTCTGGATTTTTCTCTTCAGGATTATCCTGCAGTCCTAATTGATGAGCAAATTGATCATACTGCTTCAACAATTGAGAGGAAACATTAAGATTAACAGAGTCTACAATTTTCTCAGTATTTTCGTTTCCTCCAAGTTGTGTATCTGATTTCTCTGTATTTCCTTCTTGTTTACCAGTTTTTCTGTCTGAACTTTCCTTTTGACTATGCACATTAGTATCAGTACTTGTGCATTTCTTCTTTGTTTGAGCTGTAGACTGCTGATCAGTATTTTCTTGGGATTTCCCATCAATGATCATCTTTTCAGTATGTACAACAGGATCATTTCCTGTTACTTCTTCTTGTGTCTGTACAATGGGTTGGTCAGTAGATAATTGTGTAGTGGGCTTACTGGTATATGCTTCTGCTGTTGTTTTGCCAGATTTATCTTCTATCTCTACCTCTTGCATAGGAACTCTTAGTTGATCTAGAGGAATTTTCAACAATCTTTGCCTTCTGAATAACATAAATTTATTCATTTCTTCTTTCTTAAATCTGGACTTGGCCAAATTATAGACTTGAGAAAAATCATTTAATGAAACAAACAAATCATCAAACTCATCTGGTTCATGCTCAAATCGAGCAATCGAAACTGAAGAAGTAACATTAAAAGCTATCTTTTGTGGATCATACTGTCTCCCCGGGATTGTTGCTAATTTAAAACCCTTTATTTTGGTGACTTCCTTTTCTGCATGCTTGAAGTCATTCAAAGTAAAATGTCCACAATTAAATGGAAATGAAGGCCACATTCTTTTCTTACTATTGCTCAAAGATCTGGAAATTCCTTCAACTGTCAATTGATAGGAGATTTCCTGGGCTAGAAGTTTATCTGGAACAATAAGAGGGAGAACGTGGGGTTCCACAATACTCCCGAAAATCCTGACATACGTGAATTTCTCTTCTCCAAACCAGTCTCCTATTGAGGATAAGTCAGTTTTAGCTTGGTCGGAGAGTCTAGGGGGAAGTCGATTGAAAATGGTTTGAAAGACTGGAATAAGGAAACCATGACATATCTTATATACATGATCTTTGAAATGAACTTTCCAAAGGAGGTTATGATATATATGAATCAGAGTGGGATCTTTAGCATTCCATTTCCATCCTAACAAGGGAAACTCAGAATTGAAACAAAGGGCGTCTAGAATATAAGCACAGAAGAAAAAGGCAGTGGAATTTCCAGCGCTTTTATCTTATCTGTATTCAAGTATCCTATTAGCTATCCTATCAGAAAGAATAACAGCCCAGTCCATAATTTCGGAATTGACAGCAGCTAGGATTAAAGGAACCATTTGTATAGAAAACCTAGCAGAATTGTTATTGCCAAATAATCTACACATCATGGCAGCGGCATAACAATATGGGGGTAAAAGAGAATCTACTGAATACATACCGGATGATTCATTTTTGTGTTTTTCAGGATTTTTCCTCCATTCTTTGATAGGTTCAGATTGAACCTTATTACTGTCAGCAAACTCTTTGACAAATTCTTTGTTATAAAATTTTTGTGGATCAGGAAGATGATACATTGCCTTAATGTCTTCTACTTTGAATGATCCAAAATCTGCTCCAGAAGCTAAAATAAACATTCTGTCTTTAATTTTTACACTATCGATGACCCATCGAATCACATCATAATAAGGAATGATGTTTGCTCTAGCTGCAATTCGATGTAGGAATTAATTTGCAAGTGTTCTATCAGTAACTTCAGAGTCAGAATCTGAGTTATCTTCATCAGGTACTGATACCTTTGCTATTGTGACTTTAGGGTTTTCACTCTCCAATAGATTATACACTCCTTCCCATGTCATTCTGCCGAGCCCTTGACATGATGTATCTGTAACTAGTTTCAGCTTTGCTGGCTTTTCCTTTGAGACTGTAGGAATCTCAACAAACTTAGCGGCACCAGCAGCCTTCATTCTCCTTGTTCTCTTCGACATTTTTGTGTCTAATATTGTTTCCCTCGGTCTGCGAATGAAAAGATTTGGCGTTTTTTGATTCTGCAAGGCAATAAGCTCTCCATCGTGATAAACAAGCAAGTGAAAAGAACAACTACGAATCATAATTCATTATTTATTGATTCCGTATAACACTTAAATGTTATTTTTGAGTCACACTTCACGTATTCAAAACAGAATCATAAACCAATATTCATTTGATTTGTTATTCAATGTCGAGCGTACCATTGGAGATTTGGCGCTTGTGAAATATTATAAAATTACCTATTTCGAATTCTTCCAATGTGATGAATGTGGAATATTAAATATCAATCGCATCGGAATTATTCAAATGGTACATAGATGTCACAATACAGATTTCTCCGATTGCCGATTGCGATTGCAAACTTCTCTGATTTCCGATTAGATGGTGGTATATCGCATCGGGGAGTTTCCATTGAAAAGATTTATCAATGGATTTCTCCGATTTCCGATTGTGATATGGTGGGGTCTACCATATAAAGATTCTTCTCATTTAAGCGAAACAAAATTTTATTTCCTTTTGAAAAGTGTTTTATAATAAAGCACGTCGCATCAGGGAATTCTCAATTGACCATAAAGAATTTATTAAAAGTTCCTCGATCACGCGATTGCGATTGATATAATCGCATCGGAGATATGTGAATGAATAACTTCAATCTTTTGCGATTGGAGATTTGCGATTGGACTAATCGCATCGGAGATTTTGAACATGTATGTAAAACTTCTCTCAAAGATTTTTTCTGATTTCCGATTTCCGATTACTATTCATGGGACTTTTGCAATTGATTTATTTTCTATAATAAAGTCTTTTATATTTGATCGGATCGGAAGTTTTTGAATATTGTATTTGTTTGTACACACTTGGTAACAAAGATATGCAATGAGTCATTCAAAACAATGAATTTTTATTTCTAAGTCTTTTATCCCTATATTAGAAAAATAAAAAGGGACCCTATTTCTAAATGAATTTTATTCTAAAATTTTGGGAAAAATGGAGGGTTGTTGTACAGTACAACAATTGGCGATTCACTGAAAGAAACAGTTATCTCTGAAAAAATAAAATGAATACTATATTTCTAGTAAGTAAATATTTTTAAAGATAATGAAAACTATATTAGGATAATCAAAAATAAAATCTAACTATGAAAAAGAATAAAAACTACTTACAATTTCTTTCTAACTTCTTGAGAATAAAAACATCTTTGGGTTATCTCAAGCTTTGATTCGTGTTAATAATGAAGTAAGTGGATTTCTCCAACTCTGGTTTTTATAATATACTCTATTGTCATAGGCATTGCCTCTGCTGCCTACAAACGTTCATAGTCTCGACAGTGTTACCTTTTAACCATTAACTTATTCATTGTCCCATCCAATTAAAATCATGACTTTTTAAAAGATAAATTCATAAGACATTTTAACTCATGTTTTTGTCTTTTTATTTTTTATTTTTAAGAGCCATTGTTTTGGTTTGGTAGCCAGTTAATAACAATGCCATTCACTAGTTATAATTAAACTAAACAAGCTGGCTCATGATGAGACCCCTTGTCTTATATTTATAAGCCATTACCCTGTTTTGATATGCAGTATTGGTAATGTCAGTTTTATTTCTTCTTATGAACATGGTAAGCAAGCTCGTGATGAGACCTCTTATCTCTTAAAATTTTCGTATAATTTCTTAGAATTACATTCTAAAAAATCACAACTTAAATGGATGGGGTGAACTAGTTTTATCCTTAAGAATCAATGGATGACAATTTTCAGAGTTTCTTGAGTACCAAGACTTTGAAAAAAATATTTACTTTTATAGATAATCTTTTTCTGCTCAATAAACTTATAATGATTTATATTTTCCTCAAGTTTTCAAAAGATCATGCAAATGATTAGAATAATCTTTCAATGTTTAACATCTTATTTTAAACTATCCAAAGACTGTGGTCATCTCTTTAAAAAAATATTATTTACACAAAATAAATATTTATAATATTCTTCCTAAGAAATTTTCTTAATAGTAAACAATCAATTAGAGACTTATTAAAAACCTTTATTTGTAAAACAATTAAAAACTTTGCAGAAAGGAATATGTACAAGCAAGAAGGGGTTACCTTCTTATGAAAATAATTTCTTCAAGACAAGCCCATTTACAGGAAAAGATTCTCTCTTTCCTGTTAAATCTTGGAGTATGAATGTATTTGAGCCTATCTTTTCAACAATATGAAATGGTCCAAGCCACATTTTCTGAAACTTGGTATGCTTACCTTTTTCTTCATGTGCTTTATCCCATTTCAGAATAAGATCACCAATTGACAAAATCTTTGAGCTGGTAGAACTTGCATCAAAAGAAGATTTTACAAGCTGTTGATGTTTTTCATGAATAATTTTTGCTTTATCTCTATCTTCTTCTAATTTAAGGATTTGATCATATCTCAATTGAATGGATGAAGAAGGATTTTCTTCAATAAATTGTACTAGGGCTAATGATGGAAGAGTTAGATTTGATGGTATCACAGCTTATTTTCCATAAACCAAATTGAAAGGTGAAGTTCCTATTGAAGCTTTTTGAGTAATACGAACAGCCCATAGTGCAAAGATTAAAGACTTGTGCCAATTCTTTTGATTTTGATCAATGGTCCTTTTAATAATCTTGATAAGATTTTTGTTAATGGATTCAGCTAAACCATTACCTTGTGGATAATAATTTGTTGAATATTTCAATTTAAAACCTCTTTTTATTGCAAATTCCATTATACTGTTTCAAGAAAAATAAGATGCATTATCAAAGACAAGAGCATTAGGTACACCAAACCTGGTTATGATGAATTGATCTATGAAATCAATAATTGAATCAGAATTGGCTACCTTCAAAGGGATTGCTTCTACCCATTTTGTAAAGTAATCTGTTGCTGTAAGGATGTATTTGTGCTATTTGGAAGAATGAGGCAGTATCTCACCAATAATGTCAAGCCCCCATTGCTCAAATGGTTGTTCAATATTTACTGGTTGCAAAGGAAAAGCTGGTTTCTTTTGTCTTCCACTAGCAGTTTGACAAATTTTGCACTTCCTTACATAATTATGTGTATCTTTAAAAAGGGTAGGCCAATAATAACCAGCATGAATTATTTTGTGAGCAGTGGTATCACCTCCAAAATGACCTCCTGCTGGTCTATCATGCAATTCCTGCAACACATTTTCAGCTTCAGTCTTTTCAAGACATCTTAATAGGATCGAATCATAATTCTTTCTGAATAACACATTATCAATGATCTCATATTTAATAGCTTTCAAACTTAAAGCACGTTTGTTCTTATAGCTGAGATTAGAAGGAGCATACCCATTTTTTAAGTAATAGACGAGATCAGCTTATTGAGATTCATAATCTGTAATACTTATCTGACTAACTTGAATATCATTGTTAGGATCTTGATTTTCTGGTATGTTATGAGCTCTTGCCAATAATCTGCAAAAACCTTGTCCTCTAACAATCTTAGCTGGTTTAATATCAATATCATATTCTTGCAAAGTTGTTACCTAGTTAGCTCTTTTTTCTCCTACTTCTTTTTGAATTAATAATTGTCTTACTGCAGAAAATGGGACAATGATTTTTGTATGTGTTTTCAAGAGAAAAGTTCTGAAATGTTTGATTGATTTAAACACCGCAAAGGCTTGTTTTTCAACATCGGAATAATTAAGCTCAGCTCCTTGCAGATTTGAGCTAAAGAAATAAATTGGTGCCTCAATTTTTTGATCATTGAGCTGTGTTAAAACAGCAGCATAGGATGTTTCGGTGGCCAAAGTATACAAAGTAAAATCTTTAGAAAAATCAGGGGTATTCAATGCTGGTGCATTAATGATCGCTTGTTTGATTGCCTCAAATGCTTATTTTTCTTTATGCCCCCATTTGAATACTGAATTTTTCTTAATCATACTTTGCATAGGTAAAACAATTTGAGAAAAATCAGGAATGAATCTTTTTACAAAATTAATTTGCCCAAGAAATGATTGCATGGATTTTTTGTTATGAGGTAAAGAAATATCAGAAATTTTTTTCACTCTATCTGGATCAATATATATACCATCTTTTAACACAATAAATCCTAAAAGTTTTCCTTCATCAAGAGCAAAGAAAGATTTCTTTGGATTTAAGGAAATACCAAACCTTCTACATCTTTCAAATATTTGCTTTAGATTATGGTGATGATTGGCTCTCTTTTTTGAAAATACCGTTATGTCATCAAGATAAATAACAATTGATCTATTGATCAAACCTTTAAATGCTATGTCCATGGCTCTTTGGAAAGTTTCTCCTGCATTTATTAGACCAAAAGGCATTTTCTGATTAGCATAGGTTCCCCATTTGGTTCTGAAAGTTGTTTTCAATTTGTCATCTGGATGAACTAAAACTTGATTATAGCCTGAAAATACATCAAGAAAGGACATGAGTTCAGAACCAGCCACCTTTTGAAGTATCTGTTCCATGGTTGGCAATGGGAAATTGTCTTTTAAACATGCTTTGTTTAAATATCTAAAATCAATACAGATTCTTATATCACCATTTTTCTTCCTTACAGGTACCATATTGGAAACCCAATTGGAATGCCTTACAGGAAAAATAATTTTGGCTTTTAAAAGTTTATTAAGTTCTGATTTGATTTGACTTTAGAGATTTGGATAAATCTTTCTTAACTTCTATTGAACAGGTTTAATATCAGGAAGCATTGGAATTGTGTGTTGAATAACAGAAGTATCATACGTTTTTAAATCATCATAATTCCAAGCAAAAACATTTTTATATTTGTTCAGAAGTTTAATGAAAGCATTCCTTTCCTTTAGAGTTAAATTGAGTCCTAAATTAACATTTTGAGGATTAGAGTCAGAACCAAGATTTACTAATTCAAACTTCAAAGTGGAACTTTGAAGTTTAGCATTGGTAACTTTCTTGAATCTGTCTTTTATATCATATAAGTCCTCCAATTTAACGACAGATTTCGGAATGAGATTTTCATTACCTTTTGAGGTAATTTGTAACTCATGATCATCCTCATCAATAATTTGTTCATCATATGATTTCTATGAAGTCATGAAATTCAAAATGTCTTGATCATGATAGAATACTCTCCAATTTGTGACATTATCTGAAACAGATGGACGAAAAATCAATTCTACTGAAAATATATCAGGACTGCAATCTTCAGCAGGAAGGAGTTTGGATGCAACATTAGCTAACAAGTCAGCTGATGTATTTTGATTCCTAGGAATAGAAGAAATATTGAATGCTAAAAAATGAGTGGTAAGATCTTGTACTAGGGTTTGATAGTGTTTAAGATGTCCTAAAAGGCAATGGATAGTATTCCTAACTTGTTTTATGACAATTTCGGAATCACCAAAGACTTTCAAGTATTTAACATCTAACCCTATAGCTTTATAAAGTCCTTGAATCAAGGCTTCATATTCTGCAATATTGTTTGTACACTCAAATTCTAACCTACATGATAACATGGTTTTCTCTCCATCTGGATCAATTAAAATGCATCTTGCTCCAGCTCCATCACTATATTTTGATCCATCAAAATATAATGACCAAAATAAAGATTTATCTATTGGCTTATCTACAATTACATCAGAAATATTTACAATTCTGGAAGAATCAGATTGTGAAAAATTTTCTATTTGAGAAACAAAAGTATTTACAAAAAAGGGTGATTGTGGTGCTTTGAAGTTTCCAAGGAATGACTCAGCAGAATAACCTCCAAGAATATTGTTGTTGAAAGCCACAGGTTCATTAGATTGTTCAAATTCAGTGACACTGTGCATCATATGTTTTTCTCGTTCAACTTTGATTTGATTCGGTTTCCCTTTGTAAGGAAGCCACATATGTGAATAATTGGTTGCGATATAACCATTAAGTTTTGTAGACCAGTTCCTGCTTAAAACTAATCCATAGAATTCAGGAATATCTGCAATCAAAATATCAATTCTTTGGACAATCCGAGGATCGGAAGCTAGTCTAATAGTAACTGAATTGATTTCTCCTACCACTTGAACTTTAGAGCGATCCAATTGAACAATATGAACTACCGATTTCTGTAGTTCAATATTCAATTTGGCACAAACAGAATTAGGCATTATATTAGAGGATGCTCCAGAATCGATTAAACAATTATGCAGATTCTTATTGTACATTTCATAAGTCAAAGGGAAATGAGGAGTCTGAGAATTTGATCTTTCTCCAATGAGCACAGTATCAGTAGCATCTACTTTGTCTGGTGGCTTATCAGTTCCTTTAGCTGCTTTTGCAACTACACCATTTGGTAAAGGAGCAATTGGTGTAGCATTTAATTCTTTTAATAGCAACTTCTGCTGGTGTTTTAGTTTGCTGAGTTCATGTAAGGAAATATTGGCTTTAATCTTTTTCATGTCTTCAACAATGCTATATTCCATTGGATCTGATACCACCAAAGTCTTTTATGCTGATGTAGGAGGATTAGAAGAAGATGGCTGATTTTGAGTAGGTAATGGAGAATTTTTCTTTGCAGGGGATTTGTCTTTGGTACTTGGAGTTGTATTTTTCTTTTTAGGAACTGTTTGTATAGGCTCCGATGTAGATTTACTCCTAGTACTTACAGGCATGGCTTCTTGATCTACCTCACTATCAGAATTAGGGAGAATAAAATCCCACATTCCATGCAATTCAACTATTTCTTCATTCTCTTCTTCTTCATCTTATACTAGAGATGTATATTCTTATTCTTCCTCTTCTGATTCTGCATTAGAGATTGAATTGGGAGGTTTAGTTTCAACTTGATTTCTTTTGAAATTTCGGAATGGTTTTTTGGTAGAAATTTCAGCTACTTGTTTTTTTATTTCAACCATTTCATTTGAAATGGTTTTAAGAACTTTTTGTAAACCTTCCATGTCATATGGGTCTTTGGCCGTCCTTTTCCTCGAATCATCTTTGAAGCTGACCTTCTTGGATTTCATTTCCTCAATAGCATTTTTCTTTTCTAGAGAAATAATTCGTTTTTCTACGGCAATAGCCTCTTTCATATTCTCGGCTAACGTAGGTTTTGCAGCTCTATCTACAAAAATTGCTATGTTTGAGGGCAAAGCAGTTATGTACCATTCACTTCTGACTTGTTCACTAGGCCTTGAATCTGTGTGAATTTTGTTCAAGAGTTTGTTGAATCTAGCGTTGAAATCTTTAATGGGCTCCTTGGGTTCTGTCTTCAAATTTGAGAGATCGTTGATTAAAGTAGTTATTGATCTGTCATCTCCAAATTTGGTTAAAAAATGATCCGCAAAAATGGCCCAACTTGTTATGGATCCTGAAGGTAATAAAAATTACCAAGATCCTGCTGCCCCTTGAAGAGTGTAAGGGAATAGTCTGACTACAACATCTTCTTCTACAACTCCATTCAAATTTACAGCTAGCATAAAGCTATTGATGTGTTCTTCAGCTTGAATGTTAAGCTCTGGACTGAAATTTGGAAGCCATTTTCCAGGATTGTCAGGTAAATCATGTAAAGGTGTAGGCATGTTGACAGCCCCTGGACTAGCCCATGGTCTAGCCATTATTGTAACAACTGTTGGAGGAGTAGTAGAGACTGGTGATGTTGGAACAGAAGTTGTTGGACTAGGTGATGTTGAGATAGATGATGATTGAGCAGATGATGTGGAAACAACTGCACTTTGTTGAGTTGAGGTTTTGGAAACAGGTAATTGAATATGAGATGAAGCACTTATATCACTTTCTGATTCCGATTGAGTTTTTCTTGTCTTGACTCTACTAGATAAAGGGAATTCTTTCGGAGGAATACCAAGTTTTTCACTTTGTAGCCTAGTAAGAGGTTTTGAAGAGACAAATTCTGAGCTTACACTACCTTCAGATATTTCAGACTCATCTAGAGATAATGAGAATCCTTTCAATTTATGGATTAAATCTTGTACTTCAGGATACTCAGGATTTTGGTTGTCTGATTGTTTTGAGATTTTGGTAGTGGGTGTCTGAATATTCTTCTCAATTCCTTCTACAGGATTTTGTAATTTAGAAGAAATTGAAGAAGTTAATGAGGGTGTTTTGCTCTCAGAATGGCCTGTGGATAAAGATTTACTTGCCATTCATAGCTCAGGCCCTCCTTCTAGCGCCAAAAATGTTGAAGCCTAGAAAATCTCTGCTTCGAACATTGGGGAAAACCACCCAGTCGGGACCTTAGGACAGCTCCTTATCCGTTTGGTATGGTGGCTCTGACTAGATTGAAAGGACCAGTTTCCTTATAACTAATGGATTGGTGATGGGTTGATTTGGATGAATGAAAATGGGACTAAATAACTGAAATAAAACTATCTAATTTAATCTAAATACTGATAAAGAAATTCTAAAATTAACCCGGGTATCATATGTGAATACAACTTAAAATTATTTCAATTTAACAATAACCATAAAAATGTATTAAAGTTTAATTGAAATGTGCAGCAACAAATAAAGATAACTCTGTTTAAGAAATTAAACAGAGTTATATTATTATATTGTATTCGTCATTGTATTTCATCTACATACATTTATGAAAGATAACATTCCAATTATACTCAAAAATGATATATAAAGAAACGTTGTGAAAACCAAATATATATAAATGATAGCAAATTTTTAAAGAGAATATCATATGACAAAAGAAATCAACAGTGAATAGATAAAAATACCTTATCCGTCTTGAAAGCTTTCAAATGAAATCTGATATTCTAATCCAATAATTCTGATGCAAAATCAAATCCAAGGTACAGAAATGCAACACTTTAAAGATAATTCCGCATAAAATCACCAGATGTGATCCTTTATAAAATATAAGAGCCAGTGGAGTACAGAAATGTAATCTCCAAGTAAAAAATATTACAACTCAGGACCCCTTCTCCAATGCATGAGAGGAGTTTAAATATGACATTTACATGAAAACAAAATCCTACTACTACTGCTACAATCTATCAACTTAAAAACAGAAATGCTATCTTTTGTGGAACTGATCCATTGCTTTTCCCTCTCACTCAATGTAGCCAGGTGGCAAATTTTCAACATTTCCTGGACCTCTGACGGATGACTAATCTTGGAATGTAACTTTCCAGCGTATGTGGCATCGGAGAATTCTGGAATCAAACAATCAACAGCATTTGATAGGCATTTAATAGCTAATTGTTGATTGAGTGGCTTAATCAGATAGGTCCACATATTATCCCAAGTTATTGTTTGAAACTCATTGATCTGTTGATTTTTATTCATTATTTCTTCTTTCCATCTGCGATCAGTGTCTTTGACTTTAAGCAAACTACCTGGAACACAATCTGAAATGAGATTAATTGCATACAAGCTGTCATTGATAAACTGTGTTATATTACCCATCATGCTTCTAGCTCTTGACATAGCTCTCTCGGCTTTCATTAACTGTCGTTCCCACTCTGTAAATAGAATTTCCTTATGTCTTTCTTCTATTTTAGGAAGATTAGCTTTTCTTCCTTTTTCTGTATCTTACCAAGTAAGAAATTCATAAATCCTTTCATCGGCATCATGAATCTCTTGCCTGAGAGTAACTATGTCCTGTATCAAAGATGATGTTATATCAATAAATGGCTCCGTTTGAGTTAATTTTGTACAAAAATTATTTAACTGCTGAGACAGCAGTTTATTGGCTTCAAGAGCTTCTGCTTTGAATTCATTCAATTTGGGAAAATCTTTGAATTTATCTAAGGCTTCTTGAAATTATTTTTCTTACACAATCTTTGTGTTCCTTCATCTTGTAACAAATTTTGTATCTTTGCAATCTCTTGATTCAACTGTTGCTGATTGCTTAAAGCTTGTTCATCAAGTTTCTTATTTTCTGTGACAAGCTACTCTTCTAGCTCTTTAAACCTAAGATTTTGATCTTGCAATTGCTGTTCCAATTGAGCAATCTTTGCTGATTTTCATTAGCTTGTTCTTCAAGTAAAGCTATATGGAGATCTTTTTGGGCCATTAACTGAGAAACTTCTGTAGCTTTATCAATTGTCGTAGCAATGTATGCTCCTGCATATTGGGATAGCTTAGTGAGATCCTCAGATGGATTCACTTCAGCATTCTTATAAACAATATTCATGAATTCTTCCTGTGAAGCAAAAATTGTGTCCTGATCCATCTTCCTTCTTTTCCTCTGTTTTTTAACAACAGCCTGATGTTTAGGGCTGTAGAATACATCCAGAGGAGGGATCTCCTCAATTTTCAACACAATTTGTCCTGTAGGATGTTCAGGAATGATTTCAACATCCTGATCTTCTGGATTTTTCTCTTCAGGATTATCCTGCAGTCCTAATTGATGAGCAAATTGATCATATTGCTTCAACAATTGAGAGGAAACATTAAGATTAACAGAGTCTACAATTTTCTCAGTATTTTTGTTTCCTCCAAGTTGTGTATCTGATTTCTCTGTATTTCCTTCTTGTTTACCAGTTTTTCCATCTGAAATTTCCTTTTGGCTATGCACATTAGTATCAGTACTTGTGCATTTCTTCTCTGTTTGAGCTGTAGACTGCTGATCAGTATTTTCTTGAGATTTCCCATCAATGATCATCTTTTCAGTATGTACAACAGGATCATTTCCTGTTACTTCTTCTTGTGTCTGTACAATGGGCTGGTCAGTAGATAATTGTGTAGTGGGCTTACTGGTAGATGCTTCTGATGTTGTTTTTCCAGATTTATCTTCTATCTCTGCCTCTTGCATAGGAACTCTTAGTTGATCTAGAGGAATTTTCAACAATCTTTGCCTTCTGAATAACATAAATTTATTCATTTCTTCTTTCTGAAATATGGACTTGGCCAAATTATAGACTTGAGAAAAATAATTTAATGAAACAAACAAATCATCAAACTCATCTGGTTCATGCTCGAATCGAGCAATCGAAACTGAAGAAGTAACATTAAAAGCTATCTTTTGTGGATCATATTGTCTCCCCGGTATTGTTGCGAATTTGAAATTCTTTATTTTGACGACTTCCTTTTCTGCATGTTTAAAGTCCTTCAAAGTAAAATGTCCACAATTGAATGGAAATTAAGGCCACATTCTTTTCTTACTATTGCTCAGAGATCTGGACATTCCTTCAACTGTCAATTGATAGGATATTTCTTGGGCTAAAAGTTTATCTGGGACAATAAGAGGGAGAACGTGGGGTTCCACAATACTCCCAAAAATCCTGACATACGTGAATTTCTCTTCTCCAAACCAGTCTCCTATTGAGGATAAGTCAGTTTTAGCTTGGTCAGAGAGTCTAGGGGGAAGGCGATTGAAAATGGTTTGAAAGACTGGAATAAGGAAACCATGACATATCTTATATACATGATCTTTGAAATGAACTTTTCAAAGGAGGTTGTGATATATGTGAATCGGAGTGGGATCTTTAGCAGTCCATTTCCATCCTAACAAGGGAAACTCAGAATTGAAACAAAGGGCGTCTAGAATATAAGCACAGAAGAAAAAGGGAGTGGCATTTCCAGCGCTTTTATCTTGTCTGTATTCAAGTATCCTATTAGCTATCCTATCAGAAAGAATAACAGCCCAGTCCATAATTTTGGAATTGACAGCAGCTAGGATTAAAGGAACCATTTGTATAGAAAACCTAGCAGAATTGTTATTTCCAAATAATCTACACATCATGGCAGCGGCATAGCAGTATGGGGGTGAAAGAGAATCTACTGAATACATACCGGATGATTCATTTTTTTGCTTTTCAGGATTTTTCCTCCAGTCTTTGATAGGTTCAGATTGAACTTTATTATTGTCAGCAAACTATTTGACAAATTCTTTATTATAGACCTTCTGCGGATCAAGGAGATGATACATTGCTTTGAGGTCTTCTACTTTGAATGATCCAAAAGATGCTCCAGAAGCTGAAATAAACATTATGTCCTTAATTTTTACACTATCGATGACCCATCGAATCACATCATAATAAGGAATGATGTTTGCTCTGGCTGCAATTCGATGAAGGAATGAATTCATAAGTGTTATCTCAGTAATCTTAGAGTCGGAATCTAAGTTATCTTCATCCGGAACTGATATATTTTCTACTGTGACTTTAAGGTTTTCACTCTCAATCAGATTATAAACTCCTTCCCATGTCATTTTTCCTAGCCCTTGACATGATGTATCTGTAACTAGCTTCAGCTTTACTGGCTTTTCTTTCAAGACTGTAGGAATCTCAACAAACTTAGCGGCAACAACAGTCTTGGTTCTCCTCGTTCTCTTCGACATTTCTGTGTTTGATATTGTTTCCCTCGGTCTACGAATGAAAGGATTTGGCGTTCTTTGATTTTGCAAAGCAATAAGCTCTCAGTCGTGATAAAGAAGCAATTCAAAAGAACGATTATAAAAATTATGGGTTCATGATTCATTATTTATTGAATCCGTGTAACACTTAAATATTTTGTTTGGGTCACACTCACGTATTCAAAACAGAACCGTAAACCAATAATCATTTGATTTTTTATTGAATGCTGAACGTACAATTGGAGATTTGGCACTTGTGAAATATTATAAAATTACCTATTTTGAATTCCTCCAATGTGATGAATGTAGTATATTAAATATCAATCGCATCGGAAGTATTCAAAATGGTACATAGATATCACAATACATATTTCTCTGATTGCCGATTGTGATTGCGAACTTCTCCGATTTCCGATTAGATGGTGGTATATCACATCGGAGAGTTTCAATCGAAAAGAATTATCAATGGTTTTCTCCGATTTCCGATTGCGATATGGTGGGGCCCATCATATAAGGATTCTTCTCATTTAAGTGAAACAAATGTTTATTTCTTTTTGAAATGTATCTTATAATAAGCGCATCACATCGGGGAATTTTCAATTGACCACAAAGAGTTTATTAAAAGTGCCCCGATCACGCTATTGCGATTGATAGCATCGCATCGGACATATGTGAATGAATAATATAAATAATTTGCGATTGGACTAATCGCATCGGAGATTTTGAACATGTATGTAAAAATTCTCTCAAAGATTTTTCCGATTTCCGATTTCCGATTACTGTTCATGGGACTTTTGCAATTGATTTATTTTCTATAATAAAGTCTTTTATATTTGATCGGATCGGAAGTTTTTGAATGTTGTATTTGTTTGTACACACTTGGTAACAAATATATGCAATGAGTCATTCAAAACAATGAATCTTTATTTCTAAGTCTTTTATCCCTATATTAGAAAAATAAAAAAAAGGGACCCTATTTCTAAATGAATTTTATTCTAAAATTTTGGGAAAAAGGGAGGGTTGTTGTACAAGATAACAAGAACCAACATTTCCTTAATCCGAAGGGGTATGTGTGAGTCCAAGGAAGAGTGCTATAACCAAGTATTAATGTCAACAATTAGGTTGAATCATCTCTCTGAAATGTTGGCATAAAGAGGTGGTTTAAGGATGACCACCAATACTGGAACACTTAGTGCAGTTCCCCGAACTCTTCCAAATCTGGCAAGAAGTGTAGGTATTCTGCTAGAGGAAGTGCCCCTCATATTTGAAGAGGGAGACCTTCAACTTAGAAGAAGGGATGTCTACAACCTACAATGGATTAAGGATGACCACCAAATCTGGAATGCTTGATGCATTTCCTGGAACTCTTCCAAAACTGGAAAGAAGATGAAGTCTTCTGCTAGAGGAACTGTCTTGAAATATTTGAAGAGGAATAATATCAACCTCGCATAGATGGTTTAAGGTTGTCCACCAACCAAAGGCATTCTCATGGGCATTTGTATCTCTGGCTACAACTCTGAATCTGGAATGAGAGAATGTGGCTCAGGCTCACTTGAACTGCTATGCCTCTAGCTACAACTCTGAATCTAGAATGAGGTTGTGGCTCAGGCTTGCTTGATGTGACTTCGAAGCTTGTAGATGATCACCATTTTCCCGCCTGTCAGGTACAAGGTGAGATGATGGTGAAAACTCAACTGCAAGATTGTTCAATATTCTAGAACAAATTCTGACATATGACTTAAACATCTTCTTGGTTGTTGATGCCCGTTGACAAGAAGCGATCCATCTAAGATGAATATTTGTTCTTGTAGGAGGCTTGTTTCTGAAGCATCTATGTGAATAATGGGTGTGCCAACCACAGTGTTTTCATGGGTGAAGATAGAAACAATGATCTTTCATATGGCCAACTCGATCACAGCGTTGGAATTTTAAAATCTGTTGTTGTTGCTATGGAAGAGGAGAAGTATCTGGAACAACTGAAGGAGAAATGTCATAAAGAAATCTGACACTCTAAAATTGAATGGGCTTGGAATAGTCTAGAATATGAAAGGACACATCCTTATCATATCCAAGACTTGTTTTGTGCCTTTTATGGACAAGATCTTCCCAAGTTCTGATGATGGGCTTGGGAAGCGCATGCTAAATTTCGACACCTACATGAAAATTTACTCTTGTACTGGGCTCAATTATCTGAATAGTTTCTTGTTGATGATGAGAGGTTGTCTTCATGTTCTGAATAGAAGCAAGTGTAGAATGACAACTCTTTTGCTGAAGCTCTGACTCAAGCTGCAAAAATTCAATCTTCTCTTGTGCATTTTGTAGACATGTTTGAATGTTAGCAATAGTGGCTTTAATGATTTTGACTGTACTTTCAGTAGAGAATATGATTAGAGTTCTCAATAACTTTAATATAGTTTCAATTTTAGCCATTTTTTTTAACAATTGGCAAATAAAGAGTGTGAGCTTCAATTCTGTCACTATGTACCAAAGTTTTCTCTAGAAATTATGCAATATCTTCTTCTACAAACAATATGAAGCAGGATGCATAAACCCTAGTTCGTTAAACCTTTACATAACTATTGATGAAATTGATAACCTTGCCTGTGAATGATAATGATAACTAGATTTTATTTGAGTATTGTGCCTGGAAGTACTCGAATCAAAGCTGCTCGATTTCTGAGAGAAAGTTTAATTACTTTAATATAAATTTCATCCAGATTGGTTTTACATACATATTTTATCATTGTACAACCCTTTCGTGGTGCTTCCCTCGTTATACTCTTGGACTGAACTGCTAGTGAGCTTCTCATTTTTAATATTGTCAAATATTTTTCATACGAAAGAAACATTCACACATACAGGCTCTATCAAATATCAATACATGCCAAATATAAACCATAAATTGTTACTGTGGCATATATGAGGTGCCCTAATGCATAGATCAGAGCCTAATCATTAAGATCTCAGGTCTTGAATTCTTCACATCCACTACAAAGTGTTTATAATTCGAGGCCTGTTTCTACAAAATTACAAAAATATCTCTCACAATGCTTCACATAGCACCAAACCACGGGGAGAAAAGGTAATTCCAAAGTGCATTCCATACGAATATCATTTGAGTATAGCCACCATTTTTCCTAACTGTTATTGTAGGCTCAAATGTCGAAGGCACATTATCAATCAACTTTCAATATATAAGATTATATATCCAACACCCTTTTTACTAATCGCAATTGCAAAGAGGTGGTGAAGATATAAAGACAGATTTCAAGTCCGTGGCTCACCTTTTAGCCAAAATGAGAGGGGGTTTATGCGTTGAAAAAATTTGCATTTCGATAGGCCAAGCACAAAGCCATGGGAGGTGTTACATTACGTCCACCATAGTGTGGAACAAGGGCCAACTGTGGGGAGGCCAAGCCACGGCGTGAGGCCGAGCCACACTATTAGGTCGAGAGACTTGTTAGGAGGGCCGAGCAATGCGTATGGAGGAGGCCAAGGGTACCAAGCCATGGTGGGAAAAGGTATGCCATCAGAACATGATGCTGCAGTGATGGGAGCCTTTGTGAGGGAGTGGTCGTTTGCAGGGAATGGAAAGAGAGGTGGCAATCCAAACGGACGGAGAACAGATATGCCAGAAAAGCTATTACTTTGGGGGTGTTCTTGATGGAGATAATGCAACAAAAGTAGCGGTATTTGTAGGAAATCAAGAACGCACAAGGAGGCCACGAAAAATCTGTGCAATCCAGTAGCTATTCTTGAAGGCGTTACAAATCTCCTCCCCTTGCTATTCTCATCAACACCTTTTCCTTCTGCGTTTCTGCCTAATAGAATTTGTGATGAGAGAGCATATCATTTGCACATAACTTCAAACCCTCATTTGTATATAACAGTTCAGGGATGCTGCCACTGCAATAAATCTCAGAACCCTTCAATGCGGAACAAATTTACCATCAAAACTAGATTTCGAATCAAGGGAGTCGATCCAGTCCCTGCTCCTCATTGCATCTATTCTTCACAAACTTCCAGTTGCACGCATTCTCTTTGTTTCTCTTTGACAGAAAGAAAGACTTTTATGGAAAGAAAGCAATGACTTTATTCAAGTGGGAGCCCGAACAAGCATTCATTTCCATTTTATTTTAAAACAAAAATTGATAATTTGAGCAACAATAAAATTTCATGGGTGAAATAAAAAAATATTATGCAGACTATTTAACTCACAAACTGAACCATAAGTTGCTCCATTCAACAGCCGACCATTCAATAAACTAAGACATTCGATAACCGCACAACATACTCCCGCTTCGGTCACAGATTTTGAAGGAAGAATATGAGTCTTTTCGCAATATTCACATACACAAATAGAGGCATTACAGAGCCGAGCAAAGACAGAATTAAAAGGCGAGCAATAGCAGGGATTCCATAGATAGGAATAACCAAAGGACCATCCCGTCACAAACTAGAGAAAATGTTCAACCTTTGTAGAGAAATATTTTTATGGTGATCCAAATCTAATGCTTCAATAATCCATGCAAAGGGACAATGAACAGAGGATAATGACAGAAATAACAGGATTTGGTGAAATGCGTTTTTGGTTTGAAGAATCAAAAGAGCACCTAGGTGGAGCAGATATAGCCAACAGGCCAAATATTGAAATGTTGGTCAGAAGATTCTAAAAGTACCCAGACCTGGCCTAGGCTCCGATACCATGTTAAACACATGCATGGTAAACACAAGAATAGACATAAAATGATAAAGATAAGTGTGAGTTGCTATTACCATTAATATGATGTATATTTATAATACAATGGTGTGACTCTTGGATTCCACATTCCAAGGTCACTTGGACTCCTTTTGTCCATTAGGCTTCCACACCTTCCCATAAAGGATTAGGTTTCCAACAATTTTCATCTTAAAACAGGGACTAAACAATCTTAGTCTTTCATCAAAACTCAACAAAAATCACACATAGTTGATAGCAGAAATCTGCAAAATTTCCCAGATTTACGATCTGGGTTCTGCAAAGTATTTTTTTGAAATCAAATTGGGGGTTACAGGGCCTTAGGGCATAGATACCCCCTGATGTTGTCCTGAATCAATACAAAACGACGCCTACATGCTTTTTTTTTAAACTAGCAAATATATTGACTCCAAGAATTTCATTTACAAATTTTGTCAAACAGATGGCATGCAAGCTTGAATCTATAAATATGCAAAAAAAATAGCAACATTGAACTAAATTGTAATTACTTATGTATAATCTAAATTATTTTCAAAATCATTTCATCCGTTGTAAGTTAATTAAAGAGCTTTGAGATTAGTCCAACATTATTTTCATTCAATCATTCCTACAAACACATGGCAAGTATCCTGAACTATTGCAATACATATTGATTGAAAATTACCTCAATGATTCTCTTTGAAACCCTTGGCTGCCATCATTTTATTTTTTCATTTTTATTTTAAGGGCTAATCTAGTGAATCCTCCAGGTATATTTTGAATATGCATCCTTTTCCTACTCTAGTAGGTTATAATTTAACACTTATTCATGCATATTCATTAAAAATATAATAGTATTTCCCATTCAGGGATTTTGTCAAACACTGTGCAAAATATCTTGAAACCCTTTCTAAAACATGCCTCAAATTACCTAAAACAAAACCATAGCTCATGAAACTCTTGCCCAAATACTTTGGAATTTCTTTATTGCAATTACCTTCAGCAATATTTGGCTTTCCCTTCTCAAATGCTACAATAAGCTACACCAATAATAATTCCATGACATCTTGATATATTAACATCCATACATATGGACCACTCTTAGTATTCATTTTCAACTAGCCAATAAGATTCCAGATAACATAAGCTTAAACCAAAATTAGATGCTTACAACAATTTAAATTTCTACTTTTTATTTTATGCTAAAGATATACTATAATTTTAGGACAATGAAAATTATACTTGAAAGGTATTTAACTCCAATATTTAAGGATATGGTCCATCTTTGATCCCTTAACCAGCTCATTTGAACCATCAGGTTTTCCACCCAACCATATCCAGGGAGAATTTCCCCCCTTGGAACCCCCGAGCTATAAGAGCTCACAAGCAGTACTGAAATATAGCCATAGAGAGATATACAAGGAAAGTTGAGGAATAAAAGTTTCACTTCATCTCAATACCACTCATGGTCAGCTCCATTGAGTTGAGCTACTTAGAAATTTAGATTATCATTTGGCTACCCTCCCTCTCACAATTTTTTTTTTTTTTTTTTTAAATAAATCTCTCCAACTCTTCAGTATCACAATGCACCTCCCCAACTGAGAATACATGAGACACATATATACGAGGAACAAAAAATTATTTTCATAAAGGAGGAGTAATATGCATGCCTTGTATTCCATTTAGAGGAGTGTAACACATGCTATTAAGGAGAGGTATGCACGCCTTAGTGAAGGAGAGTGTAACATAGGCATTAAAGAGAGTGTAAGAGGAATATTTTATGACATGTCTTTAATGAGTGTAAGAGGAATATGCCATTCTTTGATGAGTGTATAAAATAGAGTGTAATGTATTAGTAAAAGAGAGATAGAGTTACATAGAGCCATGAGAATCATCAAGGAGAGAGGTTTCAAGTGATTGAGGAGACAAAATTCCCTTTTAATAATAATATCGTACTCATAAAAGATAATAATAATATTGAGGATGAAGTCGATACTGAACTATTAGGATTGATCAATGATAGTTAAGTGATTTTCCTTCAAGTATAATTGATTACCGATTGATGAGAGGTGATTTACTATTTTTGGAAAGTCATACTTGAGATGCTAGACATGACTTTCTATTTTTAGAAAGTCACTCCAAAATTGTCAAGAATGATATTTTATTAAGGAAATTCATCCCTGAGCTTTCCATGAATGGTATTTTTCTTACGAATAATAGGGATTCCACACCCCTATTGCATGCATCTTCGTGCCTTAGTAGATTGAGGACTCCACACCCTGATCTACTCTAAAGATCCAATATTCCACACCTTGATCCGTTTAAATAATCAGGACTCTGTGCCCTAAACATTTTATTATAGATCCAAGACTCCATTTCTTTATTTTTCATGGATTTAGGACTCTGCACCCTTATCCTTTTATTATATATCTAGGACTCCATGTCTTTATCTTTCATGGATTTAGGACTCCGTGCCCTAATTTCCATGGTTTCTCATCTACTTTGCTTTGAAACTCTGCACTTCACCTTAAGTTATTGATTGTGAGCTCATACCCATCTGATGGTTCATTGGTAAGCTCTTCTTCCAAGACTTGCACACGTCACAATCTCATATATTAAGGGAATCAAATGAATTTCATAATTAACTTATTCACATTTTACCAAGGATTGTGCATTACTTCCCCAGTCATTTTGGTTTTGGATAAATGATTTCCGCAGTCATTTATAACTCGAGAAACTTTATTGGCAATGACCAAGTCCCCTATGACATCATGCTTAGTACACTTTTAAGCACATATAATCATACAAATCATGTATCATCCATAAATCATAATTAACCATATGTTCCACATAACCATGATCATACATGGATCTATGTGTCTTAATCTTGAATCACCACCCATGTCATACACCTATGTAAAAACTAGGATACCAAAAGAGAAAACATCGATGATATGCTCTTAACCAAAATCAGTTTTTATACACACAACCATAGATGTTATCATAAGCACATAACAACTAGGTGACCCAAACCAAGTCTATAGCATATAAGCATGTACATAAGTCTGTCATAGATAATACTATATCATTATATCAAAATCACCATCTCTAAGTGCCATCAAATCTATCTCTCCAATAAGGGACACTACATTATGTTAATCTTGACCTTGTGGATAAGTGTGGTTTGAGAAAAGAAGAGAATGCAGAGTCTTGGTTGGTGCAGTTGGCTATAGGTACTAAGAAGAGAGTTCATCATTAGGTAATATTTTGTGCATTTGAGTTGAATGGTATGCCTACAGTAGCACATTTGAATGTACTTCCATTGGGATCATATAGTATGTTTTTGGGTATGGATTGCTTGTATCTTCATAGGACCAAATTATATTACTATGACAAGGCTATTGAGTGCCTAGATGATAATGGGGAAAAGAGAATCTTGCAAGAAAGGGTGTGTGGTGTTTTCACTTCATATTTCTAGTAACAAGGGTAAGGATGTTGAGGATGCATTAATCTTCAAGAGGTACCCTATCTTGCAGCAATTTTCAGGATGTATTCCTAGCAGAGATTCCAGAGTTTCCTCCTCACAGGGAAGTAGATTTTTTTATTGAGTTGGTACCAGGAGAAACACCAGCACCAAAGGCACCTTACAGGATGAGCACTTTAGAGTTAGTAGAGTTGAAGTTTCAACTGAAGGAAATAATTGACAAGGGAAACATTAGGCCAAGTGTATCATTTTGGGGTGCACCAATATTGTTTGTGAAGAAGAAGGATGATACTCTTAGGTTGTGTATTGATTACATGCAGATGAAAAAGGTGACGATCAATAATAGATACCCATTGTCGAGGACTGGTGACTTTTTTTTATCAATTGAAGGGAGTAGCAATTTTCTCAAAGATTAATTTGAGATCATGATACCATCAGGTACGCATTAAAGAAGAAGACATCTACAAGACTTCCTTCAAGACCAGGTATGGGCATTATGGGTTTGTTGTATTTCCATTAGGTTTAACTAATGCTCTAGCTGCTTTTATGTGCCTGATGAATAGTGTGTTGTGTCCTTATCTAGACAAGTTTGTTATTATGTTTATTGATGATATATTGATGTATTCTAAGAATAAGGAAGACCATGTTGAGCATTTAGCAGCAGTGTTGACATTGCTAAGAGAGCATCAGTTGAATCTTAACAAGTGTAGTTTCTTTCAAATAGAGGTACATCACTTGGGACATATTGTTTCTAAGGAAGGCATAATAGTACATCAAGAAAAGATAAGGGCCATCATGGAGTGGGAAGATCCTAGAAATGTAGATGAAGTCGGATCATTCATGGGATTGGCAAGTTACTATAGTAGGTTCATCATGAACTTATCGCGCATTTCATATCCTATTACATCATTGCAGAGAAAAGGTCACAAATTTGAATGGACAGAGTAATGTACAACCAATTTTGAGCAGTTGAAACATTTGTTGACAAATGCTCCAGTTTTTAAAATTGCAGATCTAGATAAAGAGTTTGTGGTGTGTACAGATGCTTGTAAGAGAGGGCTTTGTGGAGTCCTTATGTAGGAGGGATAGGTGGTGTGCTATGAGTCTAGGAAAATGAATGAGCATAAATAGAACTATGTGACTCATGATCTTAAGTTAGCAGCTATTATTCACGCCTTGAAGATATGGACGCATTATCTTCTTGGCGGGAAGTTTGCATTGATGAGAGATCACATTTGGTTGAGATATTTGTTTGACCAAATGAATTTTAATGCCACGAAAGCTAGATGGTTGGCTACCCTTAGTGAGTTTGAATTTTAGATCAAATACATTAAGGGAAAGGAGAACAAAGTTGCAGATGCTCCCAACAGGAAAGTGTAGTTGAACCATGTTGCAACGGTGAGATCACATGGGATAGATTTATAGGATCAAATATTATAGGAAGGACAATAGGATGATAGGTAAAAGTAGCTTAGGCACATGTTAGAGTAGCAAGGCATAGATGATAAAGATATGGACTATAATCTCACCGCAGATGGCTTGGTGAGATTCAGAGACATGATCTATGTGCCAGATGACAATGAGTTCAAGAAGCTTATCTTGAGATAGTTTCATGTCAATCCATATTCAAGTCACCCTGGATATCAAAAGATGTTGACAGTAGTGAAGAATTTATATTATTGGTCGAATTTCAAGAAGGAAGTGGCAAAGTTTGTGGCTAGATGTTTGCACTCTCAGCATGTGAAGGAAGAGTGTAAGGATCTAGGTGGGTTGCTTTAACCTATTCCAATTCCATAATGGAAATGGGAGATCATTTCTATGGATTTCATCACAGGTCCTTCAAGGGAATCATGGAATCATGATTCTATCATGGTTGTGGTCGAAAATTTGAGCAAGGTAGCTCACTGCATTCCAGTGAAGACTACTTATTTATATGGTGAGGTGGCACAGGTCTTCATTTAGGAGATAGTGACGTTGCGTGGTGTTCCAAATAAGATTGTGTCATACAGGGATGCTAAGTTCACTTTTGAGTTTTGGAAGGAGTCGTTTGTGGGATTGGGGACAGAGTTGCTTTCAGTACAACTTATCATCCACATACATATGGATAGACAAAGAGGGTCAGCAAGATTCTAGAGGATATGGTGAGGATGTATGTCATGCATCAACTGAAGAGATGGGAGGAGTACCTTCCATTGTTCAAGTTTTCTTACAACAGCGGTTATTAGGAGTCACTGAGGATGATTCTATTTGAGACACTATATGGGTGGAGTTGTAACACTCCCATCAGCTGGAGTGATCCAATGAATAGGTTACTTATTGGACCAGATATGTTGGAAAAAATGGAACAGGAAATGTTGGTTATAAAAAAGAAACTAAATGCAACACAAGATCGGATTAAGAGTTATGCATACCAATACATGGCATTTAAGGATTTTTAGGTTAGGTAGCATGTGTACTTTCGCATCGAGCCAAGGAAGATCTCCTCGAGGATCAGAGCATGTGCCAAGTTGGCACCATGGTATTGTCGGCCTTTTGAGATCCTTAAGAGGATTGGACCGGTGTCAAACAGACTTGCACTGCCTCTAACATTGAAAGTACATGATGTTTTCCATGTTTTATTGCTTAAAAGATATGTAAAGGATGTTGATCATGTTATTTGTTGGTTTATATTATAGGTGGAACCAGAAGGAGAATTCCATATGGAAACTCAGTACATATTGCAGTGGAAACAACTCATGCTCCAGAACCGAGCAATATAGCAAGGTAAAGTGCAGTGGAAGCACTTTGGGCCTGATGAAGCTACATGGGAATGACTGATCAATTGCAGGCTATGTATCCTTCATTGTTTTTTGGTGGAGGAAAATGAGTTTTGGTATTTTTACATATTTATGTATCGTTTCTATTGTAAATATCGTAATGAGATATGTTATAAAGCTCCAATAAGCGGTATGGTTGTCATGATTTCATGATGGTTTTGCTTTTCAGCAGGTTTTTATTGTAAATACTGCAATGAGATGGGTTATAAATCTCCATAGGAAGTATGTTTTTGGTTTTCAGTGGTTTTGTTGGTTGTAGGTGTCATATAACACCAAGGACACTGTTCTCCTAAGGGGGAGGGGTCTGTAACAAACCCGTTTTTTGTTTTTAGTGCTTTTGTTGGTTCTAGGTGTCATAAAACGCCAAGGAAAATGTTCTCCTAAGGGGGAGGGGTCTGTAACAACCCCGAGTTAAAAAATTCATATAATAAAAGTTAATAAAGGCAAAATAAGACCAAGGTCATCAGAAACTTATTCAAAGCTGAATGTTGGACAAAATATCCTAGTGCGAATCACTTTTTGTGTTTATGGCTAAGGCAATGGAAAAGGCTTTGAAAAGGAAAAAATGTATTTTTGGCACTTTATTTATGAAAATAAAGTAAATTACGAGAAATTTAATTGAAATGTCACAGGTTGCATGTGAGGAGGAAATGAAGGAAAATAATGGGAAAATAAAGAAATTAGAGGCATCAAGAATAAAAATACATCAAAGAATGAGTTGGTGATATTTTTTTAGTTCAGTTTTGGAATTAGTCTCATAGAGGAGAAGAGCACCAAGAGGAGAAGAAAATCAAGGACAAGGCAAGAAAATGAAGGACAAGGAGCAAGGATCAAGCAAGGAAAATTTGGATCAGGCAGCTTCAGTGGGAATACTTGCAAGTAACAGGTTGCATGTATGATTTCCTAGTTGGTTTTGATGTGCATGGATGTTCATGTTGGTGTTTGGATCTTTTGTTATCATTAGCATGGGTTTTGTGGGGTTTTGATAGTGGATTTTAGCCTTGCATTGATAGTTCCAGATAGCCATGGTGTGATGGGATTCTTCTCAGTTTGAGCTTTGGATTGCTGGAAGGTTTTGGATACGGGTGAGGTGGTCTCGAGAAAATACCAAGGGTTGGGGTGGAGATGTTTTCTCCGAGAAGCCCTCAAAAGGTGGGTAAAGACAGGAAAATTCCTGAAGGGATGGTGAAGAAATTTTGAGGCATCCAAGCTTGGTTTTGTTTTGTGATCTCGGGATCGGTTTAGGTGAGATCACGGTATGGTTTCTTATGGATTGGTTTACCCTATGAGATGCCACATTCATGCTTGGAATATGGCACAAGGGTGATTAGCTGAAAGAAATATTTGGTTCAGCCTAATCTATGGTCGAGTGGTACCTGGAAGTCTCGAACATGGTTTCCTTTTGCATATGTTTAATAAGAGCTAAGTTTCTCTTAATTTTGATGAGTAAATGTACTTGTTATTATGTGACTTTAATGGTTTCTCTATCATTTTTATTTATCTGGTTATATGTTGGTTATAAGCATGGTTTTATGACATACCTTAGTCATGGCTCTCATCATGTTTTTACTTGTAACTGAATGAATAATGAATGCATGACCTAATTGGTGAAATGACATCTCTTTTGAGAAGGCATTGGTATTTATTGTTAAACCTCATATAAGTTTCCATATCCTTATGTTTATATATGCATTCATGACATATAGGTTGCATGTTTATCAAGTATTTGATGAAATGTCAGTCCCGGTTAGGAGAGGTCAGATCAAGTACTAGTTCAAGTTCTGGTTTATAATATTTGCTTCTATGTGATTCATCATTTTTGAAATTTTCACTGAGTTATGGGTAGAGGCCTGAGTCATGGCCCTAAAAAAGTGGCTCATAATTTGGGGTCACTTGAATAGAACTGAATGGAAAAGCCCACAGTTGCTCGAAGGCAGGCCTATGGGAGCGACTGGAGGCTTACATTTGCTTGCATTCCATGGAAAGGGATCAACTAAGGCTCCAGATCAATGAAAAAGAGAGTTATCTCAGGGGTTGGACACCTGGAGTGGTTGGGTTTCTCCTGGGTTGGCCCTGGAGTTCTTGTAACACATGAGGGAAGTTAGTAAGGTCTTAAGTTGTTAAATCCATTTCCTTAATTTCATATAGGAGGTTGCGTCTTGTCATAGTGACCCTTAGCTCATGTTTACCCCGGGTAAGCCAGTGAAAGCAAGTAAATGTGGGAGTGCATTACACAAAATTTGAATAATTTTGGGTCAAAGCTTCTCAGTGAGAAGAGAGGTAGGTTATTCACTTGCTAGTTGTGCTCAATTGAGAAAACCAATTGTAATACATCTCTAATCAGCTAATTTAATGCAAGCAAGCGTTAAGGGGTTTTTAGTAGTTGCTTTTCCCTAGAAAAATTCTATGCATGTGTGTTATTTATTATTGCATGTATGTGATTGATGTTCTAAATTGTGAATTGAATCCCATAGAGCGGTAGTGCAGGAATGTGTCTTGCGATTTAGATTAAAAATTCATGAGTAGTTGCAATTCTACACAATAATTTCTATAATTACTTTAATGGTGAGATCCTCTCCACTCTTCGAAACATCTCAACCTTGGCATTCATGTGAGTCTCCCATATGTTTATTTAATTTATTCAGTTTTAAATTATTTTTGATAATTCTCGGAACATGTAACCATCAATCCTGGATGCGGGTGTTTAGCTTGGCGATCAGTACGTGGGCGGCGTGGTGGGTTGGCGCGTGGCTTATTACCACCGCCATCCGGCCTCGCGTGATGTTTGTCATTAATCTATCTGCATCCACCTTCAATGTTGCGTTAATGTAGCTCGTCCCTCCATACCAGCTCGCAATTTCATCTGCCATGGTGCCTCCCCAAGGTTTCATTCACGCTCCTCCCCTGCGCTCAATTTGTTCCCTTACTGCCGCAGAGCCTCGCTCTCGGACCAGCACTGGGAAACGCTGCGCTCTGGAATGTTGCATCGATTTTCTGCCGGTTTTTCATGTTTCACAAAGTCCTTTCTGCAAACTTAGTCGCCTCTCTTCCTCTGTCATCTCCAGTGCTCCTTTGCGGGCGGAAGCTCGACCCCCTACTGCCCTCCCCTGCCTCCACAGTTTTGCTGACTATTCTGCGCTGCCTATTCTTCACATCATGCCCCGATTGCACCAGAGAATGCGCTACAGGAGGGGTAGTTCTCGTGGGTGTGTGGTCTGCCAGCCCTCCTCCTCAACTTCTAACTCCTCGTCCTACTCTTCGGATTTCTGCACTGACCGCTATCTCGACACCAGGAGTGGTCTTGGACGGGGTCATGGGCAGCATAATTCTGCGGCACGCTCTCACCATTCCTCCCCTTCGCAGTCTCATACTGCTAAATTTTAGTTCCCCTGCACCTTTAGACATTCCTCTTTCATAGCAACTGTTACCATTGTGCTTCAAGAGGACTCTTCAGGTCTGGTTGCTGCGACACCGGGGGTGACTCTGGATACGAGGGTGAAAGATAGGCATGGCACACCTCCGGCTAACAACAAGCAGAGTAAGGATCTTAGTGTCATTTCTCCCCAGGACGTGAGCTTTCAGGCTGGTCCGAGCGTCCCCACTAGTGGCGGTTTTATAGGCAAGGAGGGACATCCTGCTGAGGAAGAAGACCCCTACAAATATGCTTGCCGCATCGTTGAAAAGTCACCTCCCACCTCTCATGAATCTTAATTAGGTCTGCGTTCAAAGGTTTTTGATTCTCTGTTGCTTGAATGGGCTCAATTCCCTTTTGTTTTACAGTTGTCATATGCTCATCAGTTCTCATGCTCAGACTTTTACTCTAAGGTTCAATTGTCGGTTTCCCCTGTGTGGGCGGCACTCATGTACTTGTTTGTTTGGGTTTCTGTTATGGTTACTGAATTTTAACGAGACATATTTCAGTTTTGTAATGGGCGGCACCTACTTGCTAATTTGTATGGGTCCAGTAATACTGTCATGGTCTTTGAAGTTCCTCTGGTTAGTTTTCAGTTTTGTTATGGGCGAATGCCGCATATCTAGGCTAGACATTGTCATGGTCTTTGAAGTTATTTTGGTCATTTTTCAGTTATGTAATGGGCGAATGTCGCATCTCTGGGCTAGACTTCTCGAGGCCACAGCCTCTTCGTAAAAATTTTTGTATCAATATAGGAGTAGACAAATTCAGGAAAAAAAAACATGTAACCATCAAAATATTTTCACAATTGACATGAGGCTTGATCAAAAATCACTTGATGGTGCAATATTGTTTAGCATCAGATAGTTACAATGACTTAATAAATTGTAAGATCAACATTGGATTGTAATGTAATTGTTGAGAAATGTTCTAGGTTAGGATTAAAGAAAAATATGTACTCATGATTTTGTGCATTTTTTCAGGTGTCTATCAAATAATAAGATCAATAATTTTATTCTTGATTTATCCATATTGAACAATATTCAATACCTGTAAGTAGAATGTTCAAATTAGCTCATAAGACTAATCATTTTATCACCCTAATACTTATAGTGATTAGTTGTATAATATTTTCTATTATCAGGGACCTATGTAACCATTTATTCGGGATACCCAGTGTCCTAGCTTGGTTATTTGTTTTAGGATATTTGACCACAATGTAAGTTCAAGTTATTTAATGTTTAGCAAGTAATTAAAATGTCAGGATACAAATATATGGCCAGTTATGGCCTTTATTATTATTCGTCAATACAGTTTTAAAATCATATTTATCCATTTGTAAAATTAATTGGTTTTTCTATTCGCTTTGCTCTATTCAATAGTGTGATGGAAAACAATAATTTGAATTGGAAACTTTCTTTCGAAATATTTAGCTTACAACTTAAGAAAACATTTACTCGGATAGGTGGAAATCTTAGTTTTCCGGTCTCCCCCACCAGCTACTACACTGCTTAAAAATGAAGAAAGAGTTGGGATTCTTGGTTACTCATATCTATGGGCACACAGAGAGGGGAGGATTGGTGGTTACCTGCATTTGGAAAAGTGCATGGAAAAAGCTTCCAGCCGAGGAGAGGGCTAAACTCAAAGAGAGACAAGGTGTCAGGGGACTTGGATTAGCTGAAGCAGACGTAAAAGATACAGGTACCATAATGGAAACAAATCGTTGTCACCGCCACCATGTGGTCAAAATGGTTTTCTAAAGGAGAACAAAAATGGGGTGTTAGGATTAGCTAGGATGAACAATGTTATCCCAACCCAACTCTATAAAGGAAACACCTTCGATGTAAAAATAGTATAATTAATAACTAATAGTTAGTATTAATGAATGTACATGTCTAAAAGGACACGAATCTATCAGAGGGAATTTTCGCCTAAGTATATATATAAGGTCCTCATTTGTAATTCTTACCATATCATTTTTCTCACACATTTATTCAACATGTATTTATTTATCCTCAATGTATTAATTTATATTCCAAGTCGTTTGATTATTCTATTCATCAACCATGTTTAGTCACCACATTTGGTATCAGAGCTTTAGTTTTGATCCCGGCCTTCGACCACACTCTTATTAGACCTAGTCTAATTAGGCTTTTGGCCATACAAAATTTCAAAGTTTCTTTGATATATAGGTCATTAACATAATTAATCCTTTTTCCATTTCAAAGTTCAATTTTATTTTTATAAAAGGTATCAGGTAAACCAACCTATTCAAGCCGAATTATTTTGATGCCAAATATTGGTTCCAAGCAAGTTAAATGTACAATAATCTATACAAACTATTGATAACATTACACATATTCATACATAGGCACCACCACCCATGCACTACTCTTCATACAATCAACTTCAGTGAATCTATACCATCTGTACAAAATTTTAACACCATATAGTGATTCATAAAAGTACATAATATATTAATAATTTGTGTTGGGAAAATATTTATGTATCCCATCGTCCCGTTCAGGTCCACAGATTTTATCATACCATCTTTCCCCTTATTATAATAGTAAGGAGAATTCAATAGAATAAATATCTGACTGACTCAACTATTATGGGGTTCCTCATCTCCTAAGCAGGATAGCCAAGGGAGAAAAGTATTATTCATAGGGGTATCGTGGCTGATATACAAGTGGGTAATATCGGGATCAGATTTTAGAACGTATATAACAAGGCTACAAGGTAGCGACTACCTACCGCTTAGTTTAAATATAGTAATGTTGCAATGTGATGTTGGAAATGTCTATGGGTAGTTATTACGGCTATTACATGCCTCTTAATGTAATTATAGTAATGTTGCAATTTGAGTTTGAGCATGTTTATGAAGATTTGGTTTGTAATAAAGTATAGTTAAATTATATTAGAAGTAATTATTGCAATTTGAGTTTGAGCATGTCTATGAAGATTTGCTTTGTAATAAAGTTAATTTAGTTTAAGTATAATTAAATTAAAGTAAAAATTAAAAATGTATGCACTACATAGTAGTAGTTTAAATCTATCTAAATTATAGTAAAATAACTTTTGTGTTGATGATGGTAACCAATTGGTAATTACTAGTGTAAATATAGCAATGTTGCAATTTGACTTTGAGGAATTTTATGAGGATTTGCTTTGTAATAAAGGTGCCATTTGTTGAGATTTTATTCCTATTTTTTAATTAGATTTGGAGAAAAATCTCATGTAGGTGACAACAATAGGATTTGTTGCTACATTGGCTCCATCAGTTTTTGATGAGGAGTTAATGCATCATATATTTGTTGTGAGAGAATTTATGAGTTTGTTGCCATTTACAGCTATAAAATGTAAGCCCGTAGAGGCAAGTGAGCATGATGAGGAATGTGTAGTGAGGAAGAGCTGGGCAGATGAGAAACTCTGCAATTGTATTTTCTCCAGTTGATGAATGAGATTGCCAATGCCCTGTTAGGTGGACGTAGCCCAGATTGGTTGGGTGAACCACGTTAAAATCTGTTGTCTTTATGTTTGGTTTTCTGCTGTGTGAGTTAGTTGTTTAATGTTTCCGCTGTGTTAACTTCAACACTTGGTATCGGAGCTTATGTTTTTGAGCTGGTACCTGTGTTGGGTCTGCTACGTGTGACAGCAAAGCCATGAGGTCGTGAGCCATAGACTAGCCGTAAGCGTTGAGAAGAGCCAAGCAGAGCCGTCGCTGCATTTTTGGTTCGCAGTGAGTTGTGCATCCTGCAGCCGTGAATTCCGAATGCCCATAGATGTGGACAGAAAGCGGCTGTCGGCGGTGGCAGCGTTGAATGGTGAGCCTACAGCGTTGAACTGTTGCATAAAACGGCGGTGAATTACTGCACAAAACGACAGGCATCGGAATGCCTTGAGATATATATATTAAATGTCGTTTGAAGGAAAAAAGTCGATTTATTTAAATGCAGAAACACTTCCATATGGATTAGTCAAACGTTGTAAGTTAAGTCGATTTGAAATTTTGAAGAAATGTGCAAATAAAGCTTAAGTCGATTTGAAGTTTTCCGAGGATGCGAAGAGATGTGCAAGTTAAATCGATGAAGTTAAGTCGATTTGCAGTTTTTTTATAAAGCTAGTTTGATATGCCTTTGAAAAAACAAAGTCTATTTGTTCATTATAAATCGATTTGTATTATTTATTTTTTAAATGCCATTTGTAATTTTTTTTTTTTTAAAGGGAAGTCGATTGGTATTTTATATTGTAATGTTTAAAATCGATTTTTTTGCAAATTGAAAATAAATATGGCATCATGTTAAGGTGAAGGGCATTTAGAAATCGATTTGAATATTAAATTGCCATTTGCACATGGTATTGAAGAAGGAAAGGCATTTTATAAAGTGAAGGGATTTTAATTTTTTTTTAAAATAAAACTTCATTTATTAAAAAGTTGCAATTGGAGGTTGTTTTTTGTGACACAATATGGCAAAAACACAAAGTGCCCGGTTTGAGATCGAGAAGTTCAATGGCAAAAACAATTTCGAGATCTGGAAAGTGAAGATGTATGATCTACTTGTGCAACAAGGCGTGGCGAAGGCACTGTTGAAAAAATCCAAACAGTCTTACACCATGACAGATGATGAATGGAGTGACTTGGATGAAAGAGCAATGAGCGGCATTCGACTATGTTTGGCGGATGATGTTTTGTTTAACATCGTGTCAGAGAAAATTGCTGCTTGTTTGTGGACAAAGCTTGAAAATCTGTACATGACAAAATCCTTAACCAATAGGATTCTTCTGAAGCGACAGTTGTATAGCTTGCGCATGAAGGAAGGTACGATGATAACTGATCATCTGAATACCTTTAATACTCTCTTGGTGCAATTAGAAAGTATAGAAGTAAAATTTGAGTCAGAAGATAAAGCTGTAACTTTATTATGCTCGTTTCCCGAGTCATGGGATCATTTTGTTACTTCTATAAGTCTTAGTTCATCAGAAACCCTTGAATTTGATGATGTTGTTGGAGCTTTGTTGTCCGAAGAAACAAGGAAGAGGTCAAATTCAGAAACCTCTACATCAGAAGCAATGATGGTCAGAGGTCGTTCTAAAGAAAGACGCTTCAGTAAGCACAACAACTCGCGTTCAAAATAGAAAGGGAAGAAGAGTAAGGTAAAGTGTTGGTTTTGTGGCAAATCAGGACATTTGAAGAAGGATTGTTGGAAGAGACAGCAAACATCTAAAGGAGATTCTTCGACAGAGAAGAAAGAAGTAAGCACAACAGATACAGGTTCGGCATCCATTTCAGGTATGAGTGATGAAGTGTTATCAGTTAGTTTGTCTAATCATGATCAACATTGGCTGTTAGATTTTGGTGCGTCAAATCACATGTGCATTGATAGAGAGTGGTTTAAAACTTATAAATCAATCAATGATGGAGTTGTTTATATGGGAAATGATGCCTCATGTAATATTTTTGGAATTGGAAGTGTCCGGATTAAAATGTTTGACGGGACAAATAAAATTCTAACTGATGTAAGACATGTACCTAAACTAAGAAAAAACCTCATTTCACTAGGATTACTAGACACTAATGGATATAAAACCTTTATTCAAGGTGGAGTAATGAAAGTTTATAAAGGAATTTTACTAGTAATGAAAGCAAAGAAGGTTGGAAATCTTTATCAATTAGAAGGAAGAACAGAGTCAGATCATGCTTCTACAGTATCTGAAAACGACAGTAATTCTATTCGTTTATGGCATCAAAGGTTGGGCCATATGAGCGAAAGAGGATTAAAAATTTTATCTGATCGTAAGTTACTTCCTAGTTTACCATCTTCTAAGTTAGATTTATGCAAACATTGTCTGTTTGGGAAACAAAGCAAGCAGAAGTTTAAAACTGGAAAACATACTAGTAAGGGAATCCTTGATTATATCCATTCTGATGTTTGGGGTCCATCTCCTATAACCTCATATGGAGGATCGTCATATTTTGTATCTTTTATTGATGATTTCTCTAGAAAAGTGTGGGTCTACATGTTAAAGAAGAAGTCTGATGTATTCACAGTTTTCAAACAGTTTAGAGCATTAGTTGAAAACATCACTGGAAGAACCACTAAATGTTTAAGAACTGACAATGGTGGTGAGTTTACTTCAAAGGAATTTGATAATTATTGCAAATACGCTGGGATCGAAAGACATAAAACCACTGTATATACTCCTCAGCAAAATGGAGTTGTTGAACGCATGAACAGGACTCTCTTAGAGAGAGCAAGAAGTATGCTTAGTAACGCCAATTTGCAGAAGGAATTGTGGACAGAAGCGGTTTCTACAGTTTGTTACTTGGTAAATCGATCACCATCAACTGTGATAGGATGCAAAATTCCTCAAGAGGTATGGAAAGGTTATCCATGTGATTATTCTAAACTAAAAGTTTTTGGTTGTGATGCTATGCTCTAGTTCTGAAACATCAGCGTTCTAAATTAGATCCTAAATCAAAAAGATATATCTTTGTTGGATATGGTGATGGGACTAAGGGATGCAGGTTGTGGGATCCTACTACTCACAAGATCATCATTTACAGAGATGTTAAATTTAATGAATCCTCACTTGAAAATCCAGATGTAGATGATAAATTGAAACAGGATAATGTACCTCAGCTTCAACACATTCAGTTTGAAACCAGTTCAAATACTGATGATAGTCAAGATGAACAAGTTTCAGATTCAGATCATGAACAAGTTTCAGATGCAGATCATGAACATGTTTCAAATGCTGATCATGAAGAAGTTCCTGCAGAAAATAATCAGCAAATTGGAGAAGTACTAGAAACATCTTTAAGGAGGTCTACAAGAATCAGACGTTTTCCTAGAAGGTATGATGATTATGTTACTTCAGTTGCTTTAACTGCTAACGATGATGAACCTTTGTGCTATCAGGAAGTTGTAGAAGGTTCTAACAGTGGTAAGTGGAAAGAGGCTATGAAGGACAAGATGAAGGCGTTAGCCAAGAATGCCACATGGGATCTGGTGGAACTTCCTAAAGACAGGAAAACTGTGGGATGTAAGTGGGTTTACAAGTTGAAGAAAGGTGTTGATGATTCAGAAGACAGGTACAAAGCGAGGCTGGTCGCGAAAGGTTTTCTCAAAAAGCAGGCATTGACTTTCATGAGATTTTTTCACCAGTTGTAAAAATTGTTTCAATTCGGATTGTGTTAGCATTAGTTGCTTTACTTGATTTAGAATTACAGCAACTAGATGTTAAAACTGTATTTTTACATGGAGATTTAGATGAGGAGATTTACATGGAACAACCAGAAGGGTTTGTTCAAAATCGCAACAAGAAATTTGTCTGCAGGCTCAAGAAATCGTTGTATGGTCTGAAGCAGTCGCCTCGACAATGGTACAAGAAATTTGATTCTTTCATGATGAGTCAAAATTATATAAGAAGTGAATATGATCATTGTGTTTACTTTAAGAAATTAAGTAATGGCATGTTCATTATCTTAGTGTTGTATGTTGACGATATGATTTTAGCAAGCAAAATCATAACAGAGATCAACAGGTTAAAGGCTCAGATGCCTAGGACGTTTGATATGAAAGATCTAGGAGTAGCAAGACAGATTTTGGGCATGGAGATTTTCAGAGACAGGAGCAATGGTAAGCTGTGGCTATCACAACAAAAGTATGTTGAGAAGATACTCTTGAGGTTTGGTATGAACAATGTGAAGCCTGTTTCAGTCCCTTTTGCTTCCCATTTTAAGCTTTCTTCAAGTTTATGTCCTAACACTAATGAAGAAAAGGAATATATGTCTCGAATTCCATATGCCAATGTAGTAGGTTGTTTGATGTATGCGATGGTTTGTACTCGACCAGATATTTCACATGCAGTTGGGGTTGTCAGCAGGTATATGGCAAATCCAAGAAAAGAACACTGGTCAGCAGTGAAATGGGTGCTTCGGTATTTGAGAGGCACAAGTGATTATTGTATCACTTATAACAGGAGCAGTGAATATGTTTGTGGATATGTTGATTCTGATTTTGCAGGTGATTTGGATAAGAGAAGGTCAACTTCAGGGTATGTCTTTACTCTTGCAGGTGGAGCTATTAGTTGGATGTCAAAGCTACAGAACATTGTTGCTTTATCCACTACAAAAGCATAATACATAGCTGCTTTGCATGCTTGCAAAGAAGCGGTTTGGTTGAAAGGTTTGTTTGGTGAGTTTGGTAGGTTGCAGGACAGCATCAAGTTATTCTGTGATAGTCAAAGTGAAATTCACTTGGCTAAAAATCCGGCCTATCATAGTAAATCAAAGCATATACCTATCAAGTATCATTTTGTAAGACAGGTTATCACTGAAAGGGGAGTCTCTCTTGAAAAGGTGCATACAAAGGAAAACTGTGCAGACATGTTCACGAAACCAGTTTTGTTAGAGAAGCTACGATGGTGTCTGGCTTCTCTTGGCTTGCAGAAAAGATAAAAATAATAATGAAACAGGGTATCAGGCTAATTGTTGTCAAGGTGGAGATTGTTGAGATTTTATTCTTATTTTTTAATTAGATTTGAAGAAAAATCCCATGTAGGTGACAACAATAGGATTTGTTGCTACATTGGCTCCATCAGTTTCTGATGAGGAGTTAATGCATCATATATTTGTTGTGAGAAAATTTATGAGTTTGTTGCCATTTACAGCTATAAAATGTAAGCCCGTAGAGGCAAGTGAGCATGATGAGGAATGTGTAGTGAGGAAGAGCTGGGCAGATGAGAAACTCTGCAATTGTATTTTCTCCAGTTGATTAATGAGATTGCCGATGCCCTGTTAGGTGGACGTAGCCCAGATTGGTTGGGTGAACCACGTTAAAATATGTTGTCTTTATGTTTGGTTTTCTGCTGTGTGTTAGTTGTTTAATGTTTCCGATGTGTTAACTCCAACACCATTTAGTTTAAATATAACTAATTTAATTAATAATCATCAAGACATTAATTTTTATCATGTAATTGGTGAAAATTTGAATCTAAATTAGAAAAATAATAATTATTCACTATAACTATTTAACATAATCCCAATTACTAAAATTATTTTAAAAAATCACAATTTTAAATATTATTATTTGTATTAGATTTATTTAACATTTCAACAAATTTTAATCCTAATAATTTTTTACAATTAATTTTTTTAAATGATTTTTTAAAATTTTTATAATTAAAATAAATAATAATGCAAAAATGATAAAGTTTATTTAAAAGATAATTTAATTTAAATTTTAAATTTTTATAATTAAAATAATTAATAAATATAAATATGAATTATATCATCTTACTTAATTTTATCATGCAATATGCCAATTGTATTTTTCTTTAATTCTTTTACATTATGAAAAATGAAAATTTATTATATTTGATATTAAAAATTAAAATTAATGTTAAATTTAACACAAATATTTTATAAAAAAAAAATATCATTTTAATCCACTATGAAAAATATAAAAATAAATTAATTTTGACACTTCTTGTCCTTAACACCCTACTTTCAAGTAGATGAAGAAAGATCTATGTATAGAAAATACAAATAGTTAGAAGGTTTTGTTGTTAGATTATCTAAAATTAACTATTTATACCTCAACAATTTCGTTGTTTGTTCATAAATATATTCCAGGAATTTGTTATTCCTATATTAAAGTTTCCGTAAACATACATATAACTATGCATATGCCTCTATCACTAAGCAACATGATAAATTATTAACTTGATATCATTGTTATTGTAAATCATTCATGTCTTCCCTTTTTCCCTTTTTAGTAACTCTCAATGTTTCGAATTATGCTAGTCATTTTTGTTTGTGTAAAAGCAGATAACATAGTCATTCTTGCTTGGTACTCATATATTGTTTTTATACTCATCTGTTCATGAAGAATCACAGGTTTTATACTATTTCAGATACGCAATACAACTGTGCATAGCTTTAGAACCTCAACCATTGGTAAAAATTTTGAGTAAATAGTAGATGAATAAAGTTTAGACGATTTCCTATGGAGGTTTTTTTTGTTGCTTTTATTTCTAATTATGCACACAACTCTTAGCATTTAGTGCTTTGGTAACTACATGTCGTTGAGAGTAAATTTCCAAGTGCTCTAAAAACATTGGTCGGAGAACTCTATATCTCAGATTCTGATAATTTATCTTATAACTACTTTTGTCAGGTTCCTTAGCAGTTTGCAATCATGATTTCCTTCATCCCATAGACCTGTCTAATCATTACCTCTTATGGCTTATCTTCATGTACACCTGTCTAATTGGAAACCTTGTAGACACTGAGTACTACACTCAATGCGCTTTTACGATGCTCCCTCGTACAACCGTCAACGAAGTCTGCCTCGTACAACCGCGGCAAAAAAGGCATGAATTGCAAAGCGTTTTGCAATAACATGTTGAAAATATTAGTCAATAAAAAATTAGATAAATAAATTAAAATAAATAAATATTAATAAATATTAAAGTTTAACTATAGAGAATTGTAAAAAAAAATTGTTGAAATAGGAATTAATGTCTACATCACAAGAAACTTGATGCATAATACCTGCTACGACAGGTACAATAACTATCCAAATATTTAATCACTATCACTCTTATTAATGTGATTACCCCAATTGAAAAAATAAAAATCATCTTACACCTAATAGAAAATAAAATAAGAATCATCTTTTACACCTAATTGACTACCGTGTGAAAAACTTTAATTTGCGAGTCTTAATAAAATAGGGAAATTTGAATCTCAACCTTACTAAAAATGAGCATGATAAACCTCTAGCCTTAAATTTTTACTTAACCTGGATTGAGGCTCCCACGGCGTACCCAAATAAAATGGCATTGAATTGAAGCTCCCACAGCGTACACAAATAAAAGGCACTGAGTTGAATCTCCCACAGCGTTATACACAAATATCACCGAAAATGAATAAAAATGAAGGCACAACCTTCCATTAGTGCCTTACCCAAGTGATCATCCCTACCTCAGTCTAGCCCAGTGGAAAGTCTTGTGAAGCCTCTTTCCAACCATCCTTGCACACAATCGAAACTCGCCAATATAGGTCTAAATTTGCATTTACTCGACTCATTGGGCTTGCATCAATCCACACAGGTTTGTATGTTATCTTCTACTTAGTGCGTGGAAATGCAAACGCACAATTATAGTTCGAATAATATATGCAGTTTCTGTATTCACTATTTGCCTTATGATCCTTCACGTGGGTCACATTTAGCCCTCTTCATCTTGATCCCTTTTGCTTTATTTCAGAGTTAGTATTTCGAGCTTTATTTGGGTTATACGTAAGCTTACATAAATATGTTTTTAATAGGTTTTTGGGTGGCAAAACCTTTGGAAATGGCTTATTCAGGCAGGGCTAAGCGTCCCATTTCCTCACTTCTGAAGCAGTTGAAGACATCCCACTCATATTCTTCGTCGACTCGTTGTAATGGATTTAATGGACAGTCTATGTTTCAGTCAAATGAAATGGTATTAAGTTGAATGCAAGGTCAAAGGTGGAGTGTAATGAAAGAAAGAAGTGGAATGGTGAGTGACAGTGAGGAAAGGAACCCTGAATCGGAATTTTGAGGACAAATAGTTAAGGCGGTTTATGGGGAGAAAACCAGTGGGTTCGCGTTAGTTAGAAGGTGGTAAGCTGAATTTGAAATTTGAGCGCGATACATATAGTCGGCTGACACGTGCAAGAGAGTGGTTTTGTAATACCATTTCCATCGCGCAATTTTTGTGAACTATCGCTCGTGCATTTAAGTCACGCGATATGCGTTTGGGTGCGTTGGATCAGCAGAACTGATGCGACAAGCCAACAACCGTTGGATGCGAAGGGTGCATTAACGTTGGGCCAGTTTATAAACATAAAAGTGGGTTGCCAATATCGTCTTTGTTCTAAAGTATTTAATATTAATACTCGTAGATTTGAGTAACATTAAAGGCGGTGTAGAAGTGCAAATATTTTTTAGCATACATACTTAGGTACATCACGTAACATTTAAAAATAAGCATTAGTAAAAAAGTGTGTACAAATTTATACAGATAAGTAAACAGCTTTTAAACATCCAAAGCAATAAATAAAGTCAGTCCTTTCCAGCAAAATGATTGATATGTTTGGTACGTAGGATATTCATGTATTGGAATTTCAAAAGGTTGTTTTGATAATTTGCTAACAATATCTTATTACTTATTTTTCGATATGACATTGTAGTATTTCAGTCAATGTTATTTGCATTAAGATTTTGGGATAAAAACTAAAATAAGAGATTTAGTGCATTCAAAATTGAATCACCTTCCAGACCACTGCACGACGGATATAGATAAACTCTGCATGCCAATCGTGAAGGAAAAAAATAGTTCGACTGTGATGGATGTTAAATAAAATTTGAAAGGTTTTATTTTAATAATCAAGAAAATTTTGTAGTTTGAAACACAGAAATCATGATTAAACATTTCTATGATGTAACTTCATTCAGTTCGATTTGAAAATAAGGTTTACTAATATTAATATATGCAATTAGATTTGGTTTGTTTATATATTTTCTCAATAATATTTTAATTTAAAAATCATTAGATCTCACAAAAACCATATAAAATATATAATTTTTTGATGCAGGGGCATTAGACACTAGCCAGCAATGTAGGAGGGTTGTCCACATGTTGTGGCTAGTGGGGGTCGAAAATATTTGAATTGTAACAGCTAGGTGTCAATACCTCATCTGATTGTATTAGTTAGATCAGTTAGAGTCATAGAAGTCGAATAGCTCAGTTAGTCTAACTGTCATACTTCAATTAATTGAATTGTTGTAATTAGGTTGTTGATTTTCTAAAATGGTCCTCTCAGAGGAACCGAAGAGTCACATTGTAATATGTATAAATTGTATTCTCCGGATGTAGAAAAAGGGAAGAGAGAGCAAGAGGAAGAGAGGTTTCTGCAATAAAACCCTGTGTGTTGTCGATTGCTTCCAATTAAATAATTTCAGTGTGCATTTGCCATAGAGTCGTTTTGAATCCTTAATTGTGAAGAGATTGTTTAATTACGAAGTGATGAACTCTGTGCATGTATAATTGACTCCTGTATGAATTCCACATATCTCTGTCTGTTGTTTCCCTTAATTTATTCGGATAAACCCTGTTAAATCAATACTACCCGCAGGCGAGGTTTGTGTAGAGGAACTGTGGTCGTGAACACTGTTTAATTGGTAGATTTCCCGTTTTATAAAGATATAGAGAGTTGTTGCTTTCGAAACCGGAACCGTGGTCTAGACGTGAGTAAATGAACGAGAAGGATAGTGCAACTGACGAGAACCGTAGTTAATCAATGTACAAAAACCGCGAGTGGTTTTGCAAGGCGGATTGCCCATATCGCACCGCTTTTGCGGGTTGAGCGGTATTTCCTGAACGCAAGCGATTCCATAGACCTATTGACGCGTGGCGAAGTGGACCCCGGGAACCCATCGTTCAAAGCGCGCCATCGCACGTTATCGTTCGACCAGGGGAGCCGAGTGATATTGTCGTGTGCTGTTGATTTGAGAAGGGGCCATCAGACGGTGTTCGTTTGACGGAGATGCACGAATGATAACCAAGGTGCGCAGACAATAAATGAGGCACGGTGCATGCGTTGATTTGTCCATTGACCGTAGAGGTGGGGTCCAGGGCTAAAGGTTTATTACATAGTATTTGTTTAAACAGCGTGTTGGGTTAAATGTGAAGTGTGAAGAGTTATAACCGTAATTCCAAGGTTCGGAGATAATATATAAGCTGGGAGATATAATTTAACATTCAAAACTGCTGAATGTATTTATTTATAAATTTCCCCAAAATGGATAAATAAATTTGCGAGGAAAAAGAAAGAGACCACGTGGAGTAAAAGTAAGAGGTTATAGAGGAGGAAAATGCTGACAGGGCGATTGTTAACACACCATCTCTCCTTAGGGTTCCAAATTCAGTTTCGTTGCGTCATTTTTAATGTGTAATAGAAAATTTAACTGAGTATATACATCTTTGTTATCTCCGTGTGACCATTCTTTATTTTAAAGAGATATGGCTAGCCTATTACAAAAATAAAAAGTGTTAAAATTATCAATATTGAAGTTCCAATGAGGAACATCGTATCATGTGCTATTGTTGATTAACTTCATTAGTATTTAATCAAGAAGTCGAGCCTTTAAACTGTAATGTGGGACCAGATATCTAACTCTCATTGAACTATTGTGGAGAACCGTGAGATCAGAGTATAAAGAATGTGACGAAACTTGGAGCGGTGAGGACCGGAACCGTGAAACAAACAGTAAAACCAACATTCGAGGAACAGTGGTTTTCACGCGAGTGAAAAGTGGTGAATGGTATTTAAAAAAGCGTGATTCCATTTATTGAAACCACGAATGTCGCGTGATTTGGAGGTGTTAAACTTCGTCAGTTGAAAAAACTTGATAGTGCGAAGGAGCGTTCGATCTGGGTAGCGTTAGATCGGAGGGATATCGCGCAACGAGTTGAACGAAGAATAATCCAAGGTATGGGCCGTGGTTTGCTTTGATAGATGTTTATTCAATAAATTTTATGGTGGGCCCAGAGTCATAAAGTTTTGATTTATGGTTCGATATATTGTAATTAACCCTTAGAGATTTGGTTAAAGGGAATGAACGGCGGTTCATTACCTTTATTCCCAAGATATATTAAAATATGTTACGAGTGGACCCATATATATATGTCGCGGCCGAGTGTTATGTGAGTTGAATATATGGTGTAATATTAACACATATATTGATATTGCATTCTCGAGACTTACATGTTGGGTTTCGTGCTAAGTTGAGCGGTGATTAATTAAAAGTACGTGTCTTGTTTATTGCATATCCATAGGAAATATGGTGGTAGGTTTCATAGTGGTTGTACTATTTGGTTTGCGTTGTAAAATTATTTAAGTCTGTCTTATTGTGTACATTGTGTTCAACACAATTTCTTGAATTTTTCTTATAATTGTTATGAAGAAGTTATGTGGCATGAAATAAAGTTAAGATGTACTGTGCCTCAAATCCACTGAACCGCGACACCCAACCCACGATTTTACGGTTATGACTTTGATAGTGCTGCTTTGTTTAGGTCAAAGCTCAGTCACATGCATAATATTCTTTGTCTCGCTCCCTAAGGTGCCTGCATTTGGTAAGTGGGCATTTATGAACTGACAGACCACTGCAAATGTACAATGGCTGCCAAAAGTCTGTCTCATTATACATGCATATGGGACGTCAACGATGCACGATGGCTGAGGTTAGTAACAAGAGCAGCGGTTGCCTCATAATTGAATGGCGGGAATTACAAGGCAATTTGCAATAACATCTTAAAATCTTAAACCAATAGAATGCACGAAAAATAAATAAATAAAATTATTAAAACTTAATTATAGCCAAATTAAACAAAAATTGAAGAGATATGTCTAATCAAAGACAATTAATGTCACTATCAAGCAAAACTTGATGCGTAGTATCCTTGTAGCAGCGGTACAATAGTAACGATGAAATATTTGGCTCATGTCGTTGATTTTGTACCATTTGGCCCTCCATTTCCAAACTTGTTGTTGTACCATTAATTTTTTTCCTTAACCTTGCTATAATTAAATTTATTAAGCCTCACTTTCATTGCAAATCTACCACACCATAATTTATCCATACATTAAAAATGAAAAACCATACAAAAGTTTGTATTTAATTTTGTACAAAAATTACTATTGTAATCTATATACATAAATACACATTGACACTATAATTTATCATTATATTTTACATATTCTCTGAAATTGTGAGACTATCGACATTACTACATCATTTCAGCAGTACCTTAAGGACACTTGTGGGCACCAAATGCGTGCAGGAAAGGTCCGTCACTCCTGAAAAAACCAGGTTACTACTGCCATGACACTATGCCTAACTAGGCATATATTATCAACATATTTAACTAATTTCCCAATTCAAGTTCAATACATTTATTATATTACAACAACTATAACTTCTGATATTAATAAAATATATAAGTAGTGTAAATAACAAAAGTGTGATATCACAAAACAATAATGAACCAAATGCTTACTTTTGAGATAGGAGGTATGTCTTAAAACCCTTTTTTCTTCTATTAAAATTTAAATTAATGTTACAATAGATTTAACAAAGGGTCATCCATGACCATACTCATTCACTTCCCAGTATAAAGGGTGGTATTTGTTTTCCCCAACTAGCACTTTCAATAATGTCAAGTTTTTCAACCCAGGCAGGGGTGCCCAACCCAAATATGGCACCTTTCCCAACAGAAACCTCAAACTTGGTGCCACTAACAACTCAAAAACCCAACTCTCGACCCCTTCCAGAAACAGGTTCACTTGGGAGAGCCTCACCTCTTTCTATGATATGTGTTAGCTATGATCTCCCTTCTACGATATGTGCCTCTGCCTGTGGTTCTACAATATCGCACAAGCTTACATCCCTGTAATTTTGTTTGATGCCTCCTCCAAGTCACGTGAACTTCTCTTTATACATGTGCGACCACCCTCTGTTCCAACTGACGCATCATTTATGTTCAATCCAACCCATCGTTCAAGTAGTGTGGTTGTGTGGGCACTAGGCCAACCCGTCATTTGGTCGTGCAGGTGCCCTTACCATGTTAGTTGACCTACTGTTTGGTCATGTGGATGCCCCTCTGTTGTGGGGGGCACCCTTCCCGTGGCCATTCGCTCACATGATAAACTCTTGCCCGACTTTAACTTTTTCATTCACATGCCATCATTCAACCCATTGTTCATGTATAATTGACTCATGTATGAATTCCACATATCTATGTATGTTGTTTCCCTTAATTTATTCGGATAAACCCTGTTAAATCAATACTACCCGCAGGCGAGGTCTGTGTAGAGGAACTGTGGTCGTGAACACTGTTTAATTGGTAGATTTCCCGTTTTATAAATATATAGAGAGTTGTTGCTTTCGAAACTAGAACCATGGTCTAGACGTGAGTAAATGAACGAGAAGGATAGTGCAACCGACGAGAACCGTAGTTAATCACTGTACAAAAACCGCGAGTGGTTTTGCAAGGTGGATTTCCCATATCGCACTGCTTTTGTGGGTTGAGGGGTATTTCCTGAACGCGAGTGATTCCATAGACCTATTGACGTGTGGCGAAGCGGACCCCGGGAACCCACCATTCAAAGCACGCCATCGCACGTTATCGTTCGACCAGGGGTGCCGAGCGATATTGCCTTGTGCCGTTGATTTGAGAAGGGGCCATCGGATGGTGTTCGTTTGACGGAGATGCACGAACGATAACCAAGGTGCGCGGACGATAAATGAGGCACAGTGCATGCGTTGATTGGTCCATTGACCGTAGAGGTGGGGTCCAGGGCTAAAGGTTTATTACATAGTATTTGTTTAAACAATGCGTTGGGTTAAATGTGAAGTGTGAAGAGTTATAACCGTAATTCCAAGGTTCGGAGATAATATATAAGCCAGGAGATATAATTTAACATTCAAAACTGTTGAATGTATTTATTTATCAATTTCCCCAAAATTGATAAATAAATTTGCCAGGAAAAAGAAAGAGACCACGTGGAGTAAAAGTAAGAGGTTACAGAGGAGGAAAATGCTGATAGGGCGATCGTAGACACGCCATCTCTCCTTAGGGGTCCAAATTCAGTTTTGTTGCATCATTAGTGGTATCAAAGCAAAGTTTTAAGTTGTTTTTGCTGACATGGAAATTCAAGTTGGTAGAGGTGCTGGCAGAAGGAGACCTGTTGCCAACGCTGAGGTGTTGGGGATGTTGCAGAGGGTCGAGGCTAGAATGGATGCCATGGAGCGAAGACAACCCGCGGATCCTGAAGACATCAGCGAATTTGAGACAGAAGAAGCTGAAGAAAATGTTGAAATTCCTCCTGACATGAGGCTCCTCAAAACTGTTCTAGGGTCTGCAGTTAAGCCCAGAATTGAAGTGTCGAGTTATGCAGGGGGACTGAATCCAAAAGAACTAGTGGACTAGATTAATTGTTGTGTAACCAGCTTCAAAAATAGAAGAAAAGAGATATAAACGCCTTAGAAATAAGCCACTTCGAGGGGGCAACCTCCAATACATTACATAAATGCACAATTCTTGGATGATACAAATGAACAAACCCTCCTTCTATATATAGGAGTCCATGGGGCCACAATACAATCCTAGTGGGGCCACAATGTAATCCTAGCCGACCTAACAATAATAATGTAAGGGCACAATAATAACAATATGGGGGTTACAGGGGTACAATAATAACAATAAGGGGGGCTACACTAACATAATAAGGGCTACACTATTAATATAGGGACTTAACATGCCCCTCTCCTTCAAAAAAGTGTTGTCCTCAACGCTTGAGTAGCTCTGGGTGCTTCTGTATAAAATTCTCATCCTCCCATGTAGAATCTTCGGTGGGTAAGTTCTTCCACTTGATGAGATACTCTGAAATTGATCGATTCCGTAGTTGTCGAGTTCTTGTTTCCGTGACCGCTTCAGGTTCCAATATGATTTTTCCTTCCTCATCAAGTTCTGGAAATATTGTTTGAGCTGGAAGATTTTCACCTATAACCTTCTTTAAGCATGAAACATGGAAAACTGGATGTACTCGCGAAGAAGCAGGAAGCTCCAATTTGTATGCCATAGTACCAATCTTTTGCAACACCTTGTGAGGACCATAGTACTTTGGCGATAATTTATTATCCTTCTTTGCTTGCTTGAGGGACATTTGTTTGTATGGTTGTAGCCGTAAAAATACCCAATCTCCTACATCAAAACTTCTCTCGCTATGATGTTGATTTGCCTGTTGTTTCATTCGATTTTGTGCCAAATTCGGGTTATCTTTTAAGAGTTGGAGAACTTCTTGCTGATGCTCGATGTGATTTTCCACTGCTTGAACCTTTGAATTTTCCCTTAAAGATGATGTGATGGATGGTGGATGATATCCATAAAGTGCCATAAATGGGGTCATTTTCACTGCAGTATGGAAGGAAGTGTTATACCACCATTCAGCGAGAGGTAACCACTTGACCCATTGTGTTTGTTTATCAGATACAAAACAACAAAGATATCCTTCCAAACATTTATTTACTATCTCAGTTTGACCATAGGATTGAGGATGATAAGATGAGCTATGAGCTAATTGAGTACCCAAACAAGAAAATAACTCCGTCCAAAAATTTCCAGTAAAAATGGGATCTCTATCGCTCACAATAACCCTTGGGCTTCCATGTAGCTTTTGAATTCTGTCCATAAATGTAGTAGCAACTGTACTTGCTTTAAGTGGATGAGATAATGCACAAAAGTGTGCATACTTGGTAAGTCTATCAACTACCACCATGATGACACTCTTTCCTTCGGACTTAGGTAAACCTGTGATAAAATCCATTGAAATATCCTCCCAACGTTGACTTGGAATGGATAAAGGTTGTAGAAGTCCCGAGGTCTTAATTGTCTCCACTTTATTCTGCTGGCAAACCAAAAATTCCGCCACAAACTTTTGAATATCAGATTTAAGGCCATCCCAAAAAAATTCTTTCTTCACCCTGTGGTAAGTTTTTAAAAATCCTGAGTGTCCTCCTAAAGGAGAAGTGTGCAATTCCAAAAGAATCTTTTGTTTTGGTTGGGAATTCTTACAAAGATATAAGCGATCTTTGTACCATAAGGAATCATTTTTCCAACTAAATGTATCAGATGTACTAGGATCTTGCTGCAACTTTTGAATGAGTGTCCATACATCTTTGTCCTTCTTCCATTCATCTCTTGCTTCGGTTATCAAATCTAGTTGGATAATAGAAATGGCACAAAGCAATGCTTCCACCTCTTCATTCTTTCTTGAGAGTGCATCTGCAACAACATTAAGCTTTCCTTTTTTGTAGATTATTTCAAAGTCTTAACCCAACATCTTTGTGACCCATTTTTGCTGCTCTTCTGAAGATAGTCTTTGTTCCAAAAAGTGTTTAAGACTATCATGATCAGTTTTTACCTTGAAGTGTCTTCCCATTAGGTAAGTTCGCCATTTCTTTAGTGCATGCATTATTGCTAACATTTCCTTCTCATAAATAGGTTTTTGTAAATACTTTCCTTTTATTGGACAACTTTCAAAAGCAATGGGTCTTCCTTCCTGCATTAAAACTGCACCAATTCCATTTCTTGAGGCATCACATTCCACAATAAAGGTTTTTGTGAAGTCTGGCGTACCTAAGACCGGTGCTAGGCACATTGCCTCTTTAAGATGTTCAAAGGCCTTAGTTGCTTCAGGAGTCCATGAAAATGCATCTTTCTTCAATAATGTTGTTAGAGGTGCTGCTATTCTTCCATAATTCTTAACAAACTTACGATAATAGCCTGTTAACCCGAGAAATCCTCGCAACTGCTTTATTGTCTTAGGGACTTTCATTCCTTAATGGCTTTAATTTTGTTAGGGTCTACTTTAACACCCTCGTGGGATATAATATGACCCAGATATTCCACCTCTTGTACTCCAAAGAAACATTTGGATGCTTTTGCATATAATTGTTTCTCCTGCAATAGTTTGAGCACCCTGTCAGCATGTTCAACATGATCCTTCCAAGACTTGCTATAGATTAGTATATCATCAAAAAATACCAGCACAAATTTTCTAAGGAAGGGTTTGAAAATGGAATTCATCAACCCTTGAAATGTAGAAGGTGCATTGGTAAGGCCAAAGGCATGACCAAAAATTCATAATGACCCTCATGAGTTCGAAATGCTGTTTTTGGAATATCTTCAGTCTTCATTCTAATTTGATGATATCCTGAACGAAGATTCAACTTGGTAAAATAAATTGCTCCATGTAATTCATCCAATAATTCATCAATCACAGGAATGGGAAATTTGTCTTTAATGGTGAGCTTATTGATCTCCCTATAATCTGGACACATTCGCCATGATCCATCCTTCTTGTGTACCAATACTGCAGGAGCAGAGAAAGAACTTTGACTAGGTTGAATTATACCCGCCTCTAACATTTTTGCAATCATGCGTTCAATTTCGCTCTTTTGGACGTAAGGATATCTATAAGGCCTGATGTTTGGAGGAACACTTCCTGGAATCAAATGAATAGCATGATCATGATCACGAATAGGTGGGAGTCCTTTGGGAGTTTCAAACACCTTGAAATGATTGTCCAAGACTTGTTGGAGATCTGCAGAAATAGATGATTTTGATGTTGGAACTTCTAGTGAGCATAATTGTGCAATTACGCCTCGTTGTTCTTTCTTTAGAAGCTTTGTCATGCCATTAGAGCTTATTATCCTTTCTGGCTTCCCTTCAATACCCCGTAATTCGACTTCCTTTCCTTCTGAAAAAAATTTCAAGAAAATTTCTTGAAAATTAAAAGCTACCGTCCCCAAAGATTTTAACCATTGTACTCCTAGTACAACATCAGCACCTCCCATAGGAATGGAAAGCATTGGACTAGTCAACACATATTCCCCCATGGTTAGCTTGATATTATGGCATTTTCCAGAGCAATTTATAGTTCCTCCATTTGCAACCATCACTTGACATTCTGTTGCTAGGTATAGGAAACAATTTAATTCCTTGGCTACCTTACAATGAATAAAATTATGGGTGCTACTGAATCAATCAACACTATTACCTTTTTCTTCTTGATATGTCCTTCTATCTTGAGAGTTTGAGGAGTGGTAATTCCTGCCAATGCATTACACAATATGGTCAGACTCATTTCTTCCTCTTCTGTCTCCCATGCTTTTGATTTCTGGTGTATATCCTCTTCTTGTTCATTTTCTTCTTCCTCTTCACAATCTATGTAAAATAGTGTGTGCAATACATATGACCTTTAGTGTATTTCTTTAACATCTATTATTAGCAACCATGCACAACTTTTTCTTCAATTGTTGGTGTCAAACTGCATGGAAGTTTGGAAATCTAGATGTAGCCACACTGCCTCTTTATAAATTAATTATTGAACTTCACTTGTTGCCATAATTTACATCAAACTTTCTTGCATAGCTTTGAATGCCGCCTCTAGCCAGATAAGGTTCAAGAACATGAACTCATGTTGAATGTATCCCTTTAAGCGCCTAAGAAAGGATAAATCTGTGGTCCTCTGAAATATAGTTACCATACTCAATTTTGGAAGTCCTCAATGTGCTACACTAAACCCTTTTGTTTGAGATTTATCAATTGAGTAAAGAAGGTGTTGCTCTTTGTATCCTCATAATGTGCTATCATTTCCTCCGTAAAAATTGACCAAGTGACAATTTTTTTACGGGAGCAAAGCCATCGATACCATACAAATGTATTTTGTTTTAAATGTAAAGTTGCAATGCGTACCTTTTGTGTGTTTTGCACGTTATGGAGATCAAAATATTGCTCCATCTGTAGTATCCATGTTACAGGATCCTTTCCATCAAACTTCCTCATATCCAATTTTGGAATATGGTGGTTCTTCCCACCAACATTCGAGTTTATGAAATCATGATTAACATTTATTTTGTTCTCATCATGAGGTTCTTCTCCTATATTTCCGCCATTAGGAATCATTTCTGGTTTTAAGCTTGTCATCAAACCTTCCATGCATGCTTTTAGATCATTCTTCATGTTTTCTATGTTGTCTTTTATGTCATCCATCTTAGCTTCCATGCCCACTTCCATGCCATCCATCTTAGCTTGCACACCATCCATTTTAGCTTCCACGCCTTTCTTCAAACCTTCCATCTTTACTTCCACGCCATCCATCTTAGCTTCCATGCCTTTCTTCAAACCATCCATCTTCACTTCCACACCTTTCTTCAAAACTTCAATTTCATTTTTTGCTGCTCTTTGCGAGAGTGAAATTTGTTGCACTTGTTCTTGTAATTTTGATAGATCATGTTGCAATTCTTCATCTTCATGAGTCATGGTAGAGCCTTCTGAAGGCTTGATGGGTGTTGAATTCTTTTTAGGGGCCATTTTAGAATCCAATATTGATATCTATTCTACAATATTCCCTTGGAATCAATTCAACTTGATTCTTCAAACAAGACTTATGCAATTCGGAAAAAAATACACACCTTTTACTAGCTTTTAGGAGCTCGATATTGAAATTGAATTATCTCTATAGTTGAAAATCTTCGATATCTGAAATTCAGCCCTGTAGTAGATCTCTGAAGCTTCTTTTAAATACCACAGGTCTGACCTGATTTGGATTCTCCAAGACAAAGTTGTGTCCAATCTCCCACAATGACCTAATTCTGGACTAGTTTAGTAGAGCGAACTTGTACGACTTGCCACGTGTCACTGTTTTGTCCTTTGTCTCTGAAATTGATAGCCAAAAAACTTCAGTATGTGTACTTGCGACCACTTTTTATGGCACTTCAATCCAATGCCCAGAGAGAGAGTTATTGAAGTTTTCCCACGATCACCTCTTTGAGATGAAATTCAGGAGCCTGAAAAAGCACTACCTTCCACAGATCATATCTCCAAAAATATTGCGAACCAAGCTCTGAAATTTTTTGACGAATTTCCTCAGGATTTAAGCTTCGCACCATATGAATTTCAGACTCTGAACCTTCGTACAAAAAACTTTATAGCGCAAATGCCACGATGACCTGTTTATGAGCCTGAAAAGATACCTAACTTCCACAGATGATATCTCCTCAAATATTGCGAACCAAGATCTGAAATTTTTAGACAACCTTCCTCAAGATTTCAGCTTCGCACCCTAAAAATTTCAGCTTCTGAAGCTTCTTAGAAAAAAAGTTATAGCGAAAATTCCACGATGACCTGTTTGGAGCAGCGAAACCCTAGAATCCCAAAGCTCGGATACCAAATGTTGTGTAACCAGCTCCAAAAATAGAAGAAAAGAGATATGAACGCCTTAGAAATAAGCCACTTCGAGGGGGAAACCTCCAATACATTACATAAATGAACAATTCTTGGATGATACAAATGAACAGAACCTCCTTCTATATATAGGAGTCCATGGGGCCACAATATAATCCTAGTGGGGCCACAATGTAATCCTAGCCGACCTAACAATAATAATGTAAGGGCACAATAATAACAATATGGGGGTTACAGGGGTACAATAATAACAATAAGGGGGGCTACACTAACATAATAAGGGGCTACACTATTAATATAGGGGCTTAACATTAATGAATTGAACAAGTGCTTTGATTATGAAGAAATAAGTGAAGATAAGAAGGTCAAGTTTGCAGTGACAAAGCTGAAGGGACATGTTGCACTTTGGTGGGATGGAGTGCAGGCAGAGAGGAGGAGAGTTGGCAAGCAACCTATCAAGAGCTGGACCAGAATGATGGCTAAATTGAAAGGTAAATTCTTGCCTAGTGATTACCAGCTGACATTGTATAAGAAAATGCAGAACCTGAGACATAGGTTGCTAACAGTAAAAGAATACACAAAGGAATTCTACAAAGTAAGCATAAGGGTTGCGAAATTCCAAGACACACCTGAGAAGACTGCCAATATGTGAATGGTCTCAAGCTGGAGATCCAAGATGAGATTGGTCTCCTATCTCCTAAGACAGTGGAAGAGGCCTACCAGGTGGCCTTGAAAGTAGAGGAGAAACTCCTGAGGAAACAGTCTGCCAAGAAGAGAGGTACTTTCCATGTAGAGGGAAGTCAGGGTGGTAGAGGGAAGCCTGCTACACCCAGGGATGGAGCTAACAGTAGCTCACCTCAAAATGCATCTACAGACGATGATGCAAGGGGCAGAAGGGGTTCTTACAGAGGAAGAGGAAGAGGAGGTAGAGACAGAGGCAGAGTTAGAGAATTGAGGTGTTATAGATGTCAGTAAGTGGGACATAAGCACTATGAGTGTCCAGAGAATGTGGGTACTGGTCCAAGAAATGCTGTTGTTGCCTAGGCTGGAGAAGAAGCAGAAATTGAAGAATAAATTCTTCCAAAGAGGGGAGAATCTTTGGTGGTAAATAAGGTCCTGTTGAAACAAACCAAAGAGGTCATTGAGCCTGCACAAAGGAAGACTTTGTTTAGGAGCATATGTAAAGTCCAAGGGAAATGCTGCCAGCTAGTCATTGATAGTGGTAGCACAGACAATTTGGTTTCCACTGAGGTAATAGAAAAGCTGAAGTTGAAGATAATGGAGCATCCAACTCCCTACAGGGTGTCCTGGCTGCATAAAGAGCACCAGGTGGTTGTAAAAGAGCAGAGTGAGATAGAGCTGCAAATGGGAAAATACAAGGATAAGGTCCTGTGTGATGTAATTCCCATGGATGTGTGTCATATACTGCTGGGTAGACCTTGGCAGTTTGATAGAGTAGCAGTGCATGATGGCAAGAAGAACACTTACAAGTTCTTCAAAGATGGGGTACATCATACCTTGATACCCATGGAAGAAGGAGAGCCATCCAGCAGAATGATTGATCCAAAGACCTTGTTGCTGAGCGGGAAGGAATATGTGCAACAGATAGAAGAAGAAGAGGTAAGCTTTGCTTTAGTTTGCAAACCTAAAGTAGTTCTTACTTCTACAAAGATTTCTGATTTACCAGTAGAAATCCAAGAGATGTTAGATGATTACTGTGACATTGTTGTGGATGATTTACACATTGTTTACTTTTTTGTGAGAAATATGGTATCGGATAGTTATCTAGTTCAAATCACCAAATAAAGTGACCCTCTGAGAGAATGACTCCCGGGGAGAATGAGGAAATCGGGGAGACAAATGCGAGGAATTGGTGGACAAGGGTGATCAAAGAAAGTTTGAGTCCATGTGCGGTACAGGTTTTGACCCAAATAAAGATGGAAGGCTGGAGGATGTGTGCGATTCAGGCAATCAATAAGATCTGTCCGGTACAGATTTCCTTTGCCCCTGAGTTGAGGACTTAATGGGTGTTTTGAGTGGTGCTAAATATTTCTCAAGATAGATTTGAAGAGTGGATACCATCGGATCAAAATAAGAGAGGGTGATGAGTGGAAAAGCGCCTTTAAAACGAATGAAGGACTTTATGAATGGATGGTAATGCCTTTTGGTTTGTCAAATGCACTGCTTGCCTGAGATTTATGGACTGAAGTATTGAAGAGTTCATTGTCGTTGTGATAGTGTATCTGGATGATATATTAGTTTTCAGCAGAACTAAAGAAGAACACTTAAGGCATCTTAATCATGTCTTGAAGAAGCTGCACCAAGAGAAACTGCTGATAAATTTGAAGAAATTCTCATTCATGAAGGAGGAGTTGGTGTATTTGGGTTTTTTTGTTTCTGCAAAAGGATTGAAGATGGACCCAGAAAAGGTTAAGGCAATTGAGTGGCCTTCACCCATGAATGTTTTTGAGGTAAGAAGTTTCTATGGACTTGCTAGTTTTTACAGAAAGTTTATAAGAAAATTCAGTAAGATAAATGCACCCATAATTGAGACAATAAAGAAGGGCAAACATCCATTTAAGTGGACTGCTGAAGCAAAGAGGAACTTTAAAGTTTTGAAGCAAAAGATAACGGAGAAGCCTGTTTTGATCCTGCCTGATTTTGCTAAACCATTTCAAGTCAGGGGAAGCCATTGGAGCTGTGTTGACTCAGGATGATAGGCCTATGGCATATTTCAATGAAAAGTTGAATGACACCAGAAGAAAGTATTCCTCTTATGAGAAGGAATTCTATTCAATTGTTCAGGCACTGAAGAAGTGGAGACATTATTTGATGTCCAGGGAATTTGTATTGTATTCTGACAATCATGCTTTGCAGTATATTGTACAGCAGCCCAAGTTGAAGCATAAGCATGCCAAATGGGTTGAGTATCTCCAGGGTTTTAATTTTGTTCTGAAACATATAAGTGGTCAAGCAAATAAAGTAGCTGATGCTTTGAGTAGGAGGCACATGCTTGTTCAAGAAACTAATTTTGAAGTTGTAGGGTTTGATTTTCTCAAAGAATTGTATAAAACAGATTCAGATTTTAAGGAAGAATTTGAGGCATGTTGTAACCCTGTTCTAACAGATAGAATCCCGATCAATGATTATTTCTTGGAGAGACTTGTTATTGAAGAAAACAATTTATGCCAAATGTTCCATGAGAGAAAATTTGATCAAAGAGAAGCATAGTGGTGGGCTGCTGGACACTTTGTGCTTTGATAAGACTTGCCAGCGGTAGTCACTTTTATTGGCCTAGGATGAGAAGCGTGGACAAGTTCATGAAGAATTGCAAAATGTGTACATTATGCTAAAGGAAGAATAGAATGCTGATTTTACACTCCCTTGCCTATTCAGACGGGCGCAGGACATGGTGAGTATGGATTTTGTTCTAGGATTGCCAAAGACTTAAAAGAGAATGATACGAGTCTTTGTTGTATTGGACGAGATTCTCCAAAATGGCACTTTTATTCCATGCTATAAAACTAGTGATGCCACCCATGTTGCTAACTTGTTTTTCAAAGAAGTTGTTAGATTGCATGGGTTGCCCAAGAGTATTGTTTCATACAGAGACACCAGATTTGTGGGTCACTTTTGGACGACATTGTGGAAGAAACTTGGTACCAAACTAAGTTTCAGCTCAGCTTATCATCCCCAGACTGATGGAAAAACTGAAGTAGTGAATAGGAGTCTCGGAAACTTGTTGAGAAGTCTTGCAGGAGAGCATCCCAAGTAGTGGAATCATATTTTTCCCCAGGAAGAATATGCATAAAATGACTCACCAAACAGGAGCACAAGGCAGATTCCATTTCATATTGTTTATGGAATGCACCCCAGAGGAATATCAGAGTTGAGAAATCTAGGAAAGGCAAAGCTGAGAAGTGCATATGGTGAGGAATTTGCTTCAAAGATCCAGGCCATACATGAGCAAGTGAAACAACAACTACAAGGCAGCAGCATCAGATACAAAAGCAGAGCAGACTTGAGCAGAAAAGAAGTTCGTTTTGAAGTAGGAGATCAGGTTTTGGCACACTTGATAAAGGAGAGATTCCCAAAGAAGCAGTATAACAAATTGAAGTTCAAAAAGATTGGGCCATGCAAGATACTTAGAAAGTTTTCTGCAAATGCTTATGAGATTGAATTGCCACCTGATGTTGGAATATCTCCCATTTTTAATGTTGTAGATTTTTACAAGTATGAGGATGGTGGTGCAGAAGAAAGATCAGCAGACAAGGAACAGATTGAGTGGAAAGAGCAGCTACCTCCAGCACAGCCATTGCAACCAGAGAAAGTATTGGAAAAAAGAGTGTTCAGAAGGACCAGAGGACAAGAGTACTTTCAATACTTGATCAAATGGAAGGATAAGCCAGAGGAAGATGCCACTTGGATGAATGAAGAGATGTTGCACAAGATAGGCAGATCAGTGGAAGAGCTCATGGACAGGAGCCCATGAAGAAAATTGCCCTCGGGAGTTTGATGCAGGGGCATTAGACACTAGCCAGCAATGTAGGAGGGTTGTCTACATGTTGTGGCTAGTGGGGGTCGAAATTATTTGAATTGTAATAGCTAGGTCTCAATACCTCAGCTGATTGTATTAGTTAGATCAGTTAGAGTCATAGAAGTCAAATAGCTCAGTTAGTCTAGCTTTCATATTTCAGTTAATTGAATTGTTGTAATTAGGCTGTTGATTTTCTAAAACGGTCCTCTCAGAGGAACCGAAGAGTCACATTGTAATATGTATAAATTGTATTCTCCGGATGTAGAAAAAGGGAAGAGAGAGCAAGAGGAAGAGAGGTTTTTGCAATAAAACCCTGTGTGTTGTTGATTGCTTCCAATTAAATAATTTCAGTGCGCATTTGCCATAGATTCGTTTCGAATCCTTAATTGTGAAGAGATTGTTTAATTACGAAGTGATGAACTCTGTGCATGTATAATTGACTCCTGTATGAATTCCACATATCTCTGTCTGTTGTTTCCCTTAATTTATTCGGATAAACCCTGTTAAATCAATACTACCCGCAGGAGAGGTTTGTGTAGAGGAATTGTGGTCGTGAACACTGTTTAATTGGTAGATTTCCCATTTTATAAAGATATAGAGAGTTGTTGCTTTCGAAACCGGAACCGTGGTCTAGACGTGAGTAAATGAACGAGAAGGATAGTGCAACTGACGAGAACCGTAGTTAATCAATGTACAAAAACCGCGAGTGGTTTTGCAAGGCGGATTGCCCATATCACACCGCTTTTGCGGGTTGAGCGGTATTTCCTGAACGCGAGCGATTCCATAGACCTATTGACGCGTGGCGAAGTGGACCCCGGGAACCCATCGTTCAAAGCGCGCCATCGCACGTTATCGTTCGACCAGGGGAGCCGAGTGATATTGTCGTGTGCTGTTGATTTGAGAAGGGGCCATCGGACGGTGTTCGTTTGACGGAGATGCACGAATGATAACCAAGGTGCGCGGACGATAAATGAGGCACGGTGCATGCGTTGATTTTTCCATTGACCGTAGAGGTGGGGTCCAGGGCTAAAGGTTTATTACATAGTATTTGTTTAAACAGCGTGTTGGGTTAAATGTGAAGTGTGAAGAGTTATAACCGTAATTCCAAGGTTCGGAGATAATATATAAGCTGGGAGATATAATTTAACATTCAAAACTGCTGAATGTATTTATTTATAAATTTCCCCAAAATGGATAAATAAATTTGCGAGGAAAAAGAAAGAGACCACGTGGAGTAAAAGTAAGAGGTTATAGAGGAGGAAAATGCTGACAGGGCGATTGTTAACACACCATCTCTCCTTAGGGTTCCAAATTCAGTTTCGTTGCGTCATTTTTAATGTGTAATAGAAAATTTAACTGAGTATATACATCTTTGTTATCTCCGTGTGACCATTCTTTATTTTAAAGAGATATGGCTAGCCTATTACAAAAATAAAAAGTGTTAAAATTATCAATATTGAAGTTCCAATGAGGAACATCGTATCATGTGCTATTGTTGATTAACTTCGTTAGTATTTAATCAAGAAGTCGAGCCTTTAAACTGTAATGTGGGACCAGATATCTAACTCTCATTGAACTATTGTGGAGAACCGTGAGATCAGAGTATAAAGAATGTGACGAAACCTGGAGCGGTGAGGACCGGAACCGTGAAACAAACAGTAAAACCAGCATTCGAGGAACAGTGGTTTTCACGCGAGTGAAAAGTGGTGAATGGTATTAAAAAAAACGCGATTCCATTTATTGAAACCACGAATGTCGCGTGATTTGGAGGTGTTAAACTTCGTCAGTTGAAAAAACTTGATAGTGCGAAGGAGCGTTCGATCTGGGTAGCGTTAGATCGGAGGGATATCGCGCAACGAGTTGAACGAAGAATAATCCAAGGTATGGGCCGTGGTTTGCTTTGATAGATGTTTATTCAATAAATTTTATGGTGGGCCCAGAGTCATAAATTTTTGATTTATGGTTCGATATATTGTAATTAACCCTTAGAGATTTGGTTAAAGGGAATGAACGGCGGTTCATTACCTTTATTCCCAAGATATATTAAAATATGTTACGAGTGGACCCATATATATATGTCGCGGCCGAGTGTTATGTGAGTTGAATATATGGTGTAATATTAACACATATATTGATATTGCATTCTCGAGACTTACATGTTGGGTTTCGTGCTAAGTTGAGTGGTGATTAATTAAAAGTACGTGTCTTATTTATTGCATATCCATAGGAAATATGGTGGTAGGTTTCATAGTGGTTGTACTATTTGGTTTGCGTTGTAAAATTATTTAAGTCTGTCTTATTGTGTACATTGTGTTCAACACAATTTCTTGAATTTTTCTTACAATTGTTATGAAGGAGTTCTGTGGCATGAAATAGAGTTAAGATGTACTGTGCCTCAAATCCACTGAACCGCGACACCCAACCCACGATTTTACGGTTATGACTTTGATAGTGCTGCTTTGTTTAGGTCAAAGCTCAGTGACATGCATAATATTCTTTGTCTCGCTCCCTAAGGTGCCTGCATTTGGTAAGTGGGCATTTATGAACTGACAGACCACTGCAAATGTACAATGGCTGCCAAAAGTCTGTCTCATTATACATGCATATGGGACGTCAACGATGCACGATGGCTGAGGTTAGTAACAAGAGCAGCGGTTGCCTCATAATTGAATGGCGGGAATTACAAGGCAATTTTCAATAACATCTTAAAATCTTAAACCAATAGAATGCACGAAAAATAAATAAATAAAATTATTAAAACTTAACTATAGCCAAATTATACAAAAATTGAAGAGATATGTCTAATCAAAGACAATTAATGTCACTATCAAGCAAAACTTGATGCGTAGTATCCTGCCAACGACAGGTACAATAGTAGCAATGATATATTTGGCTCCTTGTCGTTGAGGTTTTGTACCATTTGGCCCTCCATTTCCAAACTTGTTGTTGTACCATTAATTTTTTTCCATACAACTTACTTGCTACCAATTAAAATTTAGTCGCCTCACTTTCGTACAAATCTACCACACCATAATTTATCCATACATTAAAAATGAAAAACCATACAAAAGTTTGTATTTAATTTTGTACATACGATTACTATTGTAATCTATGTCTGTAAAACACGTATTGACACTATAATTTATCGTACTATTTTACATATTCTCACAAATTGTGAGACTATCGACATTACTACCTGTCACGGCCCCACACTGTGGTCACCTTAAGGACCACTGTGGGCACCATTGCGACACCGGAAAGGTCCGTCACAAAGTGAAAAAACTAACGGTTACTACTTCCAAACTATGCCTAACTTCAAACATGTATTATCTTTTATATTTAACTAATTTCCCAATTCAAGTTCAATCTATTTAATTATATTTTACAACAACTATAACTCTGCGATATTGTAAAACAAAATAAGTAGTGTAAATAAACAAAAGTGTGATATCACAAAACATCAATGAACAGTAGCATGAGATAGGAGGGGTATATCTGAAAACACTTTTCCCCTTTTCTTCTATTAAAATTTAAATTAATGTTACAATAGATTTACAAAGGGTCATCCATGACCATACTCATTCACTTCCCAAGTATAAAGGGTGGTATTTGTTTTCCCAACCCAACGCACTTTCCAATAATGTCAAGTTTTTCAACCCAAGGCATGCCCAACCCAAATCTGACACCTTTCCCAACAGAAACCTCAAACTTGGTGCCACTAACAACTCAAAAACCCAACTCTCGACCCCTTCCAGAAACAGGTTCACTTGGGAGAGCCTCACCTCTTTCTATGATATGTGTTAGCTATGATCTCCCTTCTACGATATGTGCCTCTGCCTATGGTTCTACAATATCGCACAAGCTTACATCCCTGTAATTTTGTTTGATGCCTCCTCCAAGTCACGTGAACTTCTCTTTATACATGTGCGACCACCCTCTGTTCCAACTGACGCATCATTTATGTTCAATCCAACCCATCGTTCAAGTAGTGTGGTTGTGTGGGCACTAGGCCAACCCGTCATTTGGTCGTGCAGGTGCCCTTACCATGTTAGTTGACCTACTGTTTGGTCATGTGGATGCCCCTCTGTTGTGGGGGGCACCCTTCCCGTGGCCATTCGCTCACATGATAAACTCTTGCCCGACTTTAACTTTTTCATTCACATGCCATCATTCAACCCATTGTTCACACGCCATCATTCAGTCAACACCCTCATGTATCTCATGCCACCCCTCACCTGTGTCATTCGGTCCCTACTTGTGCATGCCTTTGCTCGTTGTGTCACCCGAGTTTGTGTCGCCCAAGTCAGTGTCACCCGAGTTCGTGTCGCCTGAGTTTGTGTCACTCGAGTCATGTCGTGTTGGCATGCCCACCCATAGTGACGTGCCCACTATGTCTTTCCCAACGTAGCACCAGGCTCCTCGTCGTCATGTGGGCACACCCAGGGCGTGCACGCCCTCCAACTCATGCACACTACCCCTTTGTGAACCTAGGTGCCCCTCCTTTATGTGGGTGTGCTCGCCGCAAGGGCACTTGTCATGCCTTCAAGTCATTTTTTCGCCACTTCAAAGTGTTTGTAGGTCATCATGGGTGCTAGTTGCCCTTGGTGCCAAATCAGGGTCCTGACACTACCTTGCCTAACACAAATTTGCGTAATTGTTACTAGTCATGAAGCATTAAGTTGGAAAACTCTTTAAATTTTAACATAATTATATTACAAGATATATGTATGGGTATAAATTTGATGAACACTCCTATTCTTCATCAATTTTTTTATGACTGTTTTCGTCTTAGAATTTCCCTTGGCACGATGTTTAAATTTTATTTTATTTTTTTATTTTTTTGGTATGTCGAACAAGTTTCAAAAAATTAATAACATATATGTATATGTTTTATATTACTTCAAAAAGATCAAACTTATTCAACCATGTTCATTCCTAATGTCAAACTACTTAATTATTTAGTGCCATTATGTATAGTCAATATTTACGTATTTTCAAATATTTTACAAATTATGTTAAATCATTCTTGAAATTTTTTAAGTAGCTTGGTCAAAACTATTAACTATAGTGTATTTTGAGGAGGAAAAATAAATCAATCTTTGAGTTTCATAAGTTGGACTTAATGAGGAACTTATAAATAATAAAATAAGTTTGAAGCCACCGTTAAAGAAGAATTTGGGAAGGATGGATATGCAGGTATAGATTTTGAAGAAATTCATAATCTTCTAACATGAAAGAAGAATAGAGCTTTCCGACAAACAAGGTAACATATAAAAGGCCCGAACCCAATTGTGTTTAGATTCAAGTGTGAATGTATATGAAGCATAATAGCCTTGGTAACCACAAATTTGAGGATTTCCATACCCAACCACAAATTATTTTTCTTATCAAACTAATAAAGAGACCCATTTTATTAAAAAATAAGATCTATCACCAATGTGACAACACTAAAAAACTACATAAAACTCTCAAATTCAAACCAAAAATAGCTTTTTCACCTACATAAGCCAAAAAAAATAGATAGTGTTTTATATAGAATATCAATGGCCCATGGGTGAGGAAATGTTGTGTGAGTCTCAACCTTTAAGATTCAAGATTCAATGTTCACACTTTACGCTTTAGTGTGTACAATGTAGGATCACATGGTGTGGTTGAAGACAAAGATGAGTTTTTTCTAATAATTCCAAAGATCCACTATGGATTACTCGATGATCATCTTGAAGTCTCATCTTAAAGTCATAGTAGTGTGAGTGTTGCATAGTGTGATACTTGTCTTGGAGTCTCAAACAACATAACCACTAACTTATTTTGATTTCTATAATTTTATTTGAAATTTCTTATATATATGGATATGGGTAAATGTTTAAGTCAACCATATAATTGATGATTTGAAAATTTAGGTAACCATAATCAATTAATTTTAAAATGGTTAATAATTGACAGTTAAATAAAGAAAATATGAGTAAATACTTGTCAAATTTAACCCCTTTTGTGTGTGTATATAAATCAAGGAAAATCTGATATAATAATTACTGAAAGGGTTTAAATTAGAGACTAGTAACAAGTTATTTATAAAAACTTTAAATTACAAATATATTATTATATCTTAAAGCATCATATATTTAAGGAAAAAATAAAAATTTAAAAGGAAGAGGCTATAAGAACTTATAAAGAATACAAAATTTGAGATTCAATAAAAATTATTATTATAAAATTATAAAAAGGTGCTTGTAAAATAAGGAGTTACAAAACAAATATGTTCTTTGTAATTAAGATAAAAAGTATTTTTTTTAAATAAAATATTTAATTTTTCAAGTATTTGATGGCATGATGATTGGATATCATTTTTTTTTTAATGATGGAAGGAATGTTCTTTTATAATGGTAATGATCTCATGTTATAGATTATATATATTCAAGAAAAATAAATTGATATCGTTGTCAACAAGAATTAAAGAGAAAATTACATTGATGTTAATTTGGAAAATCAATTTTAATTCCTTAAAAAAATATAATTAAGAATGAAGATGCCATGTATTTCAAAGCAAGATACAAAATTAATAACTTGCAATTATGATAATGAATGTATACCTCAATTTAGTGTCATAATTGTGTTTGAAGAAGTGTTACACAGCATTTTGACACCATCCCTACAATCCCTCGTCCCGTACATTGGAGGAATATTCCCGTGACCTATGAACAGTAAAATGTCCTGAAAACACCTTAATGGCATCCTTCTGCATAAGGACAAGAATTCTCCTAAAGAACAATTCCTCTGGAAAACCCTAAAAATCCATGTTTTGGCATTGGCGCAGGTAGCTAGTTCATCCCTCACGCCAATGGGGAAAAAGCACACCAGTGGGCGCGCCAGTTGGCGCTCTGTCCCTATGTTTCACTCATGCCAAGCCTATTAAGGAATGTTTAAAAAAAAAATGGCAAAATTTTGATTCTAACCAACTCAAAATGAATCATCAGGAAGAAGTTGGGTTGTTTGCCTCTGAATCTCCCTGATTAGGAAGTGGTTTTCCACCTCTCATGGAACCTTCCTAAGAGATAGGACCCTATCCCATGATTATATGGATCCCAACGTCCCTTCCTCCCGCTATAAAAGCCTACCCTCTCCATTTGCTAGCTAGTTGAACTTGTGGGAAGGAAACTATAGTTAGGCAACTATTGAGAGCAAAGCCGAGGAGAACCCCGTAAGAGAGAGTGCTTTGTCCAGATTCTCGACAGGCTTTGTTGAGATGCGCTCCGCTACAAGCTCCGCCAAAGGACGATCATAGCGTCAGAGCATTTGGTTGTAATCTCCATTTTTGTCATCTATAATATAAGCAACTCTGATTTTGGTTCCATTCATGTGTCTACTCTTTTATGTAATGCAATGAATTATATATTCTCTAACTAATATATAGTTACATGCTTTAAGTATTACATTGTATGTCATTGTTTCTCTACATGTGTACAGGTGTCTAGACGTGACGAACGGAAGGATTGTGATCTGTCAAGCTAGGGACGAGGAGCATCGCTTCTTCCTCGCCAACGGCAGCATGGATTTGAGGTAGGCTACTTATCGCGATCTTTGTCTTTCTTGTAACTAGGAACCAACGTCATTGCGTGATTCGATTGTTGCTAGACCCAATCTAGGGCTAGTGGGATCGCCTTTGTCCACAGAGGGGATTTACCTCCACAAAAATTTGGCAACTCCACTAGGGATCAGTGGGAGTTAGTCCTTCCTCCTTTGGGTTGTTTTTTGGCTTTTGATTGATTTATTTGCTTTTCTGGTTCATCTTCCTTGGTGTTAAAACCTTGTTCAGCCCCCAGAAGACCAAATCTAGTCTTAGTTTGTCCTTTTTTTATCATTTTAGTAGGCTAAACCGGCTTGGCGCAGTTTTTCTCCTTACAATCGCGCCAACTGGCACTTGTTGCTGGTTAGGCACCCGCGCCAACCCCTGTTTGGCGCATATTACAGCCAAATAGGCGCGCCAACCTTGCTTGGTTTTAGGGTTTGCCTGTTCTTGGGCTTTTTGAGCTTGACTTTTGGTCCTGGTTCATTTTTTATGATTGCTTGACTGCTTTGAAGTCATTTTTTACTATGTTTAGCCCCTATCCTCCGGTTGTTCACCTTTTTCTATCAGTTTTGCATTCTAGCCCTAGGGCTTCTAGGTGCTTCGGTGTGCTGAGCCTCCGGTGGGAGTTTTGGGTCTTTACTTTCCCAGTCAACCTCATTTTTGCTTCTTTGCATTCATCTTGCTGGATTCCATTGAATCATTACGTTATTTGAGTGATTGTCCTTTCTTTCGTTCGATTTCTCTTTGTGTTACTCCAAGCCTAGATTACACAGTTTGTTTGAGTCTCTTTCGAGATTCTTCTTCACTTTTAGGGATTTTGTCATCGGTTTGAGTCTTGATTGTGTGCATTTGAATTGAGTGAGATTCTTTGTTTCATCACTCTCTTTGTCATTTCTCTAATTAGTGTTTTCATTACTTTTTCATTCATTTAGTGCATTTGCTCTAATATATCGAAAAATACAAAAAACAAAATCTTTTGCATTTTGATTGGCATAGTGAAAATTGAAAGCTCTTTCGCATTACTAGTGTTATATAACTCTATAGAGAAGTTTTCTAGTTTCATTAACTTGCATTGGAAACAATAGTGGATGTTTTTGTGTGTTCGTTTTGTTGTCATTTGAAAGCTCTCAACTCTCTCGTAGATAGCTCTTCATTGAACAAAATGACATTTTGTGGCATGTAGTTTGCATCTAGAGGTTTTATGAGATCTGACATTCGATAGGGCCTTGAAATTGAAACGTAAATTGAAGATCAAATTTAAAATTTACTGAATTAACTTAAGGCAACATTGAAACATTAACGGAACATCTAGTAGTCTAAGGTAGAGACGTGTTCCGGCGTCTTTAAGCCTAGAAGTTGTCACTTGCCATCTGGCTACAGATAGCGCTAGTATGAACTTGTGCTCCCCATACCATCGAGTATATAAAGGGAGACCCCATTAGGTTGCAATCCTTTATCTGTAGGAAGCCGAGTCTGCTGCCTTTTACCCGTGATACACCGGACACAGCATTCGAGGAGATTACCTGCACGTACGTCAAGTCCTTGGTTTATTTCTCTTTCATTTTTACCAAGGTGTATATGGTAGTTCATGGATATCTGGTACACCCATTTTCCTAGATTACCAAAGCAGTCGTTTTGATCTTTACTGACTCCTTAAACTTGAAAAGATCATCAAGCGCTTGTCCTTTCATGCTTGTTTCCAAACTGAAAGTGATAGAGTCATCTTTGACTCGTTTCTAGACTCTTAAAACATGAAACAGTAAAATTTCCAGTTTCAATATGGTAAAATTAATCACCTACGATCACACACCCATTTAGAGATTGATTTTTCGACCTGTTTTTGTTTGCCTTGGTTTTTTCCCGTTTGTTTTTTTATCTCTTCCTCCTTTTTTCTATAGTCACAGTGGCAGAACCATCAGTTTCATCTACTGGTAGTCGTTATATAGTCGATTCACTAGAGGTCTCCCAGTCCTCTGTTAAGTATCAGCAGCTCGTTGTATCTAAGTTTCTCGACGGGGGACTGGTTATATCTGAACTTCCCTTTGGAGGACTAGTTGACTTCAATTGGCCCTTGTCCAACACTTGGTTTGGATTTGGAGTAGGGGAAAACTTCCCTCCTCTTACATCGGGATCACCCTTCTTGGCTGCTATCATACCTCCTAGTCCTTGTCATCTTTTAGAAGATCTTACGCCAGGGTCAAATATGGACTCATCCAGTCCTTCTCCTAGTGAGGGAATGCCTACTTCTGGTGAAGATTAACAGCTTTTTCCCGAAGACATCCCCGAACCTTTTGTCATGTCTTCACCTGGTCCTACACTCCCAACAGGATATAGGTCTTTAAGTCAAGTCATGGCCGCTATTGCCTCTATGGTAATATCGACTCCATCCACGAATCCAGCCATTCCCTCATTGGGGATGTCGCCATCGACACCTCTCATGGCATCTCCTTTCGTCACATCGGCACCTGTTAGACCTACTGTATGTGTGGCTGCATCTACGCCTGTTGTCACTACTCAGTAAACTAGGACCTCATCAGTTCCTGAAGACGTTTATATCGCTTCTGCCATTCTGGAGAACACTTCTCCCAAGGAGTATCGGCTATCTTTACAGCCATCAATCTTCGAGGTTGGTTAGTCCTCTTAGGATCTTAACCATCCTTAATTTTCCCATTATGGAGCGGATGGTGCCTCGATTTACATATTTCCATATCAATATGATGATCAAGGCAACCCCCTTCATTTTCCTGCTCATGAGGCTTATCAATATATTAACGGTCTTCTGTCTACCCAACCTGGGCAGCCTTCTAATCAACAAGGGCAACCCTTTTAGGGACAGCCTTTGTTTCAGCAAGGATATGCTTCTGGCCCACAAGGACAACCCTTCCAGGGACAACCTTCGGCCCAGCCAGGGTATACGTACGACCTGCAAGGACAACCCTTACAGAGACAACCTTCAGTCCAGCAAGGATTATTTTACGGTCCGCAAGGGCAGTCTTACAATCCTCAAGGTCAACCTCTGCAACCTCACCCTATGGTCCAACCAAGGCAACCTCAAGGACTGGCAGGGCAACCGGGGTATCAACCTGGACCACCATACGGTCCTGGGGGGGAACCCATCCTTCTCAACCTTTGGTGCAACCTCAGCAGCCTCATTTTCCAATTGGTCAAAATGTTGCACAGCCTGGGCCATCTTATGGTCCTGTCATAGGTCAACCTGGTTATTAGGCACAACCTGGCCCACTCCCGCCATCGAGCCAACCTGCTCAGCCAGGGCAACCTGGTGTCCCTCATTAGCCAGGTCAACCTGTTCAACCAGGGCAACCTGCACAGCCAGGTCAACCTGTTCAACCAGGACAACCTACACAACCTGTTAACCCTGCTCAGTAGCCAATCTATTCTGTGCCACATCCAAATCCACCTGTGCACCCGACTTATCAAACTCAACAGGGTCCCACTTACCAGCAACCCGTTCGACCCTAAGGCGGCTATTACCTTCAAGGTCAATCTCGACCAGTTTACAACCCGCCCCAAGGTTCTGGTTATTACCTTCAACAGCCAAGCTATACTTAAACTACGCAGACAAATCCGTACACTGCTTAATCGGGGCCCATGAATAATCAGAATCAGTACCCTGGTTATCAACCCTCGTATCCTAGTTTTCAGCGGCCATATCAACCCAATTATCTAGGTTATGCCCCCTATGGTCAGAATCCTCTGGCATAGAACCAATGGGGGCAAAGTTATGCTCAACCAGGCTGGACTACAGGTATAGGTCCTTATCAGGGACCTGGCATGCCTTTTAACCCTCAATTGCCTTTTCTCGCCACATTGGAATTACTGGACGTGTCCAAATTGACCAATGATCTAATTCTTCATAATCCATATTGGCCTTCGGTTTCGACGAAAGTGCCTGGTCGTTGTCCAAAGTTTGAGGGTAAATCTGGAGAAGATCCCCAAGCCCATGTCATGACATACCATTTGTGGTGTTCTTCGAACTCTTGGATAGATGACTCGATTCATCTACGTCTTTTCCAGCGCACTCTCACCGGCGCTACTGCTAAATGGTACATAGAACTACCCGTGGTATTTTTCAAGATTTTAATACTCTAGCTATGGCATTCCTGACGCATTTCCAGTTACCAGTTCGTTATGAAGTCAGGACGCATCTCCTGACATCTCTGAAATAGGGAAAAGCCACTCATATTTCAGATCATATTCACGAATGGAGACGTCGTCGTCGTCTGATCAAGTTTGACATTCCTGATCAGCTTCTAACTCACTGGTTCACTACCTCCTTTGTTAATAAGACTGCACAAGACATTGCTATGGGGGCATGTGTAACCGAGGAACAATCCATTGCTCATGCGTAGTACCCCGATTTAGTGTACTCCCAATCCAGCACGTTGTACGACATCTTGACTGATGCCCGACTACCAGGGATCTCTAAAGCACCGGCTACTCCATCAGTAGATGATGTTATTGGTTATGTCTCTTAGACTTCTCGCAAGTCTTCCAATGGGAAGCAGAAATCAAATTCTTCCAACAATTTTTCTCCTCCGGCTACTTCAGATTCTGGTAAGGTCGTGGAGGTCAACGCCATTCAGGGAAATCCTGTGGACAATACTTCCAAAGGGAAAAATAAGGGCAAAGGCAAAGCCAAATCTGATGCCCCGAAACTAGAATCGTCCAAACCACGTGCTCATGATGGTTCGTAGTGGAAACCGAAGTACCCTTTCTTGATCTGTGATGAAGACCACTACACCAAAGAATGTCCTAGACGATCGGAGGTTAGTCAACTTCTTAAGAGCTCTAAGGGAACTCCGATAGTTCTTAAGGAACCTTTTCCATCTTAGCAGACTTAGATGGTCGAGCAACCTTCACCATCTGCACCATTTGGGTCTCAGGTTTTCATGATGAATGGTGTTGCACCTGTTTCTATTTCCACTCGATCGAAGGATTATGCCGAATCATGCCAGGTAGTTGGGAAGGAAGTCGTTGATGGCCCTCCTCCCCCACCTGCCTCTGGTCCCCTTGAGATTGAAAGGCCCAGTGTTGAACCAGTTGTACGACCCCCCTCCAAAGGTGTTCTCCGAAAGTCTTCCTATAATCTGAACGCCCATGCTACTCAGCATTACAGTATTATTAAGGATTTGGCATAGGTGCCTTCCGCGATGTCTGCATTGGAATTGCTTCAGAGTTGTTCATCTCAATGAAAAGCTTTGTTATTTGCAATCGACGGAATTGATCCTGCCGATTCTAGCCTTCTCACCTTTGATCTAGAGAATTTCGTCCCCCGACTCCCGCACCAGATTGCGCTTGTTATACAAGTCGGCATTAACGGCCTCAATATTCACAGAGTCGTTGTGGACGAAGGTGCCTCTACCTGCATTATGTCATCTACTTGCTGGAAGGCCAAAGGCTCTCCAGCCCTCACTTCATCTCCCAATTCCCTCGAGGCATTTGATGGAAGGGAATCAAAACCCTTGGGTGTTCTCGCGAGTTTACCGATCACATTACAAGGTAAGACATTCAATGTCGAAGTGGAAGTTGTTGATGCCAAACTCAACTATAATATTCTACTCGGTCGCAGTTGGACCCGCGCCATGTTGTGCATTCCGTCCACCCTCTTTCGATTTTTGAAGTTTCCACATGAGGGAAAGATTATTACTGTCGATCAATTGTATTTCTTTACCTCATCCTCAGAGAACAACGTGCCATATGTGGATCAAATTCCTAATCCCCCCGACAGTATAGGACCTGGTCTTTTCAAGGAACCCGTTCTCATGGGTATTTTTCCCATTCCACCACCGAACACCATTCAAGTCAATATGATATCCAAATCAGATGACCCGTGGATCGTCCCTTCTCCTGAACAGGTTGCCTCTTTTGGAGAATCAATGCCTCTGACCTCGGTTGAAATAAATTATTGTGAGATCATTGCCACATCAAATCCTCCTCCTAATGATAATGCTCCTTTGAGCATGGCTCTTGATGTTTATTCTCAATCCCCTTGGCTCGGTGATGCAGATTCGCCTAATCCTTTGAGAAAAGTTTTTTCGTCTGACGAAGCTATCGTGGAGACTATGTCTCTCGAAGATCTGTCGTGGAGCAATGGGCATCATCGTTCCTCGTTCATGCCCGACCTGGGGGCAATGTTTAATTGTCTCGAGCGTTTTTCATCTCAAGTTCCCTCTCTTCCTCTCCAAACGCTAATATTGACTCATGAATTATTTTCGGAAGGAAATCTGAGTAATATTACCCAAACAATGCCTATCAACATCTCCGTTAAACCAGGGGTCGTCGAGAAAATCCATGTGGGAGTCACTTGTTCTCCGGATGAGATTCAAGTGTACACTAGCCTTTTACGCGAATTCTGTGATGTTTTCGCATGGTCTTATGAAGAGATGCCTGGGATCGATCCTAGTATTGTCGTGCACGAAATTGCCACCTATCCTGGTGCGAAGCCTATGCGCCAGCGTCTGCGTCTAGTGCATCCTCAGAAAGCCACTGCTATAAAAGCTGAAGTTGAGAAACTTCTTAAAGCGGGCTTCATATATCCGATCCCTCTGACAGAGTGGGTTTCCAATATTGTCCCTGTGGATAAGAAGCAAGGCACAATTCGAGTCTGTGTTGACTATTGAGATATCAATCGGGCTTGCCTTAAGGAAAACTATCCCACCCCCTTTATAGATCAGATCATTGATGATTGTGCGGGGAGTGAGATCTTTTCCCTTATGGACGACTTTTCGGGTTATAATCAAATCAATATCCTTCCATCTGATCAACATAAGACCGCTTTCATCTATCCGTGGGAAAAATTCGCCTATAAGAAGCTCCCTTTCGGCTTAAAAAATGTTGGGGCTACCTTCCAGCGTGCCATGTCCTACACCTTTCACGACATACGTAATGTTGTTCAGTCGTACCTGGATGACCTTCCGACTCATTCAACTCTACGCGAAGACCATCCAGAACATCTCCGCCAGATTTTTCTCTGCTTCAGACGTTACAACATCAAGCTTAATCCTCACAAGTGTGTCTTCTACGTTGACTCTGGTTGGCTTTTAGGATTCATTTTCTCTAAGGATAGAATTCGCCTTGACCCTCTCAAGGTCGAGGCTATAGTTAATCTCCCCTCCCCCTCCTCGCTACACCAACTTCAGATTCTTTAGGGGAAAGCGAATTTCTTACTTCGCTTTATCCCGAACTATGCAGAGGTAGCCAAAGGGTTTACACGAATTCTCAAACAGGACATCCCTTTCTGTTGGGATGAGATTGCTCAACAATATTTTGATAACCTTAAGATGTTTCTTGTCAATGCTCCATTAATACATCCTTCGAATTATCATCGCGACTTTACCCTCTATTTGGCTGCCGCATTCAGCACAATTGCCATGGTTCTGGTCCAGGATGACGATGACGGTAGTGAACACGTGGTTTATTATCTGTCTTAGAATCTCCTTGACACTGAAATGCTTTATGCCCATGTCGAGAAGTTGGCGCTAGCCGTAGTCCAGGCCGTTCAGCAGTTTTTCCATTACATCATGTTACGCACGGTAACCGTGATTTCCGACTGCAACCCCATGACTTACATTTTGTCTCGACAATTGCTGGGGGGAAAGTACTCAAAGTGGATTGTGATCCTCCAAGAGTTTGATTTGGAGTTCACTACTGCCAAATCGAAGAAGTCACTGGGTTTTTCTGATCTCATTTGCTCCCTCCCTACCGACTCTGTTGCATCTCAATCCAAGGATCATATCCCGGATGGAACTCTCTTCTTAATCAGCACTCTCGATCCATGGTACGGCAATATCATCATGTACCTCCAGACATCTACCTTCCGGTCCGAGTTAACGAAGGATTCTCAATGCCGTGTTCGACACCAGTTGCAACCATATCACATTGTCAGAGATACCCTATATCGGGTCGAAGTCGATTCTGTACTCCACGATGTTTGACCTTAGAAGAGGTTGAGAAATTTCTGAATGACTGTCACAGTGGAGCCTATGGCGGTCACATGTCCAGTTATGCTACCGCACAGAAGATCCTTCGTGTGGGCTATTTCTGGCCGTCTATATTAAAAGACTGTATTGTCACAGTACGAAAGTGTCACGTGTGCCAGATCTTCCAATGCAAGATGCGTGCGCCGCCCCTCCCATTACATCTTGTCATTACCGTGGACCCTTTTTCCAAATGGGGCATTTATTTTATGACATGTAACCCTCACTCGGCTGGGGGGCATGCTTATATCATCGTTGCCATGGATTATTTCACCAAGTGGGCCGAAGCGATGCCTACATTGGCCGCAGACGGTAAAACAGCTGCACAATTCATTTTCAACCATGTGATCACGTGTTTCGGCGTTCCTCAAGCCAACGTCACTGATCATGGCTCTCATTTTCGGGACTACATGATGGCAGAGCTAACATCTAGGTTGGGCTTGCATCACAACAGCTCAACACCATATTACCCCCAGGCAAATGGCCAGGTTGAAGTTGTGAACAAGGTACTTGTCACGATGCTTCAACGAACAATTGGTATACACAAATCGAATTGGCATCTCCAGTTGTTTTCAGCTCTTTGGGCCAACCGAACGTTAATGAAGAGTGCGACCAGATTCACACCTTTCTAGTTGGTGTATGGTCTGGAAGCTACTCTTCCGGTTGAATGTGAGATCCCTTCACTAAAATTGGCTGTGGAATTACTGCCCAATACTTCCCCGGAGGAAGAACGTCTCCTATATCTCGAGAGGTTGGACAAACTTCACCACTTGGCTACCTTAGTCATTGAGGCACAGAAAAAGTGGGTTAAATCTCATTTTGATCAAACGATCTCCATGCTCTTTTATCGAAAGGGACCTCATCCTCTTGTATGATCAAGCCCATGACAAGCTTGGGGCAGGCAAATTCCAACCTATGTGGCATGGGCCCTATATCGTTAAACGTGTATTGAAAAATGGGGCCTATGAGCTGATCGATTATGAAGGTCTTCCTTTGGCACAACCCAAAAATGGGTTGTACCTAAAGAAGTATTATGCTTGAATCATTCTTACGTAGTATATGTACATAGGTGATTTTTTCATTTTTGTGCATGTGTGGTGTGGTGTGCTTTGTAAGCGTCTTTCTGCTTATTGGTTCTTCCTGATTGTGCAGATGTCTATTATTCCTTATGTCGGTTTCGTGGATGGTGCCTCCCGCAGTACGAGGAACCTATCTTCAGCAGCCTGGGTAATTTACAATCCTGCCGGTGAGTTAGTTAATTTACAAGGTGTTTGTCTAGGGCCTGCTACAAATAATGTCGCGGAGTATAGTGCCATTTTTGGAATTCTTAAACTAGGTTGTTAACCTCGGTATTCGTGCGTTACTTGTACATATATATTCACAGCTTGTGGTTTTACAGCTCAATGGTCATTATTCAGTTAGAAACCCATGCATTTTAAGACTTTATCTACGTATTCGTTTACTGGAAAAAAAATTTGATTACATTACATATCAACATATACGAAGACGAATGAATACACTAACAAATGCAGTAGCCAACATGGTATTAGATAGACATTTACGCAATTTACAAAAAACATCATCATATGTAAGCAAGATCCATGTAGAAATAGATGTATATATATATGTCAAATGTTTGCAACTTGTGCATCATATAAAACCAAAAATATACATGTTTGTGTCAATTACATCCGAAGATGACATGTCTCTCAAAAATATGCAAATAAAAAGCCTAGGCGACTAATCAGCATGGTGCTCATGGTAGCATGCCACTGCCTACACCAACCACCTTAGTAAGCGGTGGAGGCGACTTGGCACCCCTACGGTGTGCCTCTGATAAGCTAAAGGGACATCAGCTAGGTGAGCATAATCCATAACCCCGCGAGCAATCCCCTCTAGGTTCTGTACAAGTGAATCCCCCTCGCCCCCCTCACCTTGAGGGTCATAAGCGAGAGGGGTCCTCCTCGCCACCGGTGACATTCCGGCGGGCCTCTCAGGGCCAACATCTGCATACATATAGGATCAGATATTAGAACATGCATGTATACCAAAAAATCATAAAAATAAAAAAGAGTCTTACCCAGCTCCTCATCCCAGTCCTCTCCTTCCGGGAGCGGAAGGTCTAGGTCTTTAGTGAAATCAGTGCTCGCATAGGTCCAGTCCTCTACGACGATCAGATGTCGTCGGACCCATCCAAAGAACTCAGTTCACCATGACATCTGTTGGCCGCCCCTTGCCCTGGGCATCAATGCTGCCCATCGAGCCATCCGTGGCTCTCTCAATGGTGGATCCGGAACTATAGCCCCTTGGCCCTGGAAGATAGTTAGTCGTTCCAGGAATAACGGTACCAAGATTGACCCGTATCCAAAGTGTTTCAGTTTGGTATTTTTGCATTTGGTCATTTGTCGTTTGATGTTCATAGTCACGGCTGTGGCCCAGTCAAACACTGTTGGGTTCATGCATTCTGATGCGAGAAGTAGGTGTGTCTTGGTAGCTTCGTGCGGTGCCTGTGACCCCGCAGCCTGCGTAATAGTATGTAGCACTACTCTGAGTGCTAGATCAAGAATGGTCTAAATGTCTACCTTTCTGCTACCTGACCCTTTGCGTGCCCCTGCGCACACTCTGTCCATGACCATTGTCATGTTTTCACCGGAATGCCTGGTGCCAGTCAAGATAGGAATTGGACCCCTTTGGGACATTCCAATGATGAAGTACACGTCTGACACTTCGAGCTCGAGTACTTGATCTCGAAGTTTAAACTTCTCCTTGTCCTCATCCCAGATACTTATCAGATATTACAGTAATTCGGGTTGAGCCCAGAGACATGGTGTTAGGAATAATTTCTTCAAACCGCAATTTTGGAGAGAATTCATGCACTGCTCATTCCCCATTTCCAACTCATCTTCCTCACTGTGCTCTCTTTCCTTCCATTCAATCACCATTTTTATTGTGTACCTGCATCAATTTGGTCATAAACACATTGTAAGATCCCTTGGGTGCTTAAACAACAATTAATTGTCTCAATTTTTGTTAAGTTTGAGCGGAATGATGGGTTGCGCGGTTGGTGCGGCTATTTTGTTGACAATCGCACCACCTAGCGCGGGTCCGTGCCTGATACTCGCGCCAACTGCAGAGGCCCTAAATTTGCAATTCCTCCCCTCGGGGACACCAAATGATAGTTAAAAGCTATGAAATATGGTTTTAAAAATGGCTAATGGAAGTGGCTCTTACCTGAAGAAGACGGGATCTGATTTCGTCCACTAGATTGCTCTTAGTCGTCACCGCAAGATCGCAACGGAAATGGCTCACTATCGCTCTGCAAAGAGGTAAAGAGGTAAAAAGTAAATATGTTTTTACCATTTGTAATATTTATAACTTTTCAAAACCAAAATTAGGTTTTGGGACTTGTTTTTCCGATATTTTACTATATTTGGTCAAAAAATGGGTTTTACTCTTGCTTTTTGTTCAGCGAAAGGTTTTCACGTGATTATGATGATAACACGAGTTGTATTTTATACTTTTTCGGACTCGGTAAAAACACGTAAAAGTCACTACTGGAGTCACTTTTCAGCTCTTTTCTGACTCTCTAAAACTATAAAGATCGCCAAGTCGCTTGTCGTTTTGAGCTCGTTAAAATTGGCTGCGAAACGACATCTACCCAGTATACGTTTACCCCTTTTTCGGGCTGGGATAGATTATTTATGAAAAGGAATACCCTAGCCTATCACGACTAGGAGGTTCTCTCAGACATAGTTTTCTATCTTTTCGGATTTGTGGGACTACCTACGAAAAGGGACTGCTGGAGTTTTCTTTTCCACTATCTTTTCAAACTCTCTAAACATGAAAAGACGTCGAGTTCTTCCTTTGTCAGACTCGTTAAAAACTAATGACATCGGACTCCGTCGTAATGACGTTACTCAAGTTCCTCCTTCCTAGGGCTCGTTAAATGTACTAGGTTGGATTTGTCTGAAGGACAAACTTTTATCGCAAGCATATGCTATCCCCTTCAAGATTGTTTTCAAAAATAATTGGGGTACTCGCCAGAAATGGTGGGCGAAAATGGAACTAGTATTATAGTCGTGTCAGCAGTATGTTGCTCTTGAACATGGCACTTGTCTGCATTCGTGTCGGGTTGGGAACATCTCATCTCACTATCTGCTTACCTCCATGGGTTTGGGTAATCTCTTTTGACCACTCATCTTCTCTTTGCCACATCACCATGACCTCAGATCCTTTGATGTCAAATACTTCTAGATCCAATGTCATGCCGCTGATATGTTCAAGAGAAGTTGGCCTCTGTTGTTTTCAACCACCCTCTGATTCTCTGTTGGTCTTGATTCACAAACATTATGTCCCTCTGTCTCGTGTCGATGATGTGGGAAATATTATGGCCCACCTTCGATCAAGGTCACTTCCTGTCGACTTCAGCTCATTATCCGGGAAGATGATCTAGAGACTCCTTTCAGGTACCTTAGATCCTGCATGCCTCAATGGCAGGTTCTTCACATTCGACGCAAAGTTTTCATTATTGACCTTCGATCGCATGATTATGCGGGTGTTCGACGCCAACTCACTATTCGCATTCCGTGGATTGTACCTATAGTACCTTGAGAGCCATCATCATTATTGTTGGTTTCTCTCGCGTCTGTTAACAGCTTTCATTATCGGCTGGTAATCAGACAATGTTCTTGCATGTTCGACTTCAGCTCACATATTCGCATGCTCGAACTTTTACTTTGTTCGGATCAAGATGAAGCGCAAGACCCTGGATTTTGTTTGATAAACATCCAGGCTGTGGGTTCTTCGTGATTTATTACATGACTCATTCGAATGGATGGCTGCGACCATACCTGAGTCTACTTGTTGGTCCTTATTTACTGGATGGATGCATCCATACCTTGGATCCTAGTTTTGTACACTCTATTATGGATGGTTGTTCCAATACCACATATTGTTGGAGAGGAATCAGGTCTCGCAGGAAAGACCCAGGTTCAGGAGTTGTGGCCAACAAAGGAATCCCCTATAGTCTAGAACCATGCCGGCATTATCACCCTACTCCGGAGATCAGAGAGTCTCACCCGAGGCGTGCCGCAACCACATGCAAGATGGCAACAGATCGATAGCAAGGAACGGATCTGCAACTCATGATTACCATTAAACAGATTGCATAAACATAGATATATCTGCAAGAACATTCAGAGCATAAACATGTATTAAGCAAATAAAATTTTAAACCATCGCAACCATCATGCATGCATTAGAATTACACAGTAGGACAGTAACCTGCAATTGTATTGATATCTTCATCCACAACCATCGTTACATAGCTTCCGCAAGGAGAACTTACAGTCTAATACAGATGCCTCACATAATAGAAAGGTAAAAAAGAGAACCCTAGGAAGTACAGAGATATCCTGGTCAATCTCCTTCAATCGCTCTGCGTTCCGTCTCCTGTCTCCTCTTTTCTTCTCGGCCGGGTGACTGCTATTTATCCACCCACTTTCGCAACTGTTAGTTCCTCTTTTCTTTCTTCTTCAGCTGCTTCAAGCTTCTCTCTTGTTATCTGTGTGTTCCACTTTCTGTCTTCTGTTGTTTATCCTCATGCATCTGCTTTCTTCAGCTATCTCTTGCTTCTGCGCCACCTTGATAGCTCCGCGGCTTACTGTAGTCGCAACTTGGTCGCGATTGCCATGTGTCATCTTGCCACAACCCAAAAAGGTCATTCTTTATTCAAAATGAAAAATATTCCAAACAAGTTTTCAAAAACAAGGGCCCCAACAGGCCCCGACCACAGTTTCTTGACTCATCCCCGAGTCAATCACAAATGACAGTCTCTATCTCCATCGCCCCGCTTGATCCCGTGCCCTGTTCGGCCCGTGTGCCTTCATTTTGTACCTGCTCCCATTGTGCACCATCAGCTTGTTCCTGTTCTCGCTATGCGCCCTCTGCCGGTTGTTCAAACAAGGGCCCCAACAGGATTGGCTACGGTGGTGCGGGACCGCTTGGCCGGAGGAGTTTCTAATTGCTTAGGTGTCGGGCCCTTTCCTCCCATCAGGGTGATAATTGGGCTTGCAGAGGTAAATAAAATAGTCGGGAGGGGAGAAGTAAGAGGGGTGGTAGGGGTGTGCAAAGTAGACCAAGAAATCTGAAATATAGAAAATAAAGGGAACGGAGAGGCACCGCTAGAAATAACCTGGGCTACCGCATTAAAATTTTGCACCTGTGTATTAAAGTGGCGGACGACGGGGACGAGCAGTTCGGGAAGTTCCTGTGGTGGTGTTGCCGCATCCGTCTCGGCAGGCTATTGCAATGGCAACATCCGCTCAAAGTTGTACCTGGGGATGTCGTCGCGAGTGTGCGTCGTGACCCCCGGCCACGAACAAACTTCGCGGTGGAAGGTGGCATCGTCCAGCTGGAACTTTAACGGCGTCATGTGGAAGGTATCTGCGGGCACGCAAGAGGGTCGGAGGTAAGTATGCTTGTGACTTACCCCGAACCACACTTGCTCGCTATACTCGTCCAATAGGTTCCTGGGCACCCGTTGCTGGCTAGCTACGACGTCTGTCATTAAACCGTACCAGGTCCGAAATGCATCGGCATTCACCTGCTTAGTGCTCGGATCAGGCGACACCTTCCATGGAGCAAATTTCATCGCAAGAGGTTGGCCCTCTGGAATTTCTACGGGTATCCTGACAAGAGGAGTGTGCCACTTCCACATGGTAAAAGCAACGATCAAGTATCCGTAAATGAAACTGGTCGTACACTTGTAATTTTCTTCACACGCATCAAAGAGCTCTTTCAAGAGAAAGGAGCACCAGTTCAGCTTGGCACCCTGAACGCAGTGCTCCGCAATAGAGATAGTGTCCAAGGTGTATTCACCCTTTGAGTAATGCCTCATTGTCTTGCTGGCAATGAGGTAGCAAGAAAATTTAATCTCGGGCGTGTTAATAATCTCTATCTTGGCTACCTTCCCTCCCCGCCGTTTGTCATATTTTCTGTATAGGTCGGCGTCCCTGGATTTCCATGTGCGCTTAGAGGTGGTCTGACATGCGGTCGAGACATCTGCACCATTCTGTGAGAGCCCGGTCAGACGATGGATGTCTTCAGCGTGAATGGGAATTTCCTTGTTCAGCCACAAGGACCCATTCTGAATGCGGCTAAGTAAGAAACGAGTGCACTGCAAAACCGGTCCGGTGGTCCCGAAGACCAGAAGATTTCTGAGATTCATGAGAGAAGATTACTGAAGACCCTGGAATGTTGGTAAAATTCGGTTGGCGAAGTTCCCGGCGGTGCTGTAATAGTGTTCCATATATACTTGCCAATTAAGCGCTGGGAATTCAGACGAGTCGGAAAGGTTGGCGTCTATCAAAGCTGCACTGTCGTATTTCCAAACCAGAGACTCTATCCTGTGAATCTGAGTGTCAAGCTCTGGTTCGACGACGGATAGGAGGGCCTTCGGCAGTTTTGCTCGACGTTGATAGCCCTGTAGAATTCGCCTTGGTCTCCCTTCTTGAGTCTGTGCGTTCTGAGACTTCAACTGCTCTGGTGCTGCTGCAATTGCTAATTCGAACTGGTCCAGCATTCTCGTGATTTTCTTCATGCAAGTGATGTAATTGCCTGGCACGAGTGAAGTTGATGAGACCCCATAACGAGTTAATTCCTGCTGGAATTATTTTCTACGATAATCGTGTGATCAATCGCGTGCCAAGGGGTATTCTGATAGTTGCTGACGGTGGCATGGGGAAATGGGCGGACATGACGGCTGAGGTAACTGCGGATGATGGAGAAATGATTATGGCAATGTTACTTCCAATTATGGTAATTTATGATGCAAATCTAGACGATCCTACGGACTGACACAAGTACTGATGGACATGACCTGGACTGACATTGACACATGTATGAAGCCTACGGGGCTGACACATTGGACGCGCCCCTCCCCGACCACAGTCGGTTGCGATTTGGTCCCGCGACAGAAGGGCTTATTGACGAATGATGCAGGAATGGAAAACACTACCTATGCTCATCCCAATTGCGGGAGAGTTATTCGACTACGCTACTCTACGGGTGCTCTCGGTTGCAAGAGTTATTGATGAAAAAGGAGGGGTGCTTACTCCTGGTAGGGTTTCAGGCGTGCGCCATTCACCCACCCAGGGAAAATAGTACCATCCAGCTAAGCTAACTGAACGGCTCCGGAATCTCTAATCTCAATGACGAAGTAAGGTCCCAGCCAGTGCATTTGCAACTTTCCTGGAAACTTCTGAAATCTGTTTTCATATAAGAGGACCTTACCACCAACCTGGAATGCTTTGTGCTTGATGTGGCGATCGCGCCACGCTTTCTGTCAGGCCTTCTGAACCTTCTGGTGAAATTCGGCCAGAAACCAAGCTTCGTCCAGTTCCTATAATTCATGTAGGCGTTCTCAAAGCGACTCTTCTTCCAAGAACTGGAGAGACGTGGCGATTAAAAGACTGGGTACAGTGAACTCGGCAGGAATCACAGCTTCTCGGCCATACACCAGTTGGAACGGTGTCTGATTGGTCAAGCGCTTCACCGTAGTCCAATAGGCCCAGAGCGCAGCTGGTAGTCGTTCATCCCAGTCATCCCGCTGGGCGTTACAGATCTTTGTTAACCCCTTTTCCAGAATTTTATTAAACGCTTCAACAGTACCATTGGCCTGCGGGTGGTAAGCGCTGCTTTTGTGATGCTGAATCATAAACGTCTCCAACAGCGACTTGACCGTGTCATTAATGAAATGTGTACCCTAATCGTTGGTTAAACTTAGTGGGCAGCCAAACCTGCTGATGATGTTTTCAAAGATAAACCGTGCTGCTGTATCCGTCGTGCAGTCGCGTACCGCCGCCGCCTCAGCCCATCAGGTGAGGTATTTGGTTGCGGTAATGATGTATCGGGCCTTGGAGTGCCTGGCGACCAGGGCGATGGGGCCTACAAAGTCGACGACCCATTTCTCAAACAGTCGCAACACATGCATTGGGTGCAACAGAAGTTCGTCCCTGTGAGAGGGCCTGCCCGTCCACTGGCACACGTCGCATCACTTCACAAATGCTTTACAATTGACATGCATTGTGGGCCATCACAAGCCAGCTTGGAGCACCTTCCTCGCGGTCCTTTTCGCACCCATGTGCCCTCCCGCGACACTACTGTGGCATTCCCACATCACAGCTCCGCGCTCGTGGTCAAGGACGCATCGGCGCAGAACCTCATCAAGACCCAGCTTATATAGCTGCCCCGCAATCAGTTGGTATTCGGCAGCATGGACGAACAAGTGCCGTTTCTGGAGCGGGGTGTAATCCTTAGGGCATTGCCCCGTGGTCATATAGGTAGCAATGTCAGCCAAGTAATCCGATACCGCTTCGACCCGAAATAGGTCAGCATCCGGCAGCTGATCATCAAGTGAGCCGTCGTTCTCCCCTGTCTCCAACCTGGATAAATGATCGGGCCCGACGTTCAACCTCCCGGGCTTGATGATCACCTCAAACGTGAATTCTTGAAAGAGCAGCAGCCAGCGACAGATCCGTCCTTCCAAAACAGGCTTATTTACCAAGTAATTCAATGCAGAGCGGTCCGTAAAGAACTTAAATTTTCCTCCAAGAAGGTAGTGGCAGAACTTTGTAATATCCCCAAAGGGAAATAACCAGTAATAAACAGAAATATGCCAGACAGATATAGAAAATACAATGCTGAACCAGATCATGGAACAATTACACATAGAATGCCAGAAAACTGAGCCATTTTATTAATCTGAAAGTACATAGAGAGGAGGACAAGAAAATCAGAATGAGGGCACCTATCCTTGCTCAAGGCAAGTGAAGAATCCTCTCAGAAAATAGGAAATGGCTACTACAGAAACTGCATCCCAGCTGCTGGAAGAAACTGCCGTAAACTGCTGCTGCTGGAGTGAACTGAAGCTAGGGGCTGATTCCCTTGCCGGAATGAGCTAAAAATCTACAGATCACCTATACTCGCTGCTCCGGACAAAACCCAGAAACCGTGAAGCAAATGGACCACCTCCGAAAATCGCCCCCAGAAACCATCCTCCTACAAAAACGCTGTGCCTTCAGGAACAGCTTAGAAGCTCAAGAAATATGCTGGCAAAAGGGCTGGATCTACCCACAAATCCTCCAGATGAGATGACCGACTCCTCAAGGCTGAAAAAACTGAAAAATGCTGCCAGAACCCCACATAAAGACCCTACTCATCAGATCTGCGTCCTCCCTGACTGGATCTGCGTCCTCTCTGCCCAGATCTGCTGGATCTGAGTCATACAAGGCTGGATCTGCTACTATCTCCGCATCCGCGTCCCACAAGGCCAGACCGCGCGCCTCTTCGCATCTATGCCAGATCTCAACATCTCCTCGCACCGCAAACCTCGAAAGGTCGGATTCGATGTTATCTCTTCTCGCATCTGGGGGCCGGATCCGCCAATGTCTCCCCATCTCGCAATTCCTGCCGGATCAAGTGCTACCCTCCGCATCCGCAACCTGGCTGCAACCGCACCGCAAATATCTGCCGTACTCCACAATTCTGCGTCGGGATTCATCGCCTTCGCACCGCGTCCTTCCTCTCATCGGGAATGTGTCGTCCCTCACTCCAAACCGATATGCGTCCTTCCCCGCCGGCGTCGAAACCGCGTTTTTCTCGTATCTCGCGCGTGTGCCTACTCAGAGGCTTTTCTTCTCTCCAAATCTCCACCAAGAAACTGCTACTGAAACTGAAAGATAGAACTCAGAAATTAACCTTACTAGGGCGGGCACTCGAAGTCCCCCGAAGCTAAGGGTGAAACCAGAAATAACCTTACCAGGGCGGGCACTCGAAGTCCCCCGAGACTAAGGGTGAGATCTCCGACCGGAGACACTCGTGCACTAAACAGTGCTGCAGACCGACTAAACAACCGGCGTGCTGAAGCAGACAAAAGTCTAGCTCTCAATATCAATATCAAAATATGCATGTCCAAATAAGGTGAGAACCCCTCCTTTTATAATGCTAAACTCCCTCCAAAACCTTAACTGCGTCCTTCACCTTGCAGTTACCCTTGGGTCAGCGTGAGGCCTCCCATCATATACGTGTGGACCCCCAAGGCCCCCTCTTTAAGTTACAACGTTAATCAACTAGGAAAACACTTTATTTTATAAAGTGAGGTGACTAAAGTGAGGTGACCCCTCTTATTTCTCACTTTATTTATTATTTCCAACTAAAGCGGCAAAATTAAACAAAAATATGCCCAAAGGGAAATAACCAGTAATAAACAGAAATATGCCAGACAGATATAGAAAATACAATGCTGAACCAGATCATGGAACAATTACACATAGAATGCCAGAAAACTGAGCCATTTTATTAATCTGAAAGTACATAGAGAGGAGTACAAGAAAATCAGAATGAGGGCACCTATCCTTTCTCAAGGCAAGTGAAGAATCCTCTCAGAAAATAGGAAATGGCTACTACAGAAACTGCATCCCAGCTGCTGGAAGAAACTGCCGTAAACTGCTGCTGCTGGAGTGAACTGACGCTAGGGGCTGATCCCCTTGCCGGAATGAGCTAAAAATCTACAGATCACCTATACTCGCTGCTCCGGACAAAACCCAGAAACCGTGAAGCAAATGGACCACCTCCGAAAATCGCCCCCAGAAACCCTCCTCCTACAAAAACGCTGTGCCTTCAGGAACAGCTCAGAAGCTCAAGAAATATGCTGGCAAAAGGGCTCGATCTACCCACAAATCCTCCAGATGAGATGACCAACTCCTCAAGGCTGAAAACACTGAAAAATGCTGCCAGAACCCCACATAAAGACCCTACTCATCAGATCTGCGTCCTCCCTGACTGGATCTGCGTCCTCTCTGCCCAGATCTGCTGGATCTGAGTCATACAAGGCTGGATCTGCTACTATCTCTCCAGATCTGCGTCCCACAAGGCCAGATCTGCTGCTAGCTCTTCAGATCTATGCTAGATCTGCCAATATCTCCTCAGATCTGCAACCTCAAAGGCTGGATCTGATGTTATCTCTTCAGATCTAGGCTGGATCTGCCAATATCTCCTTAGATCTGCAATCTCCCAAGCTGGATCTAGTGCTACCCCTCCAGATCTGCAACCTACAGAACCAGATCTGCAAATATCTGCTCAGATCTACAATCTCCAAGGCTGGATCTATCACTGTGCCTTCAGATCTGCGTCCTTCCTCTTCCTACTGGAACAGCGTCCTCACTCCAAGACTGATCTGCGTCCTTCCTGCTGCTGAAACTGCGTTTTTCCTGCTAGATCTGCGCAGCCACTAGAGGGCTTCTTCCTCTCCGACTCTTCACCTGAAACTGCTACTGAAACTGAAAGATAGAACTCAGAAATTAACCTTACTAGGGCGGGCACTCGAAGTCCCCCGAAGCTAAGGGTGAAACCAGAAATAACCTTACCAGGGCAGGCACTCGAAGTCCCCGAGGCTAAGGGTGAGATCTCCGACCGGAGACACTCGTGCACTAAACAGTGCTGCAGACCGACTAAACAACCGGCGTGCTGAAGCAGACAAAAGTCTAGCTCTCAATATCAATATCAAAATATGCATCCCCAAATGAGGTGAGAACCCCTCCTTTTATAATGCTAAACTCCCTCCAAAACCTTAACTGCGTCCTTCACCTTGCAGTTACCCTTGGGTCAGCGTGAGGCCTCCCATCATATACGTGTGGACCCCCAAGGCCCCCTTTTTAAGTTATAACGTTAATCAACTAGGAAAACACTTTATTTTATAAAGTGAGGTGACTAAAGTGAGGTGACCCCTCTTATTTCTCACTTTATTTATTATTTCCAACTAAAGCGGCAAAATTAAACAAAAATGAAATATTCCAATTAGCAAGGCTAATTGGGAATATTACAAACTTATAGAGAGAGTACACCATTGCCAAGGCCTCCCTTTCGGTAGTGGTGTAATTCTTCTCCGCATTAGACAATTTGCGGCTGGCGAAGTAGACTGGATGGTCGACTGTCGTGTCTCCCGGTTGCGCCAAGACAGCCCCAAGTGCAATACTGGAAGCGTCAATATGCACATGGAACTGCTTATCCCAGTCTGGGTGAACAATTATAGGCATCGTCGCCAGCTTCTCCTTCAGAATGTCAAGAGCCTTCCGACACTCCTCCGTCCACTGGAATATTTCTGACTTCCGGAGTAATTTCTCTAAAGGGGCAGTGATCTTTGCGTAGTTGCGGATAAACCGCCTGTAATATACTGTGTGCCCGAGCAGTGCCCGCAACTGCTTCACGGTTTCGGGGGCTTCCATGTGGACTATTACAGCAACCTTGGCGGGGTCGACGCAGACCCCTTGCTTGCACACCATGTGTCCTAACAGCATGCCGAAAGGAACTGCAAAAATACATTTCTTCAAGTTCAAGGAAATTTGCAACTGGCGACATCGATCAAACATAATATGCAACAGGGTGGCATGTTTCTTCAGTAGACTGTAGACAGTCTAATCGTCTATGTATACTTCCAGGAACTTGTGGAGGTATTCCTGAAAAGCAGCAATAATAATCCGGGAAAACACGGCCGGAGTGTTTTTCAAGCCAAACGGCATTACGTGGTATGCGAACGATCCCCATTCAGTGGTGAATGTCGTTTTCGACTTGTCCTCTTCCGTAATGCGCACCTGATGGTACCCTGAAAAACCATCCGTGAAGGAATAAGCTTCATTTCCCGCAACATTATCCAAGACTTCATCGCTAAAAGGAGTGGGAAACAGATCATGGATGCAGGCGTTGTTCAGACTTCTGTAATCGACACAGACATGTATCTCTGCCTTGTCCTTCTTATTCTGAATGACGATAGGACTCACCCACTCTGCTTCTTCCACTGGAAAGATGAGACCTACAGCCAGCATCTTGTCAATTTCCATCTTGAACTTTTTTTTGATTCGTGGGTTCAACCGGTAGGGTCGATGTTTTACGGGTCGGGCATCCGGTTTCAGCACAATGCGCATTTCTTCAAGGTCACCCTTGATACCCTTCAGATCCACAACCGACGAAGGGAATAAGTCTTCGTATTCGTAGAGGAGGCTGAATATTTCCTTTGTCGTCTCCTCATCCCAGTAATCTCCAACAGTAGCCAACTTGGGCTTTTCCTCCGTACTTATGTTCAACTTCTTTGTCTTTAGCGGCTGTAAATGGATGCCTTTGGTGGTCGGTTCTTCGTTGAGGTTCTGCTCGCCTTCCTTTTCTTCAAAATACAGGTGCCTAAGTTCCTCCAAACTGTCATCGTCTTGGTCGCCATCTATCCGTTGGCAAACCAACTCACGCCGGGCCTTAGGGTATGATGCAACCGTGGCCCCATCGGCCTCGGGTCGCAGAAAAACAGGACCTCCTTGATCGCTTGTAGTGCTCGAGATTCCTGCTCGGTCTCCCCTTCGAATGAGAAGCACCGAACAAACTTGTCCATGACTTTCTGCCACGAGTGGGTTCCTCGTTTCCGCTCTTCTTCCAAGTACCGGGCCTAGGGGATTATATCCAAGGAGTGGATAAACCAATGTACCCACAGCTCTTGTGGGTATCCCAGACCTTGCCATTGTTCCTCACAGCTCCTCAAGTGGTCCCGCGGATCAGAAGTCCCCTTGTACCTGTGCCTTCTTCGAGGGCCTTAGTCTTCTTTGAACCGTGCCTTCAAAGCCTGAGTCGCGCAACTCCACCGCGACAAGGTTGTGCGGTGGTTCCTCCACCACCTCGCTGATGTGGGCTGTAGTGCAACGTCCAAAAGTGGTATTCTGCGGCTTTATGGAACTATGTATTCCACCTTTGCAATAAAGGCATTGACAGCCTGCATGTTCGACAGGGTGGGGTATGCTTTGAACTCAGCACCAATCCAACTGACACGGGAAATGGCTGCACATCTCTGCGTGCTGGTCTCATACCCCCCCTGCTGCCAGTCTTCCCACGCGAGTTCTGAACCCAGCTCCGAGCTCTGGACGCTGCGCGAGCTGACGGAGCTGGTCGCCATCAAGTTGATATAATCGTCCCACTTCCCTGCAGTCATCTGGTAAAGGTGATCCATCATCTGAGCATCCTCCTAGTTGTCCACAGTTTTGGTATACCGTGGGCCTTGATATGGGTCGAGGGGCTGCGTGACCCGAACCTCCCCATCCTCGAAGATCATTAGCTCCTTTTTGAGGTCGATGATGGCGTAATTCTCAAAAGCCCAATCGATGCCTAGCAAGGCAGGGTAAGGATCCTTGTCCCCCATAATATCAATAACCTCAAAATCTGTGTAAGTCTTCACCCCCGCAATGTCGACCTCGACACCTTCGAGTCGGCCGATCGACAGAATGCAGTACTAATTCTCCATTCTGAGTTGGATTGGCGAGTAGGTCAGTCGCGGCCTTCCAAGAGCCTCCCATGTCTTCCGCAGCAGGATGTTGACGTCAGATCCCAAGTCCAGCATGGTGTCGCTGATTTGGAATCCCGCAACCTGCGTGTTAAGCCGGAACTCCTTTCCCATTCGTCGCTTATTCTGTTTAACTCGTCGCACACACTGAGGTGTTGTGTCCTTAGGTTCCCTTGGCCCGATATTCCCCTGTAGTGCGTCCTGCAAAGTATGCTTGAGCTGGTCCCACAGCGAAGCATTATCAACAATTTTGAGGAACAGGTGAAACCATTCTTCAATCAAGGTCCCCATGGCGCTCTGTTCGCCAGGCCCCATCGTCGGGGGTAGCTCAAGGCCCCCGGCTTCCCGCAGCTGAGCAAAGGCCTCCACATCCTCCTGAAAGTACTTCTTCTGTGCATTTGGTCGGATCAGTTGTTTGGGGGAGGCAAGTCGAATAGCTCGGACCGGCTCCCTTCCATGGGCGTCCTCACCCGTCTTCTTCCCACCCCGCGTCATGATCACAACATTCTGCATGGTCGGGGTCGCGATCCCTCGCGACTCTGAATTTACCAAATTCTTTCCCCTCTGCCGCGCCCGTTCCTCCCACTTCTTGATGAGCTCTGGACAGTCCTCTGTTGCATGGGTGTTCACACGGCACTGGGAACACCAAGGACATCGCAGTAGGGGACATTCCCGAGCCACGTGACCCTCCTGGTCACAGTTGTAACATTTCACCGGACCTCGTCCCCCTATACGGCCTCCGCGCATACCGCTGCCTCTTCCCCTGGAAGCCTCGTTCACCCTGTAGGAGGGACGGTCCAATATATCCGCAAGTGCGTCGAGAGCCCTGCACTGCTCAGTGTTATGAGTCGTGGAAACACAAAATTCACAATATACGTTGTTTGGGACATTAGAGTACTTCTGTAGTATCGGGCACATCCGAGGTGGATGCCCCATCGTCTGGAAAATCTCGCAGTACTCCGTGGTGGGGTTCGGTTGAGGTGGGAACCCCGCGTAAGGCTATTGCGGCTGGTATACCCCTTGCAGATTCATCGCCGCGCCACCCCCGGTGGGTGGACCCCCTTGGATTGTCACGACCAAGGGTCCCACACCCATGCCCCGTAGCCAAGGACATTCGGTTGTGACGTGGCCTTCAACTAGGCAGTGAGTGCACCAAACATTCAGTCGGGCTGGTCTTATAGGTTGCATCTCCTTGCGCTTTTCCGTCAGACTAGAGATCTGGTGTTGTAGTCCCACCAAGGAGGGATCCGGTGGGGCCGGCCCTCCTCGATATTCCTGAGGGTAACCTGCCATGGCCTCTATCTTCATGGCCTGCTCTAAAGCATCCTGCGGGTTGTCAATCTTCTGTTGGGTGAGGGGGGTTCGCGTCAAGGGAAGCAAAGCCTTGATGAACTAGTCCCTCTGATGGTTTGGGTCGATCGGGTAGCTGAGTTTCCCGATCACGTCCTTGAATCGCCGCATCAACTCCCATGTGATCTCTCCTTCCTTCTGCTTAATTTCCCAGAGCTCGGACAGACCATGTTGGTCCATCTGGGGAAGTTTAAATTCCCGGACAAAATCCCGCTTAACGTCCGCAATTACTGGATTAGGATGGGCCTTAGACCACTTGATAAAACATCGCAGAGCCCTCTCTCTGAGTGTGGTTTGGAACTCTATTAACTTCCCTGCATCGGGCGTCTGTCGAGTCCTCCATATGGCTTCGCACAGATACCAGTGTTGCTCCACATCATCATTGCCCCGGCCAAAGAACTCTGGATACCGGGTGAAAGACCCCGCCATATTTACTTGCGGAGGGTTAACCAGGATAAAGCCTCCAGGTCCTGGTTGCGTGATTATTCCACTAGGAAATGAAAGGTTACTGGTGCCGCTACTACTAACGTGTGGCGCTGTCGACCATCAACTGCTATGCAATTGACTCAATGCTTGTAACTTAACGAAAATATTACTCAAAGGTTGATAAAGTACCAGGGGAAGGTAGGGATCCTTGACATGCAGAATGTTGGAAGCGGGGCCTCCTGGTGAAATGAATGTCATCCGTTCTTGAAACAACCGTTGCATCACGATGTACCATTCACCATCGAAACTCTTGTTGGGCTGCATACCTGCATCGTCTTCGTCAGTCACCGTCTCCCTTTCTCGCTTAGTTGGGCTCCCATGCACCCGACGTACTCCCACAGCGGTCCCTTCTCCTTCCTGGCTATCCGCGTCCATAATTCCTATCCTCTGAGGCACCTCCTTCTAATTCTTCCTATCGGTTTCAAATCCCACATCACTCGTTTTCGCCACCTATCGGCGATCTGCGCCCGCCGATGTGCACGTCGCTCCCTCAACTTCTGTGCGGCCTTGGCATCCATTCCCCACTCCCCGCCTCACATTCTACGTAGCATCTGTCCCTTCAGCCCTTCCCCCAGCACCAGAGGTTTACGCTTCCATACTCGCCTTTTGGAATTCCATTAGCCCTTCATCCACCATCAAGGCCTTAATTCACAGCGGAATCTCCCTGAGCAGCCTCCCTCTTAGTCCAGAGCGGAAGGTAGCTTCAGCCTTCGAGAAGGATTGGTAGCACTCTGCAGCAAACTCCACAATATATCCGTCCAACATGGTCTCGACCCAGAAATCCACCACGCGGGTCAATTCAGTGTCCAACCGATGCAGAGCCACCAGATCCTCGTGCACCCACTTGCGGTTATCTCCCGCGAGCCATCCCTAGGCACCTTTGTCTGTAATTTCTGCAACCAGTTTTAGAGGTCGCTAGGGAACTTTCCCCAGAGGATCGCGTACGTATCACTGGCTGAATCTGAGAAAAGGACGAGCTCCTTGATCCCCGCTTCCTTTTTCTTAGTCAACTCTGCTTGCTAAGAAATAAATTGGTTGAGATGATTATCCCACCATCGCCGTATTTCGCCATCATAGATCCTTGAGACCATGATCTAGTTCCCCTCATATCATGCAGGTCCCGGCAACGGAACCATTTGTTGGCGAGAAATCAGGTCTCGTAGGCAAGACCCAGGTTCAGGAGTTGTGGCCAACAAAGGAATCCGTTGTAGTCTACAACCATGCCGGCATTATCACCCTACTCTGGAGAGCAGAGAGTCTCACCCGAGGCGTGCCGCAACCACATGCAAGATGGGAATAGATCGATAGCAAGGAACGGATCCGCAACTCATGATTACCATTAAACAGATTGCATAAACATAGATATATCTGCAAGAACATTCAGAGCATAAACAGGTATTAAGCAAATAAAATTTTAAACCATCGCAACCATCATGCATGCATAAGAATTACACAGTAGGACAGTAACCTGAAATTGCATTGATATCTTCATCCACAACCATCGTTACATAGCTTCCGCAAGGAGAGCTTACAGTCTGATACAGATGCCTTACATAACAGAAAGGTAAAAGAGAGAACCCCAGGAACTACAGAGATATCCTGGCCGATCTCCTTCAGTCGCTCTGCGTTCCGTCTCCTGTCTCCTCTTTTCTTCTTGGTCGGGTGACTGCTATTTATCCACCCACTTTCACAACTGTTAGTTCCTCTTTTTGTTCTTCTTCAGCTGCTTCAAGCTTCTCTCCTATTATCTGTGTGTTCCACTTTCTGTCTTCTGCTGTTTATCCTCATGCATCTACTTTCTTCAGCTATCTCTTGCTTCTGCGCCACCTTGATAGCTCCGCGGCTTACTGTAGTCGCGACTTGGTTGCGATTGCCATGTGTCATCTTGCCGAAACCCAAAAAGGTAATTCTTTATTCAAAATGCAAAATATTCCAAACAAGTTTTCAAAAACAAGGGCCCCAACACATATCATGTATCAGAGATATCAGTTGTATTTGTGTTTGCAGTTTTCCCAACGGCAGTGTTTTCAGTTGGGCTCGTTCTCATAAATCATTTCACCCCTCCCTCTCTCTCGAACCTCATGCTTTAGGGGGCATCTGTTACACGGCATTTTTTCACCATCCCTGCAATCCCTCGTCCCGTACATTGGAGGACTATTCCCATGACCTGTGAACAGTAAAATGTCATGAAAAAACCTTAATGGCATCCTTCTACATAAGGACAAGAATTCTCCTGAAGAACAATTCCTCTGGAAAACCCTAAAAATCCATGTTTTGGCATTGGCGCAGGTAGCCAGTTCATCCCTCGCGCCAATGGGGAAAAATGACACTAGTGAGCGCGCCAGTTGGCGCTCTGTCCCTGTGTTTCACTCGTGCCAAGCCTATTAAGGAATGTCTAAAAAAAAAAATGGCGGAAGTTTGATTCTAACCAACTCATAATGAATCATCAGGAAGAAGTTGGGTTTTTTGCCTCCGGATCACCTTGATTAGGAAGTGGTTTTCCACCTCTCATGGAACCTTCCTAATAGATAGGACCCTATCCCATGATTATAGGGATCCCAACTTCCCTTCCTCCCTCTATAAAATCTTGCCCTCTCCATTTTCTAGCTAGCTGAACTTGTGGGAAGGAAACTATAGCTGGGAAACTATTGAGAGAAAAGCCGAGGAGAACCCCGTAAGAGAGAGAGCTTTGTCCAAATTCCTGACAAGATTTGTTGAGACGCGCTCCGCTGCAAGCCCCACCGAAGGAAGAACATAACGTCAGAGCATTTGGTTGTAATCTCCCTTTTTGTCATCTATAATATAAGCGACTCTGATTTTGGTTCCATTCGTGTGTCTACTCTTTTATGTAATGCAACGAATTATATCTTCTCTGACTGATATATAGTTACATGCTTTAAGTATTACGTTGTATGTCGTCGTTTCTCTACATGTGTACAAGTGTTCGGACGTGACGAACGGAAGGATTGTGATCTATCAAGCTAGGGACGAGGAGCACCGCTTCTTCCTCGACAACAACAGCGTGGGATTTGAGGTAGGCTACTTATCACAATATTTGTCTTTCTTTTAACTAGGAACCAAAGTCATTGCGTGATTCGATTGTTGCTAGACCCAATCTAGGGCTAGTGGGATCGCCTCTGTCCGCAGAGGGGATTTACCTCCACAACAAGAAGACATTGACATAATTCTCGATTTACCTTGGTTTAAAGAACTACGTACCTTTAAGTACACGGGGTCTTGGATAGACAGTGATCGATTGATTTGCCAAAAGACACTCCTTGATGTGATGTCACTTATTCAATTCCCCGCCTCGATTGAGGTGATATATTGTACATGATGAAGATGTAGTCCTGTCAAACTTTAAAATAATAATAAATAATAAATAAATTGAGTACCTTCATGAGTACCTTCTGGTCTAGAGATAGAGTGTTGCGACGCTCCTGAGCCTTCTTTGTGCTTGTGTTGCATAGAACTGGTTTTATTAGTGATTATACATGATCAAATTTTCTTTTATTAGTGATTAGACATGCATCTTAGTTTTCATCATATGTGAAAATTAAGGGAATTTGAAAAGAAAAATATCTTTACATTGGCATATAGGGTTTTTTGTGTGCATCAACATTGGAATAATTGCATTAAAAGGGAATTACACTTAGCATATTATTTGTTTCATTTTGTATGTTGCATACTCTTTGTCTCTTCCCTCCTTTACATAGATTTTCATTGAAAGTGAAATATTTCATTTCTTCATGCTAGCTTTCATTTTAGGGAATTCCGTTGAAACTCGTGGTGAGCCTTAAAACTAAAACTTAATTTAAGATAAACATTAAAATTAACCGAATCAACCTAAGGAGACGTGTTCCGATGTCATTAAACATAGGATTTGTCATTGTTTTCCAGCATTGTATCCCGGGGGTGATATCTCGTTACACGTACGTAAGTGCATAGGATCGTTCTCCATGTACCTTTGGGTATATTAGATGGCGCTCCAAGAACTCTCATCAACCAGTTACACATTAGACAACACTACTACATACTACACTTCCACGTACCGTCGTGTATATTTTGGAATTCCACCATAGGTTTTTATCCTTGCCATAGGTAACAGAGTCAGACATCCTGTATACCATGATACACCGAACACAACATTTGGGGATATTTCTTGCATGTACGCTAAGTCCTTGGTTCTCCAAGGTGTATATTGCAGTTCACAGTTGCTTGGTAAAACTTTGCCTAGTTACCCCTTTTTTATTTATTTTTGTTGTTGATTTCTAAAATCACTTAATTGACCACAGAAAAGCATCCTCCCCATGGCATAGCTCCTTAGTGGATCTTAGGTTGAGACTAATGGAAACAGTTCCTGAGTCCACCATTCAAGGGAACCCCTCTAACGAGAATCCTGGTCCTTTTCCTCCTTTTGGAAATATTGGTGCTCCTTATATGGAAACATTGTCCCTTCCCATATTACCCATTGGTTTTCCATTTTGGTTATTCTTAACCACTATGGATCTGAATGTCCAAACTTCTCCTCAACCAAGAAGTCCTCCCCTTGATCCTAATATTGACCCTTTTCCCTCTTCACTTGTTCGTTCTTCTTCCTCATCTTCATCTTCATCTGGTGAAAGCCGCAAAGTTAGTAACCAAGTGGATAAGAAGAATAAGAAAATGAATATTAAGAAGAAGCAAAACAAGAAGGGGGGAAACGAAGAAAACATTGCTATTAATTCAACGAGTATGGAAAAATATTCTAATCAACTTTGCAAAGTTGAATTCCATTGCAAGATATGTAAGGGTGACCACCTTCTTGGAGAGTGTCCTAGTATTTTCAAGATATTAGAAGTGTGGTCTACTTTGTCGTTGGCTTCTAGAGATCATGTTAGTGACAAACCATCGACTATTTATAGTGAGGTCCATGGGAAAAAAAGGAAAGTCAGATTTCTCTGTGAGTTATGTGAAGGGAATCATCTTATTCGCCTTTGTCCTTGTATGGATGGATCCTAAAAAGGGTTGGAAAAACTTACGGCTTCTCAACCTCATCTTTCAATTATTTATCGAAATCTTTCTCCCAATCCTCCACTAGTTGATGAAGTGATTGATCATAATATTAATCCAATCAATCCCACTCTCTTTGAATGTGAATACCATGATTATGTTCCCAGCCAATCATTAGTTGTGAAAATGGTTAACTTGATTCCCTCTTTAGTTGATCTTACTTTTCTCGTAGAGAGTAAGGTTCATACTGCTCAGGTTCTTCTCGTTTCTTCACGTTCCAATTTACAGGGGGCAAATCCTCCCATTCCCACAATATAAGGGAGAAATTCTCCCATTATTGTTGGCTTGAGGAGCCCTGACCCAAGTTCATATTTTATAGATAAACCAGCAAACCCTCCAACTACTAGCCCTTGGGCAGTGATCTGCTTACACAGACCAAAGTCTCACCCGAAGCAGTATGGGGAGGGGGGGGGGTGCTGGAACCAGGTTTCCCCACCCTAAGGGAGAAAATAATGAAGTGGTCCTCAGCAAAATCCAGTGCGAAATTATACAGATGCGCACAACAATATATAATAGAATTACAAAAAATGTGTAGTCATTAACAGAATAACACAGAATTGTTGTTTCCTTAGCGCAGATAAACAGAACAGAAACAGATCCAGATCTTAACCAATGAAGATGATTAAATAGATCTATTAACCATCAAGAATCATGCATAATCAAATCAAATATCCTTGAGAAATCATCAAAAAGTAAGACAGATAATGTGATCTTAATAGAGCATAAACAGTAACAATTCAGATGCACAACACAGTAAACTTTGCCAAAACTTTCCTTTCTGTTAGCTTCAAATCTGTCAATAAATACATCCATTGTTCCTTACAAAACCCTTACAGCACCCTTATGTGCACACAATCAGTGGAGTCCACACATAGCCAAGACTATGTCTCCGCGCACACAACCAACAAGAGCCTTTCAACCCAACCCAAACAACCATTATAGATGCATAAACTTATCAGAACATCAATATCATGAACTTACTTATAACTAACTTAGATTAGACACAATATATCTATTTATATACACCTAGCACACAGATACTATGGTCTCAAACCATGGTTTGAGACCCACAGTTTACCCTTAAGCCCATTTACATCAAAATGGGGACTTTAACCTACCCCAAATCCCATTGACTCCATTTTGCGCAGTGTGCACATACAAAATTATACAAAATGACTTCGGAAGTTGTGCCTCATGGGACCCCGCTCCAACAGGCCCCCAACACAAACATGTGATTCGTCTCGAGTCACTGAGGCGTTGGTTCCTTGGTCTTGGCCTGAAGCGTTTTGACAGAAGTTTGGAGAGGGAACAGTAACTCGGGACTTTGTGTTGCTGCACTCTGTGCTTGTTGAACCATATTTTTTGTAGTAGGCTCTTCAACGGCCATCTCGATATTGCGCTGAGTCTGCTAAATTATTTTCAAAGTGTTTTCCAACGTTTGTGATAATTTCAACACCTCTTCTGCCCATGGTTGCATGTGCTCCTTCAGTACAAGTTCCTTTTGGCGCAAGCCTGCAATTTCCGTCTGAATTGTTCGGCACTCTTGCAAATGAGCGAGGCGCTTTGTGAGGGCCAATGTGGGCACCACTGTTCAGATTTCTTCCAATTGCTTCTATTTCTAGTTGAGGGCGTTGCGCAACTACTGTACTACTAGATCATTTTGGACCGAGGTCCAAGCATCCATGGCCTCGTTCAATAAACTGTCACACTGGGTGACCGCAACAATAATATTGTCCCTTGCCTATTTTGCTTCTGCTGCTCTCTGTGCACGGACCTCTGGTGGTCTCTCTGGTTGTAATTTCGTGTGGAGGTCCGCAACCTGCTACTCATACTATGTTCAGATTGTTTGCCCATCCGTGTGCGCTACTTTCACTGCAGCAGCCAATCCTTCTAACTTTTTAGTGGGCGCAGCAGTGGCTAGGACAATTGGAATGTCTCGGCAGACTTGATTGATTTTAGCCTCTAGCACAACGCGATGGGCCTCTGCTTCTCGGCAAGATGCTTCTACTTGATGTTGTTGTTGGTTTTCTTGTGCCACCTCCTGTTGTGCATCCATTGTCTTTGTATGCGCGGTAGTCTCTCTGTATTGAAGCTCGTCCGCGATCACTGAATGTAGAAGGTGTAACTTGCGTGCAGGTAACACAAAGAGATTAATATGCACATCACCTGATCCACTGAACTGGAGACGCTAGTTAGCATCCATCCAAATTGTTGCCAAGGGGATGTGGACAAAGCGTGCATCCCTTGATGTTGGTAGAGAAACATCCAATAGTTGCGCGCTCGTAACTTGCACACTGGTCCAGCTCACCTGAATCATGCTCTCTTGAATCTGGCTCGCCTATACTTTTAATTAATGCAATCCCACTTGTACAAGTTCCAGTGCAGACTTGTACTGAACTTCCATGTATGTCTAGTGATCCTCGGTCACAGTCGTGACAGTGTTGACTATCTCGTTTAAGTCGTCCTTTGTAAACGTCAGGACCTCCTTCCCTGCCTTCTTGGATCCTTTATGCTTCTTACACGATTCTCCAGTGGTCTCAGAGCTGCGCTTAGTGCCTTTGGATGTTGTAGCTTATGCTGTCTCTTTAGGCATAGAACCATTTTTTCTAGGCACTATTGTTTTTTTGACAGTCTCTCCAGTTGTGGTAGGGTTTGCTTCCTTCTCTGTGGCTTTTTTGGTGACCTTCTCTGTCATGGTCGCTGGAGCTGTCTCTATGGGTTTCTCACGGGCTTTCTGAGTCGATTTTCTTGTCGAAGTGCACTATTTTGTTGGGGTAGGTCGGGTCAGCTAGGTTGGCGGCCATTCTACTATCACTCACGCCAAATCATCATATGTCACTAAGTATGGTAGCTCATACCAAACTCCCTCTACAGTGCCCTTTGCACAGATATGAATATTATGAAATGTGGCCTTGAAATCCACGATCATCTTGTATTAATCATATAGAGTAGGTGACAGTCGCGTCTTTGACTGCACCGCTTAGTTCACTGTAGCATCATACAAAAACCCAAAAAATTATTTCTACCTTCGTGCACACCCCGGGTCTGACGAGTTCTATAGCGTTGCGTAGCACGCAGCTTCGCACATTTTTGGCTCGATGTCTTCCGAGGTCCTCCATCCAATAAGAGCAATTAATAAAAGGAGCCAAGCATATTGGAAGGGCTTGCCTTCCTCCTATGTCTCATGCACATTCTCTAAGAATTATTTGCAGACATAACTCCACTAGTTTTAAATGACGCCTTGTTCACAGCGTCATGCGAGCACAATCACATGTGCAGGCACCTCCTTGGGCCTGCATTTACGCATCATCTTGCAAGCCAAGATGAGTGTACTAAAATGCATTATGGGGTCATTAATTTCCTCCACTACAAAGCCCCGGGTATTCCTTGTGACATTGTATTTCTTCTTGATTTGATCTGCCACAAATTTCTCATATACTTTACCACCGAAATCAGCGACAAGGTCAGCTCCCTTGGAAATAGGGATGCGCTCTCCCAACCAAAGCGCATCATCACGAACCAAAGCTAATAATTGTCTGACACAAATATCATTGATGCGGATACGCCCAAAATGAGTGATATGCAGCAAATTTAGCAGGCCTGCCTTATGCAGACCTAGCACCCCCCTCTTTGGCTCGAGGTGCACAATGCCTCCTTCATAGGTAAACTAATCCAAGTATAGCTCTGGCATGAGATTTGGGAACTTCTCAACATCAGTGATGTCCCAATCGTCAAATATCAAGTATGGAATCTTCGCAAGCATGTCCCCTTCCATTGGGACATTCTAAGGATTTAGAGATACTTGGATACTCGTGCGCACCTTATCCAAGTCCTTAGGTGCCTTGACGGATGCTTTGTGCGGCGCAATATAGTTTGGTATCCGCAAGAATCGGGCTACTTCAACGACCTCCTTGTCTTCTTCCCCAATTGTTTATGGGACTTCTTCCATGGGCCTTTTCATTTTATCTCCTGTTGAAGGATGCGGTCTTGGGATCTTCTCTCGAGGAGATCTGCGCGTTCAAGAGGATTGTCCCTTCTTAGTTTTAGATGGCGTAGGTCTTTCCACAATAGGCACTTCAAGCACAGAAGGGTCATCACCTAGTCTTGTAGCTATCATCTTCTCAGGAATTGCATAACCTAGCCCTGCACGGTGTAATGCGTCCTTAAACCCTGGATCCAAATCACACATAGATGCAGCAAATGTGATGGCAAACAAAGAGCTCAAAGCACAAAAATCACATAGAAAGAAAAGGGAACTATTTCGGCCCCATAAGTCATATTTATACTTGTGGTGCACCCTCAATGAATCCTTGTGCATTAATGAGGCTCCATTACAGACAAAATGGTCCCAAATCTGGAAAAATCCTTTCATTAAATGCATCTTAGAAGCTCCCAAAAATTTTAATAAATTTTCCTTACCCAGTGTTACTGTTCCAACGGCTAGTTTTTTACACCTCTACGACCTAGTCAACCTCCTTGCGCAGGTACCACGTGTGTGTCGCACCTTACTGCACATATAGTCCAGAGCTAAGGATAACCATTTATAGATTGTCCCCCCCAACACAAGCTTGTTGACCAAGTAATTCAAATCATATCGAGTAGTGTTCGTTAAATCCCTCAATAATTGCAAACTTCTCTAACATTCGTTATCCCAATGGAATTTTGCACCTCTTTTGAGTAATCTGGTCATGGGTGCATCAATTAACTCATACTCTAGAATGTGCGTTCTATAATACGCAAGAAGGCCCAACATGGAGTGCACTTGTTAGATATTCGTAGGTGAGGGGATTGAGGTGCCTTAGATCTTGCACGGCTCCCTAGACTCCACAAGTGTCAATTGTCTATAATTCACAGTCTCCCTTATCGATGCATTAATAATTTCTGGTATCAAAGCTTGGTCATCATGTTCTGAGCTAAATGTAAGCATACAACTCTCTGTCAGCGCAGACTATTCACTAGTGCCTCTGCGCAGTTCTGTCTCCAAATACCATTCAGTAGGCACCTTTCCTAGTGTGTGAATAAACATATGAATCCATTTAGGCCTTGGATCTATACCCCATACCTGATTCCATCTAGCCAAATGTTTGTGCGGATCCTCTTTACCGGAGTATACATCCTCCATTTTAATTACTGGACATTCAAACCGCAATCTCATCATGCACTCACATTCCTCCTAGTTTCCCATATTCTCCTTTATACGTTTCCCACCATCATGTTGGAGTAGCGTGTAAGCCAAGATCCAAAGAATGGAATCTATGTCCCTTAGGCACAGTCCTTTCCAGCTCTCCTATAAACATGTTGACATCAACTAAGCCATCATAGTGTGTTAAATCACATACCTCATGTTATACAACGCAGGGATTGGGTTACACGATTACAACACAGCGCAGACACCTCATGCAATCGGTTCTACCAATTCTCTAGTTCTTCATCAGAGTCTGAAAAATAAGAGTTATCCTTCTCCCACTTAAGATTCCCATCTGTTTTTAAATTAATCCAATATTTCTCACGCAAAGTTGGCTTATAGATTTAATCAATCTCATCCTCAATGTGCATTGGTTCATTATATCTTTGGCCTTCTACAGGATCTAGAGGAATGATTACCCTGACTCCATTAATTTCAAATTCCATTCTCCTTCTCTTCATATTGATAACACCATCCATGTCAATGGCCCAATCCAATCCTAGCAGCGCAGGATAGGGATTAGTATCATCTACAATTTGGATGACTTCAAAGTCTTCCATCACCTTAACACCCTCTATATTGACCACAACTTGTGGTAGCCTTCCTAAAGGAATGATCTTTTACTGATTTGCCATAAGCAGTTAGATAGTTGAACACTCCAGCTTTGGGTCTCCCATGCGCTTCCATGTTTGGTTAGGTAGAACATTAACATCCGACCCCAGATCTAAAATAACTTGGTCCATTTCATAAGCACCAATTTGCGTGATCATCTCCCTACCCATTCTTTTCTTTCCCTTGTATATTTTATTGATTGCTCGTTGTTCTACCATGGGTTGTTCTTTCTCTATGCAATTATCTATCAATGCCTGCAGATTTTCGACAACCTTCTTGTTGCGCAACAACTTTATACATTCTTTTAGAAATGGTTTAATCTCCTCATCTCCTCTTGCTTCCTTTTGTGTTCTATCATATGTTGTTGGAATTCCTCCTGCAAATTCTTTTCGTGCTTCAATAAAGGTCTCTTTTATGCATTGAAGATTAAATATTTCTTTGTTTTTAGGTGCTTTACGGATCCATACATTAGTGGTTGGTTGCTTTCCTTCATCTTCATTGGTGGCTACACCACTCCTGGTAACCAAATTTACATAGGGATCTTCTTCACGAGTTTCTGCGTGAACCATCTAAATATTTTGTATTGGGGTCTGCGTCTTCTTTTCCTGCATTTTAGCAATCAAGATAGGACAATATTCTATAACATGATCAAATTTACTATAATACCTGCAGAATTATCGTGCTGGATTCAAACAGTCGCGTGCATAATGGCGAGCATCTCCACAGTTATAGAAAATTACTTGTCCTCTCCCTCGACCAATTGATCCACTTCCTTGGCCTCTTCCTCTGCCTTGGAATCCTTCGCGCTCATAAGGGGATGTTGGTGATGTAGGCTCAACCTGCATTCTATATATCTATGCTTTATCTAACATCATATCATAGGTACGACAATGCTTCTCATCATGCCCTAATGACGAACAGAACTTGCAAAATAATTGCTTTAAGTCAGGTTGATATTTTCCAATCCTTGGGCAATAATTTGTCATGTAATCCAAAAATTTGACAGATAGTGCACCACACAGGATTCTTCAATGGAATAGGAACTCCAACATTCGGCTAATTGTTGAAGATAGGACACTAGTCTTTATGGTGCCCAAAATATTTGCATTTTATACACCACACCTCTGCGCAAACCTCCTTGCCTTTGTCTCTGTGCAAAATTTGAATTTCTAGATGCATGGCTTCCCACTGATTCTGAATCTGTTGAGTTCCTAGTGTAATAGGTGTTGGGGTAACCTCCAACTTCATTGCAACCTCCACAGCCTCAGCTTGTGTGCCAATATTTTGCGGACCTAATTCCTGGCACAGATGTGGGTGCAACATGGAAATCAACCATTCCTCATGCTGAGTATCACCAATAACAAATCCACCATCTCTGATGGTACGCTTCAACCTTTGATCGACCTCCCATACATATTCATTAGGATCTTGGAAAATATCCTTGATTTATGTTACCAGTTACACGTATGAATTAGGTTTCTTAAATTGTTATTTTAGGGTCACTTTAATTTATTCCAAGGTAGCATTAGTGTTTTCTTGCGCGTACCTAATGTACCAATCTAATGCGCGATCTTGGAATGTAGTTGCCAACTATGCTTTTCTAATATCAATATTGTTAACTTGCTGAGCCTGCCATACAACCTCAGTCTCAAACTAGAATTTATCAGTGTCCTCATTTCCAATGCCTCTGAAATTGATAGTGGGGTCACCCTGCCAAACCCACATACTCCACTCTTCAAATCTGTATATAAAAATTCCTTTCTAATTCATGCCCAATAAACTCAAAATCTGGGCAATCATAGATTTGAGATATTAAAATAAAATTCCTATGGTTATAGAACCACCCATCTCCACACATAATTATAATCTCCACTCTCTATGCATTTTATAATTTTCAATCCATTAACATGACCTCTTGGCAAATTAATAAAATGGACAAGCTGCTTTTTCCATAATGACTATACAACCATAGTCGAACTTAATTTATAAATATTCGAATTGGATATTTGAATTTCAACCCCAACCAGATCCAAACCTTTGGTTTCAAATTATGAAAGTCTGAATGTATGTATCCACCACACTTTAATTAAATCGATACATTACCAATAAAGGTCTTTTATCATGACCTTCTCACAATTCAGAAATCAACCCACTCAACATTAAAACTCAATTGTAATATATTTTCGGGCCCACATATCAAATAATTAATAAACACTTACCAATGAACAGAACGCTAGCCATACCTGGAGTTAACGAACCCGCAACTTGCAATGTGATTTCCCTTGGATCCCCTCCCTCAATGATCAAACGCAAATCGCATTTTTTTCATCACTGAACTTTAACACGCAAATATTTTGCGAAATTAGCAGTTTTAAAATATTGCCTTATGCCACGTGTTGGACGCTGACCGATATCGCATTCCAAAAGGTGAAATAGCTTACCAGTTGAGAAGTGATGTGAAACTCCTGGTTTTAGGCTTTCAAAACTGGCTTCGTGGGTTCTCTTTTATTTCATGGTTTCGCCTCTTTTTCTTCTGCGCTTCTAATATAGCTCCACTAAATCGAATTTTGTATCATCTTCACCCACACGCACTTCAAATTCATTCAATTCTGGCTTCACTCTTTCACTGGCTATTGATTTAACATGTTCTCGCTCCCTGTTGCACAATGTTTACCCTCGAGCCATCGCTTCCTTTATCTGAAGACCCGCTTCATTCTCTTCGCTAAGGCTCCCTTAATTTCGAATAGAAGTTTAAACAAACCCCCTTATCATTAATCGACGCACTTTATAGCTTGGTCTCGCTTTCTCTCACAGCATCGTTTCGGTTAAATTCGAACTTACTCTGATTTCGTTCGAACAAGCCTAACTTCCTTCATCTTTCATCTACGCATGGATTAATCCCTATCTAATGGTTGTGGATCAAATCCACAATAAACCCCCAAGGCATGATTTTTTGAACTTTCTCTTCAACGCACTGTCTATTTCAAACAATGCACCCCATCTCTACTTGAATGTCCTTCTTAAGGCCTGATATGTTCAGATATTGAATGTTGTGTTTAAACTCAAATTCACTCCATGTCATCGACCCTTGCAGTGGTCGATGACTGCAATATTCCCTTCGTTTCCTCAAAGGAGTGCATAACCCTTCATGCATTAGTTCAGAACAAAATGACGATATTAATTAACATTTATTCTTTTATCATATATAGAGCCTCATCTTAGAGCTCTATTACAGAGTTCTCATATAATTAACCATAGAAACTCAACATCCCTCACACAGAATTCGATCAAAGAATACACATGTATTTCAAAACCAAATTCTTCATTCATATATACGAAATCAATTACAAAAGCATTCACTTACAAATTTCTTGTTTTTGGCCAGATCTTCAAAATCAAATGGCCCTTCTACAACTGTCGTAGGCTTACAGGAACTCTATCTCCTAACCCTACTCTAACTCTCTGCAGCTCTCTCTGATTAATGCCTCTGAGGCTTATTTATACAAATTAATAATAAATCGATTCAGCTCCCTTAACACTCAACAAAACTCTTGGAATTCTCAAAGTCCTAAATTTAGCCTAAATCCCTAAATTTGTTGAAACTGATTATCTCTTCATATTCCCAGCTAATTAAATCCTCTCATGTTCTCCAATGATTCAAGAACATATACAATTCCTCACTATATTTATTCAAAATACTAATAATTACATAAGAAATTAAAAACATAAGACCCTCCTATGTCTACAAAAATACAAAGTAATTTTTGGAACCTAATGCCCCTGCATCAGACTCCCAAGGTCAAAATTAATCATGATCTCCTGATCATGTGCTTTTAGTCCTTGTCTTCCTGGATCCCACACTTTGTTCTACAATTGATCATCCGCTGCAATATTCTTCTTCTGTACTTCTCCAGGCTTCCATATTTTATGATGCATCTCTTCGCTTGCTAAGATTTCATAGTATGTGACTGTCTTTCTCTTGTTGTTGTTGCTTCCTTGCTTTCTTGTTGCTATCTTATTTTGAGACACCTTCACCATTAATTTTCTTATCAATTCGATTTCCTGATCTAATTTATCTTCTGACTGCTGGATACTGCTCCATCTTGTTTGCTGAACTTCTACTTCTGCTTCTGTTTGCTGAGTTCTTATTTGTTGAACTCTTGCTTCCACTTGCTGAGCCCTTGCTTGCTGGGCTCTTACTGTTGTTTTTACTCTAGCTCTTTCTCTTAATTGTTGAGCCATTACGCTAGATTTTACTTGTTGAGCTCCTATGCCAACTCTTGCTGCCACCCTATCATCCATACCCTCTTGTTTTCTGCAATTGAAAACTTCTTCCTGACTGTCACTTGTGACAATTTCTTTGTCCTCTGCCTTCAGCAATTTTTTGGACTGGTATTTAAATTTTCAGTCACTGTCATCATCTATTTTCCTCTCCTGGACCAAACATCCTTTATTCCTTCCATCAGTACCTGCAATCATAAAACAAACATCAAAGTTATAAAATATTTGTGTCTCTTCCTCTTCCAGCAACACTGCAAATTGCTTCTCTGACACTTCCTCCGGCAACACTTCAGTCTGTTGCTCTGTCATCAGCACATCAGTATGCTGATCCCAAATCTCCAAATAATTTTCAAGTCTTTCAGCTAGCCTCTCTTCTGCATCATCCTTCTCAAGGATGTCTCCTTGCACTGGTTCATAAAAATGAACCTTCTCATTTCCATTCAACTTTGCCTTTACAATCTGAACACTTTTTCTTTGTGTTTCTATCCTCTACTCTAGCACACTTAACTCATGCCATAAATATGTCAGCTCATCTGAGAAAATCTTCGTACAACCTTCGCTACCTTCACAATTCAAGTTTCTTATTGTCACTATGTCCTCATCTTTCATCAGAATATAATTCCGATCCTCCATCCTTGCAATAAAGTTAGTTATCTGTCTGTCACTCTTCATTTGGCCATTCAATAAAATCAATCTTTCATTATCATCATTAATAAAAAATTCATCATCATCAGACAAAACTGTCATATCTCTATTGAAACAATTTCCTTCACAAAACAAGGAATTTATGAATTCCTTTTGTTGCAATAATTCAGTTTGATCTTCATCTGAAAGATAATCATCATATGTGACTTGGAAACTTTCAGCTTCACTCCTTACAGTTTCATCATATGAACTATCTTCCTCAATACCTGTATTCACACACAGCTTGTCAGTTTTAAAATCATAAGACCTCATGGTCTCATTTGATGACTTAATCACCAAATCCTCCTGATGTTCCAAGCTTTCTATACAATTTAGAAATTCTTCAATGGTCTTCTCTTCAATTTCTTCAGGCTGTCTAATTGATTTCTCAATTTCTAGCTCTTGGCCATCATCATAATTTAAATTCCTTCTGCTTCCAATGTATTGAAAAGTAAAACTTTTCTCTAATTGTGCATGGGCATTTTCAAAATATCTAGCTGTCCCATTTTCCTCCCTAATGACAATATCAACAGTTTTCTCTTCTCCACGTGTTCTTCCTACAAACATACAAAATTTGTCAGATGTAAAGTCATTCGACCTCTTGGTCTCACTTGAAGTTTCAATCTTCAAGTCCTCCTCCAAATACTCAATCATTCTGAGTAATCTCTCTTTCCGTTGAGCATGTATCATCTGCTCTTTCTTCATCTATAACCTCTGCCACTTCACTCTCTTCTTCATGAGCCAACCAACTCTTTGGCTCTCCTCTATCGTCATCTGCAATTTGTTGAACTGTTCCCTGATCTCAGCTACCTCTTTCTCATACTCTTCTCTCTTTAACTGTCTCTGCATGCCAACTGTCTTGGAATCTTCTTTCTTCATCTTCATTCTGTTGTGGCCTCTCTCAGAACCTCTGTCATCTCTATTATGACTATCAGTAGCCATTTTCTCCTTCATGAGTTCTTACTCATTCTTCACGGGTTGCACTGAAACCTCTGCAGTAACAAGTCCCCCTTGTCACAACTTACCTCACCAATCCTCTCTCTGGACTTGGTATTTTGGCAAGTACAGTTCCTCTATCTTCAGGAACCTTCTGAGCATTCCTCTCTGCTCCTTCAGGCTTCACTCCTCTGCACCCTCTCAAGAACACTTCTATTCTCTTTTCATCCAACCTCTATTGGGAATTCTCAAGGTTCTACCACACCTTCCTTTCTCTTTAGAAACCTTCACTGGCTTCTTTCATCACTGCTTTTCAAGGTTGTGATCTTCCTACTAAGATTATCATCAATTGCATGCACTCTACATTCTGCGAAAAAAGTCTTCAAATAAAATCACAAATACCTCACCTTCGGAGTTTGTTAAACATCCACTTGTAATTGCTTCTGCAATTTCTCCCAATGCTCTGCTGCATTGCACGCTCTCCTGTTAGATTTAAATCTGATTTCTTTGCCATCACCATCACACCTGTGTTCACATCTTCAGAACATATCTTGGCAATCTTCAAAACACTTTTCCTTCAAATTCAGATTCTGCAAATCTGAATACCTTCACTGCACACCTCTTCAAATCTGCAATTTATGTTGAACAAATTTAAAACTTCAAACTTTCCTCATGGCTCTTATCAAGCATGCATTCCAAAATTAAATTTCAAAAAATCTTATCCTGCTCTGATACCACTTGATAGCGGGGTCACCCTGCCAAACCCACATACTCCACTCTTCAAATCTATATATAAAAATGCCTTTCTAATTCATGCCCAATAAACTCAAAATCTGGGCAATATTTAATTTAATGTGCGGAAGCTTTTATATCTCAAATCATAGATTTGAGATATTAAAATAAAATTCCTATGGTTATAGAACCACCCATCTCCACACAAAATTATAATCTCCACTCTCTATGCATTTTCTAATTTTCAATCCATTAACATGACCTCTTGGAAAATTAATAAAATGGACAAGCTACTTTTTCCACAATGACTATACAACCATAGTTGAACTTAATTTATAAATATTCGAATTGGATATTTGAATTTCAACCCCAACCAGATCCAAACCTTTGGTTTCAAATTATGAAAGTCTGAATGTATGTATCCACCACGCTTTAATTAAATCGATATATTACCAATAAAGGTATTTTATCGTGACCTTCTCACAATTCAAAAATTGACCCACTCAACATTAAAACTCAATTGTAATATATGTTCGGGCCCACATATCCAATAATTAATAAACACTTACCAATGAAAAGAACACTAGCCATACATGGAATTAACGAACCCGCAACTTGCAATGCAATTGCCCTTGGATCCCCTGCCTCAATGATCGAACGCAAATCGCATTTTTTCATCACTGAACTTTAACACGCAAATATTTTGTGAAATTAGTAGTTTTAAAATACTACCTTATGCCATGTGTTGGACGTTGACCGATATCACGTTCCAAAAGGCGAAACAGCTTACCAGTTGAGAAGTGATGCGAAACTCTTGGTTTTAGGCTTTCAAAACTAGCTTTGTGGGTTCTCTTTTATTTCATGGTTCCACCTCTTTTTCTTCTGCGCTTCTGATACAGCTCCACTAAATCGAATTTTGTATCATCTTCATGCACACGCACTTCAAATTCATTCAATTATGGCTTCACTCTTTCACTGGCTATTGATTTAACATGCTCTCGCTCCCTGTTGCACAATGTTTACCCCTGAGCCATCGCTTCCTTTATCTGAAGACCCGCTTCATTCTCTTCGCTAAGGCTCCCTTAATTTCAAACAGAAGTTTAAACAAACCCCCTTATCATTAATCAACGCACTTTATAGCTTGGTCTCACTTTCTCTCACAGCATCATTTCGGTTAAATTCGAACTTACTCTGATTTCGTTCGAACAAGCCTAAATTCCTTCATCTTTCATCTACGCATGGATTAATCGCTATCCAATGGCTATGGATCAAGTCCACAATAAACCCCCAAGGCACGATTTTTCGAACTTTCTCTTCAACGCACTGTCTATTTCAAACAATGTGCCCCATCTCTACTTGAATGTCCTTCTTAAGGTTTGATATGTTCAGATATTGAATGTTGTGTTTAAACTCAAATTCGCTCCATGTCATCGACCCTTGCAGTGGTCGATGACTGTAATATTCCCTTCGCTTCCTCAAAGGAGTGCATAACCCTTCATGCGTTAGTTCATAACAGAATGTCGATATTAATTAACATTTATTCTTTTATCATATATAGAGCCTCATCTCAGAGCTCTATTACAGATTTCTCATATAATTAACCATAGAAACTCAACATCCCTCACACAGAATTCGATCAAAGAATACACATGTATTTCAGAACCAAATTCTTCATTCATATATATGAAATCAATTACAAAAGCATTCACTTACAAATTTCTTGTTTTTGGCCAGATCTTCAAAATCAAATGGCCCTTCTACAACTGTCGTAGGCTTACAGGAACTCTTTTCCTAACCCTACTCTAACTCTCTGCAGCTCTCTCTGCTTAATGCCTCTGAGGCTTATTTATACAATTTAATAATAAATCGATTCAGCTCCCTTAACGCTCAACAGAACTCTTGGAATTCTCAAAGTCCTAAATTTAGCCTAAATCCCTAAATTTGTTGAAACTGATTATCTCTTCATATTCCCAGCTAATTAAATTCTCTCATGTTCTCCAATGATTCAAGAACATTTATAATTCCTCACTATATTTATTCAAAATACTAATAATTACATAAGAAATTTAAAACATAAGACCCCCCCTATGTCTACAAAAATACAAGTATTTTTCGAAACCTAATTCCCCTGCATCAGAAATTAGGCAACTTCATTGATGAAGCCACATCTACTTCAAGGGGAGGTGGAGGTGGTGGTGCGAGATGGATTTTGTGGTGGATTAGGCGATCTGTGATGTGAGTTTAGAAGTGGAGTGGATGGAGTGGGAAACAGACTCAAGGGTTTCTGTTGTGATGATATTTTTGTTCAGAATCACTTGAAATCACAGTTTCTGGTTCAGGTTAACTATTAGATCTAGGCTTCAAAGGCTATAAATATTTTTTGCAGAGTCTTCGTGGTAAATTATTCCACTGCACGTAGTTGGACCTCTTTGATGTATTCAAGAAGTATGTTTGCATAGACAACCATGTTCACACAATAGCATTTTCAACAATAATTTCAATAAGCGCATGAACTTACCTCTGGGGCCTTTAAAAATATTCTTTCTACTTCAAAATATGACACAAATTGGTCAATGGAAAATTCAGTCACAAATCCTCCCAATGTTGGGTATGTGTTATATTCTCTCCATGACTAAGCACGCGCTGGGGGTAAGAGAGGGGGGTGATAGCCCCCCCTTTGCGCAGAGCGCAACGGGGGGGTCACAGGGGGGGCGGTAGCCCCCCCGCGAAAATTTTTGGTCCTTAATTTCCGATGGGTAGTCCGCGTCCATGGTTTTGTGCATGGTTTTACACATGGTATTGGGGCACAATGATTTTCAGCCCCTGGTATTTTGTAGATCCAGTCAAGGGAACTACGGTTATGTTCTAATCCAGGGTTTATGGATTTGGATTTATGTATGCTTCGACATGTATATATATGTGTTGTAACACTAAAAGGAATATTATGAAAAATCAAGTTGGTCGTCCCGATTTGGGATCCAGGGGAAAATCTCTGTGTTTATCTGTTTTATGTTTTATGCTCTCGCTATTGTTTATTTTCTGTTATAAGTTTTGTGTGTAGATAATTTCTGTTGAGGGTTAAAACCTACACCCAAAAGGCGATCAATCCAATGATCTACTGCGCGAGTGATATTATTATTAAACTTCTATACTTTCTGGATCAGTTTAGGAGTCCACTCAGTGACTACACCATCTTTTATGCAGGTATGGAATTCAACTAAGCACGACAACCACTCTTGTATTTTGTGCATAAAGGAGAAAAAGAAAATTTCATGCACTTCTGTACAAATATATTTATGTACCCATTGTTCTCCATACATCTTAGTACTTTTATTCTCTTGGAGCGCAAATTCAAGGATCTTTCTATCCAGCCAATCTTGTAATTTGTTTCGTGATGGATGCCACAACATCAAATATCCCTCAAAATGATCCTGGTCTTGACAACGGAACCATTTGTTGGCTTGAGGGGTCCTGACTCGGGTTCAGAGTTTATGGATAAACCAACAAACCCTCCAACTACTAGCCCTTTCAGTAGTGATCTTCTTCTGCGGATCAAAGTCTCACCCGAAGCAGTATGGGGGGGTGTTGGAACTAGGTTTCTGCACCCTGAGGGAGAAAATAATGAAGTGGTCATCAGTAAAACCCAATGCAAACTTATACAGATGTGCGCAACAATATATAACAAAATTATAGAGAATGCGCAGTCATTAATAGAATAACACATAATTGTTAGCCTTAGCGCAAATAAACAAAACAGAACCAGATCCAAATCTTAACCAATGTAGATAATTAAACAAATCTATTAACCATCAAGAATCATGCATAATCAAATCAGATATCCTTGCGCAATCATTAATAAGTAAGATAGATAATGTGATCTTAACATAGCATGAACAGTAACAATTCAGATGCACAACACAGTAAACTTCGCCAAAACTGTCCTTTATATTAGCTACAAAATTGCCAATCAATACATCAATTATTCCTTACAAAACTCTTACAACACCCTTTCGTACACACAACCAGCATGACCCAACCCAAACAACCCTTACAGATGCATAAACTCATCGTAACATCAATATCATGAACTTACTTAGAACTAACTTAGCTTAGACACAATATATCTATTTATATACACCTAGCGCGTAGATACTATGGTCTCAAACCATGGTTTGAGGCCCACAGTTTACCCTTAAGCCCATTTACATCAAAATTTGGGACTTTGACCCACCCTAAAGCCCCCTAACTCCCTTTTGTGCAGTGCGCACATACAAAATTATACAAAATGGCTTCAGAAGTGTGCCTCAGGGGACCCCGCTCCAACAGTTACTGTAGAACAAGGGGGTAGTTCTTCTGTTCCCATGGCACCCCCTCTAAGTAGTATCATCACTTCCTTTGATTGGAGTCTACCGACAGGATATTGTCTTCCTCCTTATGTGCCCTTCTAGATCATAGTACATACTTATAATATGGTCGTATATGGAACAATCATAGAGAAAGGTGCATCTATTATTATTGTGTCCTCAACTGCTTAGCAAGCTTTTGATTTTATGTAGCTCGTGCCCGTTACCCTAAATATCTTGGCCTTTAACACGAGAATCATTCAACCATTAAGGATCCTTCCTAATTTTCCTATTACTTTGGGAGGAAATACTATCTATATCAATGTGATGGTAGTCCAAGGCCCTTTGGAATTTAATTTACTCCTTGGGCATTACTATGTTTATGTCATGGGAACTCTTGTCTCTTCACTCTTTGTGTGATGGGTTTCCCGCATAAAGGAAGAATCGTGACCAATGATAAACTTTCAATCATTAGTCCTAATTTGAATCCCAATCAACCAACATCCCTAAATGGTCCTTATATGAAAGTTGTATCTCCCCCGCCACAGGCTAATTATGTGAAAACCTATTCCACTCACATACATGTTGATGAAGATGAGACTTTCACTGTCCACTCAACTACTTTTGACCTAGATCCAATAGGTGATATGGTGAATCATTTACTGTGGGAAATGGAGCCTGATATTTCCATTGGATCCTTTGATACCTTCTAGAGAATTATTCTCACATCTGATTAGAACCTCATAGAATCCATGGCCTTCTGCAAGTCATGATAAAGGTTCCCATGAGCAGAGTTCCTTTAATTGTGTCAAGCTCATTAAAAAATGAAACAAGGTCCCTTGTGCAGAGTTCATTTTCTTTTGTCAAGCTCGTTAAAAAATGAAACAAGGTTCCCATGAGAACTATTCCTTGTCTTGTGTCAAGCTCATTAAAAAATGAAACAAGGTCCCCAGAGAAAAATTCCTTTTCCTGTGTCAATCTCCTTAAAAAATCGAAGCAAAGTGTCATGAGCATAATTCTTTTCATGTTTCAAGCTAGTTAAAAAATGAAACAGATCCCCTTCCATTTCAAGTTTTTGATTAGATCTCATAAATTCCCAGTTGAGTCTTTCACTTGATCTCGTAAATGAACCTTCATTCCATCCACCTTTTGGTAACCAATAGTCTACTTAGGGGGCATGTACCTCGAATTGAGTCATTATGTTGGGGGCATGCAAACTTATTTCAAGCATAGTTTTCCTCTGTTTCAAGCTTGTGTAAAAATGAAACCAATTTTAAGCATAGTTTCCCATGTTTCAAGCTTGTGTAAAAATGAAACCATTCTCATCCTATTTTGCATGATTGACATTTTTTATCAACTTGTTTCTACGAGATGAGCCTTGGTTTTCTCATTCCATTGTTACCATATGCTTGGCCAATCATACGCTTTCACTTGATTGTTTTACCCTTTCTTGAGGAACCGCTATGGTGAGTAGTCTTATTAGCCAACCTCTTGATTTTTACATGTTTTTAGTAGCTCCACCATGACCCAAACCAGTTCTTACCCTTTATACCACTCATTCCTCCAAGAGGAGTCCTATTTCAGCTCTTTTCAGACTCCCAAAATATGAAAATATTGTCGAGCACTTGTCTTTTATAACTCGTTAAAGTAAATAAATTTTTTTTTACTAAGTATAAGTTTAACCCTTTTCTGGACTTAGATAGACTATTCATGAAAAAGAATGCCTTATTCGATCATGTATAAGAGGTTCTCTTGGGTAATTATTTCTACCTTTTCGGACTCAAGGGCTATTTACGAAAAGAAATCTTTGGATTTTTCTTTTTCGCCTATTTTTCAAACTCTCTAAACATGAAAAAGATGTCTAGTTTTACCTTCATTGGACTCATAAAAACATAAAACAACGATGGAATTATCGAATATAACAAGACTGAACCACTTCTTATCATGGTTTGTTAAACATACTTAGAGGGATTCATCTGAAGTATGAACTTACAGATCAAGCATATGTTATCCTCCTCAAGCTTGTTAAAAAATAAAGAGGTATTGACCAGTATGGTTGGGAAATTTGGGAAAACAGGGTACTTCACTTGTTAATGGCAACAAGTCGCTCTTGAACATGACACTCTTCCACTTCATCTCTGTGGTCGTTGGTTTGGAAAACATGCTTGTATTTTGGTTCATCATATTGTTTCAAAACCTCCATTTTCGGTTTTGGTTCAATGCTTCCAACTCCATTCAGTGTCGTTGATATGTTCAAGAGAATTCATTCAGTCAAAATATACTAGAATACTCTTAAGCCTTCATTTCATGTTTGTCGTTCCTGATCTAGTTCAGTATCTGCATCATTATGTCTCAAATTATGATACCCATTTTGTGTCGTTGATGGGGGTAAATCAAGGCCCTCCTGCGATGGGTCGCTTCCTGTCGACATCAACTTGTTATCCAAGAAGTTGACTTAGAAACATCCCTTTGGTACCTTGGTGCTTGCATACATCAATGGAAATTTTCCTCTCTATCAGTAATAGGTTTTCATCACTGGCCTTCAACCGAAAGATTTTGTTTGGTGTTCAACTTCAACTCATTTACTCACACCATACAGATTGTATTGTAGTACCTTAAGAGCCATTAACATAATCAGTGGTTTCTTTCGTGTATGTTAACGACTTACATCATTGGCCAGTAATCAGATGGTGTCTACCATGTTTGACTCCAATTCATTGATTCACATGGTTATACTCATACATTGAATGACCATATGAATGATATAGAAGACTTCAAATCTAGTTTCATCCATCTGGGCTGCGATTTTGGGATTAATACGAGATTACAAAGTATGATGGCTATGATCATATAAATAGTCATCCAGTCATGGATCCACCATTTTTCATTAATGGACGTGTATTTTGATCGTGGTACATGTAATGTTAACTTATGTGTTGAGTATGGGTATGCCTCCCTCAACAAATATTGCATGATGTAAATGCATTGTAACAGAAGATGATCTCACCAATTATTATTGATTCTGACTTGTCACAACGTAAAGCACTTCAGTCATCACTTATCATTTTTTACTTTTCACTTTAGGGTGGAATCTGCTATAGGATATTTTGTTGCATCTGGTCAATAGGCCTTCAAATGGAATTATTCACATCCTTGAACACTTTGTCATCATCCCTAAACAAAGCCCTAAGTACGACTCTCTCATACCCTTAATATTTTCCTAACACTACTTCATTTCAGTGATTTTCAAGCCCAACGAACCCTGGCCCTTTAAATACCAACATTCACCAACAAGTTCGCCCTCTCTGGACCTACGTTGATCACTAGCAGGTTGCACCTTGCTAAGGGTGTGTTGATTCTAGAAATTTAGGGAAATAAAAAGAATCATGAAGCTTCCTCTTCCAAAAGCAACATAGTTACCAATCAAACGGGAACTATTACCTCAAAACGAGAACTCTAGCCCAAAAAAACTCAAAAAACATGAAAAAACAACCCAAAAACGAAATGTGTGTCTTACAAAATGCACTGTTTTTTTTAGGGTCAAATTTCAACACTTTTTAAAATTATGCTAAAAACCAAATTTTTTCTTGAAAAAAGGATTGAAAAAACACCCTCGAAACAAAAAGTGTTGATGGTGGAATAACATAACCAATTTTTTGTGTGCAAAAAACAACTTGAAAACAAAAAGTGTTGATGTTGGAATAAAGTATTGATGTTGGAATAAAGTGTTGATCTAGGATTTGTTATAACTATTTACCTTGGATGAAAGTGTCGAATCATATCCTATCCTACCTTGGATGAAAGTATCGAATCATATTGTATCCTACATTGGATGAAATTATCGAATCATATCCTATCCTACCTTGGAGATTTCACCCTTTATCCCTTGAGCTCATCCTCCCATCAAGAGTGTACCTTAAGCATAGATTTGTAAATGGATAAGAACTCTTAACCTACAATCCTCTTCTATATATTTACTACCATGCACAAGCTCGAGGTTTTATTTTGGAGATAGATTCTACCTACATGCTGCTACGGTGAGAGTCATTATTCCATGCATTAGGGTGATATAGAGGTACACTTTGTGGCAAGGAAGGACAAGTCAACTTGGAGGGGCTCTTCTATAAGATCAACTCCTATATTTGGTTGTAACTATCTCTATTACTATTAGAATAAAGAGTTCATTGTTTTCATATATGTGATGTTATGATGTCATGTTTTTCAATTCCATGTTGATCCATTGAATAAAGTGATTATATGATGCTACATAGATGTTGTGGATCATTGGCTTGTGTTGTTTGATTGTGCAGGTTCTAATTATAGCAATCAGAGCTAGGATTGGAGCTAACAAGCCAAGAGAGGAGTGAAGCATACGACAGATTCCAGGTAGGCTTCATTTCATTGTTTATTTTCTTTAAGGAAAGCATTAGCTTCTTTGTTTTATGTTGTTATAGACTAGGCCATCAAGTCTAGGGAAGATAATTTTGTCCGCAGTCCTAAATTCTGCATAACAGTGACCAAAAAACATAATATTTTCACAAAGAATAAGACAAAATTCCTAAATCGCTAACCTAGAGTAAGAGAAGACTGACACCCCCGATATGAATTTAAGAAGTATGTAGACAACTAAAAAATAAGTCATCCCCATAAATCCCCTATGGTATCATTGGAACTTGACTAACAACCTTAATTTGTATAACTTATGCAATATATGGACAAACCGAAGATGGAGTTGATGAAAACAAAATGAAAACAATATGTACAGGGGAACAAGCAAAGAAACCTGACAAAATCACAACATAGATGAAGTAGATAGAGAAACCCTTTTTCCAGTAGTATTATTTAAGCACTTTGACCTTCTACCAAACAAAAATTGAGACCAAAGATAAAAACCATATAATTGATTATCCCAAAAAGACTTAATGACCAATGAGTAGTGAAAGAGAGGATATACCTAGAACCAAATTGAGAAGTTACCTGGTTACCAAACGCCATAGACCAAGACTGGAAAGTTAAAATAGATCCTTGCAGTGTTAGTGCCTTGAAGCGTCGATGTGGGTAAGACCACAACCAACTCGAACGTTGACCCTAACACAATGCTATGGAGGAACATGATAAAAAACATCCTTCCTATTGAGAAATATACAATAAAATCTGCAATGTATGAGGTAGTATAGAGAGCAAAGTGAAGAATCATGCTCCCCACCATCCCCAACTATAACATACCACGACCATCGTGAGATTAGGTCTAACCATTTATAAATATAGTACTTAAGAGAATGACACAAGCTTATGCCAACAATTTCCATACCACCATCGGACTTGGACATGATAGATGTATACCCTGGCACACATCTTTTTACCAACATTCTTCCTCTGGTACACCCTTCCATCAATGAGGTCCCTACAAACACAACCACCATAACCCTATGCCTCCAGAGAAAGCCTCAATCCCTGCACTTCACCATTGTCCATCTTCGCGGAGGAATGAACCCTCTTCATAACAGTAATAACCCCAAGACTCCACAAACACTTTCCTTCGTGTTTGCATTTAAGATGACTAGACCTTAGTGGTATTGCGTTGGATGATCATGCAATTACCTAACATGTTAAAATAAGACAAAGATAGGTGGTAAATTTAGCACACATTTCAAAGTTGATGTTAAAACTAGATTACACCCCCATCAAGGAAGAAATGGTAAAATTGACACCATTCTTATCAATTAAAAGATTAATTTGTTCTTTATCTTCCTCCCAACCCTATAAAGGCCAAGATGAATCAACACTAATATTCCGAAAATTACACCCCATGTTCGCTAAGTAATCTCCCACATTATTTCCCACTTGTCTTGTATGTTGTACAAGGACATATTTGGATTGTTTCAAGAGATAAAATATATTAGTTACTATCCCTTCTAATCTCCAACTATGTATAGTTTTCGACACTATTTGACCATTTAAGAGTCTATACAGACATTGAACCACCAATAAAGAATATTCGAATATTTGTAATAATTTTAAATCCTTCTCTAATGGCTATTTGAAGACCTTGTGTAAGAGCCATAAACTCAACAAAATTATTGCCAGCTACTCCACAATCCATTGCATATACTGTCAAAGGAATAGATTTATCATCTCTAAAAATGCCTCTTAATCCCGTTATACTCAGATTACTCTTGGAAGCTCCATCGAAATGTAATTGAACAAAATTTGGGGGAGGAGGACTATACCATGAATTAACATGGGAATGCGTTATATGAGTATCTATAGAGGAAGAAAGTACCATTTCCTTATCCAGATTGAGGTTACTAAGTATTGGAACCTCATTTCATCCACTTCCCAATCCATCGAGGACCAAGGCTTAATTAAAAGTATTTCCTTAAGATTAGAAAATATTTGATCTTTAATCAAATTTGAATTTCTAAACTTTTGTTTGAAGATTCAATGATTTTGTTCCTTCCATAAATTCCATAATATAAATCCAAAAATAAGATTCCAGATGGCGTGAATGATTAGGTTCTTAAACTTCATTAGTAGTCATTGATTCATTGTGTTTTGAAGATCGCATATATGAGCTAGAGAATTGACAAATATGTTAGTAAAAATTTTCCATACTTGGACTGCGAAATCACAAAAGATGAATAAATAATTCACTGATTTCTCAAAAGCATGACTATTCATTAAAACAAGAAAAAAACATAATCATACAAATTTTCATTCTTCTTTAAGTTTAATTTTTTTTTTTTTAATAATGAAATTAAAAGTATTTAAATTGTTAAAATCACATTCAATCTCACATCAACCCTTAATCTATGAAATTTTAAATCATTTTTAATTAATTTTTATGTGGTTTATAAGAGTAGTAACACTCCGGAAAAATAACAATGGATTTGGTGAAAAGTTAGACTACACCATTGATGAGATCGAGCTCTGCTAGGGTTTGGCTCCGGTAGGGTTCCTGCGTCTCTGCGACGGCGCTGCTGCTCCTCAGAGCGTCCTGCATTAGCTATACTCACCCTCTGCCCTTATTACAACCGCGCTCTCTGAATCGCATCTCATGGATCCGTCTCAGGGGGAGGCCCACAGAGCCTCCCCCACCGCCACGACTAAGAAACACTCGAACCAGTCTGCAGAGATTCCAAAAGCGGCCTCTGCGCAAGCTCAGACCACATCTACGACCAACGGTACCCAGATCCAGGCCAACCAGCCAAGTGTACAAGGCGACAAGCCTACTGCTCAAAAAGGAAAAGAACCAGAAACGACAGATGCGGCCGCCCAACCCAAGGCGACCTCTGCAACCTGCAAGCCAATAGCGGCCGATCGACCCAAAATAGATCTCCCCAGTCACAGAATCAATGCCCAGATTCAATTCATGAAAGACCACGCCCTGATTGGCAAATTTGTGGGCTTCTGGCCTACGGAGAAGGCTCTTCACGGCTGGATCAAATCAAAATGGAAGCCAAAAGGACAAATCACTCTGCAGCTAGGGCCCAAGGGTTTCTTCACTGCAATCTTCACTTGCCTGGAGGACAAATCACGCATCATGGATGGAGGGCCCTATTTTTTCAACTCCTCCAAGCTCTACCTCAGGGACTGGACAGAGCGCTTCAACCCGGACAAGGAGGATCTAAACTGGGCGCCAGTCTGGATCAGGTTATACTCACTACCGCTGGAATATTGGGACGAAGAATCGCTCAAAGATATCGGCAATGGCCTGGGAGAATTTGTCAAAATCGCGGAGGAGACCAAGCTCAGACGCTACACTTCATATGCTAGACTGTGCGTCTTCATGCATCTCGCACAAGCCCTTCCTGACTCGGTAAGTCTCTACCACGATGACTTCGAATGGGTTCAATCTATAGATTATGAACATGTTCCCTTCAGATGCAGGAAATGCCATGCACACGGGCATTTGTTCAGAGATTGCCCCCTCAATCTCGCCTCCAGCAAACCCCAGGAAGCTTCCCCTGATACGGATGCTGATGGCTTCACCAAAGTTCATTCTCGCAGACGCCACAACAGAAAACCCCCTGCTAGCTCGACCAAAGCCCCTCATTCCCTTGACGCCCCTTCCACAAGCAATAGCTTTGAAGCCTTGAATCAACCCTCGGCCACAGAACCATCGGGACCAAATGCCACCCCCACACCCATGATCATCACGCCTCCAACCTCTGACCTTCCTGCTACCCTGAACCCTTCTGCGCCCCCTCCGGAAACCTTCCTTCTTCCTGTTAAGCCGTCCCAAATCCCCTCTTCAGGAGATCCCAACTCCCTGCACATGGAACTGGATCCCTCTACCACGTCCTGCAGTCAGTTAGAAGCAGGGCCGGAAGGAATTGACATTGATGAGCTGGACATCTACACTCTGGAACAAGCTTGCCAGAAAAAAGACTTTGATACCATTTCGGACAAACAGATAGAAAATCTAGCGGTGGCCCTAACCAAAGCTCAGCAACATCAAAAGGCTCTTGGCATTCAAGTTGGAAGTACATGGGACAGCAAGAAACTCTTCAAGGATTCAAAAAAGAGAGGACGGAAAACTGATCTACAAAGAACCATCCTCATCGGAGAAATGCTAGTCGAATCTGGTAGGTATCCCAAGCTTACCAGGTTTTTTCCACCCAGGGACGACAGTTCTCAATGAAGCACATCTCCTGGAACATAAGGGGTCTAAACAGCCCCACCAAGTTCAGGATGATCAAAAGCTTGATAAAAAAGGAAAAACCGCAGGTCCTTTTTCTACAAGAGACCAAATGCAACAGCACTACTCTCAGTTCCATACTCTCAAGAGCATGGCCTGGTTGCAACTCCATAGCCGTTGACGCTACAGGTTTCTCTGGTGGACTGGCCATCGCCTGGGATCCTCAGTCAATCTCCATCAGCGATGCTCACGCCACCCACAGTCTGATCCAGGCCACTTTCCACATCCTGGGAACAAACATGCATGGCCACTTCACCAATGCTTATTTCCCCCAGGATATTCAAAATAAAATCGCTCTTCTCAGCACAATTGAAGCGCTCAACGCCAACCGAACCCACCCTCTTTGGATTTTAGCAGGTGACTTCAACATGATCACGAATCTGGAGGAGAAAAAAGGAGGTCGAGCCAAGCTGGAAGGCGACAGCACTCACTTCAAAAACTTCATACAGCGCAACTGGCTAATAGACATCCCTTTTGCCAATGGCATCCATACGTGGAGCAACAAACGGGCTGGACCCCAACAAATTGCTTCCAAACTGGATCGCTTCCTGCTTTCCGACAACGCTATCCACATTGGCGGTGACTTCTGTACCTCTATCCTGCCCATAGCTGGCTCTGATCATTGGCCGATATCTCTCCATTGGACCAGACCAGGAAACACTGCAAAAAGACCTTTTCGCTTTGAAGCCTTTTGGCTCACACATCCAAGCTTCAAGGAAATGGTCCACTCAGCCTGGAAAGCCTTTATTCCTCCTTCAGGCTCTAAGATGTATCAATTTCAGCAACATCTTAAGGATCTCAAGACTCACATTAAAAACTGGAATCATTCCACCTTTGGGAACATCTTTCAGCATCAACAGCAACTTGAAAAAGAAATGGAGGAACTGCAAACTCATCTTATCCAAGAGGGACGCACTGAGGAGCTGAACTCTCAGGAGCAACACCTTCTTAAGCAACTGGAGGACCGACGACAGCAGGAAGAGATCCTCTGGAAACAGAAATCGCGCATTCGCTGGCTAAAGGAGGGTGAACGGAATACAAAATTCTTTCATCGCTCCACTATCCAACGCAGAATGCACAACAACATCACCTTCCTCCAGTCCCAAGCAGGAGATCGCCTAGAGGACCACCAAGCGATTGAAGCTGAACTCACTACTCATTTCAAAACGGTCCTGAATGAAGATAGACCGGACAGGCAGACAGCGATAGCCAAGATCATTCCTCATATCCCCAAGCTCATTTCAGACGATCACAATCAGCTTCTCCTCAGGCCGTTTCACTCTTGGAGGTGGAGCAAGCTGTCGCTCAAAACAAGGAAGGCAAAGCACCTGGACCGGATGGATTCATAGCCTGCTTCTTCCATCATTTCTGGGATCTGATAAAAACTGAAGTTTGGCAATTGGTAGAGGAATCAAGAACCATGCACTGGCTCCTTCCGTCTCTCAACGCCACCTTCATAGCACTCATCCCCAAAGTGGATCAGGCTGCCTCTCCTGAAAAATTTCGACCCATAGCTCTCTGCAACGTCATATATAAAATCATTTCCAAAGTCATAGCCAACCGGCTCAAGCCCCTTCTTCCTCTCCTCATCTCTCCCGAGCAAACTGGTTATGTTGAAGGTCGACAAATTCTGGACGGCATCATACTCACCCATGAAGTCATCCATTCCTTAAAGCTGCTCAAAAAGCCTGGAATGCTTCTGAAGATTGATCTTTCAAAGGCCTTCGATAAGCTCAGCTGGAATTACATCCGCCAAGTCCTCTCAGCCTTTGGATTTAACCCCTCCTGGATTCGTTGGGTCATGAGTCTTATCTCGTCCTCCTTCTTTTCCATCCTTGTTAATGGCTTTCCCTCGCGACCCTTCTCCCCCTCCCGTGGCATTCGACAAGGCGACCCCCTTCCCCCTTTTCTCTTTGTGTTAATGGCTGAAGGTCTTGGTCGATACATCAAGAATGCCCTGCACCAGAAGCAGATTCGTGGCATCTCTGTTCATGGCTCCTCTCCCATTACGCATCAACAATTTGTGGACGACAACATGCTCTTTGGGCACCCTTCAGCCCAAGAAGCTTCCTCCCTCAAAGACATCCTCGACACCTTTGCTGAAGCCTCAGGTACCTCGGTCAATGCCTCGAAGTCTCAAATCTTTTTCTTCAACACCGCTACCTACATTCAAACTAGAATCGCTCGGATTTTGGGCTTCACCATAGCCAAACTTCCTGCCAACTATCTGGGTGCCCCCCTCATCGACTCTGCCTTGAAGCACTCATCTTGGCAGCAACTGCTTGACAAGCTCGATTCTAAACTTTCCTCTTGGACGTTTCGCTCTCTCAACCTGCCCAGCCGCCTCATTCTAGTCAAATCTGTCCTTCAATCTATGCCCCTATACCTCTTCTCAGTTCTGGCGGCCCCCAAATGGGTTCTCAAGAAAATCAAAACTCTTCAACGCAACTTTCTCTGGGGAGCCTCTGGTCACAATAGGAAATGGGCCTTAGTCAAATGGACTACTGTCTGCACCCCTAAGCATATGGGAGGTCTGGGCCTTCGAGATCCTCAGCACAGCAATGCCATCATGGGGGCAAAAGTCTGGTGGAATTGGCTATCCAAACCTCTCAGCCCATGGGCAAGGCTATGGACTGACAAGTACGCCAACCACAGACCTACCTCTGAACTCATCCGGCTCACCACAGCCGACTCGGGCTCTTTAATCTGAAACGCAGCAAAACAACATCGGCAATTGATCCAAGAGCACAGTTTTTGGGAAGTTCACAATGGTCAAGTGGCACGCTTCTGGACAGACGCATGGCAGCAAAGACCTCCCCTGTTGTCTCTCATTGATCCGCCGCTTCAACCTCAGGACAACCACACTTTTGAAGGACATGTCGGCCAGTTTTGGGAAGAACCCATCACCCAAGGATTCCGCCAATGGAAATCAGCAGCCGCTTGTCTAAACCAGAACCAGGACCATGCCCAGGCGCAGCTAGAAAAGGAGTTGAACAACAGAAGGATAAGACATTCAGAGCAGCCAGACATCATCAGATGGGGCCACACTACCAGAGGTATGTTTACAACTCAGGAGGCCTACTCGTTGCTCATTCATACTAACGATCCCATTGATCCCATCTGGAAAAGGCTCTGGCTCCCTCACCTTTGGCCTAAAGTTTCCACCTTCTTGTGGCTCCTCTGTCATCGCAAAATCCTCACCTGGGACAACCTTCTCAAAAAAGGGTTCGTTGGCCCCTCTCGCTGCCCCAGCTGCGCCTCCCAAGAGGAAACTATCCTTCATCTCATGATCTCTTGCCCTCTGGCTACCTCTTTTTGGGACAGCATCGCCCTCAAATGCAGAAAAGAAGGCAGAAACAGAGCCGACCTGAACGCCCTTATCCGCAACTGGCCAGCTGCACCATACAACTGCACCCTCCTCAACGCCCTGTGGCAGATCATTCCTGGCCTCACGCTCTGGAATCTCTGGAAAGAACGGAACAAACGGGTCTTCAAAGACCAGAGCACTCCTTTTGAAGTCCTCTGGAGCAATCTTTGCAGGAACCTACAAGAAACTCTTAGTCTCCGACATTGGCATCAAGATGACTTTCCCTCTCAACCTTCAGAAAAAAGCATCTGGGCAAGCTGGCACCTTTCTCTTCAGCCCACGGACTTCTCAAGCAATCAAGTCAAACATCACATTCCCAGCAAACTTAGGTGGGCCCATCCCCCTGAGGGCTACTTCAAACTCAACTTTGATGGGGCTTCTAAAGGTAACCCAGGGGAGGCTGGATATGGGGGCATCTTCAGGGATCATCAGGGAGGACCTATGCTTATCTACTATGGCTCCATTGGGTGGGACACCAACAACTCTGCAGAGCTCGAAGGACTTTGGCAAGGACTTCAACTGGCACAGCACAACAACTTCTTCCCATTGGAAATAGAAGGAGATTCTCAGATTCTCATCAACATGGCGCAGAAACTTCTCCAAGGCTCCCCTCCTTCACGAGTTTCCGATAGCTGGAGATTGACTGCAAGGCTAGAACTCATGGCTAACTGGATGCAACACAATAAAGCCATTGTTCTAAAGCATGTTAAAAGAACGGGCAACAAGGTCGCGGATTTACTGGCTAACAAAGGAGTTACCAGTGACCAAATCCTCTTTGTTGGACCTCTTCACAACCTCAATGACACCAAGCTCCTTCAGGACTGCACTCAGCTGGTGCACCAAGACAACTCCACCCCGGATGCGGGTGACCACAATTGACATTGGGATGTGCGGAGGCTGGGTTGGTGCGTGGCAACGCCACAAAGCAGCCGGCCGACTGCATTCACTCCACCATACTCGCATTAAATCCCTGGCCCTTCACAATACTCGGCATTCAAGCCGGTGGGGAGGACGAGGCCATCGCCATAACTTACCGCCGTCCTCCATGCGCATTTTCTCTCCCGCCTTCTCGATGCTTCCTCTATACGCTCTGCATTTCATTTGGCTTGTCACCATGTCTCAGCTCATTGTTCCTCTCGGCTCTGCGTGCCCACCGGAAGCCAAGCTCGCCAGCTCCAGAACGGCTCTTGGCCGGAGATGCACCCTCTTCTGCTGCGTGGAATTCGACACTGGTTTTCATCACTGTCAAGGCCATCTGCATCCCTGGCTTCTTGCTGATCCACCCCAGGTTTTCTCTCCTGGTCTGTCGACGTCCCCTCAGCCTACTTCGCCTCTCCTCTTCCCTCGACGCCTGCACTCTCCTTGCAAGGTCATGCCTCGGCTTTGGCACAGGCTCAGATGCCGCAGAGGCAGCACCCGAGCCAGACCTGCCTCCAGGCGTCGCTCACCTTCTAGCCCCTCGAGCTCTCCGGATTCTGAACGCATTCGTCGCCCCTCCACTCGAGCCTCGCGCAGAAGAAGAGCTCCACCGGCCCACCACTCGCCCTCTTCTCCGCGCGGCGTCTCTCCCCATCCGCCTCCTTCTGAACCTCGCAATCCAGAGTCTGCCCTCTTGGCTAACCCGTCCACTGCGCTTTTCCACTTCCCTTGTGTCATGAACCAGCCCATGGTAGTGGCGACCATCTCAGTGCAATTCAAGGAGCTCCCTCAACTCAATGCGGGGCCACCTCCTCCGACGCCTCCAGGGATTCGTCCTCACGCGCCCGAGTCTGTTCCGGATCTTCGCACTGTTCAGCTGAACAGCCCACGCACCACGGAGAGAGGCACGCTCGGAGTTGGCAGCACTAATCTCACAGGCGCGCTCCCGAAGCAGAACGACGCAGGCGAGGCAGCAATTCCCATGCAGGATGATGAAGAATGCGGCTATGGATGTCGAATTGTCGAAGAATCCCCCTCTGATGATCATGGTCTCTAAATCTTCCAGTTTCACTGCATTTTCCAGGTTAGAGTTCTTGTATGGTTGGAGCCTGCTGACTTTTAGGCCTGCGGGCTTGTCCAATCTCAGTTATAGTTTTTGTTCATATTGCTATTGTTTTAAGACTTACTGTGTAATGCTGGTTTCCTCTCTTGAGGCAGCAACTAATCTCTCCTCGCGCTGGTTTCCCTACGAGGGCAGCGCTTTTTTTGTCATTTTGCTGAAACTCGTCCTACTGCTGGAAAAGCACCTCTGTATGTACCATATTTTATCACAGTAATAGAATTTAGTCTTATTTAGAAAAAAAAAAAGAGTAGTAACACTCCACCTAAATCACATAAACCCTTGACCCATAAAAATTTACCCAAAAAAAAACACAACCTTCTCTTACCTACATAGAATTTGAAACTATTCACACTATTTTTTTTTAATCACTCTTCAACAAAAACTTGAATATGACTTGAATCATACATTAAGATTCTTATTGCTCAATTAAGAACCAACTAGCATCAACTTGGGTGTGAAACTGGACAATGGAAAAGGCCTAAAGAAACTTGAGAAGAAGAGTGTGTACATTTTGCATGTCTAGGGCAGTGGAATCGGAAAAAACATTTCATTTTGAAATGTGATGAGTTCAAAGACATCAAAAAAATTATGTGAATATGTTAACATCAATTTATTTTATTAATACTGAAATACAAAAGAAACTCATAATCCCATAAAATATTTTTAGACTCAAAAACATTAAAATTTCATTTGATTTCATATTGCATGCTAACTTGAACATGCCTTGAACCATAAATGATATAGATATGATATAGAAAAATTAGACAATGAATGATGATGGATCGAATATTCTCTTTAATTTTGAAGTCAATTTTTAGCCATGGAATTTTCTTTTCTTGGATTTCACTAAAAACGCAATAGGTCCACAGGCCCTCGAGAATTTGAAAAATCTGCGCAGTAAATACCCACGGGTTTCTCGAGGGACGTTCGTGGCATGTTCTTGTGAACTCAGGGAAGAGAAGAGGTCAACAAGGACTCTCTGTCACGTTATCTCGTAGGTGGCACGCAGGAGAATCTTACATAGTTGTGGGTTGGAGTGCCATATACTCCAACTCTTGCCATCTGATTCAAACCTTCGCTTTCAAAATAGCATTTTATGCCAACAAGGTGAGTATTCCAAAACCTGAAGCAGAAACGTGACTATGGTGAGTTTGCTAAAGTTCCTTTTGCTTGCCACTCACGATGGAATCACGAGTGGAGAATGCCATTTGCGATTCTATTAGCTTTGGTCTTGAGTCATGCATTTCGAGGACACAATTCAGGTGATGGTACATTTCGCAGTCATGTTATTAGAACTTGATCCCTTAAACACGTATTAGTTGCAAAGTTGAAATTGACAACTATCTTGGAAAAAAGTACAAGATGTGATAGTTAAGTTGTTTATTCTGGTTTTGGTTAACTTGCTCACTCTCGGTGTAGTATGGGTTAATCAAAATGGATCAAAGGTTTTTTTTGTTTGGTGATTAGGCCTAGTCTAGATTAAGGCTAGTTTGTTTATTGGAGGGGATGTTAATTATAAGATTGTGCGAAGTTAAGTTTGGATATTTCTTGGAAAGTTTAATTTCTCAAAGCGATTTCTATTTTCAACCTTTTTTCATGAGGTTTGAATCTATGACTTGGAAGGGACTAAAACTCGCGCAAACCAATTTAGTGAAGTATTTTTTAAATTGTGATGAGAATATTGCATTAAATTAAAAGTCATGCGTGGATTGTGGCTTGTATGATGTATGAGTACAATGAATATCCTTCGAAGCCAATTATGCCTGTAACTTCATGACAATCTTTATTCTTATTGTCTATTAGTCATTTTATTATCCTAAAGGACACGGTCTTTGGAGGTTTAGATTCTCTAAATGACCTGTAAACATACAAAATTTGCACTGAATATCAAACCCTAGTCAAGGAATAATTGTGAGGGAAGGAATACCATTTCTCATTAGGACTCTCGCATCCAAGTTTACACCTTTATTTGTGAGATCATCTGCAACAAAATTGATCATTCTCAACACATGAAAGAAGTTAATAGTAGAGAAGGTTAGTTTCATATTCTTGATTCGATTAGGAATTCCTCACAACTTACAATCCTTAGGCAAAGATTCATGAACAAGGTGATGGATAACCAATTGCTAATCTCCCAACACCACCAAATCTTCAATGTTTGCTTCTTTGGCCAGAGTGAGCCCTTGCAGCAATCCACATGTCTCTGCCACATTATTTTCCCAATTTCTTAACCCTCAACTATACTCAATTTCAATTTTTCCATTGAGGTCAAGAATAACCCCTCCCACTCTTGCCACCCCTGAATTTAGTCATGTAAAAATCAAGGATGGAGGGTTCATCTAAAGAAAGAAGTTGAGGATAAAGGAGTTACATTAAAAATAAATGTGAAGATGAAGAGCTTGATTGCAAATTAGTAGTGTCGATTATGGCTTGAATAACAAATCGGTATAATCAAAATCTTTCGAGGCCAACTATATTTGTAACTTCGTGACAATATTTATTCTTAATATGTATTAGCCATTTTACTATCCTAAAGGACATGTGATCTTTGGAGATGTAGATTCTCTAAAAGACCTGTAGATACAGACAAAATTTACACTGCATATCAAATCCATTGTTAAGGAAAAATTGTGAGGGAAGGAATACCATTTCTCATTAGGACTCTTGTGTCCAAGTTTACACCTTTATTGGCAAGATCATCTGCAACATTATTGTTCATTCTCAACACATGAAAGAAGCTAATAAAAGAGAAGGTTAGTTTTAGATTCCTAATTCGATAAAAAATTCTTCGCAACTTGCAATCCTTAAGCAAAGATCCATGAACAAGTTAATGGATGACCAATTGCTAATCTCCCAACACCACCAAATTTTCGATGCTTGCTTCTTTGGCCAGAAGGATCCCTTGCAGTAATCCATATGTCTCTGTCGCATTATTTGTACAATTTCCTAACTCCCAACTGCACTCAGTTTCAATTTTTCCATCGGGGTCGAGAATAACACCCCACAACCCCCCTCTCTCTTACCACCCCTGAATTTAGTCAAGTAAAAATTAAGGATGGAGGGTTCATCTGAAGAATGAAGTTGAGGATAAAGGAGTTACATTAAAAATAAAGGTGAAGATGAAGGGCTTGATTGCATAGTTTATGTTGTTAAGGATTTTTCAAGGTTTTAGGTGATTTCAAACACCCTCAAAACCTTTGGGAGCGTGGAGGAAATATATCCCTAAAACTTTAACTAGTGAAACTATGTTGGCCATCTAACTCTTTATTATAGTTTTTGCTTTGAACATTGTCATAAAATGGTCTGTCTTAAATAAATTTTATATTAAGTAATTAGGTTAGAGCTTTTTTAATGCATAAGGATCCATTGCAAGAATTGATGAAAAGGGGAGTGACATGAGCCAAATCACATGTCAATTAAGAGTGTTTAAGTTTGCAACAAGAAACAGTGAAATTGGCATCCATAAACAACATCCTTGATCCTAGTGAAAAATAAGCACCTACACTACGCGGGGCCCACACAGGCTACTTTTAGGTGTATGTCTATTTTTACAATGTTGAGCAAAGTCTATTTATAGCGGGAGTCTATTTATAAATGGTTGAGCAAATTATATTATGGATGGGCGTCTATTTTTTGGAATGCATGTGCGAAGTCAGTTCGTGGAATGCATGTCTACAAATAGAATGCATGTCGATTATTATTATCTCTTAATAATAATTAGACAATAAATAATAATCTATTCTCTTGAAGCACTTGATTTCAGTTAACTGATGTGGCAAACCAGTTGACTGAAGGAATTTCGAGTTAAGAGGTTGGTTGGTGGGACATGCAAGTGGACTTCGTTGTAATTGAGTGATACAAAGTTGTAATAGAGTTGGATGTGTAGTTATGTGAGTTGTAAAGTAGTTAAACTCAGTTAAGTGAGTTAAACTCAGTTGTGCTAATTGTAACTAGTTGTAACTAAAGATACACAAGTGAGAGATTAGTGAATTAAATATTAAATTAATTCACTTGGAGTGATCTCACATGCAACTAAAGATTTACTATTGTTAACTACTTGCATGTCAGATCCAGTGGAGACCCAGTTGAGAGATAGGTGAAAGGGACAGTTTGACTATCAGTTGTGACATTAGTGGGTGCACTCATGAAACCACACACAAATTGGAGATGCCTATGAGTATTGCGCAGTCAAGGCAGGCTAGATTCATTCATTCAGAGGTTCTTGACCATTAGGGATTGCGCAGCAGAGGCAGGCTGTCAGGAGGCAGTAAATTGGTGCATGTGTGAGCCAATTTTTGTATGACAGTGTGAGATGATTTTATATTGTACTGAGAGCTCTTGGAGTAGATTTTTGTATGAGATTGTTTCATGATCCATGATATATACATAATATATGATACTGGGGTTTTTAGCTTTATGCTTTCCTGGTAAAAACATTTGTGTTATGTGTGATTGATCTTTCTTCATTTGTTTGCAATTGGCGATTAAATTTCCGCAAAGATTTAAGTAGAAGGATTATGTATTTAACATTGGAATATAATTGTTAGATCAGGAGAATCCGGCAATACATAATTTATTAAAATTTCTACATGGTATCAAAGCAAAGAAGATTTCAATATTGAAGCAGTAGCTGAGTTTGTTGGTGGAAACAATTCGAATTTGCTGCAAGAATTTCTTTGTGCGACAGTTGAGTAAACATCAAAATGGCTTTCAATGGTTTACGGTTATATTATGCAATCGAGGGCAGCTTGAACAACATTGCATGGAAGGACAAGATGGAGGCGGTGCTTGAAGATAATGGCTCAAAGGAATTCATCGACAGAGATGTTCCTAAGTGTTACACTAAAAAGTTGTCACCTTGACATTATGCTGACTGTATGAGCTCATTAAACACTCATACATGCCTCCTTTGCAAGTCTTACAACCTTTGTTCCTCATTCCAAGCCTCAGAACTGGAAGAAAAACCTTGCACCCTAAAACTCGTCGTGCACGCAGCAGAAGAACAGACTCTTCTTGCGTTTTTCGCTAGGTATGTGTAATGTGAAGAGAAATCAAGGTTTAGAATGCATTTTTCCAGTGTTATGCCTGTGGAACCCCTGTAAGATCAAAAAAGCGCGAAATTAAACTGAAAAAGTTGAATTTTGGTCAATTCTAGAAGGTTCTAGATGAGATTTTTTGGGGATGAGTACGCTTTAGTAAGGTGCATGTATCCCACACCTTAAGGAACTAATCTCTTAATGTGAGGAGCCTATCCCTTTGAAGGAGGGTTCTATCCCTTTAAAGGTGGAATCCTAACCTCCTCATCTGCTCTATAAAAGGAGGCATTGAGTAGCCTCAAAGGGTTAAGAAGATTTTGATGTTAAGAAAACTAATGGAGGATTGAAGAATATTTTTATGGGTAGAATATTTGAGTTGAAGTGCTGTTAAGATTTAGACTTCTTTCTACTGAGCTTTTGATAGGAAAGATCACATACCTCTTTGTGCTCCTGGAGGAAGAGTGCAAGACTTATCAAAGTAGAGGAGATTCCTGCTTCAGACCCCGGGAAGGCCTTTCGAACATCAAGGCTAAGGTTGTAAGGTTCTTCTGTATATTTTAAGATTAATACAATCAAGTTCTGTTTTTCTCAATAAATTGTCGTTCAATTGTTTATTTCAATAAGCTGTCATTTGATCGTTTATTTCATAGATTCCTTGATCACTATGATAGGTATGTTTTATGATTATTTGTTATACAGGTGCTATTGATATTTTCTTGTTTGTGATTGCAGATCAACGAAAGATGATACTTTCTTGCGACAAAAGAGCTCTTGTTGTGATGAAGGATTATTGATGCGACGAAATCGCTACGACCGCAAATAAGCATTTGGATCTAAGGTAGGATCGACACCTTCATAGCATTTATTTGTAAAACAAATATATTTAGAGAAAGACAAACTTAGTTGTTCGTTTGTTGCTAGATTGTCTTCTGACACTAGGGAGATCGGTCTTGTTCGCAAGAACGATTTATCCGGCCAACAAATTGTCGACTCCACTGGGGATCGAACCCAGAATCTCTGGTTTCGCAGACCAGAGACAGTTCTTTTCCTGTGTCAACCTCATTAAAAAATGAATCAGTTGGTCAGAGGATAGTTCCTGTTACTGTGTCAACCTCGTTAAAAAAATGAATCAGGTATGAGGATAGTTCTTTTCCTGTGTCAACCTCATTAAAAAATGAATCAGTAGGTTATGTAGGTAGATTAGAAAGTAGATACGAGGATAGTTTCTTTTACTAAATCAACCTCGTAAAAAAATGAATCAGGTAAGAGGAAAGTTCCTGTTACTGTGTCAACCTCGTTAAAAAATGAAACACGTTGCCATGAGCATAGTTCTTTTCCTGTGTCAAGCTCGTTAAAAAATGAAACAAATCCTCCCCTAATTGAGTCGAGTCTTTGAATAGACCTTGTAAATGTTAAGTCATATATTTAGGTTAGTTTTTAGGTCAGGTCTTTCATATGATCTCGTAAATGAACCTTCATTCCATCCAGCTATTAATTACCAGCAGTGTACTTAGTTAAATGAAATGAAGCTGGGGGGGCATGCGCTCTAGCAGTTACGCTTAGGGGGCATCAAGCACAGTTTTCTCTCTGTTTCAAGCTTGTGCAAAAATGAAACCACTTTGAAGCATAGTTTTTCTCTGTTTCAAGCTTATGTGAAAATGAAACCTATCTTGAGTCAATTTCAGTTATTTTCAAGACTCATTAAACTCATGAAAATCCCGAGATTATTTTGCTATCTTTCATTCTCATAAAACACATGAAAATGCCGAGTTCTTTCCGTCTTTTCCTGCTCGTTAATTAAATTGAAAGTCGGCCACATGAGTACATTTTTATCCCTTTTTCGAACTCGTTAAAACTTACGAAAAAGTGAAAACCATGAGTACATTTTTATCCCTTTTTCGAACTCATTAAAACTTACGAAAAAGTGAAAACCATGAGTACATTTTTATCCCTTTTTCAAACTCGTTAAAATCTACAAAAAAAGCGAAACTACTGAGTATACTTTTATCACTTTTTCGAACTCTTGAAAATTACGAAAAACCGAAACCTTGGAGTTCTCTTTTAAGCCCTTTTCAGACTCTCTAAACATGAAAAGATTGCCGAGCACTTGATTATTCGAACTCGTTAAAGTAAATGAATGATCGTCCCTTCAGTATAAGTTTACCCCTTTTACGGACTGAAATGGACTATTTACGAAAAAGGTATACATTGACTAATTACGGTCAATAGAGTTCTCTCCCGCATTATTTTATCCTTTTTCGGGCTCAAGAGACTAAATTTACGAAAAAGTACACCCATGGAGTTTTCTTAAGTTTTTTCTTCTGACTCCCTAAAATTGAAAAACACCGAGTTTCTCCTATACTGGACTCGTTAAAACTTAACAGTAAAGGACCTGTTTAATTTTCAACAAGAACGAACCACTCCTTCTTAGGGTTCGAATCTTAAACTAAGTTGGACTCATCCGAAGGATGAGCTTATAAACAAGAAAATGTTATCCTCCTCAAGCTTGTCAAAAATAAAGAGGTACTTGCCAGAAATGGTGGGGGAAAAGAGAGAAAAACGAACCTGTTTGTCACATCTTGATTATTCATAAAACCGTTAACCACTCTTGAACACGACGCTTTTTGTCCACCTGGGTTGGGAAATCCTTTGCCTAACAGTTAATCAAACCACATTGAAAGTCTTCAGCCGGTTTCTGGGTATTAGCTTTGGGTCAATTGTCACCAAACCATCTGTAGTGTCGTTATGTGTTCAAGAGGGCAGTTCAAATAAACCATTCATCTGCAAAATATCTGTCATCCATTTTTGACCATCCCTGAGTCAGTCCTTGCCAATATATTTTCAAAACTTGATCTATGATTTCGTGTTGTGGGCTTGCCTACGACGGATCACTTTCTATCGACGACAGCTCATTATCTAGGAAGTTGATCTAGAAATCGTCAGTACCTTGAAATTTTCATGCCTCAATGGCAGGTTTCTCGCTTTCGACGACAGGTTACATCATTGACCTTCGATTGAATGATTCCGTGACATGTTCGACTTCAGCTCATTCATTCACATTTCATGGATTGTACTGAGTACTTTGAGAACCATTGACATTACTGGTGGTTTCTCTCACACTTGTTAACAGTTCACATCATTGACTGGTAATCAAGTGGTTTCTACCATGTTCGACTTCAACACATTTATTCACATGGATAGAATCGTACTAGTTCGAGATACGGAAATCAAGACCCTGGATCTAGTTTCTACCATCCAGGCTGAGAGGAGTTTTATTATTATACAGTAGACTATTCATTACAGATGGTTGCGCCCATACTGTGTCTACACAATTGATGTAATATTAAAATCATTTCTGTATCAGAATAAGTTTAGTTAGTTTTTTATCTGAGTATGGGAATGCCTACCTCAGCGATGATATGTTTACATATATATATTTTGCATTGAATGTTTTTATAGGTTCCGACTGGGGTGTCCACAGGATGATCCTTGAAATGATAAAGTACTTCACTCTTCATATATGACAGACTTCATCTTCATCTATTCCAGACTTCGCACTTTAGGGGGCAATCTGTTACACTAAAAAATTGTCACCTTGACATTATGCTGACTGTATGAGCTCATTAAACACTCATACATGCCTCCTTTGCAAGTCTTACAACCTTTGTTCCTCATTCCAAGCCTCAGAACTGGAAGAAAAACCCTAAAAATCTCTAAAACTCAGGGTACGCAGGTAACATGAGACCTTCTTGTGTTTTTAGCTAGGGTAGGCAGGTAATGTGAAGAGAAACTGCGTTCTAGAACGCATTTTTCCAGTGTAATGCCTGCGGAACCCCTGTAAAGTCAAAAAAGCGCGAAATTAAACTGAAAAAGTTGAATTTTGGTCAATTCTGGAAGGTTCTAGATGAGATTTTTTGGGGATGAGTACGCTTTAGTAAGGTGCATGTATCCCACACCTTAAGGAACTAATCCCTTGATGTGAGGAGCCTATCCCTTTGAAGGAGGATTCTATCCCTTTAAAGGTGGAATCTTAACCTCCTCATCTGCTCTATAAAAGGAGGCATTGGGTATCCTCAAAGGGTTAAGTAAAAAGAAGTTAAGTTAAGAAGATTTGGGTGAAGATTTTGATGTGAAGAAAACTAATGGAGGATTGAAGAATATTTTGATGGGTAGAATATTTGAGTTGAAGTGCTGTTGAGATTTAGATTTCCTTCTGCTGAGCTTTTGAGAGGAAAGATCACATACCTCTTTATGCTTATGGAGGAAGAGTGCAAGACTTATCAAAGTAGAGGAGATTCCTGCTTCGGACCCCGGGAAGGCCTTTCGAACATCAAGGCTAAGGTTGTAAGGTTCTTCTGTATATTTTAAGATTAATACAATCAAGTTTTGTTTTTCTCAATAAATTGTCGTTCGATTTTTTATTTCAATAAGCTGTCGTTTGATCATTTATTTCATAGATTCCTTGATCACTATGATAGGTATGTTTTATGATTATTTGTTATACAGGTGCTATTGATATTTTCTTGTTTGTGATTGCAGATCAACGAAAGATGATACTTTCTTGCGAAAAAAGAGCTCTTGTTGTGACGAAGGATTATTGATGCGACAAAATCGCTACGACCGCAAATAAGCATTTGGATCTAAGGTAGGATCGACACCTTCATAGCATTTATTTGTAAAACAAATATATTTAGAGAAAGACAAAATTAGTTGTTCATTTGTTGCTAGATTGTCTTCTGACACTAGGGAGATCGGTCTTGTCCGCAAGAACGATTTATCCGGCCAACACTAAGCCCACTCTAACAAATGTTGCAGTACTTGATGCATGGCAAAATAAAGTCACAAGGGCGAGGAGGATTTTTTTGGAAGGTGTACGAGACCACATTGTCTCAAGCCTTCATGGGAAAGCCACTCCATTTGCAATGTGGAAGGCTTTGACGGATCTTCTCCAAAGCAGCAGCGACCATAGGAAATTTGCGCTGCAGGATAAACTCAGAAAGATCAAGATGGAAAAGAACAACACTATTCCGGTATACTTAACAAAGTTTGTTCAATGCAGGGATGAGATTGGGAATGTAGGAGTAAGTGTTGTTGATGATTTGGTGAGCTTGGCTATCTTGGGACTTCCTAAGAGTTGGCACAGTTATGAAGACTCTGTCAACAGACGGGAAAAATTGTTGGATTGGGAACGACTGTGGTCGGATCTAGAGTAGGAGGAGTTTAGGCGGAACACCATAGATGGATCTTCATCAAAGCTTGATGATGAATAGGATTGTGCTTTGGCTGCCAAGGCGAAGAAGGGGAAGGGGAATAAATTACATTCTAAATATGAGGCCGATGAAGATAGCAAGGAGCACAACGCGTCCAAAGTGAAGTGTTTTCACTGTCACGAGTATGGACATATTACCACAAATTGTCCACATAAGAAGAAGAACAAGATGGCTGCTAGAGCTGCAACTGGTGAGGCTCTTGCCTCACAATTTGAGCTTGACTTCTCATTGATCGCATGCATGGTGTCAAGTGCATTGGGATCGGGGTGGTACTTGGATAGTGGTGCTTCCTTTCACATGACAAGAGATGAGAAACTTTTCAGTTACTTGGAGGAGAAAGATATCCAGATGCATATTGAGTTGGGCGACGATGGACGATAATGCGACTAGCATTGGTACCATTACCTTTCAGAGGGCTTCAAGTAAACTCTTTCATTTAAAATATGTTATGCATGTTCCAGGTTTGAAGAAAAATTTAGTCTCAGTTGCAATGTTAGAGGATAGAAGCTATGATGTTGTCTTTAGTGAAGGAAAAGTTTTCATGCGACACAATGCAACATGACAAGCCAAGAAGGTTGGGATTCGAGTTAAGAATATCTATATACTTGATGTAGATGGGATTTATACTTAGCTTCCTATTGTTGGGAAGTGTGAGAAATCCATGAAATTGGTGCTTGAGAGGGAGAATAATTTGCATGCAGGTTAGAGTGAACCTCGGGGTGTGGAGCAGCCACAAGATGAGGATCATGGAGTGGGAGAAACCACTCATGCAGATAAATTTTGTTCCAAGTGGGCAGAGGGAGTGCATACGGCTATACCACCAGGTGAGAGGTGGGGCGACATGCATGAGTAACCCCAAGAAGAAATTTCTGGGTAGGATTCATTGAGATGGTGTGGATCTCATGAATTGAACCTAGATACGAGGGGCCCACAGTACAACAGTAGCAGGATCAGTTGGATGGATGCAGTTAGATGTCGTGAGGACATGAAATGAAAGTGACAATGTTAGATATTGGAGAGCGGATCAGAGTTGACAACAAGTTCAAAGTGCATGGGTGCAGAGGTCAACAACGCAGTGGTTCTTGAATACATGTGCAGTTGGTACCAGCAGAAGTTAGAAGACTTTTATGACAAGTGCATTATACTGATTCAGTTGTTTGGAGGCTATTCAGTGTCAGAAATGTTGCATGTGTGAGAAACACTAGAGAAGTGTTGCATACAAGATATGTAGGGCGCATGCAAAGGTTGCAGGGTGAATGCATGGAGTTGCATGTCGCATGCAAAGACATTCCTTTGTTGTTGAGAGGGAGTGTTGAAGTTTGCAACAAGAAACAGTGAAATTGGCATCCGGAAACAACATCCTTGATCCTAGTGAAAAATAAGCACCTACACTAGGTGGGGCCCACACAGGATATTTTTAGGTTTATGTCTATTTTTAGAATGTTGAGCAAAGTCTATTTATAAATGGTTGAGCAAAATATATTTATGGATGGGTGTATATTTTTTGGAATACATGTGCGAAATCAGTTCGTGGAATGCAAGTCGATTATTATTATCTCTTAATAATAATTAGACAATAAATAATAATCTATTCTCTTGAAGCACTTGATTTCAGTTAACTGATGTGGCAAACCAGTTGATTAAAGGAATTTCGAGTTAAGAGGTTGGTTGGTGGGACATGCAAGTGGACTTCATTGTAACTGAGTGATACAAAGTTGTAATAGAGTTGGATGTGTAGCTATGTGAGTTGTAAAGTAGTTTAACTCAATTAAGTAAGCTAAACTCAGTTGTGCTAGTTGTAACTATTTGTAACTAAAGATAAACTAGTGAGAGATCAGTGAATTAAATATTAAATTAATTCAATAATTACTTTGTTACAAGAATTGATTTAGTATTGATTTGAGAGATATGAAAATTTATTAGTCATAAAAACTACTCCAATGCATCATTTATTTCATGTATTCAATTTTTTAATAGTTATGCAAAGATAACATTGAAAATGAAACTACAGAGTGTTATGAATTTGGGGATTTTTAATATTTTTCGCCACATAAAAAACATGGAAATACCAAATAATCAATTGACGGTGCATTTTACAACTCATTATGGAAGTGATTGTGACTTGTATCCCATCCATCCAAAAGTTTGATTTCAACATATGTTGGACCATTATAATTTGTTGTACGAAATAAAAAGAATTGTAAAATAAATTTAATGGAGAGAGCTATAGCAATGACACCATATCAATTATTATAAAATAAAGAAATCAAGTTTTTTTATTTTTATTTTTTTCTTCTTCTTCTTTTTAACCATATATATATATATATATATGAAAAAACTTCGACAAATGCACACAAGAGAGATACAAGGATCAGTTGCTTCATAAATTCATAGTAGAGATGGATGAAAAAGAAAAAAATCTTTCTCTTGTCAAACTAAAACAAGGAAGGAATTCAACTCTAAACCTTCTAAAACTTAATCAACTGCTTGTTGATTACAAGATTAGATTCTTACAAATTTCTTATACAAAATATACAAAAACATAACATAATCAAGAATTGATCAAAATGCACCCTCGTATAGAACCAAGTGAGTTCATAGTTTGCTAAGTGTTGGCATCTCTTTCTGTGTAGTCTTTCCTACCTAATGTTAGAAGGGCGGAGGGTGGGATGTGGGGGGGGAGGGAGTTTCTTCAAAACTTTTTAGAAGGATGGAGAGAAGGAGCATTATCACCTTCCTTCTCTTTCTCCTTTTTTGTAGGTGAATCTTCTTTTTATAGTATTGAGGCCTTATCTTGAGAAGTTTTTGAAGAATATGTATTCTCTAATTACACCCGAATTTATGATGTCTTGGGATCATGAACCTCGTCTACTTCCTCCTAAGATTGGAAAGCTCCAAATTTTTTATTAGAGTGAGATTTGGGCTTGGAGGGAGGCTGAGACCTAAAGGAAGGCTAAGACCCCCTTGGAACATGATTCTTTCTCTTTTGAAACATGATTAAAGCCTTTCTAATCATTATTGTGAGGAGTTGGATTCAACTTAGAAAGTGATGGAGAATCTTTGATGATTGGACAACTTTTTGCAAATTGTCCACACTCATGGAAAGTGTTACATTTAAAAGGATCTTGCTTATGATAAAGAGATTGAAGATGGCTCCATCCCTCCAATTCAAGTTGGATTGCCTCAGGAAACCCCTTATCAAAACATATTTCATTCATATTCTAACACAAGTGAGAATGTTTCCTTTAAGCTCTTCATGGGTTATATCATGACCCAATTTGTTTTTTATTGCTTTGAAGGTATCCTCACCTTCAAGGAAAATAGGGAAATGTGGAAGTCTAACTCAAACAGGGGTTGAAGGGATTTACATGTTCATATTAAAATCAAGGGTCTCATTGGATAGGAAAATTCCCTCAGAGCTGATGAAGTAAGGACTAGATTTGAATAGTAGATCCTCGGCTTCTTTGCTTTAAAAAATAAACATAAAGAAATCTTTACCTTAATAAAACATTGCAACAAGGTCATGATCACCCAAATGCTTAGCAATGCATTTGAATACAATGTCAAAATTGGGCCGAAGCCTTGTAAACTTACCTATTAATCCTCTCTCTTATTCATATACTTTCACATCCATCACATAGGGTTTTTCTTTATAATTGACATTTTGAACCAACATATGTGACTCACCATCAATATGAATGTAAGATGAGAACGATGGATCATTACTAGGATTATATATATATTAGAGAAATCAAAATATAAGAGAGTCGACTAAAAAACCTTAAACTCTAAAAACCTAAAGTATAAATATATAGTAATATGCAGATAATATTATAAGTGTGAGTTCATTTAAATATTTTGAAATTCCTAAGAATATTAATTGAATTATATATTAAATAATATATTATACTCAAATTATTATATAAAGAATGTAATATACTATGATATTATATAAAGAATATAAGAATATATTATATTATATAAGAATATAATATCATAAGTATAATATAATATATATATTAGATTTGAGTATAATATAGAATATAATATGTTAGAAATAATGTAATATACTACATTAAAGAACATAGAATATTATATTCTTTATTAAAATAACATATCATTATCATTTGTAATAAAAATATTATTATTTGTTGATATGTAATCCTTCAAGATTGAGATAATATTTTGTAAATATGTATATGCAAAATGAAAATATGAAGAGATATTAGGAATTTGGCTTCTGTGATCCATAAATTATGTATCAAATCTTTCGGTGAAAATCACATTCGAGTAAATTGTGTCGACGTGTTGCAAACCACATAGTATCAAATCTTTAGGTGAAAATCACATTCGAGTAAATTGTGTCGACGTCTTGCGAACCACACTATGTGGTTCGCAACACGTCGACACAATTTACTCGAATGTGATTTTCACCGAAAGATTTGATACATAATATGAATATATCTTGGAATATGAATCCCAATAGTCTCTCCTCTGTGTGTATATATCAAAGTTATTCTTTATAGAAATTAAATTTCGTGGAGCTCCAAATACCTGGCTTGACATAGTATCAGAGTGCAGGTCCGCAAGTCCAAATTTGACATTCTTTTGCCACTATAACTCCTGTCATTTTTGCCCTGTTCTTTCTATGTGCCTACTAGAACTTGAGTTTTCTCTATATGTTTGACCTATGAGTTGAAATTCGTTTGTTTCCTCTCTATGTGGCTAAGATAGGGATAGTTGAATCTATTTTTGGGCACTGTACATGCTCATTCCTTATTCTATGTGTGTTGATTCATATTCTCTATGTGAAGATTCAATCATTTGGTGTGTTTTGTAAACAAAAATTCGTGTTGAATGTTGGAGCGTGAGTTCATGTGTTGGTTGAACTCTGTTGAAGTTAAGTTTGTGCATTGGTTGAAATTTATTAAAGTTTGTGCGTTGGTTCATATACAACGTTCAAAGTTCGTTGGACATTTTCTTGTTTCATTTGTGCAGCTTGAAGTCCATCCATTACATATCTCTATTTAGTATATATTCATTCATTCTCTATGTTGAATAATATGCCTTTGTGTTGTATTGGATGAAGATATGAAACCCCAAATTTATCTTCAAATCCCAATGAATGTTGCAAATTGCATAAGGCATATCCAACAAAGAATTGAAGGTTATGCTATGTTTTCTTTGAGGATATCCATGATATCACCTATGCATGACAACGTGAATGCAACACTGAAGTAGTGAGTTATATATGTTTATGTGTGTAGTTTGACATTGTATGTGTGTTGAGTTTTGAATTACCTGCGTTGAGAAATGTTTGATGTGGTTGAATAGTGGACTATGGTGAGGGTCGTATAATTCATGTGTTGAATTTATCTGATTTGTGGGTTGTATAATTTATACATACACTTTGAAGGCTGAAACATTTATACATGTGTTAAATCATTGTTGAGGTTCCATTCACATATACATGAGTCAATCTATTCATACATGAAGTTGAGAGTCGGTCGGTTCAATTGTACATGCGAGTTGGTCTATATTGAGAGACTGCATCCTTTTTCTAGGTTATTATGAAGACAAACTTGTATGATGAGTCTTTGTTGAGATAATTTCGTCAAAAACTATTGCTGCAAGTATTTTGTCTATTTAGATTCCAACTCAAAATTTCATTTCATAATGCGTTTACTCATCTTAATAGCTGGAGTAGTTCTCGCCAACAAAGAGAACTGCCATGAATGGTCCAAAAATATAAAGCATGCCCTCATTTTCAATGAATTATGGAAATCAGTATGTGAAGGAGAAGGTGGGAATCCACTTGAAAAACCCACATTAGAAAAAGAACTCGCCATACAGGAGAACACGAAAAATAAGGCTTATGTCTTGATTCTTGCATTAGTAAATGAAGAGGTGAGTCATTGCATTGCACCATTTACTAATGCCTTTTGTGCTTTAAATAATTTGAAAGAATCATATGACTTAAACTCTGAGCTTGAGGTAGTTCAACTAATGATCAAACTCTTCAATATTGAATTGAAATACGATGATCCCCTTGCCATAACCTCTTAAATTAGAGATATTATGCATGGATTGAAGCTACCAATGTTAAAATGGATTTTCCCGTCAAGGCACTATATCCCACATATTCTCGCTACCTTTAATAATTACAAGCCAGTGGTAAACTTAAATAGATTACTTTTGATTCTCTTGTGGAAAAGTTTGCAAAAAGAGAGAAATATTTTGGAAAGAGGAAGATAAACGCTTAGTATTCTGAATGTAATGCTTCCTCCCACATTTACCCGCTTTCACTAGTATGCTAGGGTAAACATGGGATGAGAGCTACTATGACATGACTCAACCTCCTAACTATAGTTAATGAAGTGGAATCAACAAACTAAAACTTTACTAACCTTCCTTCGGAGATACATGACCCCCAAGAGTTAAACCACCCCTCTAGGTGCCCAAGCCTTGAGTGAGATTGATTTTTCACTAACTTGGACTCCTAGCCGCAAGCATGACACTTCATCCATGTAACTGTAGGCCTCCAATCGCATGCATAAGCCTACAAGGTAGCGACTACAGTCCCAATTTCTTAGCTATGAGCCTACAACCCTAGAATCACTGCCATCTTTTCAAGGCTTGTCTCTAGACCACTGCCCAGAAATCAATGGGACTTTCTAGAATGATAAATAACATCAAGATAAATCTATTCTTACAAAACCTAATCAAGGACTTAACCTAACCATGACAATCATTCAGTTAAACATATTGAGAAAATGTAATCTACAGGTCATAAATGCATATTGGAACATAAGGGACTTATATGTATCTGAGAATCATCAAGAAGGTATAATTCCCTCTCATAATAGCTATAATAACATCTATTAACTCTTGCTTTCATTAATCGTTCATCAACAAATCAACATATCAAGAGCCATAACTAGAACTTGTTATGAAGCCTTGCTTATAACCAACATATAACTAGAATAATACCATGGCATAGCAACCATCAAAGCCACATAATAACAAGTACAAATACTCATGAAATACAAGAGGAAATATCTCATATTAACATATGCAAAAGCCAACCAAGTCAGGTACTACCACGTACCACCCGACCATATATTGAGTTGAACCAAATGTTTCTTTCAACCAATCATCCTCATGCCATATTCCAAGCACGAATGTGGGACTCAAGTCAAAACAACCAAAGCTTCCTGGAGATCAAACCACCTCCACCCTCAGGCTTTACTGCAATCCCGCCAAAACTGGTCAAGGGATTCCTAGGCCCAAACAAGGGTATAAACAACCTGGCTTTACCACAATCCCACCAAACCATTCAAGGGATTCCTAAGCACAAAACAAGAACATATACTACCAAGATTTACCGTGATCCTGCCAAAAGCGGTCAAGGGATCACTAGCCCCAAAACAAGGTTGGATGCCTCAGAGTTCTTCACCAATACCTTGAGGAATTTTCTTGTCTCCACCCTCAAAAATTACCACAATCCCACCAAAATTGGTCAAGGGTGTCCTAGGCCCTTGGTATTATTTCTTCAGACCAACTCACCCGGTTCCAAAACCATCCGAAAATCCAAAGCTCAACTAAGTAACAAAACCCCATCACTCCATGGATATCTAGAAATGGAAAGGAAAGGTTGAAACTGTAGTCACATCTAGCAAATTCCATGCCCATGACAACAAAAGAACCAAATGCATGCATGCATGTACCATGAATTCACCAACCAACTAGGAAATCACACATGAAACTTGGTAACCGCAAGTATTATTGTTGAAGCTACTTGATCCAACTTTTCATTGCTTTCCTTTCTCCTATTTCCTTTATTTTCACAAATAAATGTCGATTAATACCACTTTTTATTTATCGATGCATTTTCTAATTTTCATATCCATAATAAACCAAAATTGACACCCACTAGGATGTTTTTCCCAACATTCAACTTGGAATACATGTCCCATGACCTTGGCCTTGTTTTGCCTTTATTAACTTTATTACATGAACTTTTAACACGGGGTTGTTAGACTGAAGAAGTTGTGTTCCCTGCACAAAAATATAATAATCATGCACAAGATTCTTCTAGAGGAAGAGGTGGAAGAAGAGGACATGGAATGAAGAATAACAGATGTGAGGGGGGGGGGGGACATTATCCAGGAGGAATAATTGATCTTCATTGTGTACGTTGCAATAGAAATGGACATTATGCTTCCAGATGCAAGCTCTCTTGGGACAAAATCAAGCAAGAAAGAAATGAAGAGAAAGGTAAATCACCAAATATAGGAAAAGATAAAGCACCTAAATCTGCACATTATATTGTGGTACATTGTGATATTGGAGTAACTGAAGACATATTTAAAACTTCACTTGCTTCATGGAAAGATGCATTGTTGCTTGACTTGAGTGCAACTTCCCACATGGCCTTTCAGAAATATTTTTTTGAAGAATTTAGTGACAATGTAAATGGAATAGTCTACTTTGCAGACAAGTCAAAATTGAAGCCATCTAGACTTGGCACCATTAGGCTCAAATTACCTAGTCTCCCTGACTTTATTCTACATGATGTTCTCTACCTTCGAGAATTGAGAAGAAACTTGGTATCCTTGGTTCACATCTGCCAACAAGGACACTCCATTCACATGTTTTATTGTAAAGTTGAGGTGAGAAAAGCATCAGACCACTCACTTGTTATGATGGGAATAGAAGAAGAAAGAATCTTGAAGCTGCAAGGAACCTCTACTCGTGCAAAAAACTATGCATATAGTTGTTAGTATGATGAAGGTACATTGCCATCCAATTGTTTATGGCGTGCTAGATTTGGACATCTATGGGAATAGAAGAAGAAAGAATCTTGAAGCTGCAAGGAACCTCTACTCGTGCAAAAAACTATGCATATAGTTGTTAGTATGATGAAGGTACATTGCCATCCAATTGTTTATGGCGTGCTAGATTTGGACATCTGAATTATGACAATATTCCTTTATTGGAGAGAAATGGCATTAGTGGTTTTCCAACCATTCCTATGAAACTGAGGCAATGTGATGCTTGTATCTCTAGAAAACATAACAAGAAACCATTTCATGATTCTCTTTGTAGAGAACATAGAAAACTTGAACTTATGCATTTTGACTTGTGTGGCCCTATGCATGTTCCTTACGCAAATGGAAATACATACATGATTACTTTATTGATTACTACACCATAATGTGTTGGGTATATCTGTTGAAGAAAAATTCTGAAGCTTTTGAAACTTTCAAAAGCTTTAATGCATGCATTGAAAATAATAAACAATCTCATATTCGATCTATTCATATTGATAATGGAAAATAATATACTTCAAATCAATTTGAAAAATATCTTCTCCAACATGGGATTCAACATCAAACAATTGTTTGTTATAATCCTCAACATGGCGGTGTATCTGAAAGGATGAACAAGACAATCTTAATTATGGTTCGTTCAATGATGTTTTTCAAAACTGTTAATTTTATGTTCTTGTTTGATGCAATTATATGTGTAGTGTATATTAAAAACATATGTACATCTCATTCTCTAAAAAAAAATACTCATAATGAAATGTAGTATGGCGACATTCCTTCGACAAGGATGTTATGTAGGTAAATCCTCTCTGTGGACAGAGACAATCCCTCTAGCCCTAGGGTGGGTCTAGTAACAAGGAATCATGCTAGATTGTAGGTTCCTAGACATTTGAATGAAAGAGGATGCGATAAGATGGCCTACCTGTGGTCCAAAGTTGTCGTCGACACTTGTAGTGATGATGAGAACCTCTCGCTCCTAATCGAAGGCGAGTCACAACCCTTTCACTTATCACGTTTTAACACATGCACAAAGATCAGAAAATGATAACCACCTACCACATACTAATTTCATCCAAAACTACTTGTAAGTCAGAGAAGACTAGCATATTGCATTCGATAAAGACAAAACACAAGACGGGAACCAGACAATAGTCACTTATATTAATAGGTAGAAAGAAGAGATACAACCATGCTCTGACGTTGCGGTCTCCTCCAGCGGGGCTCGGGTGAAGCACGTCTCAAAGCTCGTCGGGGAATTCGGATGGGGTAAGAGACCTCTCGATGGATTTCTCCTTGTTCTACCTTCTCAATAACTCAGTTATTCAACTATAATGTGTTCAGCTCTTCAGTTGTATAATTCAGCTAGTTTTCATAAAGAGAGAAAGCTTGTTTATATAGAGGGGAAGGAGGAGGTTGGGATCTCTACAAAGGTGGAAGGGAGGCCTATCCTTTAGGAGTGTTCCAAGGGAGGTGGAAACTACTAACTAAAGGAGGAGGCCTGTGGTTGTTTCAGTTCAACCACTCCCAATGACTCATCCCGGAGGTGGTTGGAATGGAACCTCTACCTCTATTTAAAAAAAAAAAAAATCATGAATAGCTTGGCGCGGGCATTACACTGGGACAGAGCGCCAGGTGGCGCGGGCCCTAGTGTTAATCTTCCACATCGGTGCGAGGGCAGAACTAGCTACTCGCGCTAAGGCAAAACACAGGGATTTTTACAGCTCTTCTCAAGGAAATGTCAAGAAGAATAATGTTTCCTTCATCAAAAGGGATGCAATGATGTTATTTGCAAGGCATGACACTATTCAGAAGTCACATAAATGACCCTCCAATGTGCGGGATGGGGATTGCAGGGACAGTGACAAAATGTTGTGTAACAAAGGCATATTAGGGTTTTAGTTCCACCTGTTATGCCTTGATACCTAACATAAAAATAAAAAAAGTGGTGCAAGGAGCCAAAAGTGTATCTTCTTAGGGTACTCAAATACCTCTAAATCATATCGTCTCTATGATGAAGTAAATAATAAATGTATATTGTCTAGAGATATGTTTTTTCTTGAATCTTCTAGGACTGACATTTTTGTTGAGTGACAACTTGATCACTTGGACATATTCAAGAATGCAAAATCATTTCATAAAAGTGATAATTATATTCCACATCTTGAAGGGGGATCCCTATCTTGGATCATTCAATGGAATTTCCTTTTAAAGCAAGCTCTCCCCCTCTCGAAGCTCCAACCACTGATCAAGAAGAATATAAAACCGTCCTCCCACATCTACCCAAGTAAGTGGCTAGCTAGGGTAAATATGCGAAGAGAGGCTACTATGATGAGATTAAACCTCCTAAGTGACCTCAAGGAAGTGAAATTGACGAAAACATATCTTACAAACATTGTACATCAACAATAACATCCCCAAGAGGCAACCCAACCATTCAGGCATCCTACCCTTGGGTACCACTGACCTTTTGAGCACTTGTACCTCTGAACTCAGCACAAGTCTGCATGCCTGCGTCTGGGAGGCTCTGGGCGCATGCACAAGCCTATATTCCAACGTCTAGGGATTAAATTACCTAGTGTTGTGCCAACGTCCCTGAGATTTCAACCACTTTTTTAGGCCCAAAGCCTAGTTCACTGCCCAGAACTTCATGACAAGTTCAGAGATGATTTGTAACCACATAACAATGATGCAAAAGAAAACACATCAATAAGGACTCAGCTGGACCCCTCCTAGCCATCATAGGAATTTCTTCAAACATGTCACAAACATGGAAACTACAGGTGTAAACAACATATTTGAGCATAGAGGTCTCATACTTATCTAAGAATCGTTAAGAAGAATTGTTCTCTTACATCATTAACTACATTACCATCTATTTGACCATAGATACATCGTTCATTCATTTACAAGTAAAAACATGGGGAGAACCACACATCATCATTTATACAATACATACTCATAACCAGCATAATAACCACAAAAATATGAAGGATACATTAGCCATAGGATTCACATGATAACAAGAATATTTACCCATAAATACAAGAAGAAAAGAGATCTTATTTCCATAAGAAAAATGCAATTAGGTTCGGGACTTCCACATTCCACCCAGCCATAGACATGGCTGAGCCAAATCTCTCTTCAGCTAGTCACCCATGTGCCATATTCCAAGCATGAAAGTGGGATATCATCAAACACATAAATCAAAACCAATACAGGGCTTCTAGAGGCCAAACCACCTCAACCCTCGACCAGTGATTCTACCTCACGGTCAAACATCACAACCATCACAGATTGGTTTCTACCCGAGTTGTTCCATGGCTCCAGAGTGTTTGTTTCAACCATGGATTCCAGGACTAGTAACTCAACCCCAGTTGTTACAGGGCTTCCATATTGTTTGTCCAACCAGGGATTCCAGGACTAGTAACTCAACTCACCTAGGGATTCTATAGCGTTTGTCCAACCGAGGCTTCTGGGACTAGAAACCCAACCCACAACTACCTGTCGGGTTTCCATAGTTTTTGTCCAACCAAGGCTTCAAGAACTAGTAACTCAACCCACAACTAAAGGAACATGAGGATCAACCAGAAAACAAATAATGAAATTGAACCCACAACACCATGGATGCCCATGAAATGGAAAGGCTAGGAAAATCCATTGTCAATCCAGGCAATCCTCCATGCAAATGATTGATCATGACCGAGAAACCACATGCGTACACCATGCATGCCAAAACTAGTGAGGAAAAAACACATGCGACTTGGTACCTGCAATAAAAACCCATTGTAGCTATTGATCCCGATGTCCTCTTGCGCTTTCCTGCTCTTCCTTTTCCTTCTTGCTCTAGATCACCAAGTGTGGCACATCGTCCAAGAGATCTCCAATAAAACTCTAAGTATCTAAGGGTATGAGAGAGAGAGAGAGAGAGAGAATAATGAGAGAGCACCAAAACTGAACTCACAAAAGGTACCAACTGATCCTCACAATAATTTTTATTGATGAGGCCTCTTTTTTCTTCATTTTCCATTATTTTTCTTTATTTTCCTCCTCACATGCAACCTGTGACCTTTCATCTCCCTTTTCTCCTAATTTCCATTATTTTCATAAATAAATGTGTCAAAAATACTTTTTGCCTCTTTAATGCCTTAACCATTTCCTTTGCAATTATTCCATAGCCATAATAAACCATGTGAACACTCGCACTAGGATGTTTTTACCAACATTCAACTTGGAATATGTGTCCCATAACTGTGGTTATTATTTTTCCTTTATTAACTTTTATTGCAAGAAATTCTCACCAGGGCTGTTATATAACCCTCCCCCTTGGGGGACACCGTCCTCGGTGTTCAATCACACATATACCTCAGCAAAATCATCGGAAGACAACATATTTCTCATGGAGCTTTATAAGACATCTCAATGCAATATTTACAATGATCACACTGTTGAGAAGCAAACCAACATAACAACATGAAAACATAATTACATGACACCCATATTGCTTATTGGAGCTTTATAACATAGCTCATGGCGATATTTACATCCATACAAATATATACATATACCCGAATGTCACATCAAAACATATATCAAAGCATCACCAAAACATATGCCAAACATATACGAACCATCACACCAAAACTGCTTTGCCTCAACTGACAAACAAGGAAGGATACATAGCCCGCATCTAATCTGCCATCTCCCATGCAGCTTCATCGGGCCCAAATTCCTTCCATTTCACTTTAAATTTCTCAATTTCTCAATTCCGGAGCATGCGCATATTTTTCTACAAAATTCAGTGACGTCCCGACTAGAATTCTCCTTCTGGATCCACCTGCAATACAAACCAGTCAATAACATGATTAACATATTTAACATATTTTTAAGTAATGACACATGGAAAACATCATGGAACTTCACTGAGGAAGGCAGTGCAAGTCGATAGGCTATTGGCCCAATCCTCTCAATGATCTTGAAAGTTCTACAAAACCATACTTCCAGCTTGGCACATGATCCAATCCGCAAGGAGCTCTTCTTGGCTTGATGTGCAAGTACACATGTTCCCCAACCTAAAACTCCTTGAACAACCTCTTCCAATATACATATATCTTTTGCCTATCCTATTTTTCTTTCAAATTATTCTTGATTACTTGCATTTCTTGTTCCATTTATGTCAACATGTCTGGTCCAATCAACACCATGTTAACTAAATCACTCCAAATTATGGGAGTATTGCAACACCACCCATACAATGCCTCAAATTGAATCATCCTTAATGATTCCTTATACCCATTGTTGTAAGCGAACAATACCAGTGGAATATACTCTTCCACTTTCACTGTTGATGCATCACATACATCCTCAACATGCCCTCCAATATCCAGTTGACCCTCTGTCTGTCCATCTGTTTGCGCATGATAAGTTGTGCTAAATGTCAAATTTATGCCCAAATCTGCAAACAACTCCTTCAAAAACTTGGAAACGAACTTCACATCCCTATCTGACACAATATTATTTGGAACACCATGCAATCTGACCAAATTTCTGAAGAACACCTATGCTACATCGCAAGCTGAGAATGTAGACTTCATTGGAATGAAGTGTGATACCTTTGTCAGCATGTCCACAACAACCATGATGGAATTGTGTTGTATCACTTTTCTTTTCAAACCTATGATGAAATCCATGGAAATGACCTCCCATTTCAATTATAGTATCGCAATTAGCTATAACAGTACACCTGGGTTCTTACACTCTTCCTTAACATGCTAAAATTCCAGACACCTAGCCACAAACTCTGCAATGTCTCTCTTCAAGTTCGGGCAATAATAAAAATTCTTTACTGCCTTCAGCGTATTTAGATAGCCTGGGTAAACTTAATATGGTTTTGCATGAAACTCTCTCAATATCACCTTCTTGATCTCACTACTATCTTGCACATATATCCTATCTCTAAAACTGGCCAAACCATTTTATGTGAGACGATAATCCATATCCTGTACTCCTATACATGTACCTGCAGTCTGTTGTAAACAATCTCCATGTACTTTCCATCATGCAGACCTACCTGCACAATATTATCCTCTAAATCTATCCCATAGGAGTTCATAGCTGCTATGTGATTTTCCTGTATCTGTTTGCTAAGAGCATCTATGACTTTGTTCTCTTTACCTTTGATGTACCTAATCTCGAAACTCACTAACCGTGGCCAACCATCTCGCTTTCCTAGCGTTCAGATTCAGTTGGTCAAATAGACACCTCACTATGATGTGATCACTCATCAATACAAACCGTTTTCCCAGAATATAGTTCCTCCACATCTTCAATGCATGTATGATCACTACCAACTCAAGAAGATGTGTCGGGTAGTTCTGCTTGTGCTCATTCTATTTATGTGAATCATAACATACTATATGTCCATCCTGCATAAGGACTCCACCAAGTCCTCTCTTACAAGCATTTTTACATACTACAAACTCCTTGTCCAGATCTACGATCTTCAACACTAGAGCATGTGTCAGCAATTTCTTAAGCTGCTCAAAACTGACCTCACACTCCTTTGTCCATTCAAACTTCTTACCTTTTCATTGCAATGATGTAATAGGATAAGAAATATGTGAGAAGTTCCTGATGAACCTCCTATAATAACATGCCAATACCATGAAGGATCTCACCTCATCCACATTCTTAGGAGCTACCCACTCCATGATGGCCCTTATCTTTTATGGATCTACTACGTTGCCCTCCTTGCAAACAACATGTCCCAAGTAATGCACCTCAGTATGAAGAAACTGCATTTTTTAAGCTTAGCATACAACTGAAGCTCTCTTAGCAATCTCAACATTGCTACTAAATGTTCAACACGATCTTCCTCGTTTTTAGATTCTTCCAGTATATTATCAATGAACACAATAACGAACTTGTCCAGATAAGGACGCAACACACTATTCATAAAGCACATAAATGTAGTTGGAGCATTAGTAAAACCAAAAGGAAATATGACAAACCCATAATGTGCATACATGGTCCTAAATGCAGTCTTGTAGATGTCCTCCTCTTTTATGTGTACTAGATGATATCCCGATCTCAAGTTGATCTTAGTGAACACTAGTGCTCCCTTCAGATGATCAAATAATCATGAATCCTTGGTAATTGGTAATTTTTCTTGATGGTCACTTTGTTCAATTGCCTTTAGTCCATGCACATTTTGAGAGTACTGTTAGACCCTATAAATTATAGGATCTCAAGGTGACTGGATACTTCATTTTTCGTGCAAGTTTTTCATTATTGAAAGGCTATTCAAAATTCAAATGATTTCAAATAAAAAGGAGAAAAAAAAGAAAATAAAAGAGGGTATAAAAAAAATAAAGAAAAAGAGAAGAAAAAATATGTAAAGGAAAAAAGGAAAAAAGAAAGAAGAACCCCAAAAAAGAAATATAACTGAAAGTGTTGCAAGTTCAAATGCCACTACTCTTTAGATAGGTTTGCCCAGTCATACAGTTTAATCATGATTGGATAGTTTTCAATTTCTGTTGATAGGTTAGAAAATAAAGATTCACCAAACTATTTAATCTTGGCTTATCAGTAGATAGGTAGAAAATGATATTGGTTCAACAGCTTAATCTGAACCAATAGGAGAAATAAGGGATAGGGGTTAGGTTATAATTTTAAAAGAAAATTTCCAATTTCTGCAAGTCTAAATGCACCCTACAAAGGAAGAAAAAATGTTAGATGAGTAGGTCGGGTAGGCAAATATGCAAAGGAGGAAGAAGCGAAAGGAAAAGGTGAAATGGAGACTTCTAAATCCTTTGAGACTAAATATGTTTTATCCCGAGCCCGTGCAAGTCCCGACAAGGAACAAATCGCAATTCGCATCAGCCAAATCGCAAAATCCCTTACCATTCATTCATTTCCCAAAATCCCCCAATCACCACTAAATCGTCTGATTTTCATTTTGCGATGTTAGCGGGTCCCACCTCCTTACCACATCACTTCCCCCTCCCCGCACTTCTCACTTCACAAGTGTAAAATGATAGCACTAACGAAAATGGCAAAGTCTACGATCTACGGGCTGTGGGCGGTCCTACCTTCCCTGCCACGTCACTTCCCCCTCCCTGCACTTCGCACTTCGTAATTGTAATAGGATAGTGCTAATGAAAATGGTAAAATCTGTGATCTGCGGGTTGTTGGCAGTCCCACCTTCCCTGCAACGTCACTTCTCCCTCCCCGCACTTCCCAAGTGTAAAAGGATAGCGTTAACAAAATGGTAAAGTCTGTGATATACGGGCTGTGGGCAGTCCCACCTTCCCGACCACATGACCTCCCACTCCTCGCACTTTGCACTTCACAAGTTTAAACATTTACTTCCGCCTCTCACAACTAAATCTGTCGATGCGCGATTTGCGATAGCTATGGGGCCCTCCCCGCGACGTCACCTCCCTATCCCCGCACTTCGTGCTCCGCAAGATTTAAGTTTTACCCCTACTACTTATTACTAAATCCTCCGACGTGTGATTTGCGATAGTCGCCGAGTCCCACCTCCTCACCATGTCATTCCCCCCGGCGCTCATCCCCGGACTCGGGCTCACAGTCCCGTCACCCCGTCGCATCAGCACTAAACACCTCTCACCTTACCCTCCATCTTTTCCCCTCACCTCGCCATCGACGACCCTCAATTCATTTCGGCCCCCCCTTCAGCCACTAGACATTAACAAAGGGGAAGGGGATCCAAAATGGGAGGTATCCATTACCACCTCCTCCTCCACGTGTCACGCTCCCACTGTTTTGCACCCCCCACTCTATTACCGCTTACCACCTGAGCCCCCCTCTGAAAATTTGCTTCTGTTGTCCTCCAAATCATTGTCACCCTGTGACCGTTGCCAATGCTGACACACCACGTCCTCCATTACCTGTCCACTTCGCCTCGTCACATCCCCTCCCACCAATAGCACCGTTGTGCCATGAATGGTCGGGAATTATCCAACGAACCTGTGCCAACTCAACGGTTACCCTCTAGCCACATGTTAAAACCCGAATCCACCGCGACGCCAAATTTTTCATTGTTGTTACTATTAAATTGCCACATGTTGTGATATTACAGACAACTGTAGAGGAAATCATGACCAGCCACCTTGGCCGAAGGGTAAATTTCACATGAAATAAGGAGCTATCAGCACTCTGTGAGCTTGGTTATAGTTCACGTTTCAAATAATTCACTTTTGATCCTAGTCCCCTTCGGTCTTACCCTTTCCTCAGTATCAATTCATATCGTTTCTCCCTTCTCTATTCCCCTTCTCTTGCAGCCCATTCTCCATTGCAGGTGAAACAGAGAGTGAAAAAGCAAATCATGCCTCCCAAGGCAGATTAGCAACCTTTCAATCCCATGGTCTACCCCTAGGTAGATGTTACACAGTAATTTGTCACCGTCCCTACCATTCCCCGTCCCGCACAATGGAGGACCCATTATGTGACCTGTGAGCAATGTCAAGCCTTGAAAATACCTTCATTTCATCCCTTTCCATGAGGAAAACATTCCTTCTGTTGATCATTTCCTGAGCAGAGCCCTAAAAACACCTGTTTTTGCATTGGCGCTGGTAGCCCGTTATGTACTCGCGCCAATGGGGGAAAATTAACACTGAGCCCGCGCCAATTGGCGCTCTGTCCCAGTGTTGCACCCGCGCCACTCTGTTTATGGAAAGTTTTTTAAAAAAGAGGCGAAGTTTCGATTACAACAACTTCGTGGATGAGTCATCAGGAGTGGTTTCGCTTGAATAACCACGACCTTCCTCCTTTGGCCTCTTGTTTCCACCTTATGGGGAACCTCCCAAGGGATAAGGCCTCCCTTCCACTATTGTAGGGATCTCAACCTCCTCCTCTCCTCTATAAATATAGCCTTCATCCATTGATGAAGGGGCTGAAAGGCTGAAGGGCTGATAGTCTTGAAGTGCCTAAGCTCTGAATCTCCATATTCCCAAGAGCCTTTGTGCTGTAAAGCACCCTCTCTTTCCCTTAAGGCTGACTCAAGTAAGGAGACCATTGTCACGAGACTCTGGAGAGGTTTTCCCTTTCCTTGGCGAGCTTTGCGAGACGTGGACGACTGGAGACCCGTTCGAAGGAGACCGCGACGTCAGAACTTGGTTGTAATCTTTCTTCGCTGGTTATTTTAATAGATGAGTATGATTATGGTTCCACTCCGTTTTCCATTATGTTAATGCGAGTAATATCTTTTCTGACCGATGTTTAGTTACGCATGCTGGTTCCTATGCTTGTATCTATTCGTTTATTCTATGTGCAGGTGTTCATCCGCGGAGATCGTGGAAGGATTGTGATCTGCCAGGACTGAAGGATGGGGACACTTCTTCTTCAGATCGTAGCGTTGGAATCCAGGTAGGCTTCTATTCCTAAGTCTCTCATTCGTAACTAGGAGCTTGCGTCATAGCATTGTTTGTTTGTTTCTAGACCCCTGCTGGGCTAGTAGGGATCGCCTCTGTCTGCAGAGGGGATTTACCTCCTCAACAAATTGGCGACTCCGTTGGGGATCCAGCTTGTTGTTTGATTTGTAAACTTTAGATAGAGCCTGAAGTACAGCCAGATAGCCTTCGAAACGCTTCTGCTTTGCATTAGCGGAGTAGATCAACGCTACTTCAGTCGATCTATGGTTTGGTTTGCAGACTGAACGACTTGGAGTCTTTGTCTTGCCTTGTCGTTTGTCTCTTGATTTTCCTTGCTTGATGAACCTTCTGGGTTGGGTTATTTTTGTGTTTTGGCTTTTGGTTCAGCCCCAGAGGATCAGATCTGACCTCTGTTTTTCTGAATTTTCATCTTTTCATGGTTGGCTTGATTGGCGCGGTTTCTAGCCTGACAGTCGCGCCAATTGGCGCAGGTTGCCAGTTAATCACTCGCGCCATCCCCTGTCTGGCGCGGATTACAGCCAGACAGTCGCGCCATTTCCTGTAGGTGGTAGGGTTATCCTTGTTCGGAAGTTTCTTTTGGTCAGTACTTTGCTTCTGGGTTTGTTTTAGATTCAGCTTGAAGTGGGAAGTCTGGTTGTGGTTGGGAGAAATTCTTTGTTTTTTCATTTTCAAGAATTGGCGCTTGTTGTCAGTTAGCAACCCGCGCCAATTAGCCATTGGCGCTAGTTGTCCATGTACAAGTCGCGCCACTTGGCGCTAGTTGTCAATGTACAAGTCGGGCCAATTTCAGGATGTGTGAAATTTGAAAATTTTTTCCCTAAATCCTTCACTAGTGTGTCTTTCCCTTCCGGCCTTTCCTCTGTATGAGCATAGATTACATTGCTCATTGTTTGGAATGTCTTCTTTCTATGATTGTTTGATGTAAAAGGGGATGAATGCCTTGTTTTGATCTCTTGCTTTGGAAGTCCTTTTTGTGTTTGACCGCATATGTCTTGTCAACTTTTGAGGGATTTTGTCACAAAGTATTTTGAAACAACGATTGCATTCTTAATGTTTGTTTTCATCTCTTTTGCATTCATCCTTCATTAAGAAGATTTGCGTTTTTTTAGTTTTCGTCTCATAGTTTGCTTTTCGTTTAAATGCATTAGATCACATTGCATCGAAAAGTGTTTTTGAGATTCATCATTGGACTTAGATCACATTGTTTAGTGATTGAAAACTAAAAATCGCTTCGAGTGCATTCTCTTTTGTTAAAAGCTTGCATTAAGTAGATTCTCATTTCATCGAAAAATGCATTGAGTGCATTCTTATCATTTGAAAAGAAAAAGGAAATTGTGCATAGATTACAATTGCATAGTTTTCGGAAAAAGAATTTTGCATAGATTACATTGCATAATTCGCTTCGTTGAATGTTTTAGAATACTTTTGGATAGTGAAAGTCATCTAGTTTTGAAAAGTTTCGTTTTCAGTTTTGCTGTTTGTTGCATCATTGTTTGAAGCTCTTCCCTTAACTAGATAGCATTCATCGAATTGAAAAGATTTCTTTTCTCATGTAGCTTTGCATTTAGGCGTCTTTTAAGACACTACATACGATAGGGCCTGAAAATTGAAACTTAATTGAAGATCAACTGTAAAATTTATTCAATTAACCTAAGGCAGCATTGGAACTTAACGAAACATATTTAGAAGGTCTAGGCTTGAGACGTGTTCCGGCGTCGTTAAACCTAGCAGCTGTCGTTCGCCTGTTGGCTTTAGACAGCGCTAGTACGGACTTGCGCTCCCCGTACCGTCGCGTATATAAAAGGAGACCCCTATAGGTTTTCAATCCTTTATCCACAGGAAGCCGAGTCTGCCGCCCTATACCCGTGATACACCGAACACAGCATTCGGGGAGACTACCTGCACGTACGGAAAGTCCTTGGTCGATTTCTGTTTCATTATTGAAACCAAGGTGTATATTGCGGTTCACGGATATTTGGTACACCCTTTGTGCCTAGTTTTCCTGAGCAGTCATTTGGTCTTTTCTGACTCCCTAAACTTGAAAAGACCGTCAAGTGCTTGTCCTTTCACGCTTGTGTCAACTCTGAAAGAGATAGAGTCATATTTTTATCGTTTCTCGACTCTTAAAATATGAAACAGTAAAATTTCTTACTTTCCAATGTGGTAAAATTAATCGCCCACGATTACACACCCGTTTAGACATTGCTTGTTGACCGTTTGATCGTGTGTCTTAACTCTTTTTCGGCCCGTGTGTGGTTTTGAGTTTTGATGGCAACTTTTTCAGAGTTTACCAACCAAGGAATCCCCTCAGAAGGGAATCCTGGTCATTTTCCTCCTTTTGGAAATGTTGGTGCTCCTTACATGGCGACGTTGTCCCTTCCTGGATTAACGGTTGGGTTGCCTGTTTGGTTGTTCTCAACATCTGTAGTTCCGAATGTCTCCACTATTGTTCAATCAGTTCCTCCGACGGAACAACATCATGTTGATTCCAAGGTGGACCTCTCCCCTTCTTCGCCTGTTTCTGCGTCCTCATCTTCTACTTTGCCTGGTGAAAGTCTGGATTCGAGTAACCAGGTGGCTAAGAAGAAGAAGAATAAGACAAAGAAGAAGAAGTCCGATAAGCGAGAGGTTAAATGTGCGGCTACTGCCTCTGAAATATCTCCTCTTGACAAACCTTCCAACCCTCCACGGAAAGTCAAGTTCCCTTGCATTTTGTGCACGGGAGACCATCTTCTTCGAGACTGCCCTGGCATTCCCAAGGTACTCGAAGTATGGTCCAATGGTTCCCCATCATTTTCTTTGACTTCCGGGAGTCAAGTTGGGGGCACATCTTCAACTGGTGCTGGTAAGGCTCCTAAGAAGCAGGGTAGGTTTACCAATCCCTGTAAGTTGTGTGAAGGGCACCATGCCATTCACCTTTGTCCTTATATGGATGAAGCCAAAAGAGTTTTGGGAAAATTAACCGGTTCTACACCATGCCTTCCAGCTGGTTATAATCGGCTTTCTTTGAGTCCTCCACCAGCTGATCCAATGATTGGTCAAGAGTCATCCTTGGTCGATCCCACTCCCCCAGAAATTCAAATTCACGAATCCGTCCCTGACCAACCATTGGTCGTAGGATCGGTTGAACTGGCCCCGTCCACGGTGCACCAGGTCTTTTCTGTCGAGAGTGGACCTCACACCCCCCATGTCCTTCTGATCTCTTCAGATTCTTCAGACTTGGAGAAAGATTCTCCTGTCCCTGTACTTCAAGAAGCCCCTCCTCCGCCTCCCATGATGGAGGCTACGGAGGATATTCCTCCCACCTTTGAGATGGAGGTCATGGAGGATGCTTCTTCTACCGTAACATCAGGGGAAGACCTTCGCTTGTCGATGGTAGCCCCTCCGAGTAGTTTGGTCGCTTCCTTTGGCTGGAATCGATTTGCAGGATTTCGCCTTCCGTCTTATGTGCCTTTCGAGATCACAGTACAGGCTCTTGGTCTGGTTGTACCCAGCACCATTATAGACGAAGGTGCGTCTGTTAGTATTCTGTCTTCAACTACCTAGCAAGCTTTCGGTTCGCCGCCGCTCGCGCCTGTTACGCAGAATCTGCTCACTTTTAACAGAAGGACGAGTCAACCGTTGGGGATCCTTCCAAGGTTACCTGTTACTTTGGGAGGTAAAACTGTCCATATGGACGTGATGGTCATTCCAGGCCCCTTGGATTTCAATCTGTTGTTGGGGCGCGATTACACTTATGCCATGGGAGCACTTGTCTCCTCCCTCTTTCGCGTGATGTGCTTTCCACATGAAGGACGCATCGTGACCATTGATCAGCTGTCGTTCTTTGGTCCTACTGTGGCAACTGGTCCGCCATTACCCCCTCCTGGTTTTTATCCACCCGTTGTATCTGCTCCACCGCAGGTCAACTATGTGTCTACCTACCCCGTGCCTGTGCTCAGTGATGATGCCGTCGTGCATCAGGTGCTGGGGGCATTGGGTCCTGACTTCCAGGATGTTTTCCTTCCATCAGGAGTGGAACTCTTGGAAGCACCGCCTTCTGGTTCATTTTGATGTAAGCCGGGTAGAGCACGGTTTCCTCCCTGTGTCAAGCTCTTTAAAAAATGAAACCAGGTCCTTGGAGCATGGTTCCTTGTCTTGTGTCAAGCTCCTTAAAAAATGAAACAAGGTTGTTAGAGCACGGTTTCCTCCCTGGGTCAAGCTCTTTAAAAAATGAAACCAGGTTCCCGGAGCATGGTTCCTTGTCTTGTGTCAAGCTCCTTAAAAAATGAAACAAGGTTGTCGGAGCATAGTTCCTTGTCTTGTGTCAAGCTCCTTAAAAAATGAAACAAGGTTGTCGGAGCATAGTTCATTGTCCTGTGTCAAGCTCCTTAAAAAATGAAACCAGGTTGTTAGAGCCCAGTTCCCTCCCTGTGTCAAGCTCTTTAAAAAATGAAACCAGGTTTTCAGAGCATGGTTCCTTGTCTTGTGTCAAGCTCCTTAAAAAATGAAACAAGGTTGTCGGAGCATGGTTCCTTGTCTTGTGTCAAGCTCCTTAAAAAATGAAACATGGGTGTTTTGAGGATAGTTCTTTTAAGTGTGTCAACCTCGTTAAAATAATGAAACACGTTCCTGTTCAATTCGAGTCTTTGTTTAGTTCTCGTAAAATCCCAGTCGAGTCTTTCTTAGATCTCGTAACTTGAACCTTCACTCCCTCCATCTGTTTACTCAGGTGCATGGACTGAAGCTTGGGGGGCATGTACCTCGGATTGAGTCACCATGATGGGGGCATGCTTACTATTTCAAGCATAGTTTGTTTCCGTTTCAAGCTTGTGTAAAAATGAAACCGGTTTCAAGCATAGTTTATCTTTGTTTCAAGCTTGTGTAAAAATGAAACCAACTTCAAGCAGAGTTTCCTAATTTCAAGCTTGTGTAAAAATGAAACCTTTCCCTTTACCCCTTGTGATTGTCATCTTATCAGCCTGTTTTTGCCAGATGAGCCTTGGTTTTCTCACTCCATCGTCACTATCTGCTTGGCCGATCATATGCCTTCACTTGGTTGTTTTACCCATTCCTGAGGAACCGCTGCTATGAGTGGTCTTGTTAGCCAGCCTCTCAACCCTTATTTTGTTTTGAGAAGTTCCACCATTATCGGAACCAGCAGCTACCCTTTATACCACTCGTTCCTCCAGGAGGAGTCACCTTTCAGCTCTTTTCTGACTCTCTAAATATGAAAAGATCGCCGAGGCCCTTGTCGTTTCGATCTCGTTAAAATGGACACGAATCGACATCCACCCAGTATAAGTTTAACCCTTTTTCGGGCTGGGATGGATTGATTACGAAAAAGGAATACCCTAGTCTATCGCGACTAGGAGGTTTTCCCGGATATTGTTTTCTACCTTTTCGGATCTGGGAAACTATTTACGAAAAGGGACCTGTGGAGTTTTCTTTTCCGCTGTCTTTTCAAACTCTCTAAACATGAAAAGACGCCGAGTTCTTCCTTTGTCGGACTCGTTAAACCCTGATGACATTGGATTCCGTCGAAATGACGTTCTCCGAGTTTCTCCTTCCTAGTACTCGTTAAATGCACTAGGATGGATTCGCCCGAAGGGCGGACTTATATCACAAGCATATGCTATCCCCTTCAAGCTTGTTATCAAAAATAATTGGGGTACTCGCCAGAAATGGTGGGGGAAAAATGGAACCATCATCGTTGTCGTCGACAGTATGTCGCTCTTGAACATGGCACTTGTCTGCATTCGTGTCGGGTTGGGGACATCTCATCTCGCTGCTTCACTTTGCTTCCATGGGTTTGGGTAATCTCTTTTGACCTCTCATATGTTCACTGCCTCGTCGCCATGACCTTTGATCCGTTGATGTCAAATACTGCCAAGTCCATTGTCGTGCCGTTTATGTGTTCAAGAGAAGTTGGCCTCTGCAAATATCAACCTTCCTCTGTTTCTCATATGGTCCCGATTCACAACAAAACATTATGTTCCTCTGTCTCGTGTCGATGATGTGGGAATCATTATGGCCCACCTTCGATCAAGGTCACTTCCTGTCGACATCAACTCATTATCCGGGAAGTTGGTCTAGAGACTCCTTATGGTACCTTGGAGCCTGCATGCCTCAATGGCAGGTTCGTCGCATTCGACGAGAGGTTTACATCATTGGCCTCCGATCGAGTGATTCTGCGGGTGTTCGACGTCAGCTCATTTATTCGCACGCCGTAGATTGTACCTGTAGTACCTTGAGAACCATTGTCATTATCGGTGGTTTCTCTCGCGTCGGTTAACGACTTTCATCATTGGCCGATAATCCGACGATGTTCTTGCATGTTCGACTTCAGCTCACATATTCACATGCCTGAACTTGTACTCTGTTGGGTCGAGATGGAGCGCAAGACCCTGGATTGTGTCTGTTGTAATCCAGGCTGCGATTGTGGATTATTATCATTATGTACATGACTCATTGATTGGATGGCTGCGACCATACCTGAGTCTATTTATTTGATCTTAGTTGGATAGCTGTGCCCATACCCTGGATCTGGATTATAGCATACTCTGTTTCGGATGGCTGCGTCCATACCATATATATACATCATGTACTTGAGATATCGGTTGTATCTTTCTGTGCAGGTTTTCCGACGGCGGGCCTTCAGTTGGACATGTTCTCGTAAAGCATTTCACCCCTCTCTCTCTCGGGCCTCATGCTTTAGGGGGCATCTGTTACACAGTAATTTGTCACCGTCCCTACCATTCCCCGTCCCGCACAATGGAGGACCCATTATGTGACCTGTGAGCAATGTCCAGCCTTGAAAATACCTTCATTGCATCCCTTTCCATGAGGACAACATTTCTCCTGTTTATCATTTCCTGAGCAGACCCCTAAAAACACATGTTTTTGCATTGGCGCTGGTAGCCCGTTATGTACTCGCGCCAATGGGGGAAAATTAACACTGAACCCGCGCCAATTGGCGCTCTGTCCCAGTGTTGCACCCGCGCCACTCTGTTTATGGAAAGTTTTTTAAAAAAGGAGGCGAAGTTTCGATTACAACAACTTCGTGGATGAGTCATCAGGAGTGGTTTCGACTGAATAACCACGGCCTTCCTCCTTTAGCCTCTTGTTTCCACCATATGGGGAACCTCCCAAAGGATAAGGCCTCCCTTCCACTATTGTAGGTATCCCAACCTCCTCCTCTCCTCTATAAATATAGCCTTCATCCATTGATGAAGGGGCTGAAAGGCTGAAAGGCTGAAGGGCTGATAGTCTTGAAGTGCCTAAGCTCTGAATCTCCATATTCCCAAGAGCCTTTGTGTTGTAAAGCACCCTCTCTTTCCCTTAAGGTTGACTCAAGTAAGGAGACCATTGTCACGAGACTCTGGAGAGGTTTTCCCTTTCCTTGGCAAGCTTTGCGAGACGTGGACGACTGGAAACCCGTCCGAAGGAGACCGCGACGTCAGAACTTGGTTGTAATCTCTCTTCTCTGGTTATTTAATAGATGATTATGATTATGGTTCCACTCCGTTTTCCATCATGTTAATGCGAGTAATGTCCTTTCTGACTGATGTTTAGTTACGTATGCTGGTTTCTATGCTTGTATCTGTTTGTTTCTTCCGTGTGCAGGTGTTCATCCACGGCGATCGTGGAGGGATTGTGATTTTCCAAGATTGAGGAACGGGGACGCTTCTTCAGATCATAGCGTTGGAATCCAGGTAGGCTTCTATCTCCAGCCTTTTCATTCGTAATTAGGAACCTGCGTCATGACATTGTTTGTTTGTTGCTAGACCCCTGCTGGGCTAGTAGGGATCGCCTCTGTCCGCAGAGGGGATTTACCTCCTCAACAGTAGACTTGGACCATATTCCTCTGGATGACAGTGATTACAATATCCACGAGATAGAGTCAGACCTCAACCTATTTGATGTCTACTACTGGCTCGAGGATGAGCTCCTTGATGAAGCAGATTGTATCAACCTGTGGAAGACCAAGTTTCCACTTTACATATTCCATAGAACCCATAGTTGCCCTAAGCTAATTAGGAAATTTTAGTCTTGCTATGACATTAAGCAAAGAGCCATAGTCTGCAGGAGAGATTTTATTTTATATAAATGCCCCATCCATTCAAGAGATGTTTCATGCCCCCATTATTGAGAATACTGTCACTTTTTCATATGAGACCCTTATAGGACTATACCAAGGATTAGATTTTTCCAACAGGGCCAAAACCTTGAAGCTTTTCATGACTCCCAATGCACCAATGCCTACCACAAATCCCGCATATCTGTCATCCACCTTCCCGGAAAGGACCCAGCACATTGTCACTACCCTATATTATTTGTTAGGTTATCATAATGATCAATGGATAGATGAAGCCATAATTGGTTTCTTGTCTATCCTCTCTGTAGATGCCAAGCCCACGTTATGTTCAACTATGCTCAGTTCCTTGCTGATGAAATCCACGATCAGTTCTTGAAATTTCAAACAGAAGGAGTATTCATATACACCTTTGTGTTGATGCACATATTTACCTATTTTCAATCCAACAAGTTTGAATTCGACATGATAAAGCAAGGTGAATACTCTCAATCCCAATCTGTCATTTTTTGGACAACTCTATTGAGAAAGGAGCAGGAAGACTATTCATACAAGAGCTTTGTAGACCTATTTTTTCACCCAGCAATCAGTGCACTCATCAGCACCACAAAGCCCAAGGTCAGTGAGGAAATCAAGAAAGTAATGCAGTTGATAGAGTAGATCATGACAGCAGACTGGTATCTCTACCAAAACTACACGAAGATCAGGGCTTATGGCAGTGAATTGGCCCACTATAAATTACCCAAATAAATCTCCATGAGGATATTTTCCTTTGAGTATATCAGACAAATGATAGATGTTGATGAGGTGCATTTTGTTTCGGCCAAGAAGAAGTCACATTTTAGGATCAAATCCCAAATCAGCCCATTCATCTGCAACAGTAGGACAGCAAGGGGAGAGGCAGATAAAATATTGAAATAGATGAAATTCACACACAGTTTCACCTGGTCCTATGATCCATTGGGGATCATCTCCAAGAAGAGGGTGGAAAACAAGTCCACACCCTACACCCATACCCATGGACTGGAGATAGTTAAGTACATGAACCAAGAAGAATGGGTGGTAGTCACACTCCAGGAGGCTGAAGAGCAGGTCATCTCTACTTTAGGAGTCCAAACACCAACTCCACAAGAGAGGAAGGCAGCAGGAGTTCAAAATGACAAAGGAAAGGAGCCTAAAAAGGAAATAGGAAGTAAGAGGATCAATGAAGATCAAACAGACATGGACATCGATTCCTCCACTCAGGAGTTCAAAATGAAATATAGGAAGAAAGACAGGATCAGCATGGGCCTTGACCAAGGAAATGAGAAAAACCAGCAATCTGTCATCACAATTGGGAATTCACCAGGTTCATCTTCAGTTGGTGGCCACCCGATCTTCTCTACATCCTTTGCCATTGTGCCATTCCAACAATAGAATGTGCAAACTCCCACATCTACTTCCACCGCAGAACAAAAGGAGGGAGACATATATGACACATTCATGGAGATCAAGAGAAGGAATGAGGTTCTCAAGACCAACACCTACAATCAATTTTGGAAACAAACAAGCAGCTCCCAGAGTAGACTCCTATCAGCCTTTGACTCGGAGAAGGGAAGAATGAGGATGACATTCTTGAAGGCACAAACTCCTCAGCCAGAAGGTGCAACAGACTACAAGAAGACATATTTTGAGTTTGATGCAAAGAAAATTCACCCAATAAACCAGATGGAGATGCACAAGCAGATTGGGGAAATGATCTCCTCCACCCTAATTAACACATCCATGAGCCTCTCAAAACTACAAGTGACTTTTTCCAACGCACAGTCACAATTAAAGTTGGAAAAGGTCTCCGTCATGGCCAAATATTCAAAGATAAAACCTTTGGAGGATTTAGTGATACAACTTGGGTACAATCCATCAAACATAGCAGTGGCACTAACCCTTATGAGGAAGAAGAATGCAGACATAGCTGCTTTGAGGAGGCAGCTTAAGATGCCAGTAATAGAGGACCCTATGGCCAAGGAGATAGAAGCAATTGAAACACAGAAGGCATAAATGTTGCAATTAATTATTGAACAAACAGAGCAGATCAAGAAAATGGAGGATGAGATGGGAAAAATGATCAAATAAAGATAGAAAGAAATAAGGAACACAGTGAAGGGAGCAGCAAAAGAAGCAGCTAAGGCCATGATCCCCCTATAAGCAGTTCCTCTCACAGTGATCCCAGTAGCCACAACATCCACAGGAGCATCGGGGGAAAGTACTGAGCAGTTAGCCAAGGTGATAGAGAACATGTCTTTATGGCCAGCGAAGATCAAAAGGCTACAGAATCAACTCAGTGACCTACTGGAGAAACTCAAAGGGAAAGACTCTACACATGCCACAGAGTTGCAGATTAGAAAAAATCTAAATGAGAGCTTGCAGAAGTCTCTTAAGGAGTCCTCAATTGGCTCCATGATGGGAAGGGTGAAACAAATTATTTGGTTGGATATAATTGAGTCTGTAAATGATATATGGCCCTCAATTCAGATAATTGTTGAACAAAGGGATCTAATTGAGGCAGTGAAGGTTGCCATTGAGAAAACAAATAAGGAAAGTGGAGATAAGCCCCAAACTGCCAATCAGTTGGAGATTGGGGTGAGAAGGTTTTTCAACATCGAGCCACTAAAAAAAAGAGGTTTGCCTTCCTTTTTTGTTATCAATGATAAACTGATGCCCATAATTGATTATGTAAAGAGGGTAACAGAGATCTCCGAGGACACATCCAAGCTCACAAATCTGAAGAACACCATGACGGGGAAAGCATTCTATGAAGTCATTAGCAATGACATCTTCATACAACATGAGGTGAAGCACATTTTTTAGCCAAGACCCACATTCATAAAGTACACCGAGACTGATGAAGTCTACAGGAAGCTGAATAGGACCAAGATCCCAACTCCAGAGAGTTGGGAAAATATATGCAGGCTTTGGGAAGGATGAAAACTCAGTTCAATGACGAGGTTGGCATTTCAGTGAATTGTTAGTGTCAGCACATCCAGTGTATCAGATCCGCCAACATAGTAGACTGCCACAACATTAGATAACAGCTCCACAAGGACGTTGGGCACCTGCCAGGAGGGTCGTTACAATGAAGGGACACTTCCACTTCTACTTCGGACATCTGTCTAGAAACAATCACAACACGTCCATGCATAAGACGCGTAGACCCATTTTCAGTTACTCTTATAGTAAACGAACCGATTGCCCTTTGATAACGACAAGCCAGTGCAAATAGTTTAAATCTAAGTTTTCATTCTGTAAAAAGGGCTGGACCTTGGTTTTTTAAGCACTTTTCATTGAAAGTATTTTCACTTTCCAAGCTGGAAAATTAATAAAGAGATCATTCTGCAAGATTCATGTGTTGTGTTGTCCTGGTGATGTTTTTCCCTTATTCATGTTTAATGTTTTCCCACTGTAATCTCTTCAGGTGTTTCATTTGAAATTCTATTTGTAAAGCGGGAAGGTTAGATTAAGATTGTTGTTTCAGAGTACCTTAATTTTGACTGTCTTTACAATTTCATTGTTTTCTTTTGAAGTATGGTTAAGAATTCTTAGTTGCTCTTAAGTCATTATTGAAAGCACTTTTCTCCACCCCATCATTCCACTTAGCTATAAACACCAGTATTCTCAGTTGGATTACCTTGAATTTGCTATGGAATTCAATGTGTACACCCAACCTATTTTGATTCCATAGCCCAATGGAAACTGTTTAGAGAAACCCCCCTTAAATCCAACCATGAACAATCAAACAAAAACAACTCCCGCACTCAATTTAACTAACCTAATATCAATAAACACAAAAAAATCTAAATCATATAGAGAGATCCCTCTCTAAGTCTAGGAGGGCTAGATCCTGGGCTTCAAGTGGTTTTGATGTTGTGCTTTATAGTTTAGTCTTGCCAATCTTCTAAATTATAGAGTGATAACAAGTACCATCCTTCTTCTTCACAAATAATACCAGTGCGCTCCATGGTGATACACTCAGCCTAATGTATCCTTTGTCAAGAATCTCTTTCAACTACAACTTTAACTCTACCATTCTGTAAGGTTCTTTTGATTTTGGAGCTTGCCCCTGGTACGAACTCAATAGAAAAGTATACCTCCTTATGAGGTGGCAACTGTGAAATATTTGCGAGAAATACATCATGAAACTGATGTAGAACTAGGTACTTGCTAAAAAAATATGCATCCTCAACTTCCTTACCTTTGTCACTAGAAATATGTACTGCAAACAACACACACCCTTTCCTATGACTGCACTTGGCCTGCTTAATTTTAACCATCCTAACTGATGTTGCTTTCTTCTTACAATAATATTTGTTCCCTATTGTCATCCAAGTACTCAATATCTTTATTCTTACAATAATATTTGTTCCCCATTGTCATCCAAGCACACAATAGCCTTGTCATAATAATCTACCTTGGTCTTATGAAGGTATAGCCAATCCATACCCAATAACATACTATATGACCCCATCGATAATATGTTTAAGTGTGTTGCTATAGACATGCCATTCAACTCAAATGGACAATCTCTTACTCAGTAATGAACTATCTTCTTGGTACTTGTAGCAAACTGCACTAACCAAGACTCTGAATGCACTTCTCTATTCAAACCACACTTATCCATCAGGTTAGGACTAACATAACTATAATTAGATCCAGGGTCAATAAAAATAGAAATAAATTGATCACAAATCTTACCTTCCATCTCAATGATATATGCCTGATGGTCTGCCTGCCTATTTTCTAATGCTGCATAGATCCTAGGAATACTGTGTCCAACATATCCCATTACATGTGCCTCCTGTGCACTATAGATCTGTGGCCTACCACCCTAATTTTGTGGACAATCTCTCCCACGATGATCCTTTCCACAAGTCTGACACTCTATAGGCTTCCAACCTTCATCCTTACTATGATCCTCAGATCGAAATCCCTGTCCTCTGCCAGATGCATTGAACTTCTTAGGTGGGGAAACATTCTCCTTGTTACCTATATCTCGAGGCCTTGCTCGCTTCTTGTCCCATTTTCCTCTATTATTATCATTACCTTTCCAGTCTGGATTTTCCTCAGATCTGCGCTTCGATTGCTCATAACAATGCTTGAGTTTCCAGATGGCCTCCTCCAATTACCTGGCCTCCTCCAATTACCTAGGCTCATTAAACTCAGTCCTATATTTGAATGATATCAGAAACCCACTAATAAATCTTTGAATCTTGGCCTTCTCCTCCTTGAGATAAGTCACATATATCAGTAACTCCAAGAACCTACTAATATACACATCATTTTTCATGGAACCCATCTTTAGCTCATAAAATCCTTTTCCCTATCATCATAGTATCTCTCTGATAGATACTTCTTCCAGAACAACCTCTTGAACTCACTCCAATTCAACTCCTCCTAATAAATATCTCTGAAATTCTTCATATCTTCCCACCAAATACCTGCTCTACCTCTAAGGTTGAATATCGTTATTATGTATTTCATGTTTTCCAAGTAATTATGCAACCTAAAAAACCTCTTTATACCAAGAAACCATGCCTCTTAATCCTGCGGTTTCTTCATCTCTCTCTGAAATGTAGGTGGTTTTTCCTTCTTAAACTCATCTAGAAAACAGCCCCTGTCACTTCTCTTGTAAGGATGATAATGATGACGATCATTATGTCTACCAGAACCAAAATTATAATGATACCTATGTCTGTCACCTCTCTTATCCGGAGTGTGCAAGAATCTCCCATCTCTAATCGTGTCATCTCTATCCGACCTGTGACCATCGAGAGACCTACTTCCATATGCTCCATTGGTCCCATCCTCCTATCCATAGTTGATCCAAAGTGGCCCCTATTTCTGCAACTCTGAAAAACTTTGAAGGATGGTTGCATTGACCTCTACTTGCTTTTCTTGTGGCTTTATGAGTCTATCATTATCTTCCTTGCAACTCCTTATTTCTTCCTTTAAACTTCACAGTGTGTATGCCAAGTCAGACAAGTTCCCAACACCATGTTGCTCATATGACTCATAGGGAGAATCTATGTAGTCTACCATCTTTCTATTCATCTTTGATTTATTCCTGCTATGCACACTATGTCCTCTAAACCAAATCACAATAAAACATCGTACCTTATCATAATTTCGGGAGGATATCTCATCTACAATATCAACCAATCAACATAATACATGTATAGATATATTCATATCATCATATAAACATATAACATCTAGGTCCATCAACACATAAAATTGATTCTAGCTAGACTCTAGTCATGAATGCATGGCCATATTACTACACATACCATGACCTCATGCATGATGACATCAGCCATACTGACATACACGGATAGGCGTAAACAACATGTAACCAAACATGAACGACCAATGCATGTTCGACATGCAACATCATGTAATCAAGCATACACAGATAACACCTAAGCATGACCAAAATGTAATTAAGCACAAACGAGCAATGCATGTACAACATGTAAGCAAGCACACACGAACAACACATAAGCATGAACAACACATAATCAGTCATACACTCATGACGAAAAAACGTACAACACCACCATCAACGTACACATGGTGACCTCACTACAACCATGACCAACACTCTGAGGATACAACAAGCACATACACCATAGGTATGGAAAACACATATGCAACTAACAGAAAAGCATGACCAACACACTGCCCATCTAGTCCAAGGGGTGAACCATGCTCTGATATCTCTCTGTAACACCCTCCTCCCACATCTACCCAAGTAACTAACCAACTGGGGTAAATATACAATGAGAGGATACTATGATGAGATTCAACCTCTTAGGTGACCTTAAAGAAGTGGAATCAACAGAAACATATCTTACATACATTGTACATCAACAATAACACCCCTAGGAGCCAACCCAACCATTTAGGCATCCTGCCCTTGGGTCCCACTGACCTTTTGAGCACTTGGACCTATGGGTGCATGCATAATCTTGCATGTCTGCATCTGGGAGGCTCTGGACTCATGCACGAGCCTACATGCCAGTGTCCAGTGACTAAATTACCCAATGTTGTGCCAACGTTCCCAGGATTTTAGCCACTTTTTCAGGCCCAAAACCCAGTTCACTGCCCAGAACTTCATGACAAGTTCATAGATGATTTGTAACCACAAAACAATGATGCAAAAGCAAACACACCAACAAGGACTAAACTAGACCTCTGCTAGCCATTACAGGAATTTCATAAAACATGTCACAAACATGGAAACTACAGTTGTAAACAACAAATCTCAGCATTGGGGTCTCGTACTTATCTGAGAATTGCTAAGATGCATTGTTCCCTTACATCATTAATTGCATTACCATATATTTGACCATAGATACATAGGTCATTCATTTACAAGTAAAAACATGGGGAGAACCATGCATCATCATTGATAAAATACATGCTCATAACCAACATAATAGCCACAAAAATATGAAGGATACATCAGCCATAGGATTCACATGATAACAAGAATATTTACCTTTCAACACAAGAAGAAAAGAGCTCTTATTTCCACAAGCAAAATGCAACCAGGTTTGGGACTTCCATGTTCCACCCGACCATAGACATGGTTGAGGCAAATCTCTCTTCAACCAGTCACCCCTGTGCCATATTCCAAGTATGGATGTGGGATCTCATCAAACACATCAACCAAAACCAATCTGAGGCTTCCAGAGGCCAAACCGCCTCAACCCTTAACCAGTGATTCCACCTCACAGTCGGACATCAAAACCATCACGGATTGGTCTCTACCCAATTTATTTTAGGGCTCCAGAGTGTTTGTTAACTCAACCCCAGCTATTACAGTGCTTCCAAAGAATTTGTCCAACCAACGCTTATAGGAGTAGTAACTCAACCCACCTAGGGCTTCGAGAGCGTTTTTCCAACCAAGGCTTCCAAGACTAGTAACTCAATCCAAAACTATCCATCGGGCTTCTAGAGCATTTATCCAACCAAGGCTTCGAGGAACTAGCAACTCCACCCACAGCTAAAGGAACACGAGAACCAACCAGAAAACAAACAATGAAACTGAACCCACAACACCATGGCTATCTAGGAAATGGAAAGGTTAGGAAAATCCACTATCAATCCAAGCAATCCTCCATGCCAATGATAGATCATGACCAAGAAACCACATGCACACACCATGCAAGCCAAAACTCACGAGGAAAACATACATGCAACTTGGTACCTGCAATCAAAACCCGTTGTAGCTGCTGATCCGAATGTCCTCTTGCGCTTTCCTACTCTTCCTTTTCCTTCTTGCTCCAAATCACCAAGTATGCCACACCCTCCAAAAGTGCTCGAAGAAAACTCTAAGTATCTAAGAGTATGAGAGATTGAGAGAATACTTAGAGAGCTCCAAAACTGAACGGGAAAAAGGTACCGACTGATCCTCATGAGCCTTTTTATTGATGAGGCCTCTATTTTCTTCATTTTCCATTATTTTCCTTCATTTCCCTACTCAGATGCAACCTGTGAACTTTCATCTCCCTTTTCTCCTAATTTCCATTATTTTCATAAATAAATGTGCCAAAAATACTTTTTTCCTCTTTAATGCCTTAACCATTGCCTTTTCCAATTTCCATATCCATAATAAACCATGTGAACACCCGCACTAGGATGTTTTTCCCAAAATTCAGCTTGGAATACGTGTCCCATAACCATGCTTATTATTTTTCCTTTATTAACTTTTATTGCATGGAATTTTCTCCAGGGCTATTACAAAGACACTTTGAGTGATGTGATTGAGAGAATTGGAAGGTTATAACGCCCCACCCCACATTTACTAACTTTTACTAGCTCTTTAGGGTAAATATGAGCTGAGTGTCACTATGATATGACCCGACCTCCAAGTTCCAGTTATGGAAGTGGGGCCGACTAAACAGAAACAAATTACCATCCCTAAGATACTATAGATCACTCAAGAGCCTAACAACCACCCCAGGTGATCAATCCTTGAGCCGGAACTATTTTTCACCTACTAGACTCCACAACCACACCCATACCACAACATCCATGCGATTGGAATGCCATAACTGCACCCATAAGCCTGTCTCTATGAGAATTTTGTTGAGAAATATTAGGGCATTATATTTGCTAGTGAATATTCGTATGTGCTTGTTAGTTCTTATTTATGTTTTTCTTTCATCAAGACAAATGGAAAACAATAAACAAAAGATGATGCAAAATGTAGGCACACAACCAGGGAAAAACCCCTAGGTAGGGGAAAACCCAGTCAAGAACTCTTCCTTTAGTAGATTCATATGACAGTGAGACAACCAATACCTTAACCTAAACTTCTCTCCATCCATAAAGTCAACCTTTGACATATTATTGTTCTATAACATATCTTCAAATTTTATTCTTCTTGACATTTGTATCCTTATTGACATCCTGCAATCATAGAGGCTTCGACTTCTTGTAATTACAAAGACTTCGACTTCCTGCAATAATAAAGACTTTGAATTTCTGCAATAATAAGCTTCAGACTTTGCCTTTCTGTAATAGAGTTTTTGTTCCTTCACTTTATACTACAATCCTGTAATGTTTCGGTTCTATGAAACCTCGATACTTTTCTGTGATCTCCGAACTTGATTGATTGTTCCTTGAACTGGGACGAGTACATGTGGTTATTTATAGTTGTTGCTGCTTGTAAATGAGCTGACATGAGTAGAAGATTAATCTGAGGCTGACTTGCAAGGTGACAAAGGTTGACTTGATGAAGGAGAGGTGACACTTAAATATTATTTTCTATCATATTCCCAAGAATGGTTTACTACATAAAATTTGATTTTGACTTAATAGAAAAATTCTAGAAGCTTGACCTATGAATTTTGGCCCAAGCATGAAGCCCATGCTTTAATAATTCAAATTAATAATAATAATAAATTTATTTTGACAAATATATTACATCATGACTCACATACAATTATGAAGACCAACACTAGTTACATTCTTCAACACCCCCTCTTAACTAGGGAGCTATTCATAATTACCTATATCTATAGAGGTACATGGAAGATCTCCAAAATGAACTACGACGAGTTTTGACACCTCATTTCCACGGACTAGATTCTTGACCAAGGTAATATATCTGGGCGGGACAAAGATGGACTAAATCTTTCAGCCACTATAGTTACTATCAGGCTTTCTTACTAACCATCAACCCAAGGATCTAGGTGCCAATCCAAGGTCAAATATCTATGACCAATGCCACCCTCCCTACTTCGAGATCTATACATTAGACACATGTAGATATCCTCCCAGGAATTTTTTATTACACATGATGCCTCGACACTCCTGATTATTTAAATTGGTAACATCAAATCTCTCCTGATAATTAGATTGGTAACATCAAATAAATCAAGTAAGCTTATCAGCTAAATTACTAGTCCAAACATGCTTTCAAAACTTCATCCTTTTGAGGATAGATTTACTTGTACAACCCTAATCAGTAACAAAATTCCAAATACATATAAGTAAACACAAACCTTCGAGGTCTCCAATCATATTGATGTCACTTATATCAAGTTATTCATATGCAACTAGTAAGAAGATTTTATTATTTCGTTACTTCAACAATACCAAGACATCCTCAATATTTTGTAGTGCATTCATTCTCTCATTTTTACTTCAAGATGTCCATGACTATCATGATATGCCCTCCCTCTCAACTAGGGAGATTTATCCTTTCTTCTATCTAGGCTCCCTCTTAACTTGGATAGATCAACTACTTTCTATAATATCAAAGAGTCTTTCATGGCTTCATTACTTCTTATCAAAGTCATCTTGATCTTATAACTTTCTTCATCATGCTTATATAGACATCTTCATTATCTTGAATATTATGTACCTGCAAAACTTTAATAGCAAGTACAACCAAATACATATGAAGTTAGCTATATCAGAATCATACAATTATGGAAGCATTAGACTTTAGACATAAAATACCTAAACTTAGTCAGGTTCATAGTCATATATAGACACTTAATTCAACTTCTTGCTAGATCACGTCATTAAAACTTAAATTAACTTAATCAATATATCAGTCTCATTATATCTAGGGCCTCAATATTAATTTCAAAGATATGACAGAGTCTACTATGATATATTGCAAACCCTAGAACCCATCTGTAAGACATAACGCCTTATATATCAACAATCAAAACTAATCATACCACAATATAGGTTTCAACAATATGACCCACTCTTTGTAAACCCTAGATTTTATCATCATATAGGAAACAATATCATTATATCCTAAAATATCAAACTTCTACTAGGGCTCAGTAACAAACCCTAGAACTATGGGCATCAACAATTATGTTTGCTCTTATACATATCATGCACAATCATATCAATATCTATTAGGTAAACCCAAGACACAAATATCAATACATTAAATTTAGACATATAACAATTTGATTAGGTTAGGGTTTTGTTCAGAGAGACAAATATACACTTAGGGTTTCATTCCTAGGAGCTAGTTATAGATATTATAAGGGTATTGCTCATAAACCCTAATTTTCCAAAACCCTAAAGGTCTAGGATTTCAATACACAACAAACCCTGAAGGATTAAGGTTTCTATAATAGTATCAAAACCATAAACATCAAAAGAATAATATTTTATAGATTTCATTAATAACCCTAAGTAGACTAGGGTTTCATACTTAATATACCCTTAGGTTAGGGTTTTGCAGTGAAACTATTTAGGGTTCCATAATAATGATAAATAATGCGAGTAGATTTAATCTAATGATTAATCTCCCTAACAAGAATCCTTGAGATTCAAAATCCTAAATACAAGAAAGTTAGTAATACAAGGAAAATTTTAAAAGGATTGTTCTTTGTGTGTAAAATCTTTCGGTGAAAATCACATCAAAGAAGATTTAGTCGATACGTTTCGAACTAGCCAGTGTGGATACGTTTCGAACTAGCCAGTGTGGTTCATCATCAGGACAAAATGAGAAATCTAATTAGGTAACCCATTTAAATAGATAAGTAAAGCTCCAACTAGCCGTTTGTAAATTAACGACTAGTTTGACTAAAATAGGGAATAAAATCAAAATAATAATAATTAATTAATTAATTTTTATTTCTTAATGAATAAATTAAATGTTTAATATTTATAATTTGAATTTTATATATTTATTTTTATTTTTAATAAAAATAATAATTATTTATTTATTTTTTAAGAATAAATTACATGTTTAATATTTATATTTTTTAAGAAATAAATTAAATGTTTAATACTTATATTTTTTAAGAAATAACTTAAATGTTTAATATTTATAATTTGAATTTTATTTTTAAAATAATAATAATTTATTTATTTTTAATTTTTTAAGAATAAATTAAATGTTTAAATTCATTTATTAAAATAAATAAATAAATAAACGTTTAATACTTATAGTTTGAATTATATATATTTATTTTTATTTTTAATAATATGTTATATATTAATAATTATATGTTATGTAATTCAAATCTCATCAAAATAGTTTTCTTATTTATTCTATTTGATAGGTAATTCTATTTTACTTATTGGAAATTATACTAAGTTAAAATTATACTAAATTTTTTATGAAATTTATCCCAAAAAAAAATGAAAAAAAAGAGAGAGAAACCAAGAGCCAAAGCAAAGGAAAAGATAAGGGGGAGAGCAGGGGAAGAAAAACAAAAACTAAGAATGAAGGGTAGGAATCCAGCATCTGCTAACAATCCAGGATTGTTCTTCTTTAATGAAAAGGTTTAACTATGAAATCTTATACGTACCTTTGTATATTTTTACAAACCTTGTAGAGTTCCCTTCAAATGATAGCATCTATAAGATTCATTTTCTTAAGAGGCAACTTGTAACCATCAGGTCAGCATACCTGCAATATTAAGTATATCAAAAAATATACAAACATAATATTGTGATGATCATCTAGAGTTTCTATTTTCATTAGAGTATGCATTCCTAAAAAAAAAATTTGCAGGTCTTAGGACATTATTGATTATTTCTATTATTGAAATGAAATGTCATAAATTTTGTACTAATTACAAGTCCTATTATGAGATAGGGAGCGAGACTTTCATATGTATTGTCAAGTCTTAGATATTAACAATTATATGATAAATTTCTTAATAGATAATCAAGTTATACATACCTTAGGACTTGCATACCTTTCTTTGATACTTCATTGAGCTTATTTCTCCTTTAGTAAACTGTAGACATGATGTTAGGTATATGAGATGAAATAATAAAACAAAGATTATGTGATTTCAATGAAATCTTCAAGGGTTCTTTCATGAGATGGTGCAAGATACATTCACTGATGATGCGTTTATTGCTTAAGTTTGGTTCTTCCTTTAAAACCAAGACGGATTACTTCTCACTGTTTAGGCTCAAATTGTATATTCATATACTTAGAATTTACCACCACACTTGACTTTACATACTTCTGTATTACTTGCTCCAAGATGATATCATGAAGGAGGGTGATAGATTAATTTGAAAACTCAACCTTTCTCATAATTTCGACTCTTTTCTGAAGGTGATGGTGGCCAGCGTTTAGGGCTTCCATTTTTTTGTGTTATAATTTTGAGTGAGATTAACTCCTTTCCATAGTGAAATGTATTTTTCAAATCTTCAAACTACTCGCTCCTTTGAAGAACCTTCACTCTCTTCTCTAGGTAGCTCGATTTTATTTGGGTTACTAGAATATGATTGGATCAAGTCAATCCTCTAGTCATAAGTACTTTGGTCAAGAACTAGTCTCAGGAAAATGGCTGGGTTCACGGTCTAGTGACCTCTTGAAGTCGACCCTTCTTCAACGAGTTATAGCTCAATATTTCGTTTTGGAACTACCTACATCAAGTCCCAGATTCAAATTTTGTCTTTCATCACATGCCTCAAAATTTCACATCATATCACAAGAGAAGTTCCTATGTTCGTTTGAATTTGTCTTAGAAATATGTCTCAAATAACTTGGACCTTGTCATAAGTATCTGCCTTAGAAATTTTGGATTTTATTATAGAAGGGTGCTCCTTGGAAATTTCGGATCACCATTGTAATTAGGATCTCCTCAGACCTATACTTATGCATGAACTTAGAATCACCACATAATAAGTTTGGATATTATCATAAATAAGGTTTGAACTTCACTTTAGGTCCTCGCACTCTTCCACAGAGATGATACTCAGACTTCCAAAGAGATGACATTCAGATTTCCACAGAGATGGAAATTCAAACTTTTTGCTTCGTCATAGAGATATGGTGGTTTAGATTACAAAGATAAAACCATAAGAATATTCAATGATTGTTCTTTAATGCCTTCCCCAGCTCTAATACCACGTTGAGAAATATTAGGGCATTATATTTACTTGTGAAGATTCGTATGTGCTTGTTAGTTCTTATTTATGTTTTGTTTCATCAATATAAATGCCAAACAATAAAAAAGAGATGACGCAAGATGTAGGCACAAAACCAGGGAAAAACCCTAGTCAATAACTCTTCCTTCAATAGATTCATATGACAATGAGACAACCAAGACCTTAACCTAAACTTCTATCCATCCATCAAGTCAAACTTTGAAATATTCTTCTTCCTAATCAGATCTTCAAATTGATTCTTCTTGACATTTGCATCCTTATTGACATCCTGCAATCATAGAGACTTCGACTTCCAATAATTACAAAGACTTAGAATTCCTGCAATAATAAAGACTTTGACTTTCTACAATAATAAGCTTTAGACTTCGCCTTTCTGTAATAGAGTTTTTGTTCCTTCACTTTCTACTACAGTCCTGTAATGTTTCGATTATGTGAAACCTCACTACTTTTCTATGATCTCTGAACTTGATTGAATGTTCCTTGAACTGGGACAAGTACACATGGTCATTTATAGTTATTGCCGCATGTAAATGAGCTGACATGAGTAGAAGATTAATCTGAGGGTGACTTGCAAGGTGACAAAGCTTGAATTGATGGAGGAGAGTTGACACTTAAATATTATTTTCTATCATGTTCCCAATAAGGGTTTAATACATAAAATTTGACTTTGACTTAATAAAAAAATCCTAGAAGCTTACAATGGAGCCTTGACCTATGAATTTTGACCCAAGCATGAAACCAATGTTTTAATAATTCAAATTAATAATAATATTAAATTTCTTTTGACAAATATATTACTTCATGACTCACGTACAATTATGAAGACAAACACTAGTTACATTCTTCAACAGATATGACCCTAAATCCTTTGTTATGTGCCAACAATTGTGAGATCTGTGCCACTTTTTAAGGGCTAGCCTTTAGGTCACTGCCTAGAAGTTCCAAGAACTTTATAGGAACATAACAATGATGATGACAAGTCTAAAAAATCCATAATTGAGAAAAATCTTGACCAGAACATGCCTAGTACATGATAAAATTTTCTTCAAACATATGGTAAACATGGAAGCTATAGGTCATGAATGCATATATGATCATAGACTTCTGAACTTCATTTCAAAATCACCGAGAAGGCTCTATGCCCTCTCAAGCTAGTTGCAACAACACTTGTTATCCCATGCATTCATCAACCATTCAATAACTTATAAAATCATGAACACGAGCCGTAGTAAAAGTTCATCATATAACCATGCATATAACTAGAACAAAAACCTTGACTAATCAGCCATAAGATAAACATAATAACCAATACAAGTGCTCATATATCACACTAGAAAAATAACTCATATTAACGTATGAAAATGCACACCAAGTAAGAGACTTCCACGTACCAACCGATCATAGATTGGGCATAACCAAATTTATCTTTCAGCGAATCACCCCCGCACCATATTCCAAGCATGAATGTGGGATCATATGGAATAAACCGAAATAGAACAAATCCAAGACTTCTAGAGGCCAAACCACCTCAAACCTCAACCATAGTGATTTCACCTAATTGGTCCATAAATCACTAACATCAACCAGATTGGTCTCTTCCCAAGCTGTCAAGGGCTCCAAGGATTCTATCTCAACCCACAGTCATAGATAGGACAAGTTGTTATATGGATCCATAGAACTACCATCTCAACCCACAGCCTCCGAGGAACCCAATTTGTTCCAGGGTTCCAAAGATTCTATCCTAACCCATAACCATAGGGAACCAAAGAAACAATTAGAAAATCCAAAGTGGGGAACCCACTACATCATGGCTATCCAGGAAATGGCAACGCAAGATTGAAACCACTGTTAATCCAGGAAAATATCCATGCAAATGACAACACATAACCAAGGAACCATATGCATGTATCATGCATCCAAAAACTATCAAGGAAATCACACCTGCAACCTGTTACCTGCAATGTATCCTTTGTTGTAGCTACGGATACAACCTTCTCTTCTGTTGCCCACCAATTCCTTACTTGTCATTTGCTTTCTTTCTCCAAGTCCAAGTGAATTCTATAATGCTCCAAGAATGCTCTAAGCGTACAGGAGTGTAAGAGAGAAAAACCAAAACTGACAAAAAAATGTGTATTTTTTCTCCGATGCTTTTTTATAATTGATGCCTATTTTTTCTTCATTTTATCTCTAATTTCCCTTGCATGCATATTTGTGTCTCTTCACCTTCATTTTCTCCTATTTTCCTTTATTTTCGTAATTAAATGCCATTTATTGCCTCTTTGCCTTTGCCAATTTCCATAGCCATTAAGAAACCACAAGTGATGCCCACTACAATGTTTACCCACCATTCAACTTGAAATATGTTCCCATGAACTTGGTTTTATTTTATTTACATGGAAAATCAACCAGGGGTTGTTGCAAAGGCTAAATCTTGATTCGATCTCATCTCAGTCAGCTGAACAACCTAGATCATCTCATAATGTCTTCCAAAATGGCTCACTAAGACACTTGAAAGTGTTCATCCTAATGAGGTTGGAAAGACATGAACAATAATTTCTACCAGACAAAATGGAGGTGATGTAGATGATTTTGATTCTACTGTTGATATAGATGTTTCTTATGATTGTGAATTAAATTTGTCTACTGATTTTAAACCAGCTTCCTTTAAAGAAGTTGCTCCTCATGATGAATGGAAAGAAGCAATGGAGAAAGAGCATGATGCTCTTATAAAGAATGAAACCTAGAAGGTGTTGGACCCTCCATTTGGAACCAAACTGATTGGTTGCAAGTGGGTCTTCAAGAAAAAGTAGAAATTAGATGGCTCACTTGAAAAGCACAAAAAAAGGCTCGTGAAAAAACTATTTGCAAAAAAAGAAGGGGTCGATTATGAGGAAAATTTGCCCCCACAACAAAATGGGCTACCATCGAGACTCTCTTTGCTTTGACAACTTAGAAAGGATGGAAAGTCCATAAAATGGATTTAAAAACTACCTTCTTGAATGGATATTTGAAAGAAAATGTTTTTATGTTTCGACCAAAAGTATTTGTTGTGAAGGGACAAGAGAAAAAGGTATGTAAAACTATCAAATCCTTGTATGGGCTCAAACAAGCACCATGAGGCTGGTATGAGAAATTGACTAGGCATCCTTTGAAAATAAATTTTAAACATTATGATCTTGATGATGCAACTTTATTTGTCATGAAAGTTGGAAAAATTGTTGTCTATCTTGTGGTGATGTATCTGATCTACCTTTGACACGGAACAAAGATAAATTATATTGCATCCATAAAGAATGAATTGAGGAAAGTTTTTGAGATGACAGATTTGGGATATGTTCACTGCTATTAGGGTGTTGAAGTAACTCGACATCAGAAGTTTATATTCCTCTCTCAAAAGAAGTACATTGGAGATTTTTTGAACAAATTTGGCAAGGATGATGAAATTCCTTTGACCACTCCAATGGAACAAAATTTAAAGGTCACATCCAAAGAAGGAAATGAATTTGAGGATGCAACTAAGTACAAAAAACTCATGGGAAGTCTTTCACTACTACTAGACTGGACATTTCATTTACTGTTGGAATCCTCTTGAGGTTTATGCAAAAAAATTGTGAGGGTCATTGGTTTACTGCAAAAAGTGTTCTAAGGTACTTGAAGGGAACTCAAGACTTTGGTCTCAAATGTACACAGATGGATGACTTTAGCTTAATTAGATTCTCTGATTCAGAATTTGATGGAGATAAAGAGAATGGAGTATCTACTTTAGGTTGTGTTATGAGTCTTGGATTAGGAGTTGTCTCCTGGAGGTCACATAAACAAATAGTTCCAGAAGATTCCACAACAGACACAGAATATGTGGCAGCGGCAGAAGAAACCAAGGATATTCTGTGGCTTAGAATTTTCTTGAATATTTGCAGGAGAAACAAGTGCATTCTACTCCTCTTCTATTTGAAAATACTTTTGCAATAAAATTCGCTAAGAACCCAGAGTTCCATGATCGAACTAAGCTTATAAATACAAAGTATCTTGCGGTTTGACATTACGTTGAGGCTAAGACTATTAACCAAAACCATTGTTCCACAAATGAGCAGATTGTAGACATCTTTACCAAAGCGTTTGGAAGATAAAATCTTGAAAGATTCATAATGATGTTTAGACTTACAAACAACCCTTCAGATTAAAGGGGGGAATGTGGACACCTAATCCTTCGAGATTGGGATTTTTTTTGTAAATATGTACATACAAAATGAGAATATGAACAAATCTTGGAATATGAATCCTAAGAATCTCTCCTCTATGGGTATATATTAAAGTTATTCTTAATAGAAATTACAATTCATGGAGTTACCAAATACCTAGCCTGACATTAGTTAATCTAAAAGAGGAAAGGGAAGGGGGTTGCTAAAAACCAACACCAAGGTTAAGGTGGGATTCCAATACTCACTAATTTCCAACCTCCATCTCTATTAAGATTATTAGGGCAATTTCTTATCTCGATGAATTCCTTAAATTTCATATGATGATAGAAATTAATTTTGGCAAAGATGCAAGCATTTTCAATACAAATATGTTGTTTAGTCTTGTTAGAATGTTCAACTATTGCTGAATATTTTGAATGATTATGTGTTATGTCAAAAAGTGTTCTTGAATCCTAGCCTTTATGGAGCGCCCAATTTCGTCAACATAGGGAATCTCATATGAACAAGGTATTGAATAAACTCCTTTCTCACTTGTAGGATCAATGGGATCTTTGACAAATTTAAGGGGGCTTCAAATGGTGTTTAATGGTTTAAAGGTGGCCATGATATGCTTCTTTCTTAGAATGCGAGCAATCTTTTCAGTGGTATCATGAATTTATGAGAGGTGGAATTTGCCCATAACATTGATCATAAGCTTATTTTCTCTTTCTTTAGATCCTTTAGTGGCATGACGAAATGCCTTAATACCTTGGTGTCTCTTATATCCATTCTTTTTGAAAACCTGTATAAGATGGGCCTTCTCAGTTTCAAAATGTTCATTATCAAAATTTATAACAACTCTAGTTTCCAAAGTATTAAGAACTCCAAGATTTTGGGTGGGATGATGATGAGAGTTAGCATGGAGGTACTACTCAGAGTGCGTTGTCTTTTTTTTTTTTTTTTTTTAGATAGATCTGGTGGGATATGGAACCATCTTGATTTTTAGTATTGAGAATGTTTAGAAAGGAAATGCCACCATCGACCTCAACTTCTATTTTGAATTTGATGAAATATAATTGATTGTTGAGGTGTTGTTTGAAAATCTCTAATTTTTCATGCCCATGTGGCCATATGATAAAAGTGTCATTGATGAATATTTTCCACAACTTCGGTCTGAAGGGAGAGGAATCAAGGGCTTTGGTTTCAAAATATTCCATGAAGATATATGCAACAATGGGAGAGAGGGGAGAACCCATAGTTACACCACAAGTTTGTTCATAAATCCCACACATGAAAATGAGGAATGTAGATCAAAGACACATTTTTATTAACTTAGTCATGTCAGGATTAGTGATTTTGTGGATAACATCTAAACGCCATTAATAGGAATATTGGTATAAATTAACACCGTATCAAAACTCACTAAAATGTCATTCATATCAAGTCTTAGATATTTAATATCATTGATGAAGAAGGTAGAGCCTTTAACAAAATAATTCATGTTGCCAACCACAAGTTTAAGTTTTTGGGCAAGGTGTCTAGCAAGATGGTATGTAGGTCCACCAATAATATTAACGATGGGTCCTAGGGGGACCCCTTCCTTGTGAATCTTTGGAGCACTATAAATCCTCAGAGTATATGGGTGACTCTATATCAATTTTCCCGCTCATTACTATCTTTGATGGAGTTAAAATCTTGTTTACTAATGCTGTTTTTGAGGCATTTAACTTTCCTTAGAATAATAGAGCAATCTTGTTTGATCTGTTCTTTAATGTTAGAAGGAAGTTCTTTGATGCCACATTCAATATTCCATAAGATGTCTTCAACAAGAATATTGCGAGGAGTAATAACAAAATTTAATCCTCTTTCCAATAGACTTAGAGTTTGTGCATCCATTTGTAAGTCAGAAAGGTTGAAAATTAGTTTTTGGGCGAGGTTCAAATTGTTCAAAAGAGAGGTGGTGATGTGGTTGGGAGGAGTGGAATCAGATAAGGATGACAATGGCAGGGTTTTACTAAGAAGATGTGCTTTAGACAATAATGTTGGCTACTGATATATTGAGGGGGTTACAAAAGAACTTAATTCCAGCTTGGGAATGACATTTAATCACTTGGCACATCTGTTATTTTCAAAGATAGGATTGTCCCTAGAAGAAGGGCCACTTGTTGTGAATGCACAAAGAAAATTATCGAATTCAAATTGAGGGAATGCAATTAATATGATAGAGAACCCTCAAATCTATATTGAGGGAATGTAATAATTTGATAGAATAACCCTCAAATTTGCACTAAGGGACTGTTATCTATTAGTTTGGATTCTCCCCTCAGATCTGAAATGAGACTAAGTGATTTGCAAGCACAACATAATTACCTGAAACAATGCGATGATAGCAAAGAAACCCTAGTTAGAGTGAGAGCATAACCTCTATTTCATTCTATTTTCCCTAATTTTCTCAGTGAGATCTTCAAAATATTTTAACACATCCTAATTGAATTATTTCAAATTAATCTAATAAAAGAAATGATATGTTATTATTATTATTTTTACTAATTTTTGTTGGGTAGTGAAAGTAAACTTGACTTGGTCAAATTACCCTGGTTTTTGAGCTCCAAGTTTATGAGAACTAATGGTATCAACTCATGGTATTCATGTGGAATATAACCTATTTAAAGGGGGAAATTAAACTAGCCTAGATCCATCTTAAATGGAGATATACCAAGCTAGAGAGATCAAATATCTTGAAATACAAACCTCAGAGATTTGATCCTCTAAATCTTTAATAGATCCAAATTTAAAATAATCTAAAATGATTATAATAAATATTATTCTTTACCATTTTTTATCATTCACAACATAAACTATATATGATATGATATCAAATATATCTTAATTTATATTTTTTACTCTGGTAATAAATTGACATAAATTGCTCATTAATAATAAACCATTGTACCAATAAAAATAAAAATTAATTTAACTACACCACTAAAGAAATTATCCTTTTATTTAATTTGAGAAAGGACATAGTAAACCTCGCATACGCACAATTTTCTTTTTTTCACTAGGATTGAGATAGAATAAGCCCTGCCCGCACCTTTTTCCATGATCTGACATAAGGCGCCCATGGTAAAAGCCAGCGCACATCTTTTTACTTCTTTCATTTCATAACCGCCCATCAGGTGCCTTTTTTGAAAAATAAAAGTTGCTATAGATATAAATAGCCAAAGTAGCATAAATATATGAAGCAGAAATTGGGAGAGCTGGATGCACGAATGTTCAAAGCACAACCCGTATGGAACACGAATGTACATATGGCACAAACTGAATAGACTTGACACAGTAGAAGCCGACTATATATAATAGTATTATGCGATTTTTGTCTTGGCTGAAGTCAGGCAGGCAGAAAGTTTGGCGGGTGGAGAAAATGGTGAGCCTGGTGGTGGCAACAACATCTGATCCAGCTTCCATCGGGCCTGCTTCGGCTCTGCTCGCAATGTCCTCTGATTGGTGCCCTGGACCTAAATTGCAGGTGCTCTTCGTTTTCTTCATTCCGCACATTAAATACGATTCTTCAAATTGAAGTGGCTAAATACGAAGCTTCGTAATTACATCCAACGCAATTGTGTTAGGATAGTTCAAAGTGAATTCTCCTCATGTCCCATGTTAAGCAATACGCAGATTTTTTTTTTGTAATTTAAAACACATGCCCGAAAGAAATGGGATCTAGTCAAACCTACGACTGACTTACCAATGCAATTGGAAAAATTGATTCCAGTGAATTCTTTCCCGAGTATTGTGCATCCTGAATGGAGCAAATGGTAAGTTAACATTACTTGGAAAAGAAGAGAAGTTTTGACCAGGAAACTAGAGCGATTTAGACATAGAAGTATGCTGTGGTTCACTTCTATGGGTTCCATAAGGTGTAAGCCCATCTCAAACTAGTAAGGGTCGTCCTGTATAAGATTTTCTTGGCCAACCTGAGCATGGGTATTGCCGAGTATAAATAGAGGTGGAATGGACCTCATTTTTGGTACACGATCACATGACTTCTCTTTTCATTTATTGCTCGCTTTTTTCAAATTTCATAGAAATCGAGAAATTGCTAGGGCATTCAACGTGTATATTTGAATCACCATAACTTTGGAATACGGAACCAAAACAATGTTATAAGATGTATGGTTTTGGGTCCTGCACGGGCAATTCGACTCTGGCACTTGTACTGAAAGATAAAACACTATACGTCTTATGATGGTACTCATATTTATAATTTTGATGTGGATGGTATATGGGTGACCCCTAGATGTTTAGTGATGGACATACACATATGGATGCAACTTGCTCTTGGATTGCTAGACCTTGTATGGATGCTTATGTGGCTTTCTTTCTTGGACCATTGGAGACATTTAGACAAAATAGGGACACTATTCGTTTTGGCCACATGAACATTGGTTGCTTGTTTGTGAGGACACCTTGCTTCGAAGGAGTGTTTGGCTCTTGGGAGGAGTGCATCAAGCCCTACATCACATGTGCACACTTAGATTGCTTGTATGGACGCTTATACTTGGGTTGAGGGAGTGATTATGTAAGTAAAGTGGACTTGTAGAAGCATATGGATTAGTTAGAGTGTTGGAGCTTTGGAGGCATGTGTAGGGGTAGAGTTGGACACTTCTCATCGAGTGTTCATGCCTTGGAGCGTGGCTTGTGGACAACATCACCATGGAGTTGTACATGTGTCCGTTTGAAGTGGAGCACTTCACATGTGTGGACTACTTGATAGAGAGAGGTTGCTTATAAGGATCTAAGCCAACTTTATGTTGTTGGTCTCCCTCACCTCTCATATAAATAGAGGAAGGAGAGAGTCATTTTTCTAAGATGTGGAGGAGTCCCTACCCCCACCCTCCCTAGCCAAACACTTTGTTCCCTAACTACGCTCTCCAAGAGGAAGTGTTTAAAAGGCACCCTTGGGAGTGTGCTTTCAGGTTGCTCCATTTCAAGAACATTTTACTTAATTTTTTTTATGTTATCATTAACTGTTTCATGCTGCTAGAGATGGGTTCCAACCTCATTTGACCATTTTACCCACCAAAAAGTGGGTAACCACATAGGAGAATTTTTTCCTGCTAGTTTTAATAGCCAGCTAGCTGGCAACCTTGCATTACTTAGCACATGATGATATGCCATATTCCTCTACCATTTGCACCGATCATACACCTCTCACCATTAGGAATTCCACTTGAAGGAAGGTGGGTCACCATTTGATAGGTATTTTAACCATTTTGCAATCATGTGCTCTTACTTAATGTTTTGGGCATTCTAACATGGATTAAGGGGTCATCTGGATGATTGATGGATTGTGACTATAAACCGATTCTCTCATCATACTAGGGGGTTAGTTTTTTACCCTAGTTTAGTGGGACCTCCTTTGAGGCCTTAGGGTTATGGGTGGGGCACTTCTTGGAAAACTTTGATTGAAGTAGTGTGTCTGTAACTTTTTCATTCATACTTACCACTTTCCACCATTCCCTTGATTTCATATCCATCCTTCAAGTTTGTTGTCATTGGTTCATTGGGATTGGTAGCCTCATATCCTCATCCTTGAGTCTAGGTTGAGAACTTTGCCTTGGAGGATGATGCACCTAAAAGAAAGGTAAAAGCATAATATGGCCACAATGAAAGAAAAAGAAAAATTAAAATGCAAAAGATTGTTGGGACATTAATTACCTTTTGGGAAAAAGCCTAGCATGAGCTCTACCACCCTCATTATCCATCACCCAGTTCTTGAGCACTTGATGCTCCATCACATAATAAAGGTACTCTTGCATGCCCCAACCTCGATGAGCAAAAAGTTGACTCATCATTAAGGGGTAAATATATGCTATATCATTAAATGCAAGCTTGGACACCTAAGCTATGTTCCTTATCAAATCATTATAAAACGGAAGTAAAAGGCACACCATAGGTTGGAAAAAGCATGTCGAGGAAAAGGGTAATGTTGATTTTTGAGTAGCTTGAGAGGTAATCCAAGCCCTAGGGTTTGGGGTTCGGAGGGCAAAGCGCCATAGAGTCACTTGTGGGCTTGGAACCCAACCACGAGGTTTTGCACCCGTCGAGATTTGGGCCAAAACCATGAAGAATTTGAGCATGAGAAATTTTGAGGTGATAGAGCTTGGCGTGGTGATTCCAAGGCTTTGAAGATCACTCAAATTAGAGCTCTAGAACTTGAGTTATGAATTTATGAAGTTGACAATTAATTGTTGGATAGACAAGTCATGTTGGCTTGGTCCAAAAGTCATGTCCCTTCAACAAATTCGTGGAGCCCTCTTATGTGTATAAATAAGAGGTGTATGAGATTCATTTTAGCATCCATTGTGCATCACAAGAGCTCGTTGAAGGAGAAAGACACCTCTATTCTAGGCCACTGCAAGGAGGGCTAACTAGCGTGGAAGAGAGGACTGTTTTGGGCCTCTTTTGGTGACTGAAATTGCAGGGAAAGGAGGGTTGAGGTACAGGAGTGAAGTCTGGATTGTTTAAGGGTTTGTTGTGGGTGGTTTGTCCCTGAAATAGGATGCTGCAGGCCTTGCCGTAGTATTCTGTGGCAAGTAAGGGAGGACAAACCCTTGGAGAGGCAGCCGCAACCTTAAGGAAGTTGTTGTGGGTTGGCCACAGGCGCTACCAAATTGTTTGAGGGCAACGTAGGGTGATTTGAGGGCTGTTCATGCCCTGAACAACAATAGAAGAGGAGGAGACCTCTCCAAGAGAAGGCCACAACAAATGAAGGGAAGCCTCAAATAATTTAAGGGACTGTATGTAGGTTTGTTGTAGTATGCTATGTGCCCTAACCAAGAGCAGTGAATGACAACAATAGTACAACAAACTTAGAGCAGAATTTGTCTTGTGTTGGGTCATAGTCTTGACCAGTGTTGGATCAGTTCATATAGCAACCTGTGGGAGGCATGTGTTGGGGTTGTCTTGGGTGTGAAGAAACCCCAACTAGGAGCCGATCTTACAGTGGAAGGATTGGGTGTCATTGATCTGGTGGAGGGCAGTGTGTTGGCTACCCAAAGTAGCCCTAGACTAGCAGTCTTGAAGTGACGAAGATAGCTGAAGATTGGGTGAAGTTTGGAGCCTTATGAGTAGCTCTTTGATGGACGAAAGAGGCTACTAGAAGGCGGATTGGAGCTCATGTATTGGTCAACCTAGAGAGCAGATTGGATCAGTTCGTGTGCATGCAACGGTGTTAGGTGGCGACCCTCTTGGAGTCTCTATGTGTTGTCCTTTGAAGGACTAAGGGGCGACTAGAGAGTAGTACGGAAGCAAAGGACTGACAGGACAAGATACAACATCGAGTCCGCGCAACGAAGATTGTCATTGTATCTTGTATTCCATAGAATGTTGTATTATTCAGATTGGTTTAATACAACGAAGATTGGGTTGTACATTATTGTACAATATTTGTTAAAGATTGTGTATACTTGTGCATATGTGATATACTGCTTTATATTTTCCGCTGTGCAAAGTAGTCCTTGTTGAGATTCTTGGTTTGGTAGCATCAGAGATTCTAAGATTCAAACCTAGACCTAAGATCGTGGAAATTCAACATGGTATTAGAGCGTGTATGAGCTACTTTGGAAGACAGTGAATCAGAGTTGTGCACAACGAAGTACAACTTTTGGTCACATTGTAGGTGACAATCTCGAAGTTGCAAGCAGGTCTCTGGTATGAGGACAGGTTGGAAGGGCTGTCCAACTATAGTCCATGGAAGGAAATGATCAAGTTGGTCTTGCAGGTCAACAGGATCTGGGAGTTCGCCGAGAAAGCCATCAAGAAGCCAACTGACCCAAAGGGCTGGAAGTATACGAAGTTTTGGATATGAGGGTGAGATTGATCATCCTAGGTGGTGTGAAGGATCCCCTAATACCCCTTGTCCGGGAAGAACAATGCACATGAGATGTGGATGGCTCTTCAGAATTTATTCCAGAATAAGAATGAGAACTGGGTATTGGTATTGGAGGATAAGTTGAAGTCCACCAAGATGATAAAGGGTGAAGGAGTGGCTTCGTATCTGACGAGATTGTCTCAGGTTAGAGATGAGCTTGCAGTTATCGGTGTGACTATTTCAGATAGTGATATGGTGAGGATTGCCTTGAAAGGGTTCACCGAGGAATGGAAGCCCTTCATCAAAGGGATCGTTGCCAGACTGGAATAGGCTGTGGGACGACTTCATTCAAGAAGAGTTGCGAGACGAGGATCTTCATCCAACGAAGAGGGCAGATGAGGACGTGGCACTTGTAGCACAAATTAAGGGTAAGCAGAAGAAGGACTTGAGTAAAGTCAAGTGTTTCAACTGTGGCGAGATGGGTCTTTTTCATCGAGATGTCCGATGAAGAAGAAGGGAGATGACGAGAAGAGGAAAGGGAAGTAGGTCGTCGATGTTGCCACTTCAACTGAGATAGATGGTCTCACCAGGAGATTGGAGGAGGAGGACTTTGCTATAATCTCTCATTTCTTGCAGGGTACTGTCAATGAGGATGGATGGTACGTGGATAATGGTGCGACAAAACATATGACAGGGTCACACAAGTTTTTTGAGACTCTAGCTGAATGGGACTCAAAGTTGCACATGGTGTTGGGCGACAAGAGTCAATTGGAGATCCGAGGATCAGGTGTTGTGCCATTCAAGATGGGGACAGGATGAGTGATGCCGGTTCAGGATGTACTATTTGTACTAGGACTCACATATAGCGTGATTTTTGTCTCGATGATAGAGAAGAAGGGGTTTGAGGTCTTGTTCCAGGATGGGAAGGCAAGACTCAGACCTAGAGGCTCTAACTCTGACAGGATTGTTCTTGGAGTTAGAGAGCATGGTCTCTACAGGTTGACGGGCAAGCTTAAGGATCATGGAAAGAAGAAGAAGCAGGTGGAGCAAGTGCAGGTTCCAAAGATGTAGGTGTAGGCTTCAGAGGAGCAGGTACAGGTTCCAGCGAAGAAGGTCCATTTTCCAGAGGCTCAGAGGGAGTCAAAGGTCCTGGGGGGGGCATGCAGGTTCAAAGGGAGAATTTGCAGCCCAAGAAGAGCGCGTGGTCAGTGGGGAGCAAGGGTGCTCCTACAACTGACAAGAAGGAGTCATGGAGAGATTGGAAAGCAATACAGGAGAAGAAGAAGAAGCAATATGCTTCTAGTAATAGCGACACTTCTGAGAGAGGCATGGTTCATGCTTCAGAGATTGTTGTCGTGGTGAGCGTCAAGAGTTGGGCGAGTGTTGCAAGTAGTGATGATGATGATGAGTTACTTCTTAGTCTTTGAAGTACCTCCCTCGCTAAGAGTGAATGTTGATTTTTGAGTAGCTTGGGAGGTACTCCAAGCCCTAGGGTTTATGGTTTGGAGGGCAAAGCGCCACAAGAGCACTTGTGGGCTTGGAACCCAAGCATGGGGTTTTGCACCCATCAAGATTTGGGCCAAAACAATGAAGAATTTGAGCATGAGAAAATTTTTGGTGATAGAGCTTGGCGTGGCGATTCCAACGCTTCGAAGATCACTCAAATCATAGCTCTAGAACTTGAGTTGTGAATTTTTGAAGTTGACAATTAATTGTTGGACAGACAAGTCATGTTGGCTTGGTCCAAAAGTCATGTCTCTTCAACAAATTTGTGGAGCTCTCTTATGTGTATAATTAAGAGGTGTATGAGAGTCATTTTAGCATCCATTGTGCATCACAAGAGCTCGTTGAAGGAGAAGGACACCTTTGTTCTAGGCTGCAGTAAGGAGGGCTAACCAGCGTGGAAGAGAGGACTGTTTTGGGCCTCTTTTGGTGACCGAAATTGCAGGGAAGGAGGGTTGAGGTACAAGAGTGAAGTCTGGACTGTTTAAGGGTTTGTTGTGGGTGGTTTGTCCCTGAAATAGGATGTTGTAGGCCTTGCTGTAGCATTCAGTGGCAAGTAAGGGAGGACGAACCCTTGGAGAGGCATTCACAACCTTAAGGAAGCTGCTGTGGGTAGATCGCAGGCCGTACTAAATTGTGTGAGGGCAACGTAGAGTGATTTGAGGGCAATTCACGCTTAGGGGCCAGAACAACAGCAGAAGAGGAGGAGACCTCTCCAAGAGAAGGCCGTAATAAATGAAGGGGACTGTATGTAGGCTGTTGCAGTATGCTATATGCCCTAACCAGGAGTAGTGAATGACAATGTTAGTACAACATACTTAGAGCATAGTTTGTCTTGTGTTGGGTCATAGTCTTGACTAGTCTTGGATCAATTCATATGGCAGCCTGTGGGAGCCATGTGTCGGGGTTGTCTTGGGTGTGAAGAAATCCCAACTAGGAGCTGATCTTGCAGTGAAAGGATTGGGTGTCATTGATCTGGTGGAGGGCAGTGCGTTGGCTACCCAAAGTAGCCCTAGACTAGCAATCTTGAAGTGACGAAAATAGCTGAAGATTGGGTGAAGTTTGGTGCCTTATGAGTAGCTCTTTGATGGACGAAAGAGGCTACTTGAAGGCAGATTGGAGCTTAGGTATTGGCCAGCCTAGAGAGCAAATTGGATCAACCCGTGTACATGCAACAAAAGTGAATTACAATAGTGTTAGGTGGCATCCCCCATGGAGTCTCTATGTGTTGTCCTTTGAAGGACTAAGGGGTGACTAGAGAGCAGTACAAAAGCGATGGACCGACAAGACAAGATACAACATCGAGTCTGCGCAGTGAAGATTGTCATTGTATCTCGTATTCCATAGATTTTTGTATTATTCAGATTGGTTTAATATAACAAAGATTGGGTTGTACATTATTGTACAATATTTGTTAAAAATTATGTATACTTGTGCATGTGATTTACTGCTTTATATTTTCAGCTGTGCAAAGTAGTTCTTGTTGAGATTCTTGGTTTGGTAGCGTCTGATTTTCTAAGATTCTAACCTAGACCCAAGGTCGTGGAAATTCAACAGGTAACTCATGCCTCCACGATTTCCCCCTCCATACATCTATACACTCAGGATGATGGGCCTCCATTAGCTAATTCTAGGACCATGGCACCATGCCATGAAGTGTTTCTCCTCCGTTGCCACCATTATCACAAACCCCTATGAATTGAAGGGCTAACCTTGGACATGTCGCCTTCCCTTAGGGGCTGGAAGCATCTAATAGGGTTGACCATCTAATCATCCCTAACATGGGTAGGGAACACTTTTACAGGAATTTGTCTAGTTAGATATTTGAAGGTATCCCAGTTTGAAGTATTATCATGCCCTTAACAATTAAGTATGTCACTATGATGCATCTATGGTAATTGTCACTAATGATTTGTAACTTTCACTTGATTTTGAGATGGTTTTTCCTAGTAGTCGTTCGCACAAGAGTAGATGCCTTGAGGGCACCTTTCATGTCTCCACTGCATATCATGCCCATATGTAGCATTGCCCCTCCAGAGTAGAGCATTGGGTACCTTGATGACTTCAATAGATGATTGAGACCTTAGAGCACCCTCGAATGATGAAATGTTGAGCTCCTTTTGCTTGGTATTGGAGATTCTTGATGATGTACCTAGCGGGCCCAAAATGCCCCCAGGCTGGCCTTGGCATTGTTTGGTGGGCACAACTTGATCTAGAGTCCAGATGATGATGGTCATCCCTAGGATGAGAATGGAGGTCCTGTACTTGCACATTGAGTCCCAATGCTAGAGAGAGAAGTTGCCATGTCACCCTTCTAGCAATTGAGAAGGTGATGTACAACATCCATAACATAGTTTTGACACTTGGAGGCATTTTGAGGCACTTCATAAGGGCTTCCCCTCAAGGACTAGAGTTGATCATGGTGATGGGACTTCCCACTGGCCCATCCATGCACTTTCACAACATTTTTTGCCCAAAAAGGGCATGACATTATGCTTATGGAGGATATCGGCCCACACTTGTAGGCTTTTAATTACATAGTTTTATTATTTTGAGCTATGGGGTTGGCTTCTAACCCCTTATCATGATGAACACTCAAACGAGCCCCTCTTCTAGGGCACAATTTAGCCTCTATCATATTCACTACTCATGAAGATGTGATTTTTATGGAGCATTTGCTATTGGAGATTGGATTATGTATTGGAGATGTCTTTTTGGGATTGAAAGAAGGTCTTTTCATGGAAGAATTGTAAGTTTATTGCATATTTTTCATTGTTTTACATGTATAGTTATTGCTAGGGTTTTTCTATGATCCATGACTAAATGCATAATATTTGTGGGAAATATTAGTTAACTTTTGTATGTTAAATACTTCTTCCTTGAAATCCATAGGAGAAATCCTAGTGTGGATCTCCTATTTAATTTCTCTCCTCATAAAGAAGATAGTTAGGGTTTTATAAAGTGGAAAAAATATTTTTCGTCCCCAACTCCAATCATTTGTCACTTCTCTACATTTTCCCCTAAGACTCCATCCACCCAAGTAGAATTAGGAATTGGTGAATTTTGTGTTGATAAAAAACCTTGAAAAATTAAATATTTCCCTTTCTTTTATTTTTCCTAGTCCTTTTTTTTGTTTGCTTGGTTATGTGGGTCCTAACATGACATCACGCCAAACCTTTGGTCTGAGAAACCGTGAGTGAGGGGCATCTAAGCCGTCAAAATCACCGGGCCTCGGTCACACCAACCCTTATCATGGTTGGATTTTTTTTTGCCTTCGGGGGGATTGGAACTGGTGACCTTTCATAATGAGTGTCTTAACAACACACTCTTCACCGTCGAACCAAACCCTTGTTGGCTTCTAGTACTTTAAGAGACAAGCAACTAGGGCTTTTTCTAGGGCCGAATTGATTTAGGGCATTATGGATATATGTTTGTGGAATAAAAACTTGAGATTTATCTTTATAATCCTTTTAAACACAAAATCTAGCTTTATTCATGGTAAATCTTCCCCTAGAAGTGCTAATGTCACCCTTCTCTAGATAATTTTGTGCCTTGGAAACCCTAACCCTGGCCTACCTTCAACTTGAGTCTTAGTTTGAGGGTTTGCTTTGTTGTTTTGTTGAATTCTATATGTCTAGGTAATCCTTTGTTGCTGTATATCAAGAAACCCTAGTGTATAGAAGTCTCAATCAAGTCTAGGTGTGTGATATGTAGCTCCTTTATCAAGAAGAATTGAACTTTTGTCCATCATTGAGTGTCTTTGCCTAGCCTATATTTTCATCACCTTGAACCCTAAAACTTTGATTATACTTATAGGTGAGTACTGAGGAGCCTCCCTTTTGATGAAATTCCACTAAAGAGCAAGAGGAAGATCGTAGAGGTGACGATGGTAGTCTCCCTCATTGTTGCTAAAAGGTTTGGCCCTTGTCTTGTGATGTCCCCTCAAAAGGCTTGCTAGATTTTGTGGCAATAGACCTCATATGCAAAAAAATAAAATTTCACATCGCATCCAAAATTCAACAAACTTGGCAGTTTTGAAGACTCTAGCAAACAAAACTACATTGAGCCAAAGAAAAGTCACTGAATCATCAAAAGTGTTGATTTTTTAACCCTAGTTGTTGGCAATTTATTGCCTAGTAAATTCTCTTGCTATAAATTAATTTACTACAGTTCTACAGAATAAACGCATCGCTAGAATTTTAACAATAAATAAATTTTCTTTAATCTTCAACATTTCCATATTTCATATCATCCTTGATTCGTCTTCAACCCAAGTACATTGCAACTTCTAAAAGTGTCTTGACAACTGTTAGTGGAAGATTTAGCTGATTGTTACTAGGGTTAAAACGTAGATTATGCAACCATCGATTAGTTACAAAGTTTAGAAGTTAGAACCTATGGTCAATTGTATTTGTTCATTACAAAACGATTAACTATTGCAACATCACCATGGAAATTGTTGATAAACAATTGTATGTTGTAGCCACTAGTTGGATGATTGCATATCAACAATCAACAATTGCAATAGCTAAAGAGATGATTGATATTCCATGTTGAAAAATGCCTTGGTTACATATGTTGATTGTTTATATGGTTGTGTGCATATCCTAGTTTAGGTTTAAACAAATCTTGTAAAAATTTAATGCTAAATACACATGAACATTTGAATGAAAACCTTTCATCAAACTTTAAAAGATAAGAAATTTTTATAAATGCCTAACATTGGACCACAAAAGTAGGTCAATGGAACTAAAAGGTACATCCAATGTAAATACAATGTGGGTAGCTTAATGAAAAAGGAAAAATAAGAGTAAATGTGTAGCAAAAAGCAAAGTAAGAGTCAAATGTCTAGAAAAAGGCAAAGTAAGAGTCAAATGTCTAGCAAAAAGCCAAAACCTATGAACTAATGGTCTATCGAAATGATAAGATAGTGCGAGTGCAATGATATGATAGTATTGTGGGATCTTGGCATTGAGCAAGAGAGAGGATGTTAAGGACTATTGGACTTGGTGGTCAAGGGTGCGATAAAGAAGCAGGCTCATTGTTGGAGTTGCCAATTAGTTGATGTAAATGTGAATGGTATCTTATGTTGAGAATTTGTAGGGCTAGTGATTAACTCAAATTCTCTTCTTGATAATTACTTGTGAGCTTGCTTATGTATTCTTATTTCACTTAATTAATCTTTCATCAAGTCAATTATCAAAGCACTAGTCAAATGTAGAGACAAAATAGTTTTCACTTGTAACTGAACATCTTGAAATGTAGTTAGGATTTACCTTCCTCACTTTCTACCACCTTTAGATCACTGTTTTGACAAGTTCTTTCCTTAGATACTTTACAATCAGAGATGTTCTTACTGTACTCTTTCTGCACCTTCAGTCATTGTGTACCTTCAGTCATCATCGAACCTTCAGTCATCATCATCATACCTTCAGTAAGTTATACTTCAAGCTGTACTGAACTTGTCCTTATGTCCACAGCCTTTTAGATGTTATATAACCTTAGATAGATCCGCACTAGCTGCTCCCTTTTCCATGCTGTCAACCTCAGTCTTTTCTGCAAAAACTTAGGTGATCCGCATTCTTTTATCTGCTGTACAACCTTAGACAAGTCTGCAATTCTTATTGACCGAAAATCTCAGACATATCTCTGTTCTATTCACTGTCATTTATGCGAAGTTTTCTGGCCTATTTATAGTTATTCGACCTTATAATTAGCCGACCTATTAAGTGAACTGTTGGGACATAATTTGAGCCGACCTTTCCAGCGTTTTTCAAGCCGAATTTACAAGGTTTATCTCCAGCATCTTGTCCACTGTTTATAGGCTGTTTATCTTTGTCTCCTTTTCATAATTACATAGTCAACATGAAGACCGACCTAGTTACATTTTACAACACTCCCTCTTAACTAGGGAGGTATTCATATAGTTACATGATCACTTTAAAACTAAAGGATCTCATAAGAAAAATCGGATTGGTAATCGCATCTGTATAGCATCATTTCAACCACCATTGTACTAGTGCAAGGCCTTGACTAACAACCCCATCTCTTCAACGAGAGAATGGGCTTCAATGCTGGCGAGACACATGACTTATAGACACCTTCGTCATTGTCTCTCCAAGGTACATACTCCACCCGAGTGTTCCCAAAGTATGACCTTCCTGGACTATTCTTCTCTTGGGTAGCTAGCCCTCAAAGAATATCTGTCCCCAACTACTATTATCTTGAATGCCTGATCACATTTTCAGAGAGTATCGAATGCCAGATGATTACCCAATCCTCCATTTTGTCTTCCCAAGACCAGAATGATGTGTCTATCTCTCCCTCCCAGGGAGGACCTATTCCACAAGGGCATGTACTCGTTCTTATACAAAGAATGTACCTAAGCTCATCCTTAGGAATTACCAAGTTTCTTCCAAGTAAGAAATTTACCATCAGGCTCCCTCTTAACCAGGGACCTCCAGCAGCAATGGTGAGACACCCAGCTGCTCATGAAGAATTCCTGTCCTTGATGTCATGGATTTCGGTATTGAGGAATATTCATCTTTTAGCTTCATAGGGCACAGATTATTCATCACTTCCATCCTGAGTCTTGTCAGCTATTAGAGTGATTCACCAAACTTCCTTATCTGGTCCAATATTGTGCCATGCTGCTTTCCTTTGGATCATCTCCCAGGATTATACATCCTTTCTCATGATTAGCAGCCCTGCACAAATTCATCCAGATAAACATTTACATATGAACCTTTTAAAACAAATGTTACCTCAGTGATGATCTTTCACCATGACATCTTCCTGTAAGCATCGACATCCTTCATACAGATTGACACATCTCCTAATGATATGTTTTTCCAAGGGTCTTCTTCTTTACCAGACTTCCGTCAGGGTCTACATATCTTTCCAGAAGATCTCCTAGTCACATCTTATTGGCCTCCGGATGATAACTTCCCCTTGACATGGTTGCATTTCATGATCTCTTCCTCTCTGCACATTCTTGATTCCCAGGGACGTACAACTTTCCTAGTTTCTCGTTCACATACAACCACCTCATATTCCATGAGGACATATTATGTTGATTTCATCTGTCCGTGCATTGAGAGATACTCCTCCATAGATCATACTTCTAAGTACAGAAGTCCATTACCTGCAACCACATGACATGACTTCAAAACATCCAATGTCAGCATATAAATATATACATACCTCATACCTTTTTCCCTTTGAAGAGCTTCATTCCCTTGGCCTGCTTCATCAATATGTCATCACATCCAGAAATATGTTTCCATGATGACCCTTGCTCTTGATGACTGCTTTACATTAGTAATGTTTGTCAGAGAGGTTTTCCCGGAGCTGATTCATCGGGAGCTCCTACCATGCTTAGATCAGGATGCTACATTATCACATAACCAACAGAAGTCAATTTCTTATTCATAAGTTTGTGAGATTTTCTTTGAATCTTCTTTTTCTTTCTCCTATTGAGATTCTCCTTTTAGGACCAACTTTCTTCTAATGTCCATAAGTCTCCCACTTAAACTTTCCTTTTTCTTCTGTGAATGTTTGAGTCTTTTATCCTTCAACATTTTTGCCCTAGATTTGTCTTTTTCCATCTAGCAGAGAGATCACAAGTTGAATGAGGTAATTTTCTTGTTTATTCGTTATGTTGTCCATCTTATCATCTTTTCCAGATCGCACAGTTGATATCCCTTCATTCTTTGATACCTCAATTTTGTGTAAATCGGGTCTAAGTGACATAACCTTATTTATTGCATAGAATAATTCTTTCAGCTTATCATGTATTCTCTTGATGTCTCCAATTCTTCATAGACAGAGGGATGTGAGGACTTTGACTGATTCCATAAGAATCCTTTGAGCCCTTCTACCCCTTTCCATGTATTCAGATAAATCTTGACCTATGTAGTCTTTCCATGACTTTACTTTCTTCGAGGACTGTGACTATCCTCCTTATGCAAGGATTCTTGGTAGCCCAACCAGCTCATAGAACTCCCTGCAAAAACAAAGTCATTTAACCAGATTTGATTATAGAATGAAAATACTTACTTGATAAGTGACGAGTCTTCAGCTTGATTGCTTTAGTTGTAATAGCACTGAGAGTGAATGGTTTTTGACCGAACTGTGGTCTTCATCATATCACCGAATTGTATCTATTGTCCGAACTGTGTGTGCACTTAAAACAATAGAGATACCATCGAGACATAGAGACTTTTGTTCAAAGCTTCAGTTACTGCAATTGCACAGAATCTGAGATGATGTTTGAGCTGTAGGTAAGTGATCCAAGAATGTATCACCGAGACTGCAATTTCTGAACTGTGTTCTTAGGACTGTAATTGATCTCTGAAAATTCAGGGAATTCGATCTGTATTAACCCATCCGAATTGTACCTAGGAAACTTCACTGTGTTATAGTGCTGAAACAGTGAGGATATTTCACTGTGGTGTCAAAACTTTGCCCAGGTTCTAAGCTCCAATTGGCACTGAGATCTACAGTAGAGAATGGCACCATACATTCTTTTTGAAGGTATCTGAATTGTAGTCGAATTCAGTGATCAGAAAATTTGATGCTTGTTGCTTTGACACACTTTACCTTGCTTAAATGCCATTCTTGAAAACTGATCCTTGAGTGTCTCTTTGATTAGATGCCCTTCTTTAGCACAATAGCTCTGAAACCATGTTGAGAATTTGTAGGGCTAGTGATTAACTCAAATTCTCTTCTTGATAATTACTTGTGAGCTTGCTTATGTATTCTTATTTCACTTAATTAATCTTTCATCAAGTTAATTATCAAAGCACTAGTCAAATGTAGAGACAAAATAGTTTTCACTTGTAACTGAACATCTTGAAATGTAGTTAGGAAGGTAAATCTCTGATTTACCTTCCTCACTTTCTACCACCTTTAGATCACTGTTTTGACAAGTTCTTTCCTTAGATATTTTACAATCAGAGATGTTCTTACTGTACTCTTTCTGCACCTTCAGTCATTGTGTACCTTCAGTCATCATCATCGTACCTTCAGTAAGTTATACTTCAAACTGTACTGAACTTGTCCTTATGTCCGCAGCCTTTTAGATGTTATATAACCTTAGATAGATCCGCACTAGCTGATCCCTTTTCCATGCTGTCAACCTCAGTCTTGTCCACAAAAACTTGGGTGATCCGCATTCTTTTATCTGCTGTACAACCTTAGACAAGTCTGCAATTATTATTGACCGAAAATCTCAGACATATCTCTGTTCTATTCACTGTCATTTATGCGAAGTTTTCTGGCCTATTTATGGTTATTCGACCCTATAATTAGCCGACCTATTAAGTGAACTGTTGGGACATAATTTGAGCTGACCTTTCCAGCATTTTTCAAGCTGACTTTACAAGGTTTATCTCCAGCATCTTGTCCACTGTTTATAGGCTGTTTATCTTTGTCTCCTTCTTTTCATAATTACATAGTCAACATGAAGATCGACTAGTTACATTTTACAACATCTTATGGGTAGTGATCGGGGTTGAGGGGACCTAACTGTATGTTCTTGGGGTGAGCATAAGATTGAGTAAGCCATGCTCTCCTACCATCAAAACCATGGGGAAGAACTCTTGATAACTACTTAACTGAGTTTGGGGGTTACCATTGTTCAACTATAGGGTGGGGCTAGGCTTTGGGTATGTTTAGAGATGACATGTTTGTTTGTTTGATGGTGCATGATCTGTTGCTTGGAGCAACAACTCCTCATAGGTCTCTAAGATGTTGGTTTGCCACTTGCAGCAAGTTGAGAAAAGATCGAGGCCTCACCAAGATATGGTTTGAAAGTATCCTTGGCCTCTTTCTTTTGCATGTTGCCTATGATCAAATGGGACAAGTTGGTAACATGAGGTGATCCTCTTTGGAAGTATTAGGCCAAGATGGGGTGAGAAAGGGCTAAGATCTATGTTTGGGAACTTCTCTCATGAAGAGAGCAAGGAATCTCTAATTGGGACACCAAAAGAAAGTTAAAGGGGAGCTTCTTGAATTTTGGAAAAGACAATAAAATCATCCTTTGATCTCATAGTAAAAGAGACATTTTGAAATGGGATGCATCTTTGTCTTAGGTGCTCGTAGGTGGCAAAACTACCAAATCTTTGTTCCTATCTAGGCATGGGATGTGCTAACTTGTCTCTATTCAGAGTCTATGGGAACCTACTCAAAATTGACCCAAGGGGATCTAGAGTGAACACATCTAGTGTCGTCTTGTGTATAAAGGGTAAACAATAATGCTATCTTGTTGCTTGAAAAAGAGCTCTAGATAGAAACCCAAATTTAAGTTGAGGCTCTTTGAGGCTCTCTTTGAAGGGGCAATACAAGTAACCCACATGTATTGTCTGTGGATTTCCTCTTGGGAAAGGTCATATGGATTTGGGTTAGAGTTCTAGTTCAAGTTCAAAAACAATGAAATTCAGTTGGAATTTGAATTTCCCAATGAGATTTAGGTGAGATTCACCATTAAGTTTGTCCATAGACATATTGATAATGTCTCATTCTAACTATTCAATAGTAGGTTATACATATAATTGGATTGCAAGTTAGGTTTCATTTTAGGTATTTTTTTTCTATTATTTAAATAATGAGAAAAGTACCATAATAATAATGGCTTTAACCCTTCAAAACCATTATTGTATGATTTAATGTTGTTAAAATCAATGAATTTCATTTGCTGAACTTTTGGTTGAAGTGTGTTGAATTATTTGATGATCCCCATGAGTTATCGTTTGGTTTGCTTGGTTTAGGTCTTGTTTAGACAAAAAGAGGTGCTCTAGTGATCTAAATAGTTCATGAAAAGGGGGAAGATGATCTTGAGAGATGGCTACTAACTAGGGAAGTTGAAATGCCTTTGAATACAAAACATGGGCATGCCTTGTTGGGTAACCTAAGGTGATGTCCTTGGAGGAATAAAGTGATAGGTAGTAGTACCGAGGTTGTCTAGAAGTGCATTTCCCAAGTGTCTGAACACTATATAGAAGATAGACCAAACGTAAAATGACCTTGAGGCAAAAAGGATGGGCTCCAAACTTTGCTTGGACATTGGGCTAGGATACCTTTTGCTTCCATTGGTTGATGCATCTAAGTAGGAGGCTCTAGATTCTCTTGGTCTTGGCTTAGTGGGTTTGTAGCAAACTTGGCCCCCATATGTTTGAACCATAGAGGGCTATGCTTTGGTTGATCATTTCCAAAAATGCATCTTGGATAGATGGTTTGGAAATAAATTCAGAAGCACCATCACTTTAGGAGGGAAGGGGAGCCGTATCCCTTGTCAAGTCAGGGTTGGGGGATTTGACACATGTTGAAACAAGGCCCCACAAATTGGACCCCCAATAGGATTTCATGATCTCAATTTCTTCCCATCGGAAGTAGAAATTTAAATAAAAAAAAGCACTCTTCAGTGCATTGAAGATCATAACCTTGGTTTTAACCAAGTTGGCCGTCAATTGTTGGAAGTCACAAAAGTTGGCCAAGGCATCAATCTGTTTTCGTAGGCCTTTTGGTGAGGAGGCCAATAGGATCAGGTCATTTGATGAAGAGGAGCAGAGATATGAATAGATGGTGAAGGAGGCAGCCATCCCCATGCTTAATATGCTCACAGAGGAAGGATTCCAATTTGTCAATGTAGATCCCAAAGGAAGTGGATGAAAGGGGGCACCCTTTTTTAACTCCCTTAGTGCTCCGGATGAATTTAGAGAGGCCATATGCTGATTGGAGGTGGACAGTAATTGACTCATAGGGTCTCTCAATCGCATCTAAGAAATAAAACTCCATAACCAAGGTGGTCATAGGCATTGTTACGTTTGCTTCAGGAATGGAAAACTGCAAGTGTTAGATATGCTTGTCTTATTCTCAATGTGTCTTAAAGAACAATGCAAGATTTTGAAGAAACAACACGTTCTTCTTCAACACTATGTTTACCTAAAATATGATAAATTTGATTGGCCAGTTCCTATATGTTATGGAGCTTGTGTAAAGTTTTGATTTTGCAGAGTGAGTTGTTGTTCTTCTTCAACACTATGCTTACCTAAAATATGATAGATTTGATTGGCAGTTCCTCTATGTTACGAAGCTTGTCTAAATTTTTGGTCTTGCAGAGTGAGTTGTTCATATCTTTTTGAGAAGAAGCATGTAATCATCTTCCTTAACATGATAACCAGATTTTATATTAGAGCCATTTTGGATCCTTTATTTGCTTTAAACTGGATAGTTATTTTGAAAACTGCAAGTGTCAAATATACTTCTTGTCTTATTCTGCACGTGTCTTAAAGAACAATGATTGTGAGGAAACAAAACGTTCTTCTTGAACGCTATGTTTACCTAAAATATGAAAGATTCGATTGGCAGTTCCTATATGTTGCAGAGCTTGTCTAAGGTTTTGTTTTTTCAGAGTGAGTTGTCAATATATTTTCAAGAAGAAACATGTAATCATCTGCCTTAACATGATAACCTGATTTTCCCAATAGAGCCATTTTGGATCCTTTATGCTTATGTTTTTCTCATCATGAGGCTGTTTGGGGAAGAAGAGTATTTTTCTTCCGCAATTTTAGTTAATCATAACATGTGTAGGGTTTACACATCTATTTCAATTTTCAAGTTTTCATGTAGTTTTGACTCTTGAGTTTCTTGTAAAGCAGATGGTTTTTTACGAGGCTGTCTGTGAAAGAAGGGATATAATTTTATTAATGAGTATGAACTTATGTAATACTGGATAAACTATCTAAAATGGAGTTTAGAGTAAATTAAAAAACATGTTGTCTTGTGTATTTTCAAAAAATGAAATCATGATTGTGATTCAAGCATGGCTTCAGATTTAGAAATCATCATTCTTCAATTTTCTTTCTTTTTACAAGCTCCCCTTTTTGAATAAGAAGAATTGACATAATCTTGTTGGAGTCATTGTTAGTGCCTAATCCATATTGAAGCTACTTTTCAGAAACAAAAATGATTGCAATGTGTACTACTATAAAGTTAACTGTTTATTTGCTTTATTTTAAATTAATTTGTTTTCCTATGATTAGTTTATTGAAATTAAATAGGCTAAGTGGCAACATATTTTCTTTAGCTCGTTGAATGTTAAATGAAATCTAGTAGTACGTAGCTGCTGGATGTTGCTTTATTGTTTGGGGCAATTTCACAGAATTTGTTTACTGCCAGAACAATTTCGGCGATACTGTGAATGTAATTATTCTTTAAAGCTGCAGGATATTTCAACATTTCTCAATGGAAGGGTCCGATTACTGAAGCAAGATCGAGGCATTGTGGAGGAAGACAACTTGGATAAACGTTGGGAGGAGTTGACGGGGGAGATCGTGGATGAAATAATATTTCTGAGCAAGCACGTAGCAGTTTCAAACCGCCCTGCTGTTACAGTTCATCCGATAGGTAGGAAAACTTTAATGTTTTATATCTTTAAGAAATGTGGTTGAACATTACCAATGTAATTTGTAAGATTGATTTCAAGAAATCAATGCATGAAAGAGGCTGCATGGCCTTAAATTACAAGTGTTCAACAACTTTTTAATCCATGTTATTTCTAGGGAATGGTCATGGCAGCAACTACTTTCTATGTTCTGTTTGCCTAAGTAACTGGCTTTCCGAAAAAAGGGCAGAAAGAGTAATGCAACTTGTTAAAAAGGAAGAGAGAGTTTCAATGTAAATAAACCTTGATTTTGATCACTGAGGAGCAAATATGAAATTGGAGGTGCTAATTATCTACTTCAGGGTGTCTATTTGTTTTCTTTGAAGATAATAATAATGTAGACATGTTACAAAAATCTCTGATGTCTATTGATTTCTCTATTTTTTCTAGGTTGCCAATATTTTCTAGTTTTTCTAAGTTTTTCAGCTCTGAGTTTATGCTTGCTGAGTTTTGCTGATTTTATGAGCTGATGGACCCTGCTGGTTTTTTCCTACCCTGATTTTGCAACACCAAGATATTTAAGGCAAGTTGCATGGTAACCTGGTAAGGACGTTAGGGCAACTAATATGTTTTTTTCAAGGTAACATATCCTGAGGGAAATGTCCTTGATACTTCCCCTCATTACAAAGATGGCACCTGGGTAAACCTTAGATTATTCAGGGCACAATGTCAGGTCAACAGCTCATGAATAGATCATATATAGCCCATTAAAAATGGGCTTATTGCCTCAAAATGTAGAAGGCCTTGTGAGAGGCTTCACAAAGCGAATACCAAACCTTGTTACAATAATGAGGAAGATTGCCACTGTCGCCTCAGCGATCTTCCTCCTGCTCTTTAGTGGAATTGCACCACCAGGGAGGCTTCCCAGTGAGTGCCTAAAGAGTATTCTAGGTTATATGGCTTAAGGTGATGCGAATATAGGCTATGTAAAGATACTCTTCAATGGACAAAGAAAAAACAATTTTGTTATAGGAGCAGCGTATCATATACCAAGCCCTAAAAGAGGCACGTGTGACTTGGGGTTTCAAGATGTATATCAACAAAGAAATTTCTAGGAATACAAGCACCAATGAAAGGGTTTGCAAATGATATACTCGGCAAAGGACAAAACAAACCCTCAAAATAAGCCCTAAGTTGAAGCCCTAGCTAAGGTTAAGGTTTTTCTAGGGCACAAATTACTTAGAGAGGATGACATCATCCCTTTTAGGGCAAGTTTGACCATGGGAAAGGCTAGATTTTGAGTGAGATGGCTAAATCCAAGCCTATTTAGCTCTAATGTTCATCCAACGATGCCCTAATTGAATTTGTCCCTACAAAATAGCCCTAGTGGCTTGCCTTGAAGGGCTTAGAAAATTAAAAGGAAGGAAAATATTGGAGTTTTTGACCAACAACAATGATACCAGTGCCTATCCCTACTTGGATGATGGAGTCTTAAGGGTTAAATTTGAGAGATAATGAATTAATGCTTGGAGTAAGGGGGAAAACCTAATTTTCACTTGTACAGACCCTAACTATCATTTTAGTGAGGGGAGAAATTAAATAAGTAAAGCTCTCTAAGAGGTCCCGTATGGATTTCAAGGAAGATAAATGTAACAATCAATAATCAAGACTCAACCAATTTTTTCCATAAATAATATGCATTTAGACATGGGACAAAGAAAACACTAGCAATAATCAATTACATGAAAAATAATAAAAATATGCAATAATAACATACAATTCTTCCATGAAATAGGCTTCTTTTAATAGCAATAGCACCAAAACGATCACATCTTTGTAAGTAGCGAGTTACACAAGGCTAAATTGAGCTCTCTAAAGGAGGCCAAAATCCATGAGTGATTATGAAAAATAACAATGGAGTGATCCTCTATTTATATGAGGTCAATCATGTTGAAGTATGGTTGTCATTGATGTCAACCCAAGCAACACCAAAAGGTGCCCCATCTTTGTTGACCAAAATGACATTGAAAATCATGGTTTCTTGAGTCAAAATCATCCTTATTGAATTCTCCTCGTCATGCCGATTCCGACAGTATGTGACACGTCATGAGGGCCCTCACAGTTTGAGAGATATGCTTATTCAAAGATGAAGCCCCTACCTTGAAGGTCAAAACCCCCAAATAAGGTAACATGGCAGTTTATTATTGGTTCATGGGCTTAGAAGAAATTTATTATTGTTGGAGGGATAATTATTAAATTAATGTTGGCTCCAAACTATGAAATTGAAATTCATATTTCATCTTCCCTCCTTCATTAAAGTCCACACAAGGTTAACAAGGGCTTTGGCTCTAAATAAAAAAATTAATTTTTTTTTCTTTTTTCTTTTTCTTTCCCTCTATGAAATGTCAGCTTATCCCTCCAAAATACATCTCAGCCATTATAAAAACGAAGCCTTTTCACTTCATCGAAAACAATTTGTCACTTGACTCTTCTGTAATACATTGTGGCCTTGTAGAGCATAGACAAATTTGACGAGGAGGCCAACTTGTGAAGGTTTTTGTTTTGATTGTTTGGGCTTGTGAGATTCGCTATTTGACATAGGTTTAATTCTGAAGCTACAACAATCCTCAGTGGCCATGGCTATTCTCTTTGGGAGGTGTAATATCTGAGCATTTCTGAAGTATCATTTGTCAAGGAATAATACTTGGCCCTGTGGAGCAACAAGCTGGTTTTTGATGGCACAAAATCACAGTATTTGGCATTCATTTCTCATTTGAATACTCAGTGATTGGGCTTCGTTTGGATAGCGACAAATTTGTTGAGTTCTGGAAGTGTTACCCTGAAAGTCTCGACCTTGTATTAGGGCAATACTTGAAGCCGTACACTCACAATTTTGATCCTATGTTTGACCAATTTTCTGAAGCTGATCCTATGCAAGCTCATTGAAGGCTTTACTTAGTCCATACAATTGATACAAACTTTGATCTGGGTTACGTTTATTGGTGACTTTTGGCCCCCAAAGAACAAAGGTTTGTGGTACGAATTAGGGAAAATTCTGAAACAACAAATGAAGGACAAGGATCTCGCATAACCATCTGCTACAGAAGTATGATTCTGTGAGCTTGTAGTCTTACTATTTCTGGAACCTTCGGTGATAAAAACCCTCTGAAAAGCATTCACTTGCTCTGATATGGTTATTTGATTTGAAGGCACACATATAAGTGTGGATTACTCAAGGACTCTTGCAATATTTATATATATACACTTGTCGCCCAATAAAGGCAATTTGTGATTGGTATCAAAAAGATCTAATTGAATGTCACCAGACCTGTTCACTGTGACTATTGCATATGCACTCTTGACACATATTTGAGCCTTTTCTGAAGCAACGATGAAGTTTTGTTTAAGGCGCGAGACACTTCTGCGCAGTTTGTATATATCTTTTGGATATGGTGCCTTGTTATGCAATCTCTTCATATATACTAAGGGTTTGTATTGAAGCATAGATCCCAATTCATCACCTTCTTGACATTGGTGATCCAAAGTGTCAGGATTGTAACAGAGACAAGTTTGAAAAAATTCAAATGGTTGAATTTGACTAGCTCTAACATATTTTTTTGTTAAACTACAATCTTGTTCTAAAGCATCTCTATTGAGAATTTGTTGAGTTGAAATAAAAGCACCAAATTATCATTTAGTTGTTGAAGACATCTTTGCATCAGGATTTCTTCTAGAGTAAGCTCTTGTGAATTATTGAATAAGTGGAGTCACCACCCAAACAGGAAACCAATCTAAATGTCCAGGTGCTAAAGGTGTGAATGAACAAGATGAAAGGATTAGTGAGAGAATAAAGGATAAGGTGATGAGAAGGTGAAGAATGATGAAAGATGAAAGATTGAGAAAATGTCGTTGAGGAGTTGAGAATAAAATATCCCCGGTAGCAACGCCAATTTTTTTTTTCTTTTCTTTGTAATGTTTTCTCTTGTGTAGGTTATTCCTGCCTGACGGGCTAATGAATGGATTAGAATATTATGAAGATTATGAAAATTGTCATTAAACCCCGGCAACAAGAACCTTGCACCTAACAACGACGCCAAAAAATGTTGTCGCTCAGATTGTACAAGAAGCGCGACAACGGCTCAAGGCGGGGGATGTCACTCTGATCCATGCGCACTCTGTTCTAGTGGTCTCCCAACAACAGATTATGGGGGGTAGTCCCCATGGAAACAAGATGATGAAAGACAAGTTGGGAACCAACTTATTCGGGAGACAGTTGAGTGGCCTAGCTAGTTGGTTAAATTTAATAAGATTTAAGGATTCAATTAGATTTAGAAATGATACCATTGCCTTATCGTCTCAAAACTCTTGCTTATTATAAATTAGAAGCAAGTAATCGGATGGACAGCCGCTGCTTAGATGCTTCACTAATTTATATGAGATGCAAATCCTAAGATTTAGGTGTAATGCAAGGATCTTGGTTACTTTTAAGTTATATGCCTATTCTAAATGGAACCTCCCTCTTAACTGTTTTGAGACCAGTCTTTAGAGTGGGTTGTGGGATGGAAGCCAATGGGAAGCAAACAAAGGCTTGATTAATGATACCTCCCCTTGTGTTCCAACCACCCAGTTCCTCCTGCGCTGCAGTGACTTTGGCTCTGACGACTGCAAGGTCACTGTGTTAACCACTAAAAAGTGGCTGAATCCCTTAAGCTAGATGAGAAAGGGTTGTCCTAGGAGTCTATCAACCAAGCTTATGCTTGGAGGTAAATTATTAGTGCAAACTAAGCTTAGAATGCTGATGCAGCGGTTATGAGTGAGATTCTTAGTTTGAGATTAGCTCAATGTTTAAGTACTTTAAGTTATGATGAATCTTTGATGACAAGAGTACTTATCAATGAATTTTATGCAATCTTACAACCAGGAAAGTACCAATTAACTTGGTGCTAATGTTAAACAATCCAAAGATAGACCCCCTCAATGATAACAAGATTGCAATGCTCATCCCACAATCACAATTCAAGATTCTTAAGACAAAGTAAATGCCAATGATCTTATATCAACAAGAGATGCCAATGACCATTGTTGAGAGATGCTCACTTAGAATGATAACCAATGAAACTTAAGATGTCAATCGCTTAAGATAAACAATAAAATGATCAAAGCTTCTTAAGAGGTGAAAGAGCATGAATTTAATTTAGAGCACTTAATCGACAAATTTCTCAACAATGCTTCAACCAAAATGCCAATTAGATCTTAATGCCAAAAGTAACTTAGGCTATCAATAAGATTAGAGGATTTAAAGCTTAGATATGTGAGAGATTTAAGTGCAAAGTTTGACAGTTCTTATAGCTAGCACAGGACAAACAAATGTTAGATTCCAAATTACCAATAATTGCAGTAGCACTTCAGAATTATGAGCACTCATTAACCTTTAGGACAACAGTGAACAAATCACTCTAGATCTAGGAAATAACAAGCATGTAATAACCAAATATGATCAATGAGATGTTAATATCCTTGCCAAGTGGAAAATCAAGTTAGTTATCCTTCTTATGATCATTCACTCACTGTATATCAGATCTGGAAAATATTATTACAACAGTAAGGAAAGTGAACAAACAGTGAGCTATTGGTGCAATTACTTGTGCCAAAATTTGCCAAATGCTAGAATAAGTTTACCAAACTGAAAAATTGGATTTTTAGCCCTTTAAGATGTGTTATTCAGAAAATATTAGATTTGATTATACAGTTCCGCAAATATATTCCAGCAAGCTAACAAATAGATTTAAGCTCAAAATTCAATGCCCAACTAGCCAAACAATTTGGAAAATGTAATATCCGAAACGGGAAATAGACAGCAATATAAAGCAGCATAAACAAAAACTACAGAAGATAGAGACACACACAGAAAATACTGCAAATAAACCAGAACAGCTAAGCCATTTTATTATATTTCTGAAATGAGGAACAAATACAAAGTGTGCTCAGAATGATAGCACTTTGCCTGCTCAAGGCATGCTGAAATGATCACTCCTTGCTCTATCAGAATCTCTGTGCAATCTCTGCTCTGCGCTGCTCCTCCTCTACGCAGTCCTGTTGGAAATGCTGCTGCTGGTTGGAACGAAACTGCACGATGTTGTTGCTCCGCTGCTCGGAAAATTCTGAAACTCGGACACCGGTCTTTCCAAAAACCTAGAATAACCCGTGAAGGAATTCTGGAAAGGCTGACCCTGGAAATTCACCCTCTTGGGATGACTACGCTCTCCTGTTGGGTACGCTAGCCTCTGTGATGAAAATGCTGAAAGAAGGGCTTCCAACTCTCCAAGAAACTCAGCTATGCAAGGGCTGATCCCTTCACAATTCTCCGGACTGAAATCTTGTGAAGTTTCTCCTCTCTTGGAGCTGTTCTCCTCTATGACTGTGTAATCCCTTGGAAGGCTGCGCTGCCCTGGAGGTGACTGCGTAATTCTGTGGCTGAAACAGTGAAGCTGCTCTCCAAAAACTGGTGGAATGGCTCCTCTCCTGAGCGGGCACTCGAAGTCCACCAAGGACGAGGTTGGGATCTCCACTTGGGGACACCCTTGTGCTAAACAACACTGCAGACTCAGCTTAAACAGCTTAAGCGTGCTCTAGTCTTGATAAACAGAAAATCATAAGATGTAAGAATGAATGATAAAGGCTACCTCCATCCCTTTTATGCTTGTGAACCCCTATATTCCCTTGGGTCCACCTATGCTGCGCTGTCCCTCTTGCCACGCTGTCCCTTGCTGCGCTGTGCTGTCCCTCTTGCCACGCTGTCCCTTGCTGCGCTGCGCTGCCTCTCCCACGTTGCCTGGCCCCACGCTGCCACTGCGCTGTCTTAAGTGTCTCCTCTCCTGCGCTGTCACTTGGCTTCATGGGCCCCACTTCACCTTTTAATTATTCTGCCCAGTGACTTTAGGAAAGTCCTTTTATCCTAATGTTTTATTCATGGGTTCCCTCACCCCTTTATTTCCTGCTAAACTTAAGAAAGGCAAAATTTAACCAAAAATGAATATTCCAATTAGCTGTCTGCTAATTGGGAATATTACAGTCCTCCTCGCCAAAATGTTGCTTGTCCTCAAGCAACTGCAAGGATGGATGCTGCAACATTTTCTCCCCCTCCCAAGTGGCATCCTCATCTGGAAGGTTCCTCCATCTGATCAGATATTCCTTGATTGTCCTGCTCCTCACCTGTCTCTCCCGAGTGTCTAGAATGGCCTTTGGTTGCAACACCAAATGCCCCTCATCATTTGTAGGTGGGAACTCCATAATGGCAGTCACCTGCTATCCCAAAGCTTTCTTCAAGCACGAGACATGGAAAATGTTATGGATCCGGTTCCCTGCTAGTAGCTCTAGCTCATATGCCACCTCACCAACTCGTTTAATCACCCTGTATGGCCCATAGAAGCGAGGTTTGAGCTTCTCTGCTCCCTTCTACTTCAACGTGGACTGTTTATATGGCTGAAGGCGGAGGTAAACCAAATTGTCTACCTCAAACTATCTCTCTATGCCGCCTCTATCTGCATACAACTTTTGCTCTGTAGCCAGGTTATCCTTGAGAGCTCGAAGGATGTCTTGGCTCTCTTGGATCCAGTCTTTGGCCTTTGGGGCCTTGCTTGCTCCAAACATAACATCAACAAAAGTTAGAGCATGATATCCATACAAAGCATAAAACGGAGTCATACCGATCGACATATGGAATGTCATGTTGTAGCAGTATTCTCCCAAGTGGAGCCAACGTAGCCACGCCTTTTGCTGCCTTGAGACATAGTTTCTCAAGTAGCCCTCTAACCACTTGTTCACTATCTCTGTCTGTCCATCTGTCTGTGGGTGATAGCTGGTACTGGGTGTCAACTCGGTACCCACCAAACAAAACAACTATTGCCAGAATCCACCCATGAACTCACTGTCCTGATCACTGACTATGGTCTTTCGGAGACCACGAAGTCTAAAAACATCCCTGAAGAACAACTCGGCCACCTGTGAAGCTGTGTATCATGCAGAGATGGCGAAAAAGTGTGCATACTTTGTCGGTCGATCCACAACTACAAAGATGCAATCCTTGCCCTGCACCATGGGAAACCTTGTGATGAAATCCATGGAGATGCTCTCCCATTTCTCCTCCGGAATGGGAAGCGGCTGTAGCAAGCCTGCAGGATGACTCAACTCTCCTTTGTTCTTCTCGCAAACTTCGCACTCCTTGACATGCCGGAGTACGTCCTCCTTGAGGCCCCTCCATGAGAACCTCTCCCGTATGGCCTTGTAAGTCTCGGTGAACCCCTGATGACTTGAATGTGGTGAGTCATGGGATGCACGCAAGATCTTCTCCCTGAGTTTGGAGTTACCTGTCAAGTAAATCCTGTCCCAGTAATAGATGACCTCGTCCATCACCCGATACATATCATCTGTCACCTGTCCATCCAATACCTCACAAGCAAAACGATCCTTGGAATACTCCACCAACAACTGGGCTCTCCAATCTGCATCAAGGCTCATCAAGGATAGCGTTGCTGGCCTCCGTGACAATGAATCCGCCCCTACATTGTTCTTCCCCTTGACATACTCGATGTCAAAGTCATAGGCTTGGATTTCGTTGACCCACTTTTGCTATCTCTCCTGCAATTGTTTCTGCTCAAGGAAAAATCGGAGACTGTTGTGGTCAGTCCTCACCCGAAATCTGTTACCCACCAGGTACTGGCGAAACTTGGCCAACACATGCATGATGGCCAATATCTCCTTGTCATATATTTGGTATAGTCTCTCATGCAGCAGTAGCTTTCGACTCTCGAAAGCGATAGGAAGGCCCCCTTGCATCAAAACTGCTCCTACCCCTCTCCTGAAGCATCACACTCCAGCACAAAGGGCTGCGTGAAATCCGGCAAAGCCAACACTGGACAACTGCTCATCACCTCCTTGAGCCTGTCAAAGGCCCTCTGCACAGCATCAGTCCATCCAAAAGCCCCCTTCGGGGTGAGGTCCGTGAGGGGTGCTGCAAGCTGTGAAAATCCCTTGAAAAACTTCCGGTAGTAGGTGCAGATGCCTAAAAACCCCCGAAGTTCTATCACATTCTTCGGTGCCGGCCAATTCCGGATGGCCCGGATCTTCTCCTCATGGACTCTTACCCCGTTCACTCCGATGATATGCCCCAAGTAGAGCATCTCTGTAAGCCCAAACTCGCATTTGAATAACTTAGCATAGAAATGCTGCTCCAAAGTACGAAGTACAACCTCAGTATGCTACAAGTGCTCATCCCATGTGCGGCTATAGAGAATGTCATCGAAGAATACCAGCACAAACTTCCTCAGCTGATCACGGAAGATGTGGTTCATGCAAGACTGGAATGTGGCTAGAACATTGGCTAACCCGAAGGGCATCACCAAGAACTCAAAGTGGCCATAGTGGTATCTGAACGCAGTCTTCGGGACATCTTGGTCCCTCACCTTGATCTAATGGTACCCCGACCTCAGATCTTTCTTCGAGAAGAACTTCGCTCCCCTCAACTCATCCATCAACTCATCAATCCTGGGGATGGGGTAACGATTCTTCATGGTTTTCTTGTTGAGCACCATAATGCCAAGAGCTCATGTATGGCTCGCTCAATCTTATCCTTGTAGGCTTTGGGGTGCCTATAGGGGGTGGTGATCACTGCTTGGATCCCCTGATCCAGCTTAATAGTATGCTCAAAACCCCTGTCTGGTTGCTGTCCTAGTGGTATGTCCCCAAAAACTATGGAGTAATGGTCCAGTATAGACTGTACATCGAGATGCACTAGCTGCCCTGTAGCTCCCGCCTCTGAAACACGCAGCTCCACTGCCCACTCTACATCCTCTTTCCGGAAATCTGCCTCCATCCGGTGTGCCGACCCTGTCTGGGGAGGGTATGTGTGCATGCCTCTGATCATCACATGCTTCCCACTCTTCTTGTATGTCTACTCCATCTCCAATGTCTCCCAATCTGTAGTGACCTTACCAAGCGTGATAAGCCACTGCACTCCCAATACCACATTGGTATCCGAGATGTCGACCACAAAGAAAAGATCTGTCATGGTGTATGTCCCCCTGGTCACCGTAAATGTGGGAACATATCGCATGCACTGCATGGTCTTGGCACCTGAAACCAACACAGAGAACCCATCAAAACTCTTTGTCGGTATGCCTCTCCGCTGCACTAGCTGAGCATCAATGAAGTTATGTGTAGCCCCTTTGTCCACCAACACTGAAACACATTGTCCCTGGACCATGCCTCAGACTCTCGGTGTCAAATACTTGGGAACTCCCCGCAAAGATGCAAGGACTCCTTCGGTGGGTGCTGTTAATCTAAGTTGTCATTGATGGCAATAAGATGCTTGATGATGATGAATGATCATACTTGTTGAAGGATTAGATGATGGGTGATGGAAGACATATATCACTATGGCATAATAACCTTATGATGAAGAATCAAACCATAAAGAATCCCAAGACATTCTGCCCTACCTCCATTTCTGCACAAATAAATGACCAGTCACATTAAGAATTATTTTTCTCTATCTTGGAGGCAAAATTTATGTATGAAACATTCACCATCATCTAGAGCAGATATTTTCCTTTCCAATGAGCTATTACTTGACCTGAAACTCCTAATATTTTAGGAGAAATTGATTTTTGAAGATTATTTATCCTATTTTTGACATATAGCCGACGGTCGACCTATGCCCTATCCCTAATGTCGGCCTCCCTCATAAGGTCACGTCTCACATCCTATGCGTATTAATAAGATCTTAAAACCTCATTTTCTCTCGAGCATTTTGGTGATAAAACACAAAAAGGAATAGTACAGTTCACAACTCGTGAACTTAAAAGAGAGGGAGCATTTAATAAAATAAAAAAGACTACGGATGGGTCTGGAATATTTCTGGGATGTTTAAAGCAGCTACAGGAAATCTAATCTACACGCAACATACCATTGTGATCCCCTTCGAACCTGCTTCAACATACTTCGAACCTGCGTTAGCTGTAACAACTTCGGAACCTGTGATCCCCCTTAGGACTATTTTTTGTATTTTTTCCTCGAAACTGTGGTCTCAACAATCAACACAAGTGAATACTCCATAGACTTGTGCTATCTTGCTTACCCTCGGATCTGTGGAAGGATTACTGTGGCTCATACATTCAGTCACCCTTGGAACTGTGCACACTTCAGACATTCGGACAAGTGACAGAATAAAGCTTGGATAATTGGAAGAAGATTGGATTACTTGCAGGCTCAGTCTTAGACATCATCATACCTTCGGATATGAGATTTGGTGCAGCATGATATTGTTGCTAAAATTTTGATGCAGCAAGGACGTTGGAAAAGCTGTGGTGCAAAAGCCTTGGCATGGTGCAGTACTGAATTCTTGGTGTCTTGATGCGGTGCAGTGCTGAAGTCTTAGTGCAAGAACATTGGTGCAGAATTGATGAAGAAGTATGGTTTAGAATAGCTGGTGCAGTTTGGTGCAATAGAGCACCTTTGAATCAATCATTGGATAACGAAGCAAAGCAGGATTGGTGTCCTTGGAGTAGGAGCTCCTAAACACAGGGTTGGTGCCTTGAGAAGATAGGGTCAAAGCCCTAGAGGTCAGAGCCTCATCAAAGTCCAAGTTGGTGCTTGGCAATAGGTTGGTGCTTGATTCATTGAAGGGTTGATGCCCTCACACATCTATTGTACTCAATTATTTGAAAAAGGATTGAAGTTGTTATTGATCCTTAATAATATTATTATTATACACCTCTCTGTTTTTAGTTGTGAAGAATCTAACTGGCAAAAATTAACAATTGAAAAGAAATATTGATTCACCCCCCTTTCAGTATTTCCAAGAGGTGCAAACGCTACTCCTGTTGCTGCTAAGGGAGGTGGGGGTGGATGATCTCCTCTTAGTGCACCAGCACTGGCATCTCCCTCTAACTCCTCATATGCCTCCTCTTCTCCCTCACTTTTGGAGAAGACCTCAATGTAATGTGCCTTCCCTGCGGCACAAAGATGACCCGGTGCCCATGGCTCCTGGCAAGTGAAGCATAGCTTCCTCCGTCTCAAGTCTCTCTGAGTATCATCATCCAATGGCGCTCGACCCTGGTTCCCCCTCGGGGGTGGAGCTCATGTGTCTTTCCCCTTTTGCTGGAACATTAGTTTTGGGGGAAAGGGAGCTCTCGTCCTTGGCAAGGCATCTTGCAAGTCCCTAGTCCTCCCTACTGCATCTTGCAACGTAGTAGGCCTCGTGGATCTGACAAGTCCACGCAATGGTTCTGCCAACCCGTCGATAAACATATAAACCCTCCTGGCCACTGACAAGTTTGGCACCATCATTGAGAGTTTCAGGAACTCAGAGATGTAAGTCTTCGCGCTTCCTGACTGCTTGAGCTTAGTTAGCTCAACGAAGTGCTCCTTCGGGTCCTTCCAGTCAAATCTCTCCACCAACCTTCGAGTGAACTCTGCATAGGCTGTCACTCTTGCGTAACCCAGCGTGGACATCTCGTGGAACCACCAGTCATGGGCTTCCCCTTCAAGGTGCAGCACTGCCACCTTGATAGCCTCTACCTTCGCCATCTGGTTCAACTGAAAATAGATCTTCAACTTCTCTACCCAAGCCTTAGCTGAACACTTTGATGATCCATCAAAGGCAGGCAAGAAAAATCTGCCCATGGTACGTTGCAGGTCATTCCCCTGCATGTACCCTGTTTTATTCTCGCTGCGGGGTCGGCTCTTGTTCTTCAGCTGGCAAAAGTTGTTGAAGGTGAGGGCTTCTCCAAACTCTCGCCCATACGACTGATACTCTGCAAAATATTCCCCGTAATGAGCCACCTTTGGTTCTTGGGGTCCTCCCGTTCCTGCTCTTGAGGTCAAGAAAGTGGGCTTAGTGGAACGTGGGGGAGTGCGTAGCACCACCTGCTGCGCAACGTTCTGCTCCAAAATATGGTGAGAAGTACTAGACCCTTCTCCGTTGTGAAACTCCCTTGGAATCTCACGCTGTCTATTTTCTCCGGCAATCTTCTGCCCCATTTCCTCTATCTTGTTGGAAAGCTCCTGTACAGATTTCAAAAGGAGGTTACCAAACTCCTTCTCATCATCCATTTCATCTGCCATTGGTGCCTTCCCTTTGTCTTCCTCCTTCGGAATGATGTCCTCTTCTGCTGGTGTGAATTCGAGCCTACACCCTTTGTCCCTGTACCTCTGCTTCCGGTAAGTGATGAACTCTCTATCTTCGGGTGTCATAGACTGATTGCTCCGCAGGCTGAGCCAAGTATATGAGCTCTGATACCACTGTAATATCCCAAATGGGAAATAGACAACAATACAAAGCAGCATAAACAAAAGTTCCATCAAATAAGGACACACACATAAAACACTGTAAATAAACTAGAATAGCTGTGCCATTTTATTATATTTCCGAAATGAGGAACAAATACAAAGTGTGCTCAGAATGATAGCACCTTGGCCTGCTCAAGGTATGCTGAAATGATCACTACTCCCTCTATTAGAATCTCTGCTTCGCGTTGCTCCTCCTCTACGCAGTCCTGCTGGAAATGCTACTACTCGTTGGAAAGGGATTGCATGATGGGGCTCCTCCACTGCTCAGAAAATTCTGAAACTTGGACTCTGGTCTCTCCTCCAAAAACCCAGAATAATCCGCGAAGGAATTCCGGAAAGGCTGACTCCGAAAATTCACCCTCTTGGGATGACTACGCTCTCCTGTTGGGTACCCTAGCCTTTGTGATGAAAATGTTGAGAGAAGGGCCTCCAACTCTCGAAGAAACTCAGCGATGGAAGGGCTGATCCCCTCACAATCCTCTGGACTGAAATCTCGTGAAGTTTCTCCTCTCGCGGAGCTGTTCTCCTCTATGACTGCGTAATCCCCTGGAAGACTGCGCTGCCCTGGAGGTGACTACTTAATCCCGTGGTCGAAACAATGAAGCTGCTCTCCAATAATTGGTGGAATGGCTCCTCTCCTGATCGAGCACTCGAAGTCCCCCGAGGACGAGGTTGGGATCTCCACTCGGAGACACCCTTGTGCTAAACAACACTGTAGACTCAGCTAAACAACTTAAGCGTGCTCTAGTCTTGACGGATAGAAAATCATAAGATGTAAGAATGAATGAGAAATGCTGCCTCCATCCATTTTTATGCTTGTGAACCCCTAGATTCCCTTCGGTCCACCTATGCTGCGCTGTCCCTCTTGCCACGTTGTCCCTTGCTGCGTTGCATTGCCTCTCCCACGTTGCCACTACGCTGCCTGGCCCCACGCTGTCCTAAGTGTCTCCTCTCCCGCGCTGTCACTTGGCTTCATGAGTCCCACTTCACCTTTTAATTATTCTACCCAGTGACTTTAGGAAAGTGCTTTTATCCTAATGTTTTATTGATGGGTCCCCTCACCCCTTTATTTCCTGCTAAACTTAAGAAAGACAAAATTTAACCAACAATGAATATTCCAATTAGTTGTCTGCTAATTGGGAATATTACATAAAATTTTACTATGAAATTATTAGTGTGTTCAACTTGTTTAGGTGAGATTTTAGGGCACTGAAATCACTGTTATGAAAAATTTATTACAGCTGTAGCAAAACAGTGATAAGACAAGGGTTTGGAGAGAAAACCCTAGGCCCAAGTCCTTGTAGCACACTTGCTCAAGTTGCCAAAATTTTCTCCAAAGATTTTGCACCTGAAAACACCAACTTTGAGCCAATTTCCTCATGCAAAAACAACAATATTGAGTCCAGAAATTTTAGAGGCTAACCAAGGATGAAAGAGGGCAAGCTGGGGCTAGGAAGAGGACCAAAGAAGAGAGGAAAAGACTGAAGGAGGCAGCGGCTAGGGCCAAGAGGCCAAGGAAGGGCACGAAAGAGGAGGGGCTCAAGAAAGTTGCATGACTAGCCTTAAGGGTTGCCATCCAGCCTAAAGAGGAGGTTGAAAGGCCTTAGGAGGCTACGACCTAGGGCAAACAAGCCCTTAAGGGCTGCGACTGCCCTAGGAGGGAAGTCCGAGGCCTTTAAAGCCCACGACTAGGCCTAAAAGGGCCTTAAAATACCACGACAAAGGGGAGGAAGGAAGGCTGAGGCCCTTAAGGCTCATGACCAACCTCCAAGTGCTGAAAAACAATGGTGAAGGACCTCAAAAGGGTGACACAGAGGCTTAGGAGGAGGACGTTGGGCCTTGAGAGGGCAGATCCGGGCTTAGGAGCCCCAAAACTTGAAACCCTAACTTTGAAATTTTTTATTTTCTCTAGATCTTCCGTTTGCTGGAAATTCTTTAGTCGCTGGCCCTACAAAAATTTTGGAGACTAGATCTTATCCTCAAGGGCCTAGATCTAGCTGTAATCCAACTCTTCTTGCTTGATCACACCTGTAAAAATGAATTGACAAATACCCAAAACCCCAATACATACAAAAATATCAAAACCCCAAAACCCCAGTTAGACAAAATAATTTACAAAATATATTATACAAATTTATTTACAAATGTACAAATATACAATGCTTTTGAAAGCAATTTTGAGAAATAATTTATTTAGAGACTTTTTAATAAACGACTAAGTGTACTTTGAAGAATAGATGCAAGCTACAGTCTCAGCGAACTTAGATAAACCATAAAAATATTCAGAGTCCAAACAAGGTCATCCTACGTCCACAATTTGTGAACTTGGAGCCCAAGAACTAGGGAACCTGCAAACACTATATATTTTTTTTCAAGAAAGCTTGTTAGACATATGGCAAATAAGTTCACCTAAAATAGACCCAAAATCTACTAATAGAATGTTCTTATCACAATCTAATGAATAAACAAACTTTAAAAAATTGAAGCACAAATAAGAATTCCTGTACCCAACACATACCACAAATCAGTAGACAATAAACACCATGAACTGCACGCCAAAGTTTTTATTATGATTCAAAAAACATTCCCGGTGGGACAATAGTGTAACATTAGCTTTCCTATAGTATTTTCTTAGTCAAACATCAGATGGCTTTTGACACAAATGACTCTTTAATTTATAGATAAACCTTCCAATTGGAAAAGTAATAGCTAGTTGGCTTGATCCTTGTCAGAATAATCTTAGCCGTCGATAAATCCTTGATGATGTTTTAATCTCTTCTATTGAAAATATTTATTTTGAGGAATTTTTGAATTTCTCATTAAACCCTTTTTTATTAACTCAAAAATAATTATTTTGAGCTAATTTCCTAAAAAAAATCACTGTCTTAAGGTCCAAGGGTCCAATTTTTCTTCAAATTTCTAATATTCCCTTCGTGCGAGACCTCCAAAAATTAATTAATTTGATATCCACAAATTTTCCACTCGAAGAATTTAATTTCTTTAAGACTCTAATTAATTAATATTCTGGTTTAAAATTAATTTATTTTTTTGTCAGAAAAATTAATTTAATTGACACTTGAGGGGATTATTTTGTTTCCACCCTCTAATATTTTAGCCATGGTGTCTAAGTATGATGGACCATACACTAAAATATTTTTTACATAAGATTTTTACATTTCAACCCTCAAAGGGGGAACACTTGTTTGGTATAGACCCTCAAAATACACACCTAATTCTGCAATAGAATATGATCTAGTAGACCAAGTGATTTGTAATAAAATAATTTAGCCAATTAGCTTAAATTATTCTCAAATCACTTTTACATAAGACTCGACTAAAACACTAGGACTCACCTATAATGACCCGCCTACAATTACAAACATAATGTGAATATTAGCATACGTATGTGACATCCATATGATAGCTACATATGCATGAACCGCATGTATTGCATTACTATATCTATTGGCTAATATTGAATTAAAAAGCTTAAGTTTAGGCTGATGAATCAATTATCGAAATAAATCCCTAAACACACTAGAATATAATAAATATACTAAGTGGAGTCCCGATATAGGAACCACCCTTACATAGCTACATATATATGTTTAAAGCTTTAAATAAAAAATATATAAATCTATATAATAAAGATACCCAAAAATTATAACTAAATTAAAGTCATAAAAGTAATTAAATTTATGCATGCAAACGGTGAAAAAACGCGTGCTCTGCAGATTTGGAGCCGCCAGCGATGACCTAGCCCCTACCGCGCCTCTGTGCCTGGGCACTCAGCCCTGCTGCTGTCTGGGCCTCTGCCTAACGCCCCCTGCCCTTTGCTCTTTGCTCTTTGCCTTTTTTGCTGCTCTCTCTTGGTTCCCTGACTTCCCTAGGATGCTATCGCGTTTCTGACCTTGCGTCCCTCCCTATGATCTTCTCATGGGTTCCGAGGAAGTTCCTGCTTCTGTGGCCCAAGCCCGTGCGTTTGCCGACCTCATTGGCTCTCTGGGCCCTCCCAAACCTCGTTCGCCTGTCTCCAAATTTGTTAAAAAGCTCTATGGACTTCAGGAAGTGGTTCTACCCTCGTCTCTTCCTCGCATGGCGGCGCTTTCCCTTGTGGAGAAGGGTTTGATTGATAAGTTCACAGGACTATGGCCATCCCCGAAGATGGTCCAAAGATGGATTGAAAGAAATTGGTCTGACAAAGTTACGGGCAAAGTCTCAATCAGGTTCTGTGGCAAAGGTTACTTCACCTTTCATTTTGAAACCAAAGAAGACAAAGATTTGATCTTCCGAAATGGGCCTTATTTTATGGATTCTCACGGTTTATATCTCAATAAATGGACCCCTGACTTCGATCCTGAACTCGACGTCCCAAACGCGGTTCCAATCTGGGTGCGTCTGCCACACCTTCCCTTGCATTGCTGGGGGGACGATTCTGTCAAAGCTATTTGGAATGCGATTGGAAAATTCATCGACAAAAGTGAGCCCAAAGAAAACATGCTCGCTTGCGCCAGAATCTGTGTTGAAGTAGACCTGGGCAAAGGTCTCCCTGAAGCTATCAAACTCAAAGTGGACGATTGGATGCACATCCAGCAGATAGACTATGAGCAAATCCCCTTCAAATGCAAGGTATGTCAAGAATATGGCCATTTTGCTAATTGTTGTCCTAAAAATGTTGAAGTTGAAAACACGGAATCAGAGGAACCTTGGGAAACTGTCAAGAAAAAAAAACCCAATCCCAAACCTCAAGGAGCCCCTCTTTCGAAATCCAATCCCTCGCCCTCTAATACTGCCCAAACTTCGGAGCCTCTCAGTCAGCCATCTGGACCTTCTGTTCCTTCTCAACCTGTGGATCAACCCAACCCCTTCTCTGCCATTTCTCCCCCGGATGATGATCCCCCCCTGTCCCCTCATCCCCCTCTTTTGGAACCCCTCCCATTCTCCCCCTTCACCCTGATTTCCCCTCTTCCTCCCAAGATAGTCCCTTCACCCGCATTACAAGAACCTCTTCTAAAGAGCATGGTGCCTCTTTGGACTCTCATAAAAAGCAGGGACCTGGAAGGCGAACTAATAGGCAACAGAGAAATGAAAACGCTCAAAAAGACATAGCTATGGGCTCTCAAAACCCCATTGAAAACTACATACTGGGACAGAATAACATAGATTCAGGGCAAAAGAGTCAAGGAGGGAGAGCAACCCTTCATTCATCCCCTTTGAAATGATGAAGGTCCTTTCTTGGAATAGTAGGGGTCTGGGGCACCCCTCTAAATCAACAACCCTTAGAGATCTCATTAACTTTGAAAAGCCTGAAATCCTTCTTCTTCAGGAAACAAAATAAAGTAAAGTGGATATGCAGAAAATCATTAGCAAAGAAACACTCTATGAAGGTACTCTTCTTGAAACTAGAGGTGCCTCGGGGGGGCTTGCTTCCCTTTGGGCAAAAAACAAATGGCAGCTCAAAGGTAACACTGTCAATTCTCACTGGCTCAAAATTGTTTTGGAAAGCATCAAAGATCAGCAACAGATAATTGTTTACAACATCTACAGCCCAAATCATTACAAAGAAAAAGAGTTATGTTGGGCCTCCTTGAAAGAAGATATGAATAATGAAGACAATAGCAACATCATTATGGGGGGTGATTTAAATCTAATTATGCACTCGAATGAGAAGAGGGGTGGGATCTTTGGTCACGACCCCTTCAGACTTCGGCTAGAAAACATCATGCAAGAACAAGAACTTTTTGACATAGCGTCCAAAAACCGCAGGTATACTTGGAACAACGGATACTTGGCAAAGATAACATTATGGAACGGCTTGATAGGATTTTGGTTGCTGTCTCTCTGCTCTCTCGATTTTCCTCATCATCAGCCAATGTGCTTGCTTTCACCACCTTCGGTCATTATCCAATTACTCTCTCCTTGAATGAACAACGGCCTCTTGGGCCTATCCCCTTTAAATATAGTCCTCTATGGAATGAGTTCCTGGGTGCCAATCAACTCGTCTGGGATGTTTGGACGCAACATGTCGAAAGGTCGCCTGGGTTTATATGGGAAACAAAATTGAGAAAAACAAAACAAGCCTTAAAAGAATGGGCCATGTATCATTACAAGGAACCAGGACAACGCAAATAGGAAGTTAAAGCAAAATTGTAGGAAGCACATGCCAACATTGAAAAGCAAGAACCAACTCAAGATCAGCTCAAGCAGGAAAAGGACTTATACTGGCAGCTCTATCGAATTAATAGGGAGGAGGAAGAGAAATGGTGGTTGAAATTAAGAAATCTGTGGCTTCAAGCCAGTGACAAGAATACTGCTTTTTTCCATAAGCAAACTACTGTTCGAAAGGCTAGAAACAATATCGACTCCATTAGAGATGACATAGGGATTCTTCAAATTGAGCAAGAAGCGATAAAACATGCAGCTACAGTGCATTATAAAGACCTTCTCACTGAAAATAAAGAGGTTGACGACTACTCCGACCTTCTTCAATATCTCCCAACTCTGATCATTGAAGAAGTCAACAACACCCTTAACAGGGACTTTTCTGAAACTGAGGCGGAGGAAGCTATTTGGACCCTCCACCCGGACAAAGCTCCGGGCCCGGATGGTTTCCCAATCTCCTTCTATCGAGCCCATTGGCCTCTCATCAAAAAAGACTTTATGAAAATGATTCACTGGACTCATTGTAAGAAGAAAATTGGGGGTTATACTAACTCAACTTTCCTCGCCCTCATCCCCAAGGAGAACCGTCCTTCCTCCTTTGCCAGATTTCGCCCCATATCCCTATGCAACGCCTCCTACAAGATTATCACAAAAATCCTAGCCACCCGCCTCAAACCCCTCATGAATAGTCTTATCTCAGAAAATCAGGGAGGATTCTTATCCCATAGACAAATCTCGGACTCTATCCTTCTTGTCCAAGAGGCCATCCACTCTAGCTTCTCCCGAAATGAAAAAGGCTTTATTCTGAAATTAGACCTCGCCAACACTTTCGACAGGGTAAGGTATTCCTTCCTCCTTGCTGTTCTCCAAAAAATGGGATTTGATCACAATTTCCTTGACCTGATTAAAGCTTGCATCATTGGCCCCGTGGATCTCACCCCTCGTGAATGGGAGGCTAGCCCCTTCTTTCCAAGCTCCTAGAGGTCTAAGACAGGGTTGCCCCCTCTCTCCTTACTTGTTCATCGTAATGGCGAAATCCTTCAGCAGAGCCTTGGATCATATGAGACGGGTCGGTCTCATAACTAGTATCAAATATGGCAATGGTGTAAAAAATATGAATCATTCTCAATTCGCAGATGGCACCTTACTTATGGGAGGAGCTTCTAACACTATAGCTCATCGCTTCAAAAATATTTTGGATAAATATATGATGTTTTCAGGGGGTTTCATCAATCATATCAAAAGTTGCATCTACAGATGGAACACTTCTAATCACACTCTCCATAGTATTGCTTCTATCTTCGGTGTCCCTTACAAGCAAAACTGGGATCACTTCAACTATCTTGGCATGTCAGTCAGTATCCTACCCATAAAGGTAGAAGTCTGGAATATTACTATTGATAAAATGAAAAGAAAAGTACATCAATGGGGGTCTTATTGGCTTAATCCTCCTGGACGCATCATTCTTCTCAAATCGGGACTATCCTCCCTCCCCCTATATCAGTTCACTCTCCTTCAAGCGCCTGCTAGCGTTCTTTCTAAGATGGAAGCCATTTTAAGGCATTTCCTTTGGCAAGAAGGAAAGAACGAAAACAAAAAAATACAATCTTGTAAAGTGGAGCCAAGTTATTCAAGACAAGGAACATGGAGGTCTTGGCATTCGGTCTCCCAAGCTCTTGAATCAATCCTTCGGTGTAAAAATTGTTTGGAGATTCATAAATGGGGAACAATCCTGGTGGAAATTGGTGTTGGAAGTTAAATACCTTACCTCCTCCAGGCATCATCTCTTCTCTCACGAGATCCCCAGTCGACCTTGTACCAAAATCTGGTCCTCTTGCAAAAAAGCTATCCCTCTTCTAGCTCAGAATCTTTCTAAAGTTCTCGGAGGGGGAAGAAACATCAACATCGGTGCAGATAAAATTATGGGAAACTCTCCTATTATTGACAACTTGAACTCTCAGAATATCCTTCATTATTTCAGTAATATGGGATATAGCTATTTGAACCAGATTTCAAAATGGGACAGTCATAACCTCATGTGGGCTGGCTGGAAATTTCCTCCTTGCCCCCCTGACCATGCAGAAGAACTTCAAAACCTTCAAAATTATCTTCAAGGCTCTGCCCCCATAGCTCAGAACAACATAGATGGCTATAGGTGATCTTGTTACTGCTATCCCTCTTCCTCGTTGGGTGCAACTGTTGGGACCTTGTTAAAAATTCTGCCACGATCTACCCTCTATCCCACCTCTCAATCGATCCTTTGCCAGCATTAGTCTTCCTCTACCAGAATTTTAGCAATCCGTTCTCCGCCTTCAGTAGCCTCTGAATCTGCCTCAGCTTCTTAAGCGATTACTGTTTGGCCGCTTCCTTTAACTGTTTTGCTCACTATTTTTTACTGCAGGTTACTTTGGCCTTGCGGCCTTCTCGTCTGCTCCGTCTCCCTTCTCTTCCGACTTTCTTCATGGCCAGAAGTGAAGATTGTCTGCATTATGCAGACTTGCAGGCTAAGCTCGATCAGATCTGCGCCCACCAACGGACTTTAGATGCACAGATTAAAAACGATGTCCAAGCCCTCGAAGAAAAGCACGCGGCCGATGTTAATTTTCTCTTCTCCAGAGTTTCTTTCCCTTCAAACACAGTTTGATAATCTCTCCAACAAATGTGCTCACATTGATGAATCAATTGAAATTCTAAAGTATATGATGGACAAGCTCAGTACTCCCCGCACCAGCTCCAACAATCTCAAGAATGTCGGAAATGATGAAAATCCGGAGAACTCTACTGCTCGCCAAATGAGCCACATATATATCGGCTAATCTCTTCCTCATTCTTCATTATGAATTTTAAATATGTTATGCTTTTAGCATAGTTTGTCCGTATCTATAACTTCTCAGTATTTCTTCTTCTTTCGAATTCTAGATCTAAAGGAATTGTAAAGCATCACCGCTGTCCTCCACAGAGACAACTTTCTACTTTGTAATCTTGGAGCCTTTGTCTCCCCCCTTTTTTGGAATATAACATAGCAACCGAATTTGTCAAAAAAAAAAAAGTAATTAAATTTATAAATATGAATCAAAATAAAAACATTTTAATTAATGTATAGATTTAAAAAATCAAATTAAAACATTTTAAAATTTAAAATATAAACAAAACTTTGAATAAAAATTAAATCAAAACCATATAAATATGAACACTAGGACCATTACGAAAAGTTTGGAGACCGCTTCTGGAGCGCCGTGGGAAGCAGATGCTTGAGCTGCTCCTCCACGTGCTAGAAGGCAAAGAAGACAACAAACCCAGGGAAAGATGGAGATGGTGGAATTGAAGGTATAAGGAGAAGGGTATTGCACAAAGACGAGGTAAGATACTGGATGGGAGAAGGAGACACAGAGAGGGAAAAAACCTACAACAGAGCCACAAAGAAAGACATTGAGCCTGATTGTTCTTGGAATTCTGGGCACAATTGCCAGAAAATTTGTCTTCTAGATTTGGGGACCGTATAGGTAGATCCAAGATACGCTGGGAGGTAAAAGTTGGGCTGGTAACTACGGTAACGGGAACAACGACACCTTCAGTTGATTACTAGGTATTCTCCTGAAATTTAAATTCTTCTTTAATTCTAATTATTCTCTGAATAAAATGTTAAAATGAGGGCTTTATACTGTTATGGGTTTTGGAATAAATTCTCTGATTAAATTGCCAAATTTTGGGTCTTACATCACCTAAACTTTGATGACAAATTCCACCCTAACTTTGGGGGGAGATTGGAGGGAAAAGCTTTGTCGACCATCCATGTTTAGAAACACAAATGAATCAGTGAGATGAAAAACCTCATAGGATGAAATTTGCCAAAATGATAGACTTACCTAGGTTGTTACATATATACACGGTCTTACTAGCATCATTTACATTACAAAATTGAAGAATGGTTTTACAAAGACTCAATAAACTGCTGATTGATGATCCGATCCTTTGTTTATAACTGCGTTGGGGTTTTCCCTAGGCCCTAGCTCCAACTTCGTTCTTGTCCCTAGGTTTCCTTGGTTGGTGGCTTCCTTAAGGGTCATTTCCTGAAAAAATTAAGTCAAATTCAATTCCATTGACCCTCTTCTTCTCCCTTGCTTGGTCTAGATCTTTTGTTTGAATTTTCACCCAAAACCCTAGGCCTTGATTGGGTCCACTTGGGTTTCTTTGTGGTTCCGCATATTTTTTAATCTTATTTCACAAAGGCCATTTTAGAGACCCTCTATCTTAGCTGCATCAACCTCCGGGGCTTATTTCTAGGCCCTACCCAAAGTGTGGACAAGGGGAGGGGGAGGCTAAGTCCTTGTGGACCGAATGGACAAATGTGGACGTGGATGGGAAATATGTGAAAAGGGGTTATAATGAGCGGAGGGGAGTGATGTATGTGGTGTCGGGAAGCGGATCCACACAACCAAAATTGGGATTTCCCATGTAGCGCCACTCCTAAAGCTAGTAGCCAATAAAGAGATCCCACAAGTCTAGGATACAAGGTTAACCACCAAGTTGGACAGAGGGGAGAAGGGTGTGAATCAGGCACATTATTTTCACCTAATTCCCCCACTAATCCATGCCCAAAAGTGTCCATGATAAGTAAATAGAAATACCCAACTACATAATGAAAGCCATAACCTCGGGCTTGGAAGGCCCACCTTCAAACATATGATCATGACAAATGGGCGAGGGAGCATGATGGCTAGCTCAGGTGGCGGAAATGGCGACACATCGAACTATCTAGTGGCTGCAAGGGGTTGCCGACTGCCGGCTTAGGATCATCTAGGAGAAAAAAATTCTCCTACAGATTCACCCACATGTGATGGGTAACAATATGTTGATTTCTGGTAGCATCCGATGTGCTCCAAGCCTCAAAATTTGCATGGATGCTTGGACACATGTATTCCAGAATACCCAAAAATCGTTTTGGGAAATTCCACCCAGAGTGTGTTTTATTAAAATAATTACTTATTTTTAATGGATGCCTAAGTCTAAACTCAGGAAATTAAAATAATTAAAGTGTATTAATTGAACTGGGTGTGAATCTTCTAGAAAAATACAGAGATCAAGTTTAATTTTAGTCGTTGATTAGTGTTTTAATCTCGGTCATTGATGTCTCAACGAGAAGATTATAAGGACTTGATGGGCATTTGGAAATCACATCGAATTAGAGATGAGAGATCAATTTCCTAAGAGAGCAATGCAACAGTCGCCGGATAAATTATCGAGAGGTTTCTTGCAGTGAGGGGCAGAGATAGTTTTAAGGTTGGAGATTTCTTGAGTCAGGAATACATCATAGAGAAGGCAGAGAAGAGGACAAAAAACAGGCAACGTAAGGGCTATGCTGGGCAGCGCAGAGGCAATGCTGAGCCTCTGAAGAGATCCACAATTTTGCTGAGGATCAGTCATATCCAGTGTTGGGGTTTGAGACTGGAGGGTCAGAGGATCACCATCTAGCCAACAGAAAGATCCACTGAAGGGAGTGATGCAGTCCCCAGCTATTGTGACGCAGAGCTGCATAGAGGCTGCGCAGAGGCAGCGTGGGGCTTGTCAGTTTAGGGTTGGGTCAGTGTTGGATCTCTAGTGTTAGTGTGCGGTAAGCCTCACTAATTCTCTGTCAGTCAGATTCTCTGTGGATAGCCAGATTTGGGCATCCAGGTTGTATTGAGAAAAACTACTGCTTAATAATACAAACCCTCAGTTGCTGCACCAGTTTTCCCACATTGGGATTTACCTGGGACATTTGTCCAAAAATAATGGTGTCACTTGTGTGTGTTGTATTTCTTCTTGCTCAAAATTTGTCTTTTGCATTTTATTTATTTAATGAAGGGTGCAGTTGTATTTGCTTCAATATTTACTTGTAGAACACAGTAAATAACTTGTAGAATTTAACAAGTAGGAGAAGTAATATCAGTTTGCTGTAGTAGGGGTTCCAATATTGGAATTTTCATGTGGTATCAGAGCGTAGGTGAAGCAAGAGAGCAGAACGGAAGAGCTTAGCGTTGAAGAAAAAGAAGGAGATCGAATTGCTGCATAAGTAGCAAATCGAATCCCCAAGGGATTGTGCAGTCAAGGCAAGGAAGAACAAGATTTGTGAGGAACTCTCTCTCTGAGTGAGTCGATAGAGAGGTAGGATCTTCTAGTTTGTGATTTGTGAGAGGCAAAGGAAGCAACGCAACAACAGATTCAGCACAGAGCAACTTTCTAGTGGGACGCAGTTTTTTGCTGCAGCGGTCGCTGGTACATAAAGCGTCAGAAGAAGGAAGAAGAAGCATACTGAGGGAATTATGACCTCAGATAATTTCTTGCCCAAGAAATTATGATTTCCTGTGTAGAAGCAACAGAAATTGAGATATATTTTGCTCACTCCAGCAGGGAGTGCGTAGAGCCAGTTGCGCAGAGGGTTAGAGGCAGCATTTGACATTTGGTTGGGTGAGATCGCAGCCAATGGGCTTCGAGATCAAGATCGGTTGGAGGGTGCCTCCAACTATGTGATCTGGTAGGCAAGGATCAAGTGCCTGTTAGATGAGCAAGATTTCAAGTCCATCGAAAATGCGGTAGCTGTCCTCAGAGATGCAGTTTTGTTGAAGGCTTACAAGAAGAATATGGCGAAGGCTAAGCTGTTGATCCTCGATGGAGTGAACGATCATGTAATATGTCACATCGCCGACAAAGGGACTGCCAAGGAGATGTGGGATGCCTTGGCAACACTATATCAGGGATCTTTCGAGCAGCGGAAGCTGTACTTGGAGGAGAAGATGAGATCTACGAGGATGTAGAAGGGAGAACAAAATGATCCGTTCCTTGCAAAGCTTCAAGAGGTCCGAGATCAGTTGGCAACTATAGGATCAATGCCTCAGGGAACTAAGATGGTGAGATTGGCCCTAAATTCAGTCTCAGAAGAATGTCAAGTCTTTGTCCAGAGCATCCTGGGCAGAGAAAGGTTGCCCGATTAGGAATCAATGTGGGCCACTCTTTAGCAGGAAGAGATGAGGCGAGATATGATCAAGTGCAAACTTGATGGCAGCAGCAGCAGTGGGACGAAGCCTAAGGAAGAGGAAGAGAATGCAGCCCTTGCATCTAAAGGGTATCAGGAGCAACGAAGGCGGAAGGACGTCTCAAAGATCAAGTGTTTTTGGTGTAGTGAATATGGTCACTACGCTACGCAACGTCGTCTCAAGAGGAAGGACAAGGATGAGAAACATGATCTGCAGGGTGCAATCGCGAGGATCGAGGAGGAAGAGTTTGCCATGATTGCCCATATACCTCCAGGGGAAAGGTGGGGTGATCTAGAACTGTAGTTCGAAAGAACTACAGTTGGGCAGGATCCTTGAGGAGTTTACCTCTTAGATCAATACCTTGCTATGGGAGCCCATATCAGAAGTAGCAGGATGGACGAGTGTTAGTTGGTGCAGAGGAGTGCCAGAGTGATAGTGCAGTGGCTAAGAGTGCCAGAGACTGAGAAACATAGAGCAATGTTGGTGGCAGTGCAGTTGGCACATTGCAGAGTCAGCAGCAACATAGAGGCTTCAGAGGGTTAGTGCAGAGACTAGCAACAGTCAGATCTTTAGTATCAGATGCATCATGGTGAACACTTAGTTCAATATTTTGGATGTTTTTCTGCTGCAACAACAGTAGAGTTGCAGTGCAGATGCAGTTGGCAACATCATGCAGGGTCAACAACATCACAGATGCAACAATGCAGTAGTTGGTGGACAGTGATGTCAGACATCGACAGTGTAGAAGGAGATGTTACAGAGTCAGCGTGATGCTTTAGCAGGATGCATTACTAGAGCACATTCCTCGATAAGAGGGAGTGTTGATTTCTAGTAGCATCAGATGTGCTCTAAGCCTCAAAATTTGCAGGGAGGCTTGGACACATGTATTCGAGAATGTAGAAATTTCTGAATCTTATACTTTATGCAGAAATTATTACTGTTAATCCGGCTATGCTCCTCCTATTAACTAAATAAATTCAAGTTAAAATCGAAGCAAAACACATAACAAATCTCTACCAATCCAGATCTAGAATAAGCACATGCACACATTGACAAAGTGACTCAGTTATTTCTGGACAAATAGTCCTCGGAAAAACCCAATGTGGGAAAACCGGTCTCTGGCTGTTGGAGGGTTCTATTATTAAGAATATTTCTGAATACACAAATCTGGGTTCCAGATTTGGAAATCCCGATTCCCGACAGAGAAAATACTAGATCTACAACTCACTGGCTGATCTAGGGCCAAAATAATGATTGATCCACACCCTTAAACGGGATTTACAGAACTCAGCCAAGATTAGGACCTAGAAACCCCAACGCTGTCCCTGAAATGCACTGCGTCAGCCTCTGAAGCCCCTGAAAGCCTTTGCGTCAGCCTTGGATGGCCTCCAAACTCTTAGCGCTACTCCGGAAGGGATTGCGTTACCCCAGAATGGGTGACACAGCCACTACACTACCCCTAAGGGTCTCTGCGTAACCCCTGAAGGGTTTCCTGAAAATTACGCTGTCCTTGCTGCTGCTGCCTTCCTCTGCGCTGTCCTTGAGCTGATCTCTACCTCGTGTATTCTAGACCCTGGGATTAGATCATCCAAATTCCCCTCTTTGCAGCTGAAACACTTCTGGGTATTCATAGCAAACCTTGCTCTAGAATCTTAGCTTAGCTTCAGTGCTCTGCCTCTGTGTGTTTTTACAAATGACCCCAAGCCTTTCCTTTATACTTTTCTTGTTGACAAATCAACGGCCATGATCAGATCTTGAATCAATGGCTAAGATTAAAAGAAAGCTTGATCCATGTGACTTAAGACAATTTCATCACATGTTTAATTAAATTCACTTTAATTATTTAAGTTTCCTAAGTTTTAACTTAGGAAATACACTTAAAATAATTAATTAATTTAATATTTCCTAAACCAGATGAAATTTCCCAAATCCATTTCTGGGTCTTGTAGATCAGGCGTACTCTAGACCTTTCTCAAAATTTGGGACTTAGAGCACAACTGATGCTACCCCAAATACACAAAATCTCAACACAGAATACCTAGAAATCGTTTTGGGAAATTCCACCCAGAGTGTGTTTTATTAAAATAATTAATTATTTTTAATGTATGCCTAAGTTTAAACTAAAGAAATTAAAATAATTAATGTGTATTAATAGAACTGGGTGTGAATCTTCTAGAAAAAGACGAAGATCAAGTCAAATTAATCTTAGTCGTTGATTAGTGTTTTAATCTCGACTGTTGATGTCTCAACGAGAAGATTATAAAGGCTTGATGGGCAATTGGAAATGACATCGAATTAGAGATGAGAGATCGATTTCTCAAGAGAGCAATGCAACAGTTGCTGGAGAAATTATCGAGAGATAGTTTTCTGGTTGGAGATTTCCTAAGCCGAGAATACATCACAGAGAAGGCAGAGAAGAAGACGCAGAGGAGGCAGTGTAAGGGCTACGCTGGGCAGCGCAGATCCACACACAGGCAACTCTGAGCCTCTGAAGAGACCTACAATTTTGCGAAGGATCAGTTAGATCTAGTGCCGGGCTGTGAGACCGGAGGGTCAGAGGATCAACATCTAGCCAACAAAAAGATCAGCCGAAGGGAGTGACACAGTCCCTAGCTATTGTGATGCGAAGCTGCGCGAAGTCAGCGTGGGGCTTGTCAATTCAGGGTTGGGTCAGTGTCGGATCTCCAGTGTTAGTGTGAGGTAATCCTCACTAATTCTCTGTCAGTCAGATTCTCTGTGGATAGCCAGATTTGGGCATCCAGATTGTATTAAGAAAAACTACTGCTTAATAATACAAACCTTCAACTGCTGCACCGGTTTACCGTTTTCCCACATTGGGTTTTTCCGGGGACATTTGTTCAAAAATAAGGGTGTCACTTGTGTGTGTTGTATTTCTTCTTGCTCAGTACTTGTCTTCCGCATTTTATTTATTTAGTGAGGCTGTAGTTGTATTTGCTTCAAGATTTACTTGTAGAACACAGTAAATAACTTGTAGAATTTAACAAGTAGGAGAAGTAATATCAGTTTGCTGCAGTAGGGGTTCCAATATTGGAATTTTCACAGTACCCAAGATAAAATGAACTTGTTTGATATATTGAACCTTAAGGTGCATTCTAGGAATTATGATGTGTGAACAAATCTTGGAGAGCTCAATTTTCCATACACCAAATCAACATAAATGTGCTGTTTATTAGCTGAATTATTATCCAATAAGCACCTAGAAATGATAGAAGAAGGGAAACAAAGCAGATATAGGACAACAAATAACACAAGAGAGAGAGCCTCCTCACATTGCTTATTCCTAGGTGAGTAGTGTGAGCATAACTAGGCCTTTATGTTAGAATGAAATCAAGAAGTTCACACAACAGATTTACAACAAATGAATAACGAAAGTGGGGGATTGGTATATTCGTTCCAATAGATAAAGGGGAGCAGCTGGACTCCAGTGCGTGTCTAGTCAAGTTATGTCTGTTTTTCAATTTTATATTTCTGTGAGAAAATAGTTAAGAACATTTTGATGGATTGGTTGTGCTTTTAAAATAAAATATTTGATTATGAAATATATACCTTCATTCTCAATGAGTTTTGGAAATATATCATCTTTATATTTAGCAGTGATACTTCATTTTCAAAGATGCTGGACTTGTGTGGTAGAACTTGGTTGATATATTTTATTACATGTCATTTTCCTTTTATAGGTGTGCCACATTTGCAATCACAGGAAGAGTGTACTGCTGGAGGGAAGCCTGGTTGGGCAGGTCCACCTTGTCCTCGGATAGGGCCATGGCTTAGGTTTATGAAGACAATTGCTGAAGCACACAATCTTACACCAGAGTTTGAGGTTCTTTGTTCTAGCCTTGCACTATAATTTTCCAAGGTTGAAAATATTGAGCATTTTTTTATTTTCTTTTTAGGCAGGGACATAATCATTGTAATGCTTGTAATATACTATAAAATGGTTATTTTCATTTTAAAATTAAATAATGTGATGTATATTTAATAACATTTCATAATTACAATTTCGGCTAACTTTATTTTGAAATTGGTCTTTTGTATGTTTCATTGCCATATATTTTTCCTTTTCAATATTGTTGAATGTATCTATCTCCTATTTTCTTAGGCATCTCTTGTTTTTTGATCTCTTGAATCCTGGTCCATCCATGAAGTACAAAATGTTATGTTTGATCAAAATGTGGACAACCTTTACATCCTTGTCTTTGACATATGGGTTTATATAAAGAATTCATAATATAAAGCCTATAGCAGGTAGTGTTTTTTTGGAAATTAATAGATTGTGGCTTAGATAATAATTTTTTGGTGTATCGTTGAATGTTAGATAACTGTATTCATAAGGATTTTGATAAATTTCAGAGACATCTTGGTGAAAAGTTTTTTATGAATATTGTCCTAGTGTTATTGTGAATCTTTATAAGATTGTAACAGGACATATCCCTAATTTAGTTGTATTTTCGAGAGATACTAGGTGTTTTATCAGGGTTAATAATGGTTACCCTCTCTCATTAACACTTGAATCTACGACATGTGAATCAAGGCAAACACCATCTCTAGGATAACACTTTAGGAACATACTGTTTCTTGAGAATTTTATTTTCTTCTATATTCTAATTTTTGTGGATTATCCTTTTATACTTCACCCCTTCTATAATGTACCAAATTTTTCTTACCATATTGAATATATTTATCAATATAATTGTTTATTAGATAACTAATATGTTAGTGTCACAACTCTTCTAGGCCCAAGCTATTTATTCATTGTAATCATCACTTTCATATCACTTGTAATATTTTATCCTTCATGGATAATTGGGGTTTATTCCTTTTATTATACTTCAATGATGACTCCTTCTGAGTACCATGAGCTACATCACTTCCCAATTCTTTGATGACAGTAGACACCTATATATTAACCTTATTGAGATTGAGTTCATATTTCCTAATGCATTGAAAATGTTGTATTGAGATTTTATAGGGATTTTTTTTACTATATCAAGGTCATATCTTCCAGTGCGTTGAAGATGCCACATAAGATTTGAAAGGGATAGATTTTCACTTTTATATCCAAGTGAATTTTCATTTTCAACTCTCTCAATTGTGAACATGCAAAGGATGGCCTCCCTTGCAATTTTGGAAGGGCATTGTTTTGAGCTATACTTTTGATGTGCCTATAGTAATGTAAGTATTTGTAATTGTGATATTTTTTTTAGACCATTGACACTTCGTGAGATATGGAGATTGTTGCCTCCCCAACTTTCATGTAATGATAAACGCCCTAATCCACTTGGTTTTCTGCAAGGGATTCAACTATGTACTTAGAAATGACATGCAAGCCTCTGAACTAGAATTGCTAATAATATAAAGTATCATGCATGTTATTTGGAAAAGGCTCATTGGGATCAAGAGCTCACAAGGATTCCAAATATGCAATGATAATTGCCATGCAGACCTTTAAAGTCTACTTCCTAAGATGTAGGAGAACTAGTAGAAATAGCAATCCCCTCCAAAATTGATGGAAAGCTTTTGCAATATCTCTAACTCTGAAATAGGATCATATCACTGAATCATCTTGCATTTAAACTTTGTGGGAATGGTTACAAATCTTATTAGCAGGGTTGCAAAGGCCCGCACAACTTGCTAGGATTGGCACACATAGGGTAGGGGCCCACTGTCACCTCAGTCCAAAACCTTGTTCCTTAGGCCCTACTTCCTCTGAAAGGCCAAGGGAGAATTCCCACTTGATACCCCAACAAGTTCCAAGTAATACTAGTGCCTTAAATGGCGTCAAAGAAAGGTGGAGCTAATTATATTGGTTGTCATACTGATTTCTGAGTGTAAAATTTAAATATGTAATAGAAAACAATATATGTAATGAATAGAGTTTGTATAGTCAACGAAATATTTAGTATATATGGAATATGCAAATATCCATCATAGGACAAGTAATGTATTTATATAATAATGTTTGAATGTACAAGAGATGATGATATATGATATGTTTTGGTTACAACCAAGGGTCCCGTATATATACCTAAGCGGGTGCCCCTTCATGAACGGTCATGTCTTTGAGACATGCCTTTTAATAATTAACTATACCTATTAATCATTAATCATTATTACCATTTATACATGGTTATGTTCATAACATTGCCTCCCCCTTTAGAAGAGCTTTGTCCTCAAAGAATATTGATGAGAAGGCAAGCCATTTGTTTCTTTGCCTTGTAATCTATTCGCATCTTTTCGAATTCTTGGAGTTGTGATCTTTGAAGTTAAAAGATGATAGGATCCTATGAGTGATAAACAAAAGTGTCAAATTGAGAAATGATCTAACCATCCCAAATCAATATTCTGTGGAGCTTTGCAATTATTTGATAGTTGAGATGAATTGTTATCATCAAGATTAATTGTGCTGACATCACTATTTTTCGGAACATAAGTCAGTTCTTTCCATTCCATATGACACTAATACATTGAATGATTAAGGTGTTTGCTTTTATGATTAGGATGTCAATAAGATATTTTTGTAATATTATTTTATGTTAATGCGCTTGTAGCATTTTCTTGCCTTGTTTTTGGCATATGATCTCTACTTTTTGATGTTGCTGGGTTGATTACTTGGTCTTCACTTGGAATTATCATTGTTTGCCATGGGGGATGCACGAGGATGATTGGTTATGATGGTTTTGGAATCCAGGTGGATCCATGGATGGCGGATTGAGTCAGGGGTTCGTTTGGGATCCGGGTATTGAGAGATCCATTCATGTTTGGATTGCATGGAGGCAAAATGTGGTCCAATGGTTCGTATGGGATTCGGGTATTAATATGCAGATGCCTCTATAGTGGACATGTATGGATTGCTTGAGGGCAAGCAATCTTGGGGCGAGAGGATTTGTCATGTTCCCGTTTTTATTTTCCTCGATAATACAGTCAGGGTGGATTTCCAAGGCACAAGATAGGCAGGTCATGGGAGCAGGTTTATGTCATCAGGAGTTTCGGGGGAGTTTTGAGGAGTTTCTATGGGGTTCGATGGCATTCGCTTGGCATATTATATCATCCACACAACTTTCCTTTCATTTTGTTGCATTTCGACAACTTTCAGAAAACAGGGTCATTATTGGGCCTGACTTAATTAATTTCGCATGAGGTGGCTTTTTGGGAGAAATATTTGATGTAATACCTCAGTGTAATAGCTTGTTGGAACTGGAATGAGAAGATCTACAGGATGGGATGCTGAGAAGTGACATTCAATGATTAGAGAGAGTATGGTGGGATATTTACCATTTTCCTTGATTAAAAATGGCTATAATTAGTCATTTAATTAAGGAAAAATAATTAGTTGGAGGGAAAACGCCAAAAGTGATAAATGAAATTAAAAGGTCACTTAAGACAAAGTCAATGGAGGAGCTTCTAGAATAATAATAAAATAATAAAATGAGATACTTCTAGAGGCTTGGGGATCTATCTATGGAGATCTATAAAAGAGGAGGAAACCATTTGGAGAAATCTTGGAGTTGAGTTTTCTTTATTGTGGAGAGGTTTGGAGAACCGGGAGCTCCTAACTTCAGCAGTAGCCCCAGGATGGAAACCCTCGGGTGATTCTGTGAGAGTGGGCGAGCACCCAACTCTTCCCTTGGTGAATTCATCTAGAATTCATAGGTTGCAACTATTGTTTTTAGCTCAGATTTTGTTGGCCTGATTCAGTGTTGTAGAAGATATATTTTGAGGCCATTACCTCAGCCATTTCTAGTTTTTGTACCAACATTTTCTATATCGATAAAATAATGCTGAGAAATTCTGCATGGTTATACTGTCTACTATTCAGTTACAGATTCTATTTCCCTTATGTGCTGTAAATTTTGTGGTTTAATTTATGCAAATTGTTTATGGAGTTGACGACTAAATTTTTTTAAGCAATTTTTTGCTAAATTTTTATTTGGAACACTACAGAAGAGAAGAAACTCATATCACCGAAGAAGTGGAGGAAGCTGAAAAGAAGAAATCCAAGATAAAGGAAGTAAGAGATCTCTACTATGACTGGGAAAATCTTCCTCACCTAAGTTCTTTTCCAATTCCTAAGTCTTCTGTTGTAAGATATGGCTATCATGATTCACTAAATGGGATGCATCAAGGAATCATATAAGCATTGAAAGCAAGAGCTCAGGACATCATCATAGAAAAGCATGAAAGATGGAAGTCAAGGATATAGTTGTTGGGAATTTCATTGGGAACATAAGTGGCAAGGTCATCTAGTACAAGGTTCGTCATACATTTTTCAAAAGGAAAATCTGTTGATGGGGATACTTTAGATCCTCAAGATTCTCTGATGGAATCTTTCTTTGAAAGGTTCATCGATCATGAGGAAAAGCAAGTGTTTCATCAAGAATTCGAATCTTGTGAAATTCAAGGGATGATGGTATGATGACATAAAAGTGAAGCAGTTCAAGTGATTGAAGCTCTTTCAATCAAGGAAGCCGCTGCAAGAAGTCTGGATGATCCAAAGGAAAATGAGATATGTATGCCTACATTTGATATCGTGGAAGTCATGTCATATGGTTGCAGATAACATGAATCAATGCTCTATCTTGAGAGCATGATCAAAAGTAAGGATCTCCTCTCTCAAAAAAATGCAGGAATGCATGGGTCACATATTCGCTAGATGAAATCAACATAAAATGTCCTCATATGAAGTATGAAGTGGTCGACTACAATTGAGGAACTGTGATTGGAAGTTGCTGGGAATGTAATGAAGGAAGAGATCATGGAATATGCAACCATGGTAAAGGAAATCAACATCCGAAAGACCAAGAAGATTTGACTAGGATATCTCCATGGAATATATGAAGACTCCGATGAAGTCTAAAAAAGAAAGAGACCCTTGACAATACATATATTTGGGAGATGTGTCGATATGTATGCAAGATGTTGATGCAAACTAGAAGATGTCGTGATGAAATACCATCACAAAGATAATGTGGATTCTAATGTTCATTCCTTTGTTTTTATATCTGGATGGGTTTATGCAGAGTTGCGAAGTGAAGATCTATGGATGTCTTCCACCACCGATGCACATGTAGTAGGATGAAAATTCCTTATGTAAACATGGCATGAAGGAAGGCCAAATATGGACTAATGGATCAGCTTCCGATGATGACATGGTTGACTCATGGATGAAAGTGATGGATGGTCGGTGCCCTATGTAGAAGTCCCAAACATGAAGACTCCTAGATAACGAAAATAAATTCATGACATCGTGAAGAGGAGTTCTTCAAGAAACCGGTTGTCCCATCATCTCCACCTGAGGAGCTATTGTAGGTCCCTAATTAAGAGGGAACCTGGAAACAAGTTTCTTACTTGGGAGAAACTTGGAAATTCCTAAGCTAAGAGGGAGCTTAGGTACATTCCTTCTGTAGGAATGAGTACACTCCTTTATTGGAATAGATATGTCCTCCCTAATTAAGAGGGAGAGATAGACACATCATTCTTGTCTTCACTTGGGAGGACAGAATTGAGGATTGGGTAAGCATCTGACATCCGATGCTCTTTGAGGATGTATTAGGGCATCCAAGATAAGAGTAGTCATTGAGGAACGATATTCATTGAGGATTGGGAATCCAAGATAAGAATAGTCATGGTGGAAGTTGGAACACACCTTGAGAACCCGGGTGGGGTATGTTCCGAGAGAGACAATGAGGAGGGTGTCTATACATCATTTGTCTCGCCAACATTTTGCTCAGATCTCGTGGAGAGATAGAGTTGTTATTCAAGGCCTTGCTATGTGACAACGCTGGTTGATATGATGCTATACAGATGTGATACCAATCCAATTCTTCTTTTGAGAAATTCTTCAGATTGAGAATGACCAAGTACCATTATGAATACCTCCCTAGTTAAGAGGGAGTGTTGAAAAGTGTAACTAGGTTCGGTCTTCATAATGACACGTGTAATTATGATTTTATGTAATTGATGAAAAGAAGAAAAATAAAATTATTATTGTAATGCTTGTCTCATGGGTTTCATGAGCAAGGAATTTTATTTTAGTGATGGCTCCCATTGTGAGCCTTTAGGTTTTGTCATCTAGTCATAAAAGTCAATATTAAGTCTGTGTCATGTATGAAGAACCCTTCTTGGGGCATGTTACAATATGTGTAAGTCATTAAAAGAGTCAAAGAGACCTTCCAAGATCAAGCTCAAGCTCCTCCAAGAAGTCGGCCTCAAGATAATCTCCAAAAGGCATGTCAGCCTTATCTCCTAGTCAAGTCGGCTTATATTCACGAACAAATCACTATAAATAGGCAACTCGACTGTCATTTCGGAGAAAGATTTTCGGTCAAGATTTCAGAGAAGGTAATCTAAGAAAAGGTATAACAAAAGTTCGATTTAGCATCAAGGAGTCATATATCACAACGAAGGAAGAGAAAAATGTAGGAACGAAAAACAAAATTATTTGGACATGTTTTGTGAAATATATTTCATACGTGTGATTTGCAACTAGGGCACACTTCTTGGCTGTCATAAAGACGAAAATTACAGTGAACGTAGAAGGAAAAATTTCGGTAAAGGAAAAATCATCTTGAAGGCTGAGTGACTAAAGTAAAGGTATCTCTTCAAGTGAAGGAGAAAGGAAGGCATCTTCTCCATTATCTTGACTACATGAATTGTCTAGGGTTTCTGCCGTTGGATTGAATTGTAGACAGAAGATAGCAGGTCCAAAAAAGGGAGTCAAAAGAAGACGTTGAGTGGTTGAAGTCAAGGGTCTTGGTCATGGTCTTGGCATTTGTCAATTGTAATCTCTATAAGAAGAATTTGTTCGGGTTTTCCTCTCAAAGAGTGAGAGGTTTTGGCCCTGGCTGATCGCCTACATTCAGTGTCTCTTGTCTCTTTATGTTTATGCATTGGTAGTTGTTTGATGAAGAAGAACACTATAATAACATAAGAAAAAGAAGATCCTAATCTAAGAAGTAAAAGGCATTCATAAGAAGTTACTAATAGAAGAGAAATCACTTAATTGCTTTGCCCTAGATTTCTCAACAGTGACAAGTCAAGGAAGGGTAGCTCAATAAAAGACACTTAAGGATAGAAGCTTGAGAAAAAGTATCAAGGACATTCTGTCATCTCCAAGGCATTTCGAGGACAAGGATCACATCATCATCTCAAAACCCTAGTTCGTTCAAAGAAGACATCTACACTTGAAACTTTCTTGGGATCCTCGCTCTATCAATCATGAAAGGAAAGACCTTAAATTGAAGGACTTCAAAGTTTAAAGCATCTTAAAGATTTCACATTCAAGGCAAAAAGCAGAAGGGCATTGTCATCATCATAAGAAAATTTGAAGGCAATCTCCCTCTCATTGAAACAAAGGATTTCATCTCAAAATAAAATCCTTATTTCAAGCATCCTTGAAGAAGATCATCCAAGAAGCATCAAGGCATCATCAAGAAGTCATCATCAATGAAGGCTTCAAGTTGAAGAGTTCATCTTCATTTAGCAAGTAAGTATTTTTATCTCTATGACTAAATCTAGTAAAATGACTTCATTTTGCAAGGAGATCAAAAGTTGGTTGGGTCATCAAACTTCCTTGCATGGAAAAGGAGGATAGACTTAGTCCTCAGACAGAATGAAGTTATTGCTCATGTCAATGGCAAAGTCTCCAAACCACCTAAAGGGCAAGCACTATCTAAATATATGAAAAAGGATCTAAGGGCTTAAAGGATTCTTATAGAATCCATCAAGGATTCCCTTAATCCCTATGTAGCAGAGTTGGAGACATCAAAAGAGATATATGATAAGCTAGTGGAACTATTCTTTGAAAGCACGACCGAAAAAGTCATATCACTAAGATCTGAACTATACAAGTTGAAAGCATCAAAGGATGAAGGGATATCTACATGTCTTACTAAAGCATCTCAAATAAGGAATCAAATTCAAGATCTAGGAGTGATGATATCTGATAAAGAAATTATTACCATTGTTCTAAATGCACTAACTGATGAGCAAGATAACCTTGTGTCAAAGGCCTATGAAGAGAAGAAAGCTATCTCATTCAATGATTTGTGGTCAGTATGCAAGATTGAAGAAAACAAGATGAAGACAAAATGTGATATAGGATCAAATGAGCAGGTTCAAACATTTGCTGATACCAATCATTGACCAAATCCATGATGTGATGGGGAATCCCACCTAGATCCCGACAATAGTTTGGCCCTTGAGCTCCTCTGGTAACCCATGACCCTTGCTGAACTATGCTCCTAGCCATGGATATACCCATAAACCTAGCCCGCTCCACCGGGTACCAACTCAATGCCTCTCGCCACCTAACCCTGTGAGAGGGATTGAATGTAGGAACACTGTACATGTAACAACTCCACCATGTGTATGCTGCTCCCTATGCAACTCATTTCGCCTTGTCTCATTTGCCTAGTGAACACACAAGACCTATCTAGGTAACTTTGCCTCACTCTCTCCAATGTGTAGAGGTAACCTAACAGTGCTGCAAGCCTCGTCTATGTATGCTTGAAGGGGGTTATTCTGACACTCTAACATATACTCCTCTCTCTACATTGTTAGGGATTTCAACTGTTCCCCAATGCGAGTCGGCTTGGCCACTGACTTAACACAAACCGCTCAATAAGCGACCATCCATCATGGGGCTTATCATAGATTTATTCAGAGTATTTATAGCAAGGCACATGAATGATAGGGTGTTCATCAAGAACACTAGAGATCCCACAAGATATGCATACGCAAATCAACAACTTCATTATCTCAGTAGTCCAGGGAGTAGTGCTTCAAGACTCGGTTTTCCATCTCGATTTTAAAAGGTGATGCCCTCTGAATATAGGGATAGTTACCATGCCAAAAACATTATCACCGAGCCACCTGAAACCTGTCCCTTTTCTTAAGATCCATCATCAATCATAATCATCTGCCGAGACTGTCTTTATCAACAAACATCAGACAAAAAGAGTAATCGGGTCACGCTGTAAGGGACTCTATGGCTCCCACTGAAGACTTGCTTCATGAGATGGGCTTCTTATTTAAAAGACTTTTCATAAGGCACCTCTGATTTCATGCTTATAAGGGTTGTTACAAGGAACTGCTCCAAAGTTCCATGCACAGACTTCTAAAGGTATCTAAGGGTGCCAATCATAAAGTGTTGCATAAAATTTCATTACTCCAACTGCTAGATAAAGATATAAATTGCTGCTTCCATACCCCATTACTGCTAAAATTCACTGTTGCAGATGTCACCACCATTGCTTCAAATGACCAAGGTTGCTGCTCCTCCACTCCTACATTTCTCTGCCTAAAACATTCTGCTGATTGCTCCATGTTAAATTTGGACAACTAGGTCCAAACTCCATGTTGTGATGCTCAGATGAAGATGCCAATATTTTTATTGGACTCCTCTTTCGAAGAGGTTCAAGATCGATCTAAAGATCATCTTGATCCGATGAGCAAAACATTTATTTTGAATTTATTCAAAATATGTGCAGGTTGGCCTGAAGGTTTTGTGCCCCAACAGTTGTGTCACACACCCTCATTGATGGATATATATTGGTCAACGTTGGAGGACATTTTCACTCATCTCATCCTCACACATTTCTCTCTTCTCATCTGATTGGTTCGATCACCTTGGAGGCTCTTCTCTTCACATGTGGGAAATTTCTGTTGAGATTTTGTGTATTTGGGATAGCATTAGTTGTGCTCTAGGTCCCAAATTTTGAGGAAGGACTAGAGTTCACCTGATATACAAGACCCAGAAATGGATTTGGGAAATTTCATCTGGTTTAGGAGATATTAAATTAATTAATTATTTTAATGTATTTCCTAAGTTAAAACTTAGAAAAATAAAATAATTAAAGTGAATTTAATTAAACATGTGATGAAATTGTCTTAAGTCACACGGATCAAGCTTTCTTTTAATCTTAGCCATTGATTAAAGATTTAATCTTGGTCGTTGATTTGTCAACGAGAAAAGTATAAAGGAAAGGCTTGGGGTCATTTGTAACACACACAGAGGTAGAGCACTGAAGCTAAGCTGAGATTCTAGGGCGGGGTTGCTAAGAATTCTCAGAAGTGTTTCAGTTGCAGAGAGGGGAATTTAGACCAAGGGGGTGATCTAATCCCGGGGTCTAGAATACACAAGAAGCAAAGAAGAGATCAACAAGGACAGCGCAGAGAAAGGCAACAGACGGCAGCAGCAGCGTAGAGAAAGGCAGCAGCAGCAGCAGCAGCAGCAACAGTGTCTTTCAGGGGCAGCGCTGGGGTTTCTAGGCCTAGATCTAGCTGAGTTCTGTAAATCCCGTTTGAGGGTGTGGATCAGTCAGTATTTTTGGGTCTTATATCAACCAGGAGCTGCAAATCTAGAGTTTTTTCTCTAGGGTTTTCTAGATCTGGAACCCAGAATTGTGTATTCATAAATATTCTTAATAATAGAGCCCTCCAGCAGCTAGAGACCGGTTTTCCCACATTGGGTTTTTCCGGGGACAGTTTGTCTAGAAATAACTGTGTCACTTTGTCTATGTGTGCATGTGCTTATTCTAGATCTAAATTGGTATAGATCTGTTTGTTGAAAAGTGTAACTAGGTAGGGCTTCAATATGACTATGTAATTATGTACTTATGTAAAGAAGAAGTCAAAAATAATAAAATGAATTTTTGGTTTACTTGCTTCATGGGTTTCATGAGCAAGATTCTTAGTATAGGTCTATAGGCTTCTTCTTGATGTCTATTAGGAACATAAGTGTAATTTAGAGTCATGTAAATGGCGTGTTTAGTCTGAAGAATGTATGATGCTTGAAAGGGCTGCTAATCATAAGAAAGGATGTATGATCCTTGATGATTCGAAGGAAAGCAGCATGGCATAACAAGTGGACCAGATAAGGAAGTCTGATGGATCACTCTGATAGCTGACAAGACTCAGGATGGAAGTGATGAATGATCTGTGTCCTATGAAGCTAAAAGATGGATATTCCTCAATACCGAAATCCATGACATCGAGGACAGGAATTATTCATGAGCAGCTGGGTGTCTCACCATTGCTATTGGTGGTCCCTGATTAAGAGGGAGAATGATGGTAAGTTTCTTACTTGGAAGAAACTTGGTAATTCCTAAGGATGAGCTTAGGTACATTATTTGTATAAAAATGAGTACATTTCCTTGTGGAATAGGTCTTGCATGGGAGGGAGAGATAGACACATCATTCTGGTCTTGGGAAGACAGAATGGAGGATTGAGTAATCATCTGGCATTTGATACTCTTTGAGAATGTGATCGGGCATTCAAGATAAGAGTAGTCGGGGACCGATATTCTTTGAGGGCTAGCTACCCAAGAGAAGAATAGTCCAGGAAGGTCATAATTTGGGAACAACCGGGTGGAGTATGTACCTTGGAGAGACAATGTCGAAGGTGTATGTAAGTCATGTGTCTCGCTAGCATTGGAGCCCATTGTCTCGTTGAAGAGATGGGGTTGTTAGTCAAGGCCTTGCACTAGTACAATGCTGGTTGGAATGATGCTATACAGATGCGATTACCAATCCAAATTTTCTTATGAGATTCTTTGAAAGTGATCATGCACCTGCATGAATACCTCCCTAGTTAAGAGGGAGTGTTGAAAAGTGTAACTAGGTAGGTCTTCATTATGACTATGTAATTATGTACTTATGTAAAGAAGAAGTCAAAAATAATAAAATGAATTTTTGGTTTACTTGCTTCATGGGTTTCATGATCAAGATTCTTAGTATAGTTCTATAGACTTCTTCTTGATGTCTATTAGGAACATAAGTGTAATTAAGAGTAATGTAAATTACATGTTTAGTCTGAAGAATATCCTCCAAGACATTGCAGAAGAATGGCTTACAAGACTGCCCATATTCACATTGAAGATATGCTTATGAAGTCGGCTTACAAACAAGTGTTGAAGTAGGCCTACATAATGGCTATAAGGTCGGTTAAATATATGGCTAGAACAACTATATATACCCTACATATGCTGCGGTAAAGAAATAAGTTTTTACGGATAATACTAAGGTTACATAGAGTGGAAAAAGGAGCAAGTATTACGGTAAAGTCCGAGGCAGACAGCATTGAAAGAAGGAACAAATTTGCGGACTTATCTTTGAGTTAGTGCGAAGATGTAAAAGGAGTAATTGCAGTCAAGTCTGCGGTAAAGTCTGCTCTGAATTGGTGCGGATATTCAAAGATAGATAACGTTTTAAGAAGAACAGAAATTGCGGATCAGCCAAAGGATAAATAGCGTTGAAAAAGGGATAGAATGTGCAGATCAGTCTGAGGTTAATAGCATTGAAAAGGAGCAGATAAATGCGGATTAGTTTGAGACTGTATAGCGTTGAAAAGGAGAAAATCTAAAGGACAAAGGACAACGTTGAAGAAGAAACATATTGAGGAAGTAATAGAAGTATACATATTGCGGATAGAAGCAGAGTACAGTACGGACTTCTCTCAGGTTGTAAAGTAACTAAGAAATGAATTTGCCAAGGTCAAAGATAGTAATCACAAGAAGAAAGGCTGATCTAAAGGTGGAGAAGGTAGAGATTTACCTTCCTAACTATGTTACAAAATATTCAGTTACAAAGTAAAATCAATTCTGTCTCTGCATTTGAATAAGTAATTTGATAATTGACTTGATGAAGGACTCACTGAGCTCACAAGTAATTATCTAGAAGATAATTTTTGAATTGATCTAAAGCCCTTCAGATTCTCAACACTGTTATGTGTTTTGCTTTGATGTTAACTTGAATTTATTCAGTTGATAAATTGTATAAGTGTTGATCAGCGGTTGTCATTGATGTCAACCCAAGCAGCACCAGGGGAGCTACTAATGATACGCCGTTTGACCTACAAAATTAATATTACACCGAATTAAAGAACTAATATGATGGTTTCTACCTTCGATATGTTTCATTTTGATATATGTGCGCTAAGTAATTCTTCACGGTTTATAACTTGGTTAATGAGCTAAACCTTTGGTGGTTGTATGGTATTAAGTGTTATTATTTGTCTAAAATGTTAACAACATTGAAGCCCCCTCTCACTGACATTTGTAATTATTGATCCTCATATCACTCCATGTCGGATTTCGCCATACGAAATAGGTCATCGATGGTCATATTCGTGGAATTTTTAAACAACTTTTTCTACAAAAGGTTGATTGGTTTTATAGGCGGCCAAAATAAAGCCTAAAAATTTAGGATCAAGGTGTACAATATTTTAAAGAATACGATATGTAAATCGATGTTTTGTGAAGCTCCTAAATTCATCTCAAAAGTGACCTTGGGGAAAATGTCTTATGTCTTTTAACTCTCTCTTTGAGTATCGGATTGGAATTATGTAAAAAGTGGTGAATAGTGCCTGTTGTAGTTTTAAACTCTATCAATTTAGGGCAAGATAAAGGTTGACATAATGACACCCAGGGAGTGTGTAGTGTATACTGTTTGAAACGATCCATAATTAGGGCATTGTGAGGAAATTGAACACTTAACTCTCCATTGAATAATCCAAATTGGAGGTTAGACTTTATTGGAGTTGGAGAAGAAACCTAGGAAGAATACCTACGGTGAAAATATATTGAGTTTGAAATAACGAAGATACACTGAATTTCATCCTCTAAACTCACAAATAAAGAAAAACTGGTCATATTAAGAAATTTTCAAGACCAAAACTTTCCGGGCGACAAAGCAAACAGAAGACGATGAGGTGGCAGGCAAGGAAGCGACAGCAAGGTGCAGAACAACAGCAAGAAGTTCATCACATGAAGTCTTCAAGTGGGCAGCACTGCATACAGTCACTGTAAAGGTATCATTGTACTAAGTCATTGTAAATACATTATTGTAAAAATTGTTCTAGTGTCTATTTGCCAAGAATTGAAGAGGCAGTGTCAGGAGGTCTAGGATCATCATTAGGTGGTTGTGTCATAGTTGGGGTTATGGTCTAATGTGTCTTCTTCTTCTACATCTTTCTATATCATTGTAAAGTGGACCATTTTCCCTGGTATGGGAGTCCATTCTTCTTTTATTCTTTTATAGGGTGGTAGGGTGGTGCTAGGGTGAGTTGTAGCTCATTGGGTGTTGGGGTATCCGTTTAGTTGACTACTGAAGAATCTCAGGCATTGGAGCGTCCATCCAGTGGGAGTTGGAGAAGAATTCTTTTCTAGATTCTAGGAAGTTGGAGCTTTATTTCAATTGGAGTTGAATATATAAGAATTATTAGAAAAACATTAGGTGGTTTTTGTCTCGGAGTGGGTTTCTACCTTAAAAACTATGTGCATTTGTGTTCCTTTTGTTTATTGCTATCATTGTACAAACACTGATAATAATTGAAGATTAACTAATGCTCTAATTGAAAGGAATACTGATTCACCCCCCCCTCAGTATTTCCAACAATTGGAATCAGAGCTTGGTTCCTTCAATAGCAGTTTAACAACTAGAAGGAGGTCATGGAGCATACCAAGAATGGTGTACCTCTATTCAATGAAAATAATTATGCACTCTGGAAAGGAAGAATGGAGGTCTATCTCTTGGCGCAGGTTCACAGTATGTGACAACTTTATTCCATGAAATGGATTTACATCACCAGCGGATGAACAAGGTAAGAAGAATTTGGTAAATGATGCAAAAGCAAAAGAATATTATTATCAGTGGACTTATTGAATCTGCTTATCATAAAGTGTTGGGTTGTAAAACCACCAAAAATGTATGGGAAAAGCTTGAGAATATATATGCAGGTGACTCAAATGTCAAAGAAGCAAAGCTTCAAATCTATAGAGCAAAATTTGAGCAACTGAGAATGAAAGAAGATTGCAACATTGCTGCATACTTCCAATACGTTGATGAAATAACCAATACTCTGGAAGGATTGGGAGAGCCAGTTGATGAGAAGACTATTATATGAAATATTCTTAGAACGTTACCAGGGATATTAAACCCAAAGGTATCGGTCTTAGAATACAGTGCAAATCTGGACAAACTCGGCAAAGAGGAATTACATGGAGTTCTCATAGCAAATGAAATGAGACTTGATGAAGAAGAGGGTACTTCACATCTAGAAACTACGTTCGTTGCATATAAGAAAACCAATAAGGAAAAACAACCTTCAATTGAAAAGACATGCACCTGCAAGTGTGAAGAAAAGGGAGATGATGGAGAAGGTCTTTCAGATGAAGAATATGCTTACTTTACGAGAAAACTAAAAATTGGTAAGGGAAAATTCAAAGGTAAACTTCCATTGATATGTTTCGGTTGTGGTGAGGTTGGGCATTTCGCGATTGAAATATCCAGAAGCAATAAAATGATGACAACTCCAAAGGAAAAGAAAGGCTTTAAGAAATTCAACAAACAAGAAAAAAGGAAAGGATCAAAAGGAACTTTCTCTCTAAAAGAAAGATAGCTCATCATCGGAATGAAGGCATTAATAAGCGAAGAATAAGCCAATGAAGTATGTTTAAATTGACACAATAAACAAGAGGTATCAAACAATGAAGAAGAAGGGTTGACCATAGAAGAATTTTCTAAGGAGGCAATCAGGCTTATAAAAGAGCTCAAGGCTGAGAAAATCCATTCCAATACTCTTGAAGAACAAGTTGAAGGTCTCAAAATTGAAGTTGAAGAACACAAATGTATTAAAGAGTCACTTCAAAAGAAGTTGGAAGAAAGCAACCAAGAAAGGGAAGCACTAGAAGCCGAAGTAGTTTCGCTGCGTAAGGAAGTGAAGAAGGGAAAAATTGTCCAAAACTATGCCAAAAGCTCAAGGGCATTGGAAGAAATAATCAACAATCAACGATCTTACAATGACAGAACTGGTCTCGGTTACAAAGAAGAAGAAGCAGGACCTTCTACAACAAAATAAAATGAACCTATGAGATCTGACATGCATGTAGACTTCATTGGACAAGATTTGCAAGAACATCCTTGGAAGACGATTCCTCGACGAAGATTTCCATCCAAGTACCAACATATTTTTTATAGCTATTGTTATTCATGTGGAAAATTTGGTCATAAAACTGTAGAATGTCGCACGTACCCTAGGAACCAATACAATTCCAGGAGATCCTTTAAATATGAACCTCCCAGGGGTCAACGAAACATCAATAGATTTGAACATTTAAGAAATCATATGGAATGTTACAAATGTTAGAACTTTGGACACATAGCTAGAGACTACAGACTTGAAAATCCTCCAGAAGAATCTTCGAAGCCACAGAATGAACGAACATGGAAGGAGAAGAAGACTGATAATTGTGCTCTCTCTCTCAAGGCTCAAAACAACAAAAGATGTGTGGTGTGTTGACAGCGGTTGCTCAACGCATATGACTAGAGATAGAAGGAAATTTGTATCTTTGAAAGAGAAGAAGGATGGAACCGTATCCTTTGGAAATGATGGATCTTCAAATGTTATAGGATCAGGTACCGTCACTCTCGGAAGCAAAGATGTTATAGCCAAGAATGTTCTATTGGTTGAAAACATGAATCATAGTCTGCTCAGTGTTGGACAAATGTGTGATCAAAGACACACAATGCTATTCAACTCCACAAAATGTGAAATTAGGAAAGGTAGGTATGGTAAAATTGTGGCTACAGCGAGTCGAGCTCCAAACGACATATATGTTCTAGATGAAGCAACTAAAGCATGTCTACTAGCTAAAGAAGATGAAAGCGGGTAATGGCACAAACGAATGGGTCACATAAACTTTGACAATCTTGTCAGAAAAAGCAAAAAGGAAGCAGTATGAGAAATGCCGAAAATCTCAAAACCTTCCAACACACTATGTCAGGCATGTCGGCATGGCAAGCAGACAAAAGTCCAATTTAAAACAAAAGAACACTTTTCATCACATCCATTAGAATTGATACACACTGATCTATGTGGTCCTGTGAAAACAAAATACTTAGATGGAGAATTATATTTCATGTTAATGATAGATGACTATACCAGGATGACAGTCGTCGGTTTCCTAAAGAAAAAATCTAAAGCATTTGCGTGCTTTAAGATCTACAAGAGTTGGTTGAAAATGAAACTGATTTGAAAATAAAGTGTTTAAGATCAGATAATGGTGGAGAATTCACTTCCAAATTATTTTAGCAATACTGTGACGAAAATGGAATAAAAAGGCAATTTTCAACAGCACGAACACCTCAGCAAAATGGAGTTGCTAAAAGAAAGAATAGGACCGTACAGGAAATGGGTAAAACAATGTTGAAGGACTCAAAATTGGGTAAATGCAAAGTGAAAATTTTCTACAAAGATGCAAAGTGAGTTTGAGATGTCTTTACTTGGTGAGCTGACATACTTCTTAGGGCTTCAAATATCTCAGCAAGAGAAAGGAATATTTATATGTCAAGCCAAGTACATCAAGGAAATGCTCAAGAAATTCAAAATGGAAGATTGCAAATCCGTCCTTACTCCGATGGTAACAGGTTGCAAATTGAGCATAGACGACTCATCTAAGGATGTGGATCAGAGGTTGTACAGATCTATGATTAGTAGTCTTCTATATGTAACAACTTCCCGGCCAGATGTTATGCAAGCAGTTGGACAATTAGCAAGATTCCAAGCAGCACCAAAAGAATCACATATTATTGTTGTCAAAAGAATTCTTCGATATCTAAAGGGCACAAAAGAATATGGCTTGTGGTATTCCAAGGGTAACAATCTCATTATTCAAGCCTTTATAGATGCAGATTGGGCAGGAAGCGTTGATGATTGTAAGAGTACTAGTGGAGCAGCATTCTATCTAGGTGGTTGTCTCGTATCATGGTTAAGCAAAAAGCAAACCTCAATCTCATTATCTATAGCAGAAGCAAAATACATTGCAGCGGCAGCATGTTTTACTCAAGTCCTTTGGATGAAACAAACTTTGCAAGATCTTCAAGTACAATTCAGTGAGCCTATTCCCATATTCTGTGACAACACCAGTGCCATTAGCATTTCCAAGAATCCTGTCATGCATTCAAAAACAAAACACATTCCAGTCAGTATCATTTTGTTAGAGAACAAGTCATTGAAAAGAATATCAAACTTGAGTATGTTGGTACAAAAGAACAAATTGCTGATATCTTCACTAAACCTTTACCTCGTGAAGCATTTGAATATCTTCGCCAGAAGCTTGGGATTCTCCCAAGTTCTCATTAGTTTTTCCTTATTCACAATATAAAGGGGGAGTGGAAGTGTGTACAGGTCCGTAGGATGGTTGTGTGTCAGGGGGAGTTACCTTTTGCCATTGATGTCAAAGGGGGAGAGAACGCTGTAGGAAGAGGTGTCATGATCGCAGGGGGAGTACTTGTGTTGCCATCAATGCCAAAGGGGGAGTTTGTTGATCAGCGGTTGTCATTGATGTCAACCCAAGCAGCACCAGGGGCTACCCCAATATTGCATGGGAATTTTGACCTACCAAATTAATATATTCTAGGTCAAGAATGATTTTAAAGGTTTCTACTTGTCGAGATGTTTCTGTTGATATATGGCACACCACGTAATTCTTCACGGTTTGAGAGATATTCATGTTTGAAGTTTGTAACCCTAGTTAGTGGGCTAAAACCCCATGAGGTTGTGGCATGGGTCATTGAAAAGTCAATAATTAATTTTTTTTTAAGCTCCTAAAATCCCTCCCACATTCACTTGTTGAAGCCCCTCTCAACCTAAGCATTTATATAAATTGTGATCCTCATATCCTCTCCTTATGCAAGGGATTTCGTTATCTGAAATAGGTCATCGTGGAATTTTCGCTCTAACTTTTTTTCTACGAAGGTTCAAAAGCTGAAATTTTTATAAGGCGAAGCCGAAATCTTGAGGAAGCTCCTGTAAAAATTTCAAATCAAGGTGCGCAATATTTTCGGAGATATGATCTGTGGAAGTCAGTGTTTTTGTAGGCTCCTGAAATTCATCTCAAAGAAGTGACCTTGGGAAAATCATCATAACTTTCTCTCTGAGTATCGGATTGGAATTCTGTAAAAAGTGGTAGATAGTGCATACACTGTAGTTTTGGCTCTATCAATTTCAGAGCTGAATGAAGAAACAGTGACACGTGGCATGCCGTACAAGTTCGCTCTACTGAAACAGTCCATAATTAGGGCATTGTGAGAGATTGGGCATAACTCTCCCTTGAAGAATCCAAATTGGGTCAGACCTGTGGCATTGGAAAGAAGACTCAGAGGACTACTACAGGATCGAAAATCACATATTGGGGATTTGAAATAACAGAGATACACCAGATTCAATATCGAGCTCCTAGAAGGCAAGAAAAAGCTAGATTCTGTGTTGTCAAGGGCTGCAAAGGACCAAAATTATTAGGGTAGCAAAGCAAAGCAAGGTGCAGCAGAGGGTAGCATGACAAGAGCAGCAACCAAGGTGCAAAACAACAACAAGAAGTTCATCACATGAAGTCTTCAAGTGGGCAGCACTACATACAATCATTGTAAAGGTATCATTGTACTAAGTCATTGTAAATACATTATTGTAAAAATTGTTCTAGTGTCTATCTGCCAAGAGTTGAAGAGGTAGTGTCAGGAGGTCTAGGATCATCATTAGGTGGTTGTGTCATAGTTGGGGTTATGGTCTAGTGTGTCTTCTTCTTCTACATCATTCTATATCATTGTAAAGTGGACCGTTTTCCTTGGTGTTCTGGGAGTCCATTCTTCTTTTATTCTTCTATAGGGTCGTAGGGTGGTGCTAGGGTGAGTTGTAGCTCATTGGGTGTTGGGGCATCCGTTCAGTTGACTACTGAAGAAATCTCGGGCGTTGGAGCGTCCATCCAGTGGGAGCTGGAGAAGAATAATTTTCTAGATTCTAGGAAGTTGGAGCTTTATTTTTAATTGGAGTTGAATATATAAGAATTATTAGAAACACATTAGGTGGTTTTTGTCTCGGAGTGGGTTTCTACCTTAAAAATTGTGTGCATTTGTGTTCCTTTTGTTTACTGCTATCATTGTACAAACACTGATAATAATTGAAGTTTAACTAATGCTCTAATTGAAAGGAATATTGATTCACCCCACCTCTCAGTATTTCCAACAATAAGTAGGAGAAGCTTAATCGGATAAGCAGAAATAATTTTTGCATAAGAATTAAGATTCAGAAATTTCTACATGGTATTAGAGGAATTGCAGATCCAGAAAGGTCACCAGCTGATGCATCTGAAGGATCTAGCTACAGAAAGCAGCTAGAAAGGTAGTAGAAAAGTAGATCTGAAGGGACAACGCAATTTTCAGGAGGAGATTCACGCAGAGGGAAGGGTGACGCTGTCTAGCGCTGTGTCGTAGCAAGCCCACGCAATTACTGCGCGGAGGCAGCTTAGAAACATCGTTGGTTAGGTCTGGAGCCAGCCAGTGTGATTCAGATATGAATCTGTCAGATCCGGAAAAATCTGTAGAAAAGTTGCAGAAATTCAGAAGAGATGGTGGGGTTAAACTTCTGAAGTTTTCAGATTTTTACCCTTAGCACAAGTGACAAATTTTGGGAAGATATCAGTTTCTCAGAGAGTTTCTTGCCAAAGGAAACTTGCAGTTTGGTCAGAGGATCAAAGAAGAAGCTGAATCATAGTTGATTTGGTAGATTTCCAAGGAGGGAAATCAAGTGTTAGAGGGAGCAGAGGGTGCCTAGTTCGAAAAGGACCCTAGATCCAGATCTCTAGCATAGAGAGGAGGAGCTCCGACACATTCTAAGCAGATAGCTCCTCATGGACTACATGATCAGGATAGGCTAGAGGGCCTCTCAAACTTTTCGGTGTGGAAAGCTAGGATCCTGATTGTCCTTGAGGCATATGGTCTAAGTGACCATGCAAAGCAGACCTTCTCCACACCGACAGATGTGGATCTCCTATGGAAGCATAGGGAAGCTGCAAGGCATGCCAAGTGGCTGATAATGGACAGTATCAAGGATCATATTGTGCCACAAATAGCTAAGAAGAAGACAACTAATGAGATGTGGAAGGCCTTGACTTCCCTATATAAGGAAAATTAGTCCAAAGAAAGATGTTGTTGGAGGCCCAAATGAGATCATTCATGATGACCAAGGGAGAAGAGATCGAGTATTTCCTCTTCAGATTGCAGTCAATCAGGGATCAGCTGACTGCAACAGGTGCAACTGTAGATGATGCAGTGATAGTCAGGACTGCCCTCAATGCAGTCACGGATGAGTGGGAAACCTTTGTCCAAAGTCTTTTGGGCAGAGCGGATCTCCCAGATTGGGACAGCTTGTGGTCGATCCTGCGGCAAGAAGAACTATGGGGGTTCACCAAGAAGCAACACAACCCTGTGTTGAGCAAGGTTAAGAAGGAGGAGGAGGAAGATGCAGCCTTGGAATCAAAGAAGCAACCGAAGAAGAAGAAGGATCTTTCAAAGATCAAGTGCTTCTAGTGTGGCGAAATGGGACATTTTGCCAGCCATTGTCCAGAAAAGAAGAAGGACAAGGAAGCATCTTCTTCCAAAGCAGCGGTGGCAGATGATGGGTCTGGAGATGATGTAGCCATGAGCGCTCATGAACCACGGAGGTGGGGTGACATGGACATGTAGAGGAGCTACATGGAAGTAAGGCGAGATCCTTGAGCAGCTCATCTCTTGGATCACAAGCAAGCTATGGTAGCCTTAAGACAGTAGTGGGACAAGTGGAGCAGTGGGTGCATAGATCACAGATGAGGCATAAGCAGAGACAGATCTGGAGGCTGGGAGGAGCAGCGCAGAGCATAGTAGCAACAGCGTAGATGCAGTAGCAGTGCAGAGGCTGATGTGACTTCAGCAGCGCAGTGCAGAGCTGCAGTAGCGCAGAGAGCTTTAGAGGGACAGTGTAGTGCAGTAGCAGCGTGATAGATTTCAACACAAGGAGCTGATGTGACTTCAATAGTGCAGAGGGAGTCTGATTACACAGGAAGAGCTGTAGTTGTGCATCATTCTTTAGATGCTAGCACAGATCTGTAGCCTATGGAGCTTCAGTGATGAGGATGCAACCCATCAAACTTGTTTGTCAAATATTGGGCAGGAGATTCAGTTGTTACTCTCAACAACTGAAGTTGCAGTGCAGCAGTGGCAATGGCAGTGGCAGAGTCATGGGCAGTAGTACAGAATGGTAGCAGTAGTGCAGAGTTGAGTGGCAGGAGGCCAAGCTTCAGCAACACAGAACCAGTGCCCAAAATCATGTAATGCATAAGTGTGATGTATTGCTAGAGCACACCCTTGATGCTAAGAGGGAGTGTTGAGATTTTGTGTATTTGGGGTAGCATCAGTTGTGCTCTAGGTCCCAAATTTTGAGGAAAGACTAGAGTTCACCTGATCTACAAGACCCAGAAATGGATTTGGGAAATTTCATTTGGTTTAGGAGATATTAAATTAATTAATTATTTTAATGTATTTCCTAAGTTAAAACTTAGGAAAATAAAATAATTAAAGTGAATTTAATTAAACATGTGACGAAATTGTTTTAAGTCACAGGGATCAATTTTTCTTATAATCTTAGCCATTGATTAAAGATTTAATCTTGGTCGTTGATTTGTCAACGAGAAAAGTATAAAGGAAAGGCTTGGGGTCATTTGTAACGCACACGGAGGCAGAGCATTGAAGCTAAGCTGAGATTCTAGGGTGGGGTTGCTAAGAATTCTCAAGTGTTTCAGTTGCAGAGAAGGGAATTTAGACCAAGGGGATGATCTGATCCCGGGGTCTAGAATACACAAGAAGCAAAGAAGAGATCAGCAAGGACATCGCAGAGAAAGGCAGCAATGGCAGTAGCAGACGGCAACAATAGCAGCATATGACAACAGAAGCAACAACAGTAGTTTCTTTAAGGGGCAGCGCTTGGGTTTCTAGGCCTACATCTGGCTGAGCTTTGTAAATCCCGTTTGAGGGTGTGGATCAGTCAGTATTTTTGGTCTTAGATCAGCTAGGAGCTGCAGATCTAGAGTTTTCTCTGTAGGGTTTTCAATATCTGGAACCCAGAGTTGTGTATTCAGAAATATTCTTAATAATAGAGCCCTCCAGCAGCTAGAGATCGGTTTTCCCACATTGAGTTTTTCTGGGGATAGTTTGTCCAGAAATAACTGTCACTTTGTCTATGTGTGCATGTCCTTATTCTAGATTTGAATTGGTAGAGATTTGTTATGTGTTTTGCTTTGATGTTAACTTGAATTTATTTAGTTGATAACTTGTATAAGTAGGAGAAGCTTAACTGGATTAACAAAAATAATTTCTGCATAAGAATTAAGATTCAAAAATTTCTACAATTTCAGCACGCAACTTTTTCTGTTTTCGGCCTAGGGTTTTTGTAGCAGCGTTGACTAGCATTGACTTTGGTCAACGCAAGGTCAAATAGACTTGAAACTCTCCCAAAATTTCGATTTTCCAAATTCGCATTTTTTGGCACTATTCCTGAGGCTAGACGTTGACTTTGACTTGGATGCGTTGACCTAGCTGCTGCTGCTGTTTGCGTTGATTGTTGACTGACAACATTGACTTTTGGTTGACTTTTGGGTTGACTGTTTTGGCTGTCCTAGAGGGTTGTGTGACACTTCTGGTTGGCTGACCATATTGAGACTTTGTTGGTTGACAGATCTTGTTGACCGCCGTAATGCACCAACACACTTATATATTTTGGCTTGTCTTCTGTCGATCTACTGGTATGTTCTATCAGCATTTTAGTTTATTGTTTATGTGATTGCTGACTGATATTGGGATAAAAAGTAAAGTTGCATCAAGCATAGAACATCTACAAAAATTTACATGGGATCAGAGCTGAGGTGAAGACAGAACCCTAGTTTGTAGCAATCACCGAAGAAGAGCATGGGTTCCTCTAACTACAATGGCTTTAAGGCTGATGATCAAGGACTCTATTCATAAGAGTCTGGTTGCCTACATCTCTGAGCTGGGCACATCCAAGGAGATGTATGATAAGTTGGTCAACATGTTCAAGGCCAACAATGTGAATCAAGTCCTATTCTTCAAGAACCAATTGAAGAATCTGAAGAAAGGCAGGGATGAGTATGTTCAATCATATTTTCTAAAGCTGACTGAGATCAGGAATAATTTGCTGGCTATTGGGGAGACAATAGCTGATTGAGAGATGGTTCTCACCGCACTTGGAGGTCTCTCATCCGAATGGCATGTATTCAATACCACCATTCTCAATAACAATGTGATACCTGATTTTGACGAAGTACTATCGAGATGCGTACAAGAAGAGACAAGGATGAAGGAATATGAAAATGAAGGAAACGCTGCCTTCGTTGCTCATTCTAAGAAGAAGAACTTTGGTGGTCCAAGGAACAAAGGAAGAGCAGGGGCCCAAGGAAAGAAGAGTAAGTGTTACACTTGTCACAAGCTAGGTCACTATGCTAGAGAATGCCCTTTCAAGAAGGATTCTCTTGATGATGAAGACAACAACAACAACCGGAGGAATGGCAATCAAAGGAACAACAGGTTCAAGGGGAAGAGGAAGGCTCCCTTTGGCGGAAATGGTCAACCTTTCAAAAGGTCAAGAAATTCCAGGTATGAGGAATCAAATGTTATTGATAAAAGAAATGAATTCATTCTTGTATCTGCCCTCTTTGCTGCATCTCCACCTGACACTATGGATGTCTGGAAGACAGATATGGGTGCCTCAAGGCACATCACTGGGTTCAAGGAAGCACTTTCTGATATGGTTGAGAAGGATACTAATATGGAATTATCCTTGGATAAAATTCATATATCCCATGAAAGGGACAGGGATTGTGACCCTCTACTTGTCTCAATGTCAAGTCCTCCGCTTGCAGGATGTACTCTATGTACCTGATTTGAAGAAGAACCTTGTGTCTATATCGGCCATGGAAGACAAAGGTTTCAATGTGGCATTCATTGATGGGAAGGTGCGCATCTGAAAGAAAAGTTTCAAGGAAGCTATCACGATTGGGTTTAGAGTTGATACACTCTACCGGGTTGGAGGAAGTCCACTGGGAGCGATGACGTGTGATACTATTCGACAGACTGAACTATGGCACTGGAGGTTTGGACACCTTCACTATAAAGCCCTTCTCGAAGCAAGGAAGGTGGTGACGGGGATGCCTGAGTTCTCAAATAATCATGAAGGTGTATGTCAGGGTTGTGCTGAAGGAAAGCATACAAGGGGACCTTTCCCCTCAAGCTTCACAAAGACATCTGATGTCTTGCAATTAGTACATTCTGATCTATCTGGTATGCTGCCCGTGACATCCTTGGGAGGATGTTCTTATTATATGACATTGATAGATGGCTTCTCTCTCAAAACCTGGATATACTTCTTGAAAAGGAAGGATGAGGCTTTCATGTGGTTCCGTACCTTCAAAGCCTTGGTGGAAAATTTGACAGGGAAGAAGATCAAGATATTGAGGACCAGTAATGGCACTGAATATGAGACAAATGAGTTCAAGAACTTTTGCGGAGAAGTTGGCATCAAAAGGGAGACCACAACTGTCTATACTCCTGAGCAGAATGGCATTGCTGAACGAAAGAATAGTACCATTGTGGAAGCTGCCTGTGCCATGCTATGTGACCATGGTCTATCGAAGTTTCTGTGGGGAGAAGCTGCGAACACTGTTGTGTACATACAAAATCGATGCTCGCATTCCGCTCTGGACTCCAAAACTCCCGAAGAGGTTTTCTCTGTTAAGAAACCTGACGTCTCACATTTTAGAGTTTTTGGATGTTTTGTTTATTTTCATGTGCCGAAAGAGAAGAGAAGCAAGCTGGATGCTTCTGGGAAGAAGGGAATGTTTGTGGGCTACAACGAAACTTCGAAGGCCTATAGAGTCTATGTGCCTAGTTAAAGGGAACTGGAGATATGCCACGATGTCACCTTTGATGAAGATGCTTCCCTGAGGAAAGTAGTCAATCTTACGAGATCTGAGGAAGATCATGAAGCAAGGCCTAGAAATCAAGAAGAACCGAAGGATGAGACAATGCCCGATGTTGAAGGACTGATGGACCCGATTGATCCACGTCCTTCGATGAGGAAGAGACCATCATGGCTCAGGGACACTCTCGGGATGTCGAGTGACATATGGCCCCAAGGGGGACATTCCGTGAAAGCAAGAAGCTGAATAGATACCAAGGGTATCTAGCAGCCATGAGTACTATTGTACAATCTGAGCCTGGATCTTTTGAGGAAGCCGTAAAGCATCATGTCTGGAAGGATGCTATGCACGAAGAGTATGAGTCCATAATGAAGAATGATGTCCGGGATGTGGTTCCAATACTGGAGGACAAAGCAGTTGTCACCTCGAAATGGCTCTACAAGATCAAGCATGGATCTGATGGGAGTGCTGAAAAGTTCAAGGCAAGATTCGTTGCCCGTGGCTTCGCACAAAAGGAAGGCATAGATTATGATGATATATTTGCACCTGTGGCCCGATATACCACCATCCGATCTATTATAGCCCTTGCTGCTATGCAAGGATGGAGTCTTCATCAAATGGATGCGAAGATCGCATTTCTGCATGGTGCGATAAAGGAAGAGGTGTATGTGGAGCAACCTCTGGGGTTCGAAGTCAGGATCGGGACACCCATGTCTGCAAGTTGAAGAAAGCCCTCTATGGGTTGAAGCAATCGACCATAACTTGGTACGAGAGGATAGATAGCTACCTGATGAACCTAAGCTTCACTCGTAGTAATGCTGATTTAAACCTTTACTTCAAGGTTGATAGAGAAAAGCCTCTCATTCTGGTGCTGTATGTGGACGACCTCTTCCTGACTGGTGCTGACCCTCTCATTCATCAGTGCAAGAGGGAGCTCACAGCTGAGTTTGAGATGAAGGACCTAGGATTGATGCACTACTTCCTAGGCCTGGAGGTTTGGCAGAGACCTGGCGAGATTTTCTTTTCTTAAGGAAAATATATTGTGAAGCTTCTGGAAAGATTTGGTATAGTGGACTGTAATTCCGTGTCGACACCGATGGAGCTCAACTTTAAGAAGTTGAGTGGCAGCGCTGCTGGGCCCATGCTAGCAAATCCCACCGAGTGTCGTCAACTCGTAGGGGCCTTGATGTCTTAGTGAACGCCCGTCCGGACGTATGTTTGGCAGTGAACACTTTGAGTCAACATATGGTTGAGCCTCATCACATTCACTGGGTTGGTGCCAAGAATATGTTGAGATATCTTCAGGGCACAATAAACCATGGGTTGAGATACATTGCCGGGAGTGTGACACTCCATGGATATACTGATGCCGACTGGGCTGACAGTGTGGTGGATCGTAAGAGCACATCGGGATGTTGCTTCACACTTGGTTTTGCTTCGATATCATGTATGAGCAGGAAGCAGAAGTCGATGGCTTTGAGCACCGCGGAGGCCGAATACATTGTAGCGAGTATGGCCTGTTGTGAAGCAGTTTGGTTGCAAAATCTCTTCAGTGAGTTGTTTGGGCATGTGCTAGATATCACCGTGATACTCTGTGATAACCAGAGTGGGATTCGGTTGTTCGAGAATCTCGTGTTCCACGATCGATCCAAGCATATTGATATGAGGCACCACTTTATTCGGGATATGGTACAACGAGGCACTGTAAGGCTCGATCATATAGGAATTGATGAGAAAGTCGCGGATATTCTCACAAAGCCCTTGGGGAAGGTCAAGTTCCTAACCTTCCGTGAGAATCTTGGTATCGTGGAACGACCCTATGCTGAGGGTCCTGTTGGACGATGAGCTCTGGGAGCTCTGGGGGGCTTTGGGGATTGCTTCTCGGAGCTATAAGCAACCACAGGGCTAGGCTTGCCGAACCTTGTTGGTGTGCTTCTACCCCACCGTTATGATGATTGAGTTGGTTCACCTCTCATGATCTGTGCCCCGTATGCATCCTATCCATTGAGTTCAGGGCTCATGGGAAGTACCTCTCATTTGGCCAGTGAGGTGGGAAAAGCTAGAGACTAGTAGCAAAGACTGATGGATGCATTAGAGATTTCCGTACTCTCTATCTAGGATGGCACAGTCCAACCACTTGATCTGGGATCAAGTATAGTGAGGTTTCGGACCTCCAACTGACTTCGGGTCAGGTAAACCAACTTCGGGTTGGTATGAGACTCTTTGTGAGTTCTATAGAGGTTTCGGATCTCTGGGTTAAATCTGTCAGCTGGGAATGATGTCTTTGTGACTGACCCATTTCTGTTTTGAAATAAAGAAGCCAACAAAGCAGGTTACAAAGGGATGACGCACGATGTTTGGATTGCACAGGTGCATGGAGTTCTCCCTAGTTGAGAGCGAGTGTTAATTTTGGACAACTAGTTCCAAACTCCATGTTGTGATGCTCAGATGAAGATGCCAATATTTTTATTGGACTTCTCTTTCAAAGAGGTGCAAGATCAATCTAAAGATCATCTTGATCCGATGAGCAGAACATTTATTTTGAATTTATTAAAAATATGTGCAGGTCGGCCTAAAGGTTTTGTGCCCCAGCAGTTGTGTCACACACCCTCATTGATGGATATATATTGGTCAATGTTGGAGGACATTTTCACTCATCTCACCCTCACACATTTCTCTCTCCTCATCTGATTGGTTCGATCACCTTGGAGGCTCTTCTCTTCACACGTGGGAAATTTCAGCAAGCAACTTTTTCTGTTTTCGGCCTAGGGTTTCTGCAGCAGTGTTGACCAGCATTGACTTTGGTCAACGCAAGGTCAAACGGACCTGAAACTCTCCCAAAATTTTGATTTTCGAAATCCACATTTTTTGGCACAATTCCCGAGGCTGGACGTTGACTTTGACTTGGCTGCGTTGACCTAGCTGCTGCTGCCGTTTGTGTTGACCGTTGACTGACAGCATTGAATTTTGGTTGACTGTTTTGGCTGTCCTAGAGGGTTGTGTGACACTTCTGGTTGGCTGACCATATTGAGACTTTGCTGGTTGAAGCATCCTGCTGACCGCCGTAACGCACCAACACACTTATATATTTTGGCTTGTCTTCTGTTGATCTACTGGTATGTTCTATCAGCATTTTACTTTATTGTTTATGTGATTGCTGACTGATATTGGGATAAAAAGTAAAGTTGCATCAAGCATAGAACATCTACAAAAATTTACACTCAACTCATCAAGTTCTCTTAGTCATTAATGATAATGATAATGATATTAATATCATGCTAGCTAATGCTGTGGTGAATGATCTTCAAAGCTTCCTCACCGCAGGAATACATCAGTTAGGTTCACCGGCGAACTTATGATGAAGACATATACAAATTGTCACAAGATGTATCAAAGTGCCACAATGGTAGACTTGAGCAACTGCTGAGTGGCAAAGGTGATGAAGTCCTGAGGCTTACTGCTATACGACAATAAAGCTATTTTATACAGTGAAACTGATTGACAACATGATTGCTGTCAAAATGATAAGATCTTAATTCTGATGCCCTTTCACTTCAACTTCAAATAGGCCGGGAGAAAGTATCACCTGACTGTAGTTATAACCAGTCATCCAAGGCAGAATATCAAAACAATAAACATGCCACTGTAGCCTGTAGGTAGATCATACTTCAGGTGAGAACGAAGAGATTTAATGAAATTGACAGATTTCATTCCTCCAATGTAAATGACCTAAGGGCTCTCAGAGGAATGCTCGACCTTGTCACGGTATATAATGGATTAGTCTTCCCAGCACAGATCAACAATCAAAATATTCTTTAGAAGAAGAGATCAGGGCACATCTCTGTCATGCTTCCATTTCAAATTACTGGATCATAGAGGTATCAAGCATGAATAGTGCTGCCATTATAATGTTTTACAAGGTCAAATAGAAAGCCAGTCATGCTTAAGTATGATCTGAATATTCAAATGCTAAACTGCCATTGAATTTTCCGCTGCACCTTTTGATTTCAGAATGAATCCTCCACAGGCAGCTCCAGGACTTGATTTCTTTGACAACTGACTTGGCTTTGTATGGGCTATTGAATCATCCCCTTGGTAGATTAACAAAGAGATACAAATGAGAATCATACTACTGATCTCCATGACTTGTTCTCGACTCTGATTGTGAACAAGTCTCATCATCAGAATTACCATTAAGCATGCAACTCCTCTTCTTCTCTTAATTGCGACATTCAACATAGGAAGCTCCCCACTTAATACTAAATACTGCCATATCAAATATGCCTACGTCAATATTGTTCTCATCATCAGTCAAAGGTACATCAAGGGAAAGGTGAAACATATTGTTGCACTGAGACCCCTGTAGCAAAAAAATGACTGAGCCATCCATCGAACTATTGCAACAATGTTATAATATGATTGTGCCATGTCAGTGAGTGAGAAACTTGTCAGAGACTTCTTGAGACTGCTATAGATAGAACTATTAAATACCCCTTCAAGACAAGCCCAAAGGATGATGAGACTTTTCAGATTTGGCACAATAGATGGATCCTAGATCCTGTTGCAAATTTGGTGTCACAAAATAGGGCTTAGGCTGCCATAACTTCACCCCGTAAATTCTTTTATCATACTACGAAATCAAACTTTCATGCTCAGAAATGTGACACTCAGGGCTGAGTCTCAAATGAAGTCTTTACACTGACATAGAAGGTCGCAAGCATAAAGATTTATATTCAATAGATTTGATAAATGTTCCCTTGCAGTTAGTCCTCAAAAGTGAGCAAAATTTGCCTCAGTTTCCACTGCAAATCATCCAACTAGACTTTAACGAATGCCTTAAAAAATCAGTGAAGGACTTCGTCAGATTAGGCTCGAATTAGAGGATAAGATAATGCAGCACAAATCATAATATAATGCTGAAATGTCAATACAAATCACAGTAAAGTGGTGACTGACTGTGAGTAAGAATGCCCCTACTGAGTGATGCTTATTTGCAGTGTCCCCTCACTGAAGCGTTGCCCATATTGTATTAATACCCTCAAGCCTCATTGCTACTGTAGATAATACCACTGTGATATGAACCATGCTACTACTGTATGGAGTGATGCCCTAGATATAAATGTACTGCCTTTAGTGACAAACCAATGTGATGTGATATCAGATCGTATATCAAATAATTGAACTGTGAATCGCAGAGATCCAAAATATGACTGCATTACATGCCACAGATAGCAACAGAGGCATGTCACTCAAAACATATTAGAAATGATAAGAGTCATGGAGAACCATAGAGATATGTGAGTCACAAGAGTAAAGTGAACCATAAGATCCATGGGCCACTGTAAGCACAAAAAGAAATAGGCATGATCCTGTAGTCAAATGATCTCACAAACAGTCATTCGTATCTTTTTCAAAGAGATGACCTTAGATCCTTCCATTGATAAGATTCTCAGATTTAAATGGCAATTTTCCTATCCTCTTCGACTTCTAGCACAGAGATCATGGGTACTTTGAGTTTTATTAATTCGGGCTTCCGAAAAGGTTATCTTCCTTTGCTTCCATTCTTCCTATTTTGAAGATCTCGAGGCCCTTTTCTTCTAGCAACATAGACACAACAAATGTGCACTTCATATTTCATGTTGTCTTATTTTCAAACTGGACGAGGGAGGAGATTTGGAAATAAGCTTCTTCCATGATTTCTTTTTCTTTTACTCTTGCTTGGGCATGTCCTCTCCTAGCTCTGATACCATGTTAATTTTAGGACATGTTCTTTGCTTAGGATAGTAGCTTCAATATTCCAAATTATCCCATTTATTAATCCGTTAGCAAACACATGAATCATTTTCATATTGACAGTTACTGAAGAAAGAACACATACAATAAATGATGAAGACAAGCCAAGAGGACACAATAGTATGGCACAAGCCAGGGAAAAACCCCAAGATGGGGAAAACCTTTGATCAAATCTTCTTATCAATGTTACCAGACTCGGAATCGGCAATAAATCGGTGAGGCAAAAGAGTGAAGAGTTTTAATCGGATCGGGAAAAAATCAGTGAATTCAATAAATAAAAATATACACATATATTGAATTAAAAATAAAAAAAATAAAAAAAAAATTGCATTGATATTCAATAAAGGCATATCCAAACAATGCATATTATCAATAGATGTCCAAAATATCATAAATGAATAAGTATCTCATATATGTTATGAGTCCAAACACGATCCAAAGTACGGAGTCCTGACTCCTAACCAGTGACTACATAGAACCAGAAGCATTTGCTTCTAAAAGTTTACAAAAAACTGCATACTAATCAGTAAAAAATCAGTAACTAGGAATCTAAGACTCTTAAGAGTGAGAACTAGAAGCGGTTCCTCCCATTCCTTCGCTTGCTTGACTCTCAAAGTTCTCCAGGTCATGGAGGCTTAAAAGAGGAGCCTTTTCTAATTGGACCCAATCTGCTGCATTTGTAGTTTGCAGATCTATCTCTTCAAGGTCGATTGGTGAATGATCCAAACCTGTCATTATCATGAGACATTGAAATGTGAATTAAATTTTGAACTTTGAACTTTAAAGTGCAAATCAGATTATGAAACCTTCAAATTCAGGCTCTCACCTAGTATTTGCTTGTTGCGAAGTCGTAGATTGTAATGGACAAATACAAGGTCATTTAAGCGCTTTTGTGTCAATCGGTTGTGCTTCTTAGAATGTATTTTCTCAAACATGCTCTAGTTGCGCTCACAACCAGAAGCACTGCATGCTTGGTTTAAGATTCGAATGGCGAATCTCTTCAAATCTGGTGTATCACTACCAAAGTTTTGCCACCAAAGACCTAGCAAGTGGCGAGGGTTCGTGTCATCGTGAGTAGAAGTACTAAATACTAAATAGTAAAAACTTAAAAAGACAAAATAAAGTTTGAAGTTTGAACAAATTTAATGAATTGATGAAGCCTTCAAGCCTCAAAGGGTACTTGGCAACATCTTGGACCTTTCTCGTATAGCACTGTTATAAGCAAATAATTTAGCTGGTGCCCTATAATCCTGTAGTTGGGAAAAGACACGGCTTTGAAATTCTGGATCAGGGAAGCACCTTTCAATGCATGTCATAAGTCCTCTGCCAACCTCCCCATCCTCATTAAATTTTCTCTTATCATAAAAATACTGTGGGTTTAAGAAGTACCCAACAGCATATAAGGGGGAATGCAATTGCCTATCCCAACGTGCATCAATAATGTCCCAAAGAGGCATATACTTTGCCTCCTCATCCCCATATCTTCTTTTGATGGCCTCCTTTGCGAGATCCATTGCCTCATAAATGTAACCCATAGCAAGTTTGTCACCATCAACCATCCTGAAAGTTCAAGCTTTCAAATTTAAAGAAATATGAAACAATGAACAAAAAAAAGCTTGAAATGAAATTTTAAAAATTAAAAAGTTAAAAGACTTGAATTACCTGATTACTCTAACAAGGGACTCCGTCACAGCAATAATCTCTTCGGCATCTTTCCAGAAACCGTCATTAAACACAAGTGCAACAATTTCAATGCATTCAAGGGTCTTGGAATGTTTAGATGCCATCCACTCAGGTTCCAAGAACATCCTCTTCAGATTTATCTTTTGCTCAACCACAGATTGCAAAGATATGAAATTTGTTGCAAATCTAGTAACTGCAGGTCGAACAATTTCTTTACCTTCAATGTATCTTCTCATGGTGGTTAGGACAATAGTGTGGTTGTATAGGTATTTGGTTATAGATTTTGCCTTCTCCACCACCTCATGTATCCAATGAAGCTTACCAATGTCCTCAAGCATTAAATCTATGCAATGGGCAGCACAAGAGGTCCAAAAAATAGTGGGATGTCTAATCTCAAAAAGTCTACCAGCAGTGATATAATTAGTTGCATTGTCGATGACAATTTGTACAACATGTTCTTCTCCCACTTCTTGAACGACTTCCTGCATCATTTCACAAATAAGTTGGGCAGTCTTAACCTTGTCTGATGCATCCACTGATTTGAGAAACATTGTGCCTGCTGGACAAGATACAAGGAAATTTATTAAAGTTCTATTCCTCTGATCTGTCCATCCATCACTCATGATGGTGCACCCTGTTTCTACCCACGATGAACGAAACTCATATAGGACAAGCATGACATCTTCAACATTCTCTAACAACAAATCTATCCTAAGACTCTCTGAGGTAGGGGCTTTGAACCCTGGACCTACAACAACAACTGCATCAATCATAGCTTGCGAATAAGGACTTCTGGCACAGTGGAAAGGTATGTCAGAATAGTACCAAAAGTTAGTAATGGCCTTCCTTGCCTGACTATGGATATTTTTTTTCCAACCAGTTGCATCCAAGGTAGGTTGGCAACTAGGTTTTGTGCGGGGAGCAAAAAAAGTGTTTATGTTTCCACCTCCAGTGTTGAATGAAGGAGGAGTCATTTGGCCTTGAGTTTGTCCTGGACTTGGAGGCATGTGTAGGAAACTTGGGAATGGCATTGAGGACTCAACAAAGGGAGATGACAATGGGGCACTGGAAGAAAATTCATCAACTCCAAGAGTTCCTATTTCTTTATTTTGCTTTGCTTTCTTGGCATTATGCTGAGTCAACATATCAATGGCCAAGGTTGCTTGGTGTTTGACATTTTTGTCAACATTTTTGCAGAGACCTATATCATGGCCGAGTATTTGTGCAAGGTGGTACTTGAATCTATTAATGCCTCCACTACATTTTGCTTTGCAAAATTTACAATGGAGCTTGGGGTCTCCCGGAATCTTGTCACAATAAGCCCAAGCAAAGTCCTTCTCCCTCGGCATTGTAGTTGTTTTGGACTGGTGTTTAAATTGTGGCTTCTGTTAAGATTGAAGAATCGAGATTTGAAGTTGTAGCTTTGCTGCTTTTGTTTAATTTATGGCTCTTGTTACCTGTAAGACAAAAAAAAATTAAAAATTAAAAATGCAGATAAGAATGAGAGAGGGTTTTGCTGTTGCAGGTTGCTGCCAAGTACTCAATGAATAAATATATCTATTAAATTAATAAAGATATCTGATATCTGTTATAATTTATGTTACCTTTAAATTTACCTTTAAAGTTTAAAATTTAAATTTTAAAATCAAATATGTTCTAATGATAATGATTTACAAAATTAGTATATTTTAAAAATTTAATAATAAATATATTCTCGTAATAATAATAATTTGAATTTCTATTTAATATTATAATTAAAATAACAAAGCGGATTAAAATTCCAACAATAAAAATTAATTAAAATAACAATTAACAAAGCTCACATTGTAAACTTAATATAAGAAAATATAATTTAATTAAAATGAAAAAAAAATACTATTTAAAGTTTAAACTTTACATACAAGAAAATATAATTTAATTAAAATGTAAAACACAATAACAGAAAATAAAAACAAACCAATTCCTCACAGTGCCTCACCGGCAGCAAATACGATGGCAGTTGATCAACAGATTGCCCACAGCGATTGCCACAATGGCATGGCTGACAATGGCACGATGGCTTTGCCGGTGAGGATGGCCGTCGATGGCTCTGCCGGTGAGGAAGGCCAACGAATCATGATGGCTCTGCCGATGAGGAAGGCCGACGTGGACTTGATGGCACGCCGGTGATGGATGGCTCTATGATGGCACGCCGGTGATACGATGGCTCCAAGTCCACGATGATGCTGTGCACAGTGCGATGGCTCCACGATGCTGTGCGATGGATGAGCGGTGGGCGATAATGGCCGAGCGATGGATACTGTTCAGCGACCGGGTGAGTGAAGGCAGCAAAGAGGCGAGAGTGAGAGTGAAAGTGAAAGACGGTGACTGCAGCGATGAGGCGAGAGTGAGAGTGAAAGACGGTGACAACAAGCTCATTAATAAAAAAAAAACCTAAACAAATTTTTGATTCAATTGTAAAAATCGCCAGTCGCGAGTGGAAATCGCGTTGACCACGAGTCAAACTCGGTCAACGCGAGTTTGACTCGTCTAGTTTTGAGTCTGCTCGTTTAGCCGTCGAGCAGAGTTAAAATCGTGAGTACTCGGCAAAATCGCCGATTCCTGTTTCACTGCTTCTTATTATTAATAGCAAATTTTCAGCAGAAAGAGCGAGTACAATAGATCAAAGTCAAAATGACTTGCTAATTTGAAAGTCCAACCTTAGATAAGAAAGTGGCTCAATAGCTGCAACTCCAACACAATGTCAACATAAGTTACTCTTAGTCTGGTTAGGGCTACCCACTGTATGCTATTGTCTCACTCAACCAAACCCAACACGTCTCCATTCCACTGTGGCTAACCTTGGCATATAAGGAGCTTTCCTTTGCTAGCCCTTAGGGCTGATCTGGATCTAAGATAAGCTGCTCTTGGCCCTCTGGTCTAGACTCTGTGGCCCTATCTGAGACAACAGATTAGGAGAGCGGTATTACAGTTGATTACAAACTATCCCAGAAAATTTTACACAAAGTCGGCCTCATTTTCTGCTCTTGGATATAGTCCTGCAATGACAAATAGGCCCAGGCACCATACAGAGTGCATAGGATTTTCCTTTAGTCCTGCGGCTATCTTTCATAAGGATCTCGGCCTTGTGATGGAAGAGAAAGCCCAAAACAAAAACCCCTTTGACCTCCTTTTGAACTTGGCTACCTCAGACATACTTGAGAGCCATTTGACTTGTGAAATGAGGTAGTAGGCACCTCTATATATACAAATCGTTGGGGGTTCAAGGGACATGACCATTGGGCTTTATGAGCCTCAATAGAGGTGAGTACGACCTTGATAATTTACATATGAGTGGGCATAAATTCAAAAACCCATTTCTCCTTATCCAAATTTTACGATCTTTAGGTTGATTTTGGGCCTCTTGAAAAGTGGAATTCAATGCTACATTTATCTTCTTGAAAAGAACTGCCCAAAATGGAATTTTGGCTCTAGTTTCCAATTTTAATACTTCTCTAAGTCAAAAAAACATATTCTTGCTCTTACTCAAAGTTGGTTCACATTGATTAAGGGCACATGTTTTTGGTATAACTATAGGCCACGATTTGCCTCTCAAAGATATTGATGACCTGAGCTACAAGGGAATCGAATCTCTGTTGCTTTCGACCTTGGGGAGGAAAGATTTATCATAAGTTTCTCAAGGATTGCTCTGGTTTCTTCTTGATTGTTTGGTATAGGACCCTCCTTGGTGGCACAAAGATTGAAGGACACTTTGTTGATTTTCTGTTGGGTCTACAATTGAGAAATCCAAAGTGTGGTAATTAATCGATTTCTCTTATTATGACATTATCTTGTGATGTTTTCATTATTATTTTTCTTTCTTTCGATATACCTTTTCTTATCATCAAGACTAATGTTGAGCAACAAATAGAAGAGGACACAAGATGTAGGCACACAGCCAGGGAAAAAACCCACTCTAGGGTAAAACTGGGTCAAAACTCTTCATTAGATTCAAAACAAGATGAGACAACCAAGACCTTTACAACTTAGACTCAAGATGTTATGAATAAAATAATATAAATAATACAACCAATAAATAATGATTAGTTAATTAGTAATTAGGTTGAAGAGGTATGTCTAAATGGGACATGACCTTTCGTGAAGAGGCACTTGCCTAGGTATATAAGCAGGCCTCATTTGTAACATCATTCATTCATTCTCATTCATACTATTTAATATAATATTTGTATCCTCAATGGATATTTTCATATTCCAAGTCTTCTGGAGTATTTAACGAGAAGTACGAACTTTGTTCACTTCACTTGGTATCAGAGCAGTTCGATCTTCTGGCTGCTTCACCGCTGCACAGAGCCACGCTCTCCGATTTGGGTCCTTGACCATCAAATTCGTCAACGTTGTTGTTGTCGAAGCGTTTTGCTATCAGTGTTGGAGTTTCTCCATTTTCGTCAGTAGGCCTTTGGCCATATATATATATATATATATATTTAAAAAGAAAAAAGAAAAAGAGAGCATATATGTATAGAAAAAACAAGGAATAATTAAAATAAAATAAAATAAAATTGTTAATATATGCATTTAAAAAAAAAGTAAGATTATATAAAGAAAAAAAAATTTATTGAGGAAAATAAAAAGAGATTTAAAAGAAAGAAAAACAAAAAACAAATAAAAACAAAATTTTATAAAAAAAATATATACTTACATCTTACCTAGGCCATCATCTATCGAAACCACAAGCCGTCAAGACACTGATTGCTTCGACTGCTCCCTGAATGCTCTTACCTCCACCTCCATCTGAACAACAACTCCGCCATTCGAACACACACCACCAGGTACCTTCGCGTCCATCTCCATCCAACCATAGCCGCTGATCTGACTGCAGCCTCCACCGCCATAACTTGTCACCGCCTATCCATAACCCGTCGCCATAACTCGTTCACTAGCCGTCATTCTAACTCCCACATTTCGTTCACCACTCCCGCACTTCGTTAAATCATGCTCGCGTCCTGATCAGTTGTCGCACCCCTCATTATCGTCCAATCGTGTCTCTGTTCCTTGACGTCTAAGCCCCCGTCCAGTCTCCGCTCCACATCAAAATCCACCGGCACCGTCCACTATTCCCCGACACCTCCTTCCGACTATCCCCCGCATCCTTGTCACGTTGTGCGCTATTCCCTCTGCCTCTACATCACTGCCACATTACCATCCCCGTGCCATTCTCGTCGCCGTTTTTCTGTTGAGTTCGACCACAATACTATCGCGTCTCCTCCCTGTCGGTAGACATTGATTCCCAACAGTCATAAAACCTTCATATATATATATATATTTCATAAAACTTTCATTAATTGAGTTATATATATGTATATGTGGAATTAAATTAATTATATAATTAAAAAAAAAGAAAAAAAGAAAAAAAGAAAAAAAAAAGGGGTGGAGACAATTGTTGAGAAAAGAAGAAGTATTATAAAGACTTATATATATATATATATATATATATATATATATATTTAGAAGAAGTCGGTATCTTATAAAAATCCCAAGAGTCAAGTACTATTTAATAAATTATCGATAAAGACAAAAGGGATTCGATCTTTGAAGGAGAAAAAAAGAAGAAGGTAAAGAGATGATTTCCACAGAGAACCGTGGTTTCTTTCAATATGTCCTTTTTGTTCAGGAGGATATCCTAATTGTTAAGAATCATTTGGAAATCAAAACGCCGTTTGCACAAAATGTTACAAAGCTTTTACGTTAGTTGAATTTCTAAGTGATACAGAAAAACAAACATTAGCAAGACAGATGGAACAATTAATGGCAACAGTTGGGAAACAACATACAGATTTTAATAAGGAAATGAAGAAGACAAAATCCAAATTACAAGATAAACTCCCCACATCACCCCTACAAAATGATGTAATCCCATGTATCGAGAAATTGCAGTTGAAAGATCAAAAGAAAGACATAATAGCCAAACTTTGGCAAAACAAGAAAGTGTTACAACAAGAATATGAAGATCTTGCAGATATACATTACAAACAAGTAATGAAAAAGGACGAAGAAATTTCTCGCCCAAGGACCATGTGGAAAAATTAATTGGACAAGTCAATAAGACTAAGGTCACAAAGAAGGAACTCAAGAAGCACTTATCAGAACAATAAGAGAAAAATTTACGTCTAAAGAACCTTAATAAAAATTTATTAGAACAAATCAAAAGTTTAAAAGATGATGAGAAGAATACTAAGGATAAAGTCAACAATTTAGAAAGCGAAGAGCTTTTACATCTAAAATATCATAATCAAAACCTTGTTACGCAAATAAAGAAGCTCAAAAGTGACAAGAAGCTACTTAATGTCAAGTTAGAAAAACTTACTCAAGAAGAAGTATCGAAGTCTTTAGTCCATGTTGAAGAAAAAAATCCAAACTCCAATCTAGTCAATATCCCAACTAAAGAAGAGGACAAACTAGATGAAGTAAATATGTACTCAGAAGTTGCAGTTTCAGCAACAAAAGGTTCAAGTGAAGATCCAAAAATTCACCATTAAACGTCCGTGGCTATTTCAAATAAATCAAGGAGACGACATAAACAGGATAAGGGAAAATCTCTGTTTCAACGATTTTGAAAAATTTGATCCGGGTCCTTGACCATCAAATTCATCAACGTCGTTGAAACAAAGATAGACTAGAAGTGAACAAAGTTTGTACTTCTCGTTAAATACTCTAGAAGACTTGGAATATGAAAATATCCATTGAGGATACAAATATTGTATTAAATAGTATGAACGAGAATGAATGAATGATGTTACAAATGAGGCCCGCTTATACACCTAGGCAGGTGCCTCTTTACAGAAGGTCATGTTCCATTTAGACATGCCTCTTCAACCTAATTACTGATTAAATAATCATTATTTATTAGTTACGATGTACTTTATTTATATTATTTTATTCATAACACAAGACTTCTTCCATCAAGTCAACCTTGCATTTTCTTCTTCAATTCTTAGTTCTGTGAGGAGTAGCTCTCCACATGCAGCTCCGACTGTATCACTACTCCAACCTTATCAATGCTTCAGCCCATATACATATCAGTGCTTCGACCATGCACATATCACTGACTGTAACTGTGACTTTACTGAAAAACTATGAACCCAATCTGTGAAGATGATCCGAATTTGTCTTACTCTAAAATTTATCTTCATTGTCATATCGAACTGACTACAGAGATTTGCACTGAACTTGATCACCCATACTCTGAAATGATGGAACTGTCTCACTGTGATTTGTACCGAAACTGATCCGAACTGTCTTCAACTTATACTTGTGATATCCACACTAGTTTCTCTGAGATGTCTCGAATCCATCACTTCAACTTCTACAAATTCCTTACTTAATTTTGATCCGAACTTCACTTATTCTGTGGATTATGTCACTGTCCCGTTTAGCGAAATTACATCTCTTCTAGAGTGTAATTTCATCGATCCTCCTCTGAAATCTTATGAACCCATTCTGAAGTGATCTGAACTGTTTCCTCTGCAATAGCACCGAAAACTTCTCTCTGAAATCTGAGCTTGTTCACTGTCCTTGATGTGAAGTCATTAGGCTTATATATATATAGTTGTTGTCCATTATAAATGAGCCGACATGAGTTTGTGAAGAGAAGTGTATTTATGATAGGCTGACATGAGTTAATTGAGGGAATCCTACTTAATGATGATTCCTTTTGAGGCCGACAGCAAGGAGACTTTGATGGAGGAGTCTTTGACCAAACAAGAAGTGACTTTGACTTAAATAAATAATCCCAAAGCCTACAATGAAGGCTTGACCTATGCCAATTTACCCAAGCATGAAACCCATGCTATAACAAGTCAATTCAATTAATAATAAAATTCTTTTTGCTTTCTTTTGACAGATATATTACATTTTGATTCAAGTACAATTTATGAAGACCGAACCTAGTAACATTCTTCAACATCTACGACCTTGTTTTTTTGTGGTTTTTATTTGGTAAAGGGACTAGCTGATCCTTCAATCTTGTGCATTTCCAGCCCCTATTCACATCTATTCTAGCCTTTGTTTCCAACCTTTTCTCGCCCCTCTCCCTGTTTTAGCTCGCAATTGTTTAGCCTTAGCTCGCACTGTTTCAGCTTGCACTTGTTTAGCCTCAGATCCCATTAGTTTCCAGCTCTAGTCTATCTCTGTTTCAATGTTTGTTCCAGCCTCAGATCGTATTGGTTTCCAGCCCCTAGTCTATCTTTGATCCAACCTCTGTTCCAGTCCTTAATTTGCACACTGTTCCCGCCCCTAAACTCCCTCTTGTTCCAACACTTAATTTTCAGTTGCACACTGTTCCTGCCCCTAAACTCACTCTTGTTCCAGCCTAATTGACCTCGTTCCAACCCTCCATTCACACCTCTTTTCTGGCCTTAAAACTCATCCCATTATCACTGTGCATTCAGGCCTCCTTTAACCTGTATCTTCAGATCCTTACTACTGTACGTTGGTCACACATTTAACTCATTAACACTGTACTTTTTGCATTCCTTTATCACTGCATTCTTGTCACTTGTTAAATCACTGTATTTTAGCCTATGTTCATAGGGTATTTTGATCAAGTAATTTAATCTTTACCTCTGTACTAAATAGGTTCTAATGTCTGAGATTTGTTAGCCACTTGTTAAGCCCTTGTTCTGTAGTCCACTGTATACCCTAACCTCTGGTTTGAGCATCGAGAGCTAACTTGAATCACCACAGGTTGAGCATAAAAAGGTTGATTCAGATCTAGGATTGGCATCATCATGAAAACACTCCAGTTTTGAAGAAAGTTTAGATGTATTAACAGTGAAATGTGTTCAGTTGTTTTAGTGGGACCAAGGCAGGAGCATTGCAAGTGTTACATCAACTTGCAATATATGTCAAATCAGTGTATTAGCACAATGACCCTATAACAGTGGGAAGGTATCAGTGTGGCAGTATATCAAAGCAAACATCTCAACACTCCAAAGGTTGCATATAATAATGTTTGCAATTCTCCTAAAATAAAGACTAGTGGCAAATGATGTAAGTTTGAGTAGTTAAGGTTTGTTGCAGCATATGACCAGAAGTTCCTGGAGCAAATATAGTGCAAATTATTGTGATTGCGAGTTTGATCCACTGATGCTAGGGTTTAATTGTTTATGAGCATATGCCGTTGAATTTCTTATTGGGAAAAGAGAGTTTGTACCGTTGTTGATGATCTTGTGCTGATAGAGAGAACAGAGAGAGTTTGTATGATTTGAGGCAACAATTGATATAACTTAAGGCTGGGCACAAAACAAACTGGTGGCACATCAGATTGTGTATGTGGACAATAGCTAGCAGTGACGTTATATTGCAGTGTTGACAATAGTGATAGTAGAGACATGGACAAGGAATATTGTAAGCAATAAGGTCTGGGCAACAATCATAGCAGTGGTAGTATTATACAGTGAGCAATTTAGTGGTCATGAGGATGAGAGATGGGTCCACTTCGGTAGGGTGTTTGAGAGAAACAACTGCAAGAGGGGTAGTGGCATTTGGTTGCTCAACCTCTGTAATAAGAGCCTTGTTAGGGCGTAGATTTTTCAATACTTTACAGTCTGCAGAAGCATGTGAGTTGGTCTTATGAAATGTACACCAGGGGGTATTGTGAGGTATGGGGGATGAGGCAGAGGCTACATTAGAAGAACCAAAGGGAGATGGACCATTTCTGGCTCGAGGAGATCGGATTCGAGGACCCACTTTGTGTTCCACAGCCAGGGCCCGAATAAATGCCTTGTCCAATGAAGTACTATCAAACAAATCAACATCTTGGCGAAAAAGCATTAACAAACCAGAGTTAAATTTGATAATTAGTACCTCTTTTGAATCGGAGATATGGAGTTGAATGCACAACTTGCAAAAGACATCAATGTAAACTTGCACTGATTGATTTGGTAGTTGTCAAAGCTATAACCATTTGGCAAGGAGATTTTGGCTATATCCTAAGGGATAGAAGCGTTCTCTTAAGGCTTGGCAAAAGTTATCCCAAGATGTGACAGGTGTCGATCTGGTTTCTGTTGGTTCTCCAAGTTCGACAACCAAGGACATATTCTCAAGATGAGTATCCCACCATGTTTGTGCCTGGCCTTCCAATTGTAGACTGACGATTCGAAGTTTCATTTCCTCTTCCATCGTTGGACATGTTCTGAAATAGTTGGAGAGACTGCGGAGCCAAGAATTGACAGCCTCACCATTCATTTGGCCTGAGAATTTGGGCAGCTGAAAGCATGTATCGAGCTGCAATTGCCCTGGAGGGTGCCGCTGTTGCTGCAACGTAATTAGCTCTTGAAGCGTCATGGCTAAGTCATGGACTGGCGAGTCCGTAGTTGAGGGCTCTTGACGGGGAGGCATGATTTTCATTCACCGAATGGATTGAAATCTATGAGCCTAAAAAAAAAATTCTTCGAAGAGGTGGATGGCTTCCAAGATCTTATGCTCTGATACCAATTGATCAACTTGTAGATCTGAAAACTGGTTGAGAGAATCACATAGCAAAGAAAAAAGAGGATAACAGAACTACTCTAGAAACAATACCATCATTTATTATGAGGGAGAGATGAGCATTTTATAAACAATGCAAACATTCTCCTTGTTTTTAATTTGTAATTACAAAAGATATTGCATAAAAATCAAATACATTGAGATGTTTCCTTCTTTCCTAGTTTTTTTAGATGTTTCCAAGGAAAGGAGTGCGCTTTTTCTTGGTTGCCCAATCAGTTAGAGGTTTCTGATTTGTGTGCCTGTCTTGGCTGCCCAGTGGTGCTAGGGTAGGTTGAAGCTTGCGTAGGGCATTGGAGTGTCCTTCGAGTCGGAGCTGGTAAACAAGGTGTTGGAGCATCCTTCTGGTTGGAGCCTGTGAACTAGGGCGTTGTAGCGTCCTTCTAGTTGGAGCTAGTAAATAGGGTGTTTTTGCATCTTTTATGTTGGAGTTGATAAATTAGGGGGTTGGCGCATCCTTCCAATTGTAGCTGGAGAGTCTTGGAAGTTGGAGCTTCCCATTGATGTAATCTTCTGAAGACTTATATTAAGAAATGCTTAGTGATTTTTCTCTTGGAAGGGTTTCCACCTAAAAATCTCATGTCTAGTGTCTTCATTGTTCTGCATTGTTGATTGGTGTTGTTAACTGTTTATGTTTAATGTGATGCTGATGATAATTAATGCTCTGTAAAATTATAATTTACTAATTGATAAGAAATACTGATTCACCCCCCTCTCAGTGTTTCCAACACAGAGTTGTCTTTGCTCTATAGTCTGGTGAACAGAGCGAAAACTTCATTGAAACTTATGGTCAAAATTGGTCAGACTCGGTTTTGATCAATAAATTTTCTTAGTTTTCCTGAGTTTTTGTCAGATTTCTTAAAGTTTTGCTGAGTTAATTCCTTGATTATTTTAATATGTATTCTGTGATTTTTCACTAACCTGAATTACCACTGAGTTTTCCAGAGTCCCTGAGTTGACTCTCTCCACTTTGGGTTTACCAAGTTGTAACTGAGTCCTAGGTAGTGTGACTTTGATATAGATAGATATGGCTATCAGCTAGAGATTATCGGAGGCATCAATATTGAAAATTGCATTTTAACATTAAAGCACTGCTTAGAATTTTGAATATGTATTCTTTATGTCTATTTGTGTTAAAGCTTTCTTGAAATATTGAACGTCTATTTCCTCATTTAGGTCAGTCTCAAGGCAACTCATCATGAACCTGTAGGTAATAAGTTATTTATGTCTATTTCTATTCAGGCTTCTTGAAATGTTAATTGTGTATTCCTCCATGTAGGTCACCCTTGAGGCTACTCACCATGGACCTGTAGTTAGTAAGCCGGCAATGTTCGTTGAGATTGGTAAGCATGTGATTCCATATATAATCGTCTTTGAATGAGTATGTGCATGCAATTGAAAATATGTTGATGCAGTTACTTGATTGTTTTACATATCAACATTTAAAACTTGAAGAGCTATTATATGAACTAGAGTTGAATTAAATTAAATAACCATTCATTTACAAGGGAGGATATTTGAGCATTTTTATTATGTCAGTTTCATTATGTGGAAGATGTTGCAGATTTATTTGGTAATAGCTGATGTGGTAAGGATTGCTCCCCTATAGTATCCATGTCCTAACTGGATTTGTGCCAGGAATGACTTACTGTCATGATTAATGGTGCTGGTTTGTGACCTTGGTTTACATTAATTCTTTTCAATCTTTCATCAAGTTGCATAATATCACAATATAATCAGAGTGCATATGAGGAGAAGATTTTTAATCAGGAAATATTTAATTATATATTTCAACATTAAATGTAATGATCTTATATTGATGAGCAGATAATGTAATATGGCATCCGTAAAAAGCTAGTGGTTGCATTTCGTTTGACTTGTACAATTTGTATGTGAGTCTGTGCAGTTGACTGCTGTACATCATTGAAAGTCAGCTGTGATGTGATGACTTGATGCAAAACTGTGTGTTCATGAATGATAAATGCCATTAAATATATGATAGTGGATATTTCATTTAAATTGATGGTACTGTGCCCCTAGAAGCTAGGCTATGTAGAAAAAGCAATTTACAATTATAGCAAAGTCCTTGGTGGAAAATCCCCAAGAGGTTGATCGATCAATTAAAACAGCCCTCATGACTAAGATTTTCTGGTGTTCTAATGCAAAGTAATTCAAAGCTCAGCATTTGATGCTCTCCTTATGCTCTCCTTTGTGTCCCTGCTTCTTTATGTGAGTTGCCACATTATAGAACATTATGAGACAATTCTTGTTTAGAGTGCATGAATAGTGGAAAATTATTACTTTTCTTCCTGCCTTCATCTTGCATTTTTGCTTTTTCCATACTTGATATCTTTTAGTTACACATTGGTACTATTGACTTCTAGCTCAGTTAGTTGTTAGGATGTGTTATATTACCTAGTGTTAATGGCACCTTTGGGAGTTGTTTGAATCCTCTTATGTGACCTCATGGGAGTGCCTTAGGAAGTTAGTTATATCAGCAAACAATATTTTATTATATTTTTGGTGGATGCCTCTAGAAGGTTAGTTGCATATAAATAGAGGGTTCATTTCTATTATTTCTAAAATAAGGAGATGAGAGAGTATGGGAAACTGACATGGATATTATGATGTAAAAGTGCTATTTTTGAGCTTAATGATCAATATTGGAGCATAGGTTCTACCTATGTTGCTAGAGCGCAGTGTTAAAATATGTAACTACATTCAGTCTTCACAATGACATATGTAATCATGATTTTATGTATTTAATGAAAAGAGAAAAATCAATTTATTAGTGAGTCTTGAGGCATGGGTTTCATGCTCAAGAGAATTTATTTTATAGGTCAAACACCCATTGAGTGCTTCTAGGCTTGTCATAAAGTCATTGGGTCATTGTCATGTATTAAAGACCCATTTGGGCATGTTACATATTGTAAAAGAAAATTTATTGAGTCAAAAGACCCTCCAAGACCTCGTCATGGCGCAGAGATCAAGTTGGCCTACATGAAGAGACAAGTCGGCCTAAAGGAGCAATTCGACCCATTGAGAAGCCTATATAAGGAAATATTTTGACCTCATTTGGAGACACTTCACTCTCACACACAAGTTCCATTATACGAACAAGAAGAAGTCGAAGAAGAGGAAGACAAAGGAAGGAGGAAAAGTCGACCTAGTTTGGATTTGTGTTTGGGCTACTTCTCTCCACACGTGCGATGTAATATCCCGAAAGGGATATTTTTACTAAAAATGCAGAAAAACACTGAATGCTACAATTTGCCGTAAAATAAACATTCATTCAACAGAAGATTGCCATGTAAAATAAAAAGACATGAAACACTGCAATCCAATACCACATAGAATAGGAAGAATCTCAGCTTTTATTATAAATAATATTGAGGGTTACACATAGATCTGACCCAAAAAGAGCTGAGAAGTAAAACTGGTCACCAAGATAATCTGCTGCACTGCTACACCGTTGTGACCTCCAAAATCACACTGCTGCACTCTCCCTCCGGCAACAGCTACCCCTGAATCTACTGAAGATGATGAAGCCCAAGTTGAAGATCTGAATGATCCTCACACCAATCTCTGAAGCTCTGTGAAACTTCTGAATAAATTCTCCTCAAAGAGAGTTGGGTTTCCAGCCAACACTCACAACTCACTCGAGGGTTTCCGTCCTGGGGCTACGGCTGAAGTAGAGAATCCACGTTCTCAAACCTCTCATACACAAGAAAATGATCTACTCCAAAGATGTCTCCCAATGGCCTCCTCCCTTTCTTTTATAGATCCCTTGGAGCCTTCTAGAGCATTATTTTATTATTATTTTATTCATGGAGCACTTTTTCCTTTTATTAAAGTATTCCTTTTTAATGCAGAAAAGGGTAAATCGGCTACCACGCCTCCTCCAGTCTGAAATCTGTGTCTAATTGTCCCATCGTGTAGGTCTCCTCGTCCCGGTTCCAATGAGCTATTACACTAAGGTGTTCCATCGTGTATTCCTCCCGGAATGCCACCTTGAGCATAATCAGCTGAGTTAAGCCCATAAATAACTCAAAATTCCGAAAGTTATCGGAATGCATCGGAACGAAAGCCAAACTGCTCAGATGATGGAGTGTATCAAGCGAATGCCTCTGAACACCATGAAAACACCTCAAAACTCCTCCGAAAAGCTCCTGAGCCCACTGATAGCACCAATCTGTACATGTGACCTGTCTGCTCTTAACTCTGGAAGTCCCTCCTAGCCCTGTCATGGGTGATACGAAAAATGGGAATATTACAGATCTCCCTCCCCAAGATTGCTTGCCCTTAAGCAATCGAAATATGTGGGCCACTCTGTTGGCCCGCTGCATCTCAGACCCAATGCCTGGATCCCATACCAACCTCTAGGTGCTGCTATGCACCTGTGTCAAACCTCTCGGAACAGACCCCTCAATGCCGGGATCCCAAACTGATCTCTCTCTGTCCCAGTCAATAAACAATCCTCCCGGATCTCAATGCCACCATGGCCAATCATCACCCAAGTCCCACGGCTCAGGCTGCGCACTGTCTCTGGCTATAGCTGATGCTCTAAGAGGTGAAGACCACCAACAAGCATCAATGCTCTCGGGCTCCTGCTGTGCTGTACCTGTAACTGCATACGCTGCCCCACCAACTGCATACCAACTCATCACTTCTCTCCAATCCAAGTCCTGACTCAATCCCATGCTGATCCTGCTCTCCTGAAATCGAGAAGGAGTCCTGAAGTAATGACAACCGGTGCCCTCCTGCCAACTGGAATCTGTAACATCTACTATGTCTAAGGGCCCCTGCTCCGTTGTGCTCCCCACGAAAAATATCGTACCATCAAGAGGGTACCAACTCATGATCTCCCGCCAGTCCATCCTAGAAGAAGACTCCAATGTAGCAACAACCACACATGGAACATGCCTAGGGTGTTTCCGCCAACGCGTAATCAACTCCCACTGCTCTGCCCTGTCTGCTAATGGAAGCTGCCTGTAGAAGGAAGCCCCTCTCTCTATAGTGGGCCAAAGTGGGCAAGACATGCTGCAAGCCCCATCGATGCACTCCTAGAGAGTACTACTCACCGAAAGTACTGCAGTTCGGCCGACTGTATGTACATCTATCTGTACCTCATCAACGTGTCGGCCCAAAGATGGATGCTCCACCATCTCCAACAACTCATCCCTCTCATCGGGAATGTAAAACTCCTGCTGTCCCCTAGCTCCATGCAGAACTATCCCATCGACCTCCAACATCTCTAGAGGATATGGATCTGCAGCTGCCGTTACTGTACTCGGTGTCTTTGCATCTGACTGCTCCTCCTCAAAGGTTGACCCCAATGTTAGCCGCATATCCATCATAGGCTCAATGTGGGTGCCCATCTGGATCTCATCCAAGGAAATGTCATGCCTAATGTCCATAGTATCCTCCTCTGCTGACTCAGGCTCCATCATATGCTGCTCTGGTTGAATCGTCACAAGTGACTCATCACCCAGAGTATCTCTCATAGAGTCCCGTGACTGCTCACCCTGCACACTGGAACATAACTCCGGTCTACTGTCATCCTCTCTGCATGGCTGCCCTCGCTCCCCAGAAGAATCCTCATATGATCCCATGGACTCATCTGAAGAAGAGTCCTCATCCTGGCATACAGAAGAAATGTCTACCTGCTTTACCTCTGCCACCTCATCTGTATCTCTCAAACATGAGTGATCAGGCCCCCAAGGTTCTTTGCAAATGAAGCAAAGTCCCTTCCTCCTCAGCTCATTTCTGCTGCCTGACCTACCAAACTGGAGTCGCTCCTCCCTGGTCAACTGTCTCCTGAGAAACTCAATGTTCTGCTCAACTAGCCTTTGGGCTAGCTCATAAGTAGCGGGCGAGACCAATTGCTTTCTCCTCCAAATGCTCCACAACCGGGTCTGCAACTCTCGGCCAATGGTCTCATGGTCTCTCATACATGATGACAAGATGGACTGCATGTGTGCTATGACAGTATCAGGATGATGTCTCCTAATGTTGACGAAGCATCGGAACATCTGCAAAATCAAGTCATCACACTCAAGGTCAAACATGATGACATATGTCTTGAATGTGGCCATACCCCATAAAATCTCAAGCTTCTTCCCGAAGGTAGAGCCTGTACTGTTGTCCAAATCCTGAAAAGTCTCTACAATCAACCTCATAATCCTCCTCATAACATCATCATTGCATGGAGCTATAGGTGCGGTCAATTTCATGATGTTACTGAGGCAAGCTGCAACTGGAAGTGTGACCCCCTCACAAGGTTCCTCCAAAAATTTGGGCTGTATAAGAGCAAGCATAGCTGGTTTTAGAGCCCGAATCAGTTTCTTCCCTTCTGCTTGGTCTATTGTGGACATGAGTTCATTAAACTCTTCTAGTTTGGCCAAAACTCTCCTTGACATCTTCATGTGTTTCAGATCTGTCCCAAGTGCAAAAATTTTGTGACCCATCTCCAATGTTCCTTGCAAATCTTTTGGCTGTCCTTTTTGAAGGATGGCACAAATCTCTCTTGAAAGAGGTCTGCTGTTCTACTTGGTTTTCTGATCTTCTGATGCATGGTGGTTCAAGGAACTGACTTCTATTTTCATTTTCATCAATCTATTTAGGAATCCCTCCATGGTCCAACCAAAGATGCGATCACTGTTTTTGAGTTTAATGTATTTTTCTGAGTGTGCTAATTTTCAGAGTCAAACATTTCAGGGATACACTGCTGTAAGCATGAGCTTGCTGTTTGATTTGACTTTTACATTACATGTGTAGGGGGAAAATAACACATTAGAGTTTTAACCCAATGCTTAGTCACAACGGTAATACACATGCCACTTATGCAAAATAAAAAAACTCACGACCATTCTTCAATTTAACTCATTTCAATACGTTCAAGTCATTCAACACATATAGCAGCTAGTGAATGGAAAGGTGGTAAGTGGAACCTGGTAATCACGCTGCTTGGCATATATGTTGTTTTAGAAAACTCCAACCTTTATTCAGTTCTCAGCAATGTATATACCAGCTATCTCCATCCAACAACTAAAATAAGTGAATCTGGAAAATGTGCAGTAGTTATCCCACCCTTGCTGGTTACTTTCTTCGGCAGTGGTAATTTCGGCCTCTCATATCCATAATAATGTGTTCTTCTCAGCAGTAAATGGAGTGAATGTGGCCACTTTCTGAGTTTGAACAGTGAGCTACAATCAGTAGAATTACTCTATCCCTTTGAGCGATGGCATGCTACTTATGAAACAGTTACACCGCAATTGTCCTCCAGCGTAGAAATCGGTAGTTTAGCCACCGCAATGGTTCCTATGTTGTTCGGCTCTCCGTTCCTCTCAGCCTTAATTTCGTCTATTCATTATGGCTCTGTGACAATCGCGAGGCTCGAAACGAACATTGGCTTCGTTGTCCGCCAAGTGACTGGGCTCGATCCTGTCGAGTTGGATTCCACGGTAGTCAAAATGCCTTTTCCTGTGGTCTCGTCATCGGAATGATGAGCCGCCTCATAATTTGAAGAGCGGTCCTTGCGATGCGTGGTCTCGGTGCCGACTGTGTTCACTGCTTGTCCCTCTCGTAGCTGCGGGGTGTGTTCGTGCCTCACTGTGTATATGTAATGGCCGGCTCGTAGTTTGGCTGCAGCCTGGCACAACGTCGTCCCTTGTTATCTTGGTGCTAGAAAAATCCACTCGCACTTGCCAGCACCAAATCGTGCGACACAACGCTCAAATTAATCGCACATTTTATTTATTTTTATTTATTTTTGTTCAATCCTCAGGTGCCAGCTCTGCCAATTTCAATTGCACCGGGTGTTTTTGAAGCCATACATATATCCCTTGGCCTCAATTGCACGTACGAAGGCTCCAGAACTTCAGTCACGTTAGGTCACTTGCCCTCCGCTGCTTGATTACACAGTTCCCTGGTGGCTTCAGCGTCTTCACGATCGGTCCCTCTTGAAGATGACCGGTCGCGATCAAATTAAATTTGAGATGTGCTACAGTCTTTGAAACAACAATTAGTTCCTTGCGGTGATGATTTTGCCGTCCAATCAACCGAGCGACAAGACCCCTCAGATGGTGCGACAGCCCTGATTCGACTCCCAACTCGGCCTTTGGACCCCACACTTCTGATTTCGGTCTGAAATATGTCACTTGCCAATATGTTGGGTCTGTAATTCTTGGCTCAATATTTGTCACGGCCCCTTTCAATCAAACAGTTTTGGACAATAAAAATTTGGGCTCGGCGTCGTGTAGAATATTTTATACCTGGAACAAATTTTTCTGCACAATGAAGGCGTTGACGCCTTCCTTCGATAACCTGCAATTTAAACCCTCGATCTTTTTCTGAATTTCACCTGCAATAAAGCCCTCGAACTTGGCTTTTCGGGTAATCTGGCAAGTAAACCCCCAGGCTGGCAAGATCACCAGCTCTGATACCACTGTAATATCCCGAAAGGGATAGTTTTACTAAAAATTCAGAAAAATACTGAATGCTACAATTTGCCGTAAAATAAACATTCATTCAACAGAAGATTGCCATGTAAAATAAAAAGACATGAAACACTGCAATCCAATACCACATAGAATAGGAAGAATCTCAGCTTTTATTATAAATAATATTGAGGTTTATACATAGATCTAACCCAAAAAGAGCTGAGAAGTAAAACTGGTCACCAAGATAATCTGCTACATTGCTGTGACCTCCAAAATCGAACTGCTACACTCTCCCTCCGGCAACAGCTACCCTTGAATCTACTGAAGATGATGAAGCCCAAGTTGAAGATCTGAATGATCCTCACACCAATCTCTGAAGCTCTGTGAAACTTCTGAATGAAGTCTCCTCAAAGAGAGTTGGGTTTCCGTCCAACACTCACAACTCACCCGAGGGTTTCTGTCCTGGGGCTACGACTGAAGTAGAGAATCCACATTCTCAAACCTCTCATACACAAGAAAATGATCTACTCCAAAGATGTCTCCCAATGGCCTCCTCCCTTTTTTCTATAGATCCCTTGGAGCCTTCTAGAGCTTTATTTTATTATTATTTTATTCATGGAACACTTTTTCCTTTTATTAAAATATTCCTTTTTAATGCAGAAAGGGGTAAATCGGCTACCACGCCTCCTCCGGTCACTGAAATCTCTGTCTAACTGTCCCATCGTGTAGGTCTCCTCGTCCCGGTTCCAATGAGCTATTACACTAAGGTGTTCCATCGTGTATTCCTCCCGGAATGCCACCTTGAGCATAATCGGCTGAGTTAAGCCCATAAATAACTCAAAATTCTGAAAGTTATTGGAATGCATCGGAACGAAAGCCAAACTGCTCGGATGATGGAGTATATCAAGCGAATGCCTCTGAACACCATGAAAACTCCTCAAAACTCCTTCGAAAAGCTCCCGAGCCCACTGATAGCACCAATCTGTACATGTGACCTGTCTGCTCTTAACTCTGGAAGCCCCTCCTAGCCCTGTCATGGGTGATACCAAAAATGGGAAAATTACATGCGAAGGAATTAGGGCACTTATTGCTGCAATGAAGCCGTGTTGCAGAAGTGACTTTAGGTCATCAAAAAGAGTTGTTTTGGAAGCCGAGTTCTCTAGGAGAGAGAATCTACCCAAGCGAGCAAGTCAATGTTTTTGGGCAAGTTGAAGTTGCAGTTTTTGGGCAAATTGAAGTTGCAGTTTTTGGGCAAGTCGAAGTTGCAATCTCTGGGCAAGTCGAAGTTGCAGTCGCTGAGTAGGTCGAAGTTGCTGGAAAAGGAAGAACTATTCAAATAGGAAGCATTTACTTGGTCTTGGAGGAGTTCTTCATCGAGGATCTAGGTCTTGGAATTCGTCAATTGAAGATTCTATAAGAAGAAGAATTATGGTGGGTTTTCCTCTTGCATTGGAGAGGTTTTGGCCCTGGCTAATCGCCTACATCTTGTTTTCTATTGTCTCATTGTTCTTCATGTTTTGGTACTTGTTTGATGATAGAGAACACTAATTATAATAAAGAAAAAGAAGCAAATCAGGAAAAATAAAAACACATCACAAGTAGTTATCAATAAGAAGAGAAATCTCCTACACTTGCCGCCCCTGGATTTCTCAACATGGTATTAGAGCTAAGGTGACAAGTCAAGGAGGGGCAACTCAATAAAGGACACTCAAGGATCAAAGTTTGCGAAAAGTATCAAGGACATGAAAGCATCAAGAAGATTCTCTCATCTCCAAGATATTTCGAGGATAAGGATCACATCATTATCTTGAAGGAAGTCAAAACCCTAGTTCGTTCAAAGAGGGCATCTACACTTGAAACTTTCTTGGGATCCTTGCTCTATCAATCATCAAAGGGAAGACCTTAAAATGAAGGAATTTAAAGCATCTTGAAGTTTTCACATTCAAGGGAAGAAGAAGAAAGGCATTGTCATAATCATCAAAGATATCAATGCAATCTCCCTCTCATTGAAGTAAAGGATTTCATCTCAAAAGAGAATCCTTATTCGAAACATCCTTGAGGAAGATCATCCAAGAAGAATCAAGGCATCATCAATCTTCATCAACAAAGGCATCAAGTTGAAGAGTTCATCTTCACTTGACAAGCAAGTATTTTTATTTCTATGACTAAATCTAGTAAAATGACTTCATTTTGCAAGGAGATCAACAAGTTGGTTGGGTCATCGAACTTCCTTGCAAGGAAAAGGAGGATAGACCTAGTCCTCAAAGAAATGAAGTTATTGATCATGTCAATAACAAAGTCTCCAAACCTTCTGAAGGGAAAGCATTATCTAAATATATGAAAAAGGATCCAAGGGCTCAAAGGATTCTTACGGAATCCATGAAAGATTCCCTCATCCCCTATGTAGCAGAGTTGGAGACATCAAGGGAAATATATGATAAGCTAGTAAAACTAATCTTTGAAAGTACGACAGGAAATATCATATCACTAAGATCTGAACTATACAAGTTGAAAGCATCAAAGGATGAAGGGATATCTACATGTCTTACTAAAGCATCACAAATAAGGAATCAACTTCAAGATCTAGGAGAGATGAGATCCGATAAAGAAATGATTACCATTGTTCTAAATGCTCTAATTGATGAACAAGGTAACCTTGTGTGAAAGGCCCATGAATAGAAGAAAGCTATCCCATTCAATCATTTGCGGTCACTATACAAGATTGAAGAAAACAAGTTGAAGACAAAAAGTGATGTAGGATCAAATGAGTAGGTTCAAACATTTGCTGACATGTCAAGAAGAAAAGAGAAATTTGGCAAGTTTGGTCCTCAAAAAAAGATGAAGATCAATATGTCGCAGATCCAATGCTATAGATGTCGAGAATATGGGCACTACAAGAGAAATTGTCCTATTTTTGAGAAGGACAACAAAAAACGAAGAAGGGAAGAAGCCCATATCACTGAAGAAATGGAAGGAGCTGAAAAGAATAAAGCCAAGGAGGAAGTTAAGGATCTCTACTATTATTGAGATAACTCTTCTCCGCCTAGTTGTTTTCAATTTTTGTGAAATATAGCTATCATGGTAGGAAGCATTAGAAGCATGATAGGATGTATCATTTTACGGGATGGCATAATAGTAGCATATAATTGATATGAAGCTTGAAAGATAGCTCAAGTCTATTGCAGTCATTATTAAGGAAGTAGCTCTTGGTAACCTCATTAGAAACATAAGTAGTACTTATGAGTAGAAGTGAGTCATCTAGTATGGAGCTCATCATACATCATCGGGACATAGCATCTACAAGATGAGGATAATCAGGATCCTCTACTGGAATCTTCATTAGAAGATTCATTGCTTGAAAGATGTCTCGCTGAGAATTCCACTTTGGATGGGATTCATTGTTCGAAAAATGATGGTATTATGACAAAGGAATGCAACATGTCAAAAATAATTGAAGCACTCTCGAGGGCAGGAAGTTGCGAAAGGAAACCTAGATGACCAAAGAAGTAAAGAGGTATGTATGCATATGTTTAATGAGTTAAGTCATGTCATTATATAGTTGGAAGATAGCAAGGATGCATGCTCTACTTCATGAGTATGATCAAGGGAAAAAGATCTCTTTCATTAAAAGGATGTATGAAAGCTTGGTTCACCTATTAACTAGATATGTCCTCATATGGAATATGAGGTGGTTGACAAAAATGAAGGAACTACAATTGGAAGTTCCTGGGAAGCAATGTGTGAATAAAGAAAGCAAGAGATCATGAAAGATGCAACTGTGTAGAAGGCAATCAACATCCAATGACTAAAATATTTGACTATGATATATCCATGGGAAAGATACAAAGACTCTGATGAAGCCTGAAAAAGAAGGAGACCCTTGACATTTTATATCTTGGAGATGTGTCAAATATATGTGTGGGATGCTAATATTGCAAGCAAACAAAAGTCATGATTTAGGGCCGTCACATAACGTAATTTTGATTTGATGTTCATTTTTGGTTTTTGAATAACATCTGGATGGGTTAATGCAGGGCTATCAGAAAAAGAGTCGTGGATGCCGTCTACAACTAGCACTCGTGTGGTGGGATGGAAGATCCTAAAGGAAACATTATGTAGAAGAGGTAGTTGTATGAGGGAAAGCCAGATGTGGACTAGAAAAATCACTTTCCGATAAAGGGAAGGATGACATGATTGACTCGAGGAAAGTGATGGATGGCCGATGCCCTACAAAGATGAAGGCTCCATAATATTAAAGAGAAAATTCATGACATTGAATGGAGGAGCGCTACAAGCAACTGAATGTCCCATGATCTCCACCAATGAATAAAAAGATGCGGCTGGAAACAAGTCCCTAGTTAAGGAGCTTGGAAACAAGTTTCTAACTTGGTAGAAACTTGGAAGCAAGTCCCTGGGAGCCTGGACAAGTCCTTGGCTAAGAGGGAGCTTGGAAGCAAGTCCTCGAGTGCCTAGACAAGTCCCTGAATAAGAGGGAGCTTGAGCACATTCCTTGGAATAGGTATATCCTCCCTAGTTGAGAGGGAGAGATAGACACATCATTCTTGTATTCACTTGGGAAGAAAAGAATGGAGGATTAGGTAAGCATCTGGCATTCGATACTCTTTGAGGATGTAGTAGGGCATCCAAGATAAGAGTAGTTGTAGAGGACCGATATTCTTTGAGGACTGGGAATCCAAGATAAGAATAATCCTGGAAGGACAGACCGTGTGAACACTCGGGTGGGGTATGCTCCTGGAGAGACAATGATGAAGGTGTCTATAAATCATTGGTCTTGCTAGCATTGTGCTTTGATCTTATGGAAAGATAGAGCTGTTAGTCAAGGCCTTGGTATGTGAGAATGTCCAAGTACCTTGTATGGATTATGAATACCTCCCTAGTTAAGAGAGAGTGTTGAAATATGTAACTAGGTCCGGTCTTCATAATGACATATGTAAAAATGATTTTATGTATATATTGAAAAGAGAAAAATAAATTTATTATTGTGAGTCTTGAGGCATGGGTTTCACGCACAAGAGAATTTATTTTATAGGTCAAGCACCCATTGAGTGCTTCTAGGTTTGTCATAAAGTCATTGAGTCATTTTCATTTATTAAAGACCCATTTGGGCATATTACGTATTGTAAAAGAAAATTTATTGAGTCAAAAGACCCTCCAAGACCTCCTCATGGCATTGTTACCCACCACTTCGTGGGTGATATCCCTAGGAGAAATTTTTCTCCATTATGGACCTTAGCCGGCAGCTAGCAGCCCCTTGCAGCCTTCTTCTAGCTCGTTGTGTCATTTCTCCGCCACTTGAGCCAACCATGTGGTCCCTCAACCGCCTGTATTGATCATATGTTTGAAGGTGGGCCTCTCGAATCTAAAGGTATGTCTTGTCATTCGATAATTGAGTTTTGGGTTTACTTATCATGGATACTTTTAGGCATGGATTGATGGGGGGATCTGGCAGAAATAGTGGGCTTAGTTTGTGCTCCTGTACCCTCGAACGTATTTGGATGTTACTCTTGATCTTAGTCCTGTGCTATCTCCTTTATTGACCATTTGGTTCTAGGGTGGTACTACTTGGGAAACCTCAACTTTTGGTGTGTGGTCCCACTCCTTTATCCGCATATATTACTCCCTTTCCACTCATTATACCCCCATTAATCATTTCTCCCACCTGGGTCCACATTTCCATTTTGGGTCCACATAGGATCAACCTCTCTATCCCCTTGCCCCCACCTTGGGTCAGGCCTGGAATGATGCCCCGGAGGTTGAAGCAGCTAAAAGAAAAAGAAAAAGCATAATTGGCCACATTTAACAGGAAATTGTACCACAAAATGCAAAAGATGGTTGGGACAAAAATAATTAGCACGTGGGCAAAAGCCAATAGATGAGCTTTACCCCAACCCATGGTCATTACGCTGGTTCCATAGGCCCTAGATGAGCCTCCTTTATCATTCAGGAACCCATGATTGTCCCAACCCCTTGAGGGCAATGAACCACTCTACCTTAAAGGGGGTAATCACTGCTATATCTTACACATCATGCTCTTATCCTTTGAGCCCCGAGCAATTAATTGAAGAAAATTCATGAAAGGCAAAAGGCATATAAATAAAGGTGGAAAAAACAAGGCTAGAGCACCTCATGTACCATGATTACTCCCTCCTACACATTATATACCCAGGTGTGGGCTTCCCCTTATCTAGCTACCCTTATGACCCCATGTGTGGCCCAGTATTGCCCTTCTCACCCCCTACTCCATTTCACTTATCTATCACTTTCCACCCTCACTAGAGGGATGTACCTTGGACATACTATCCCCATTAAGGGATGAAACCACCTAATTAGGTACTTGGTTAACCTTCTTTGGAGCTTAGAGACACTAGCACATGCCAAAGCCCACTACGGAAGGGCATACCATTATGAAGTGCCCACTTTGTTATCCATGGTTTGTATACTCCCTTACACGATTATTCTAATGATTGGTTGTAATGGAAGCCTAGGGGATGTTGGTCAAAGTTGTCATTGATGTCGATATAGCATTGTTGGAGATGTCAAATGTCCTAACCCTTGTGATGGATGGATAACCCTTTTGCGATGTTTCCCTAACCTCATTGAAGACTCTCTTTAAGCATACCCTAAGGGAGAAAACTCCGAAGCCCTTGTTGAGCCCTTTCTGATGCAAATTTTAGCTATATTTATATCCCTAACTCTATATGATGTGACTAGCTCTTGTATGCATTGCCCAAGCTTTGTTGGAGATGCCCTAAGAAACAAGTTACTTTGTTGAAGAGGTCCTATGAAAGAAGACATATTGCAAAGGCACTCTAGCCTTGTTGAATGATGCTCGTGATGCGGTAAGGAAGCCCTAATCCTTATAAATGAAGAACACATGTGAAGGAACCCTTACCTTGCATGTCATAAGCTTGAAGGCCTAAAAGATAAAATGTCTTAATCCTAGAGGAAGCCCTAACATTGTCCAAAACATAATATCCTAAAGGTTTCCATGAATAAAATTATAATGACAGTTCACAAAATATAATTTTATTGATGGAAAAATGACCTCATTTAAGGATGGAATTGGCATAGGCTTGTAGAAGACATTTTCCCCTTTCCAACGAGCCCTTACTCACCCCCCAAATCCTCTTAGACTGAGAGAAAATGATTTTACAATTTGGAAAATAATAATTTCTGAACCTGGCCAATATGAGCCTACTTGTGCAAGTCGGCCTCACCTCCAAGGGACATGTCTCTTCGTTAAAGGTAAAAAACTTGTATAAATATAACTTTAAGTTTAAACACCTCATTCCAAGCATCCATTTTCGGTGAAAAATTCAGAGAAGTTGCATTGAAGCAGAAAGGAGATCGAGGAGAATAAAAGAAGATTAAAGTTTGGGCACAATTCTTGTGTTAAGGGTCTTTCAAGCTCGGATCAAGGACAGTCACACTTGTACAGCTCGGACAGTCACACTTGTACATCTCGGATTATTGAACTTGTGGAGACTCAGTCTTAGGCTTGGACAGAATCCTGTGGTGGCTCGATTTGGATGCATTCTTCTCAGATTGTTGACTAGTGAGGAGGCTCAGAACAGTGACAGTTTTAAGGCTTGAAGCCCCTGTGAGCAGACCTCGGATCTGAGGAGCTACAAGTCCTGTCTCGACCCTAAATCCCTGTCACATGAACTCAGATCTGTGTTTGGTAGCTCAGATTTTTGGAGGGCTCGAACAGTCACAAGTTTAAGGGCTCGGTGCAGTGATTATAACCTCAGACAGTCATAAACCTTGAGTACAATCATCACTAATAGCTCGGATTGCAGAATCATCTATCTGTGGTAGCTCAGACTTTTGGAGGCTCAATTTAATAGCTCAAAACTGTGCGAATTCGGAACAGTCACAAGTTTAAGATTCAGACATAAGGCATTAGATATAACTGTGGAGAATCGAAGACTTGTGGTGATTGAAAGCCTTTTTGTGGCTCGGATCTCTTCTAGCTTAGACTTTGAAGATAAGCCAGTTTGAGAAGCTCGAATCTCTCTTTACCTTGAACCTGTGATAGGTACAATGACTGCAATCTTCTCAGATCTGTGGAGAGACATTTCTAAGGACCTGTGGTGGTAGTCACTTGTGAAGGAAATGTACCTCGGATAGACCTGTGGTAAACAAGACTCAGATCTGTGGTAAGCACAATTGTGGAAGCTCTGATTTAGTCTTATGGAGGTTTGATCTATTAACCATTGGTGGTGCCTTGAGGCCTGTATTGTGTAGCACATCATTGGCATCGTTTGAAGGCAAGCCTAATATAACAAACTAGAAGAGCAGACCATTAAACATTGCCTTGAATATACCTTAAAGCAGTTCATCTTGAAGTGTATTTGGAGCTTCCTTGGGAATATTCTTGAGCATATTTGTGAGAGCCTGCATTCCTTGAAGAGTTATGGTGGCATGTTGATTTGAGGTATCCCTTCTTTGGAGATAGTTTGAGACCTGTACTTGAAGATTAGTGGTGGTTTGTTGAATGAAATTGCTGCAGACTTTTGAAGCTTTTAAGATATTCTTATAGACCACACTTGGAGCTTTGAAGAATTGTTGTGCAGGTCTGAAAGCAGCTTTTGAGCATTGGAACTTTGTACTCTCTGCAACAGTTATTGAAGACACCCTTGGAGAGTCCTTGGACAGCCTATTGAAAACACCTTGAGGGATTCTTGAAGACATTTGGAAGACTTGTAGAAGTTGATCCTGAAGGCATCCTTGGAGACCATGATGTATTGATGAAGCCCTCATAATGTGACCTTAGAGAAATTGTTTGGGTAAATATGAAGAGTTGTGGAGACACCTTCTGAGAAGACAAAGTTGTCATTGATGAGCTAAGTGTTTTGGAGATCGTTTGAGGACATTGTTGAAGGTGAAGAAATTGTCAGGGCCTATTGTAGAATATATTGGGAACGTTGAAGAACCATTGAATCCATATTGAAGAATTGAAGCCGTGGGTTGGAGCCGTAGAGGATAGGAGTCCTCAAGAAGACTAGGTTGAAGCGTGTACCAATGATACAATTGGAGCCCTAGAGGTTGGTGCCTTATAGAGACAAGGTTGGAGCCTTGGGGAAGATATGGTTGGAGCCTCGTAAAGTCCAAGTCGGTGCTTCGCAAAGTACAGGTCAGAGCCTGGTGAACTGAAGATTGGTGTTGTCATCTAGGGTTGGAGCCCTAAGCATTATTGTATCTGATATATTGTAAAGAAGAGGATTAGAATCCTCGCCATTTCTTATTAATAAAAACTTTTATTCTATATTGTTAATTTTTTTTTCTAATTATAAGTGATCTAAAAACTAGTAAAATAACTATTATAAAAGAAATACTGATTCACCCCCCCTCTCAGTATTTCCAACAATTGGGATTAGCCAGTACCTTCACTCATATCCTAACAGCTAGAAGGTAGATCCTTAGAACACAAATGGCAAAGCCAAGGAAGAAAGCCTCGAATCCTTCTAAAGATGTCTCTTCTTCAACCATGAAAACATAATATTATCAAATTGGGAATGCTCCTTTTTTCAATGGAAACTTTGATATATGGAAGGCAAGAATGAAGATTTTTTCAATAGCTGAAGGTTTTGAAGCCTTGGAATAAGTGATTACTGAAAACACGATGGAAAAAGAGTCTAAGGAATATAATGCAAGAGTGATAAAGCAATCTTGAGTGGGCTACCATATCCTACAAAGGCCAAAGTGGAGAAATGTTCTTCGGCAAAAGATATGTGGGACAAACTTCAAGATCTTCACTCAAAAGGAGCATTGACCATAACCTCTAATTATGAAGATGATGGAAATCAAGAAGGAAATCTAGAACCCATAAAGGAAGCTAAAAATAAGACTGAAGACATCAAGACGAAGGAGGACCTAGAAGGTGAAGAAAATGAAGAAGATCTCAAAGAAGATCTCGAGGCAAATCTTGTAGCTGCCCTAGAGGAGATCAACAGTTTGGAAATGGAAAATGAGGAGATCAAGAAGCAATCACAAGATGGTGACCATGACCTTGACAAGACAAGGAAGGAAGTTGACCTATTCAAGCTTCAAGTACAAGAAAGAGATAAGGATCTCACCAAGCTTAAGGAGGAATTTCATGAAAACAAGAAAAGGCATCATGAAGAAGTCATATCCATGACAAATCAATTCGATAAAGAAGAGAAAAGAGAAGACTCCTTTTCAGGCCATCTTGAACAAAGACACAAGGACTTGAACAAACTTGAAGCGAAAATTGGTCAATACAAGGAAGAGGTCTCCTCCCTTAAATCTCAACTAGAGGAAGCAAAGAAACAAGCACAAGGAGCTGAAAGTTGAAAAGGTGATGGAAGCTGTGGCACTCCTAGAAGGACAAGTCGATGAAGCAGAAAAGGAAAGAAATGCTATGACATGCCAACTAGAAGAAAGGATGAAGATATCACCAAAGTAAAATCATAAATCACCTCACTTAAGGCCCAATCATGTGAAGCAACGAGAACGAAGGAAGAAATGGAGAACCATCTAGCAAAGAAGGATGAAGAATGCAAGATGATGAAAGAGGAAATTAATCTCCTAAGAAAAGCAGTTGATCATCTGAACAAGAGTCTAAGGAGCTGTCAAACCCTAGATGACATCTTAAGTCATCAAAGATCTTCTCTTGATAAATTAGGTCTTGGTTATTCAGGTGAACCCTTAAAAAGAAATAATGCAAACCTTAATGCTTCAAATAAAAAGGATGTGGAGAAGCTTGGAAGAAATATTGATGCCCCAGTTCCAGCAAAAGAAAAGAGAAGAGTCAAGATGACTTTGGAAGAAACCCTACTCCAAGAAGCTATGTTGACGATGTCAAGAATGCAAGCGGCAATAAATTTGATCAAAGTATCCCAAGACATAATGACTTTAGAAGTAAGTAAAGGCAATCTCCATCCTCCAGGTACCAAAGTATATTTTTTGGTTATTGCTATTCTTGTACAAATTTTGGGCATATGCCAAAGGATTGTAGGAAATATCACAAGGACATATATGATGGTTCCCATCAGTCTTCTAGAAGTAAATTTTCAAGAAGATTTCATGCTCCCTCATTAATGAACAAGATGGAGTGCTTCAAAAGTCATAACATTGGTCATATGGCTCATGATTGTAACTGGACTTGGGTCCCTAAACAAGTTAAAAACATGACTACCATGGAAGAAAAGAAAGTCACACAAGTATGGAGAAGGAAGCAAATTGGATCAAAAAGCCTATTGAACACTCAAGACATCAATTCATGTTTTTGATCTAATGAATACATCTTTGGTATATATGATATTCCAAGTTTTGATGATGAAATTCTGCCAAAAAGGAGACCATGCATATTGTTATGGGGAGCTTGTGATTCTTGACTATCCTTGCTGAAGCTATTTGTGAAGAGCCCTATAAAACCCTTGATGAGTCACACATGGACAATCATCTCTTGATAGGTCAACTCTCGGGAGTAATTCCATTGAAGAAAATCATGATATCGTGTCTTTAGTACACGTCCATTGTTGAAGATGTCTTCCACTTGGTGACAAGGCAACAATCTTTCTTATCTTGTGCAAAAAGAAGAGCTATATGAGTTTATGCAGGCAAGGGGAGTTGGTTGATTATCTACCTCATCCATTTCCATGAAGGCATGTAAAGGCTTAGGGGGAGCAAGTCCATTAAAGAAAAGCATAATGATAGAGGCAGTTGCAAAGAGAAACATAACAAGAAGGAGCACTATGAAATAGGGAGCAACATATCTGTCATGGAAAACTATCATTGGTGAAGAAAGGAAGAAAATACGATGAAGCAACATGTTAAGAAGTAGCTTGATAGGGGTACTTGGACACCCCATTTTCCATTGATGTGAAAGGGGGAGAGAATGTTGAAGGGGCGAGAATATTGTCATCAATGACAAAGGGGGAGATTGTTGGTCAAAGTTGTTATTGATGTCAACATGGCATTGTTGGAGACGGAAAATGTTCTAACGTTTGTGATGGATCAATAACCCTTTTGTGATGTTTCCCTAACCTCATTGAAGACTCTCTTTAAGCATACCCTAAGGGAGAAAACCCTAAGCCCTTGTTGAGCCCTTTCTAATGCAAACCCTAGCTATATTTATATCCCTAACTCTATATGATGTAACTAGATCTTGTATGCATTGCCCAAGGTTTGTAGCTATATTTACCTTGTTGAAGATGCCCTATTAAAGAAGACATATTGAAAAGGCGCCCTAGCCTTGTTGAATGATGCTCATGATGCTGTAAGGAAGCCCTAATCCTATAAATGAAGAACACATGTGAAGGAGCACTTTCCTTGCATGTCATAAGCTTGAAGGCCTAAAAGATAAAATGTCTTAATCCTAGAGGAAGCCCGAACATTGTCCAAAACATAATATCCTAAAGGCTTCCATGAATAAAATAATAAATACAGTACACAAAATATAATTTTATTCATGGGAAAATGACCTCATTTAAGGATGGAATTGGCATAGGCTCGTAGAAGACGTTTTCCACTTTCCAATGAGCCCTTACTCACCCTCTAACTCCTCTTAGACTGAGAGATGTTAATTCAGATTGTCATTGATGTCAATATGACTTTGACTGAGATGAAGACGACACACATGATGACATATATGGTGACATATGACAATGAAGAAGACCTTGCTGTCCATCACCTTCTGCACTAATTAATGACTAGTCACTTAATTTTTTTTTTTCACTACCTTAGAGGCAGCCTCTCAATATGATTCGTATACCATCTTTTAGAGCATAATTTTGCCTTTGCAATGAGCCATTACTTGCCCTGAAACTCCCAACGGTTTGTGAGATATTGAATTTTTAAGTTTAAGAAAATATATTTTTTATCTAGACGACCTACACTCATAGTTTCATGTCGGCCTCCCTCCATAAGATGTGACACTTCATTCCAGTCGAAAATCACTATAAATACCACTGAAACTTCATTTTCAAATCATCAATTTTGGACAAGATAAATTACAGAGACATACAACAGTTCACAACTCGTGAAGAAGGGATACCGAGAAGGATTTGAAGGGTTAAATCTGAAGGTTGGGTTATTCAAGACCTCGGTCAAGGAGAGTAGAGCTGTAGAGGATACCTAAAGTGTAGACCTGAGTTTCTAACTGAACAGAAATGAGGAAAATATTTGAGCTCGGACAGAACTCAGATTATTTGCTGGAGGATAAATCTAATCTCAGAACTCGGATCATTTGCTATACCAACTCGGGTTATTTGCTAGAGTGACAGAATTATAACACAGAACTCGGATCAGCTAAACCAACCCTCGGACCTGTGTTATAAACCAGTGTTAGGGCTCAGACTTGTGTTTTAGATTGTCCACATCACAGTCTCGGACCAGTGTTATTACAACAAGACCCTTAGTATATTCTCGATGGTGAATACCTTTCAGGATTTCAGACTGTCCCTTATGCATTGAAGCTTGGAACACCTATAGCCCTCAGATTTATTGATTGCTGCAATTACAACCTTGGACCAATAACTTGTGTGATGGTTTGCAATCTAGTTTTAGGGCACAGACCTATGGAAAGATAAGTGCAGTGATGAACAAGTAGACAGTGAAGAATTTTTGAATTGAAGTGCAATGGTGAACAAGTAGAGAATGAAGAATTTTGAAGTGATTAGATAGTAAAGAATTTTGGAATTAAAGTGCAGCGATGAATAAGTAGACAATGAAGAATTTTGAAGTGATCAGACAATGAAGAATTTTGGAAGTGATTAAACAATGAAGAATTATGTCAAGGATGTTCAAGTAAATACTATTCACATTCTCTATTAAAAGGGAGACAAAAGGATTGGTGTCCTTGGAGTAGGTGCTCCTAAACACAAGGTTGGTGCCTTGAGAAGATAGGGTCAAAGCCCTAGAGGTCGAAGCCCCATCAAAGTCCAAGTTGGTGCCTGTCTCATTAAAAGGGTTGGTGCCCTCGCTTATCTATTGTATACTATTATTAGAAAGGGGATTGAAATTTTGAATAATCCTTAATATTATCATTATACACCTCTTTGTCTTTAATTGTGAAGAATCTAACTGGCAATAATTAACAATTGAAAAGAAATACTTGTTCACCCCCCTCTCAGTATTTCCAACAATTGGTATCAGAGCCACCTTCTTCATTATCAGCCTAATAACTAGAAAAAGGATTCTTGGGCACAATGAAGAACATGGAAGTAACAGGAAAACTGCCTATCTTTGATGGAACAAATTTTAGTTTTTGGAAAAAGAGGATGTCCTACTATCTAATGTCTCTTGGCCTTGAAGTATGGCACTCTGTTTTGGATGGGTACAAAGCTCCTGCCGGTCTTCCAACAGATCAAGATGAAAGAAAAGCCTACATTGCTAATGCCAAAGCTTTAAATTCCATCACTAGTGGAACCACCGATTCCGAATTTACGAAAGTCATGAACTGTGACTCAGCCAAAGAAGTATGTGATAAATTGGTTTCTCTATATGATGGGGACTCCAAAGTTAAGAAGGCAAAGCTTCAAACCTATAGAAGACAATTCGAGAGACTGAAAATGGATGATGAAGAAGATATTGCATCGTACTTCTTCAGAGTAGCTGAAGTGGTTAACTCTCTTAAAGGACTAGGGGAAAATATTGAAGAAAGCACCATTGTTCAAAAAATCCTGAGATTGCTTCCTGACAGATTTGACTCCAAAGTAAGTGCCATAGAAGAGATGAAGGACCTAGATACTCTCAAGATCGATGAACTTCATGGAATTCTTATTGCCTATGAGATGAGGAAAGGGATCCCAAATTTCAAAGAAGCAACTTTCAAAGCCTCAAGATCTACAAGAGAAGGAAAAGGATGGAATTGCAACATCGATGAATCTGATATTGAAAACGAATTAGCTCAATTTGTACGAAGACTAAAAAGGGTATCTAAGCTAAAAGGTAAGTACCCTCTTATTTGTTTCAATTGTGGAAGAATAGGTCATTATGCTGCAAAATGTCCTCATAAACATGATAGTGATGATGAAAAGGACTCTAAAAGAATGATGTACAAAAAGAAAGGGTTTAATAAGAAGAACTTCTTCTCCAAACAAGATGAGTCTGATGAAGATGAATTTGTAGTCTTAAAAAGGAAATCAAGTAGAAATGTGCGTCATTACAAAGAAAGCGATGATGAATCAGATGAGGAAAGTAATTATGTTGGAAGCAAAGAAATGTTATTCATGGCATTTACAAATGATGATGACTCAGAACTAGAGATGAAAGAAACATAAATAGTTTGCTAATGAGTGCCATTGAAGAAAATGAGAATCTACAAAAGAAGATAATTTCTCTCAAAATAGGAAGAGAGGAAGCAAAAAGAAAGGAAGACTTCCTGAACATTAAGTTAAAAGAGAAGGATGATATCTGTGAAAAACGTGAAGCTGAAATAGTATCTCTAAGAAAGGAATTAGAACAAGTCAAAAGGAGTTGGCAAGGCTCTCTAGCTCTTGACAACATTCTTAATACTCAAAGACCTCAACATGACAAGTTTGGAATTGGTTTTAAAGGAGAATCATCAAGTACAAAGAATAATGCCAGAAGTTATGCTGATGTACTCTCTTGCCATCCAAAAGAAGAAGAGTCATCTTGTCAGAAAAAAAGTCCCATCTCAAAACCAAGAATTGAAGAAAGAGCAACTCCAAGGAAGAATGTTGGTTCAAGCTATGGATACTACAACAGGTATCAAACTATTTTTCTTGGGCATTGTTACAATTGTAAAAACTTTGGGCATCAAGCTAAGCATTGCGAAGCTCATAAGAATGAAGCACCAAGATTGAATGATCAAACAAACCAACTGCGTGGCCCTAAAGAGCAAGGTCAAATCAAAACTTACAATTCCTTTGATCCTTTGGCTAAATTTGATCCGTCTTGCTCAGTATGTGATAATTATGATCATAATGAACAAAATTGCCCTCTCAAAAAGGAAAAAGCTAAAAACGTAAATCTCAAAACTGATAAATGTGGCTTAGCTCTATGTGTTCATAGTGAAGAAAATCATTGGTTAGTGGATAGTGGATGCTCAAGACATATGACAGGTGACAAAAAAAAGTTTATCTCATTGAACAAGAAAAATGGAAATGTATCCTTTGGAAGTGGATCCACTAAAATCACTAGAAAAGGAATTGCTACCCTTGTCAATGGACTAGGAAAGGCTCAAAATACCTTGCTGGTAGAAGGGCTCAAACACAATCTCTTAAGTGTCGGCCAGATTTGTGACCAAGGAAATAATGTTGTCTTTAGTACAAAAAATTGTGAAATAATAGACTCATCCTCGGGAGAACTTGTGGCAAAAGGGGTAAGAACACCCGATAATGTTTACATTCTCAGTAGAATCCAAGAAGATAGATGTTACTTAAATCAAATAGATGAAAGTTTGTTATGGCACAAGCGATTGGGGCATACAAGTTTTGATAACCTAGTCAGCATCAGCGAAATTAATGCAGTAAGGGACATTCCAAAAATGTGCAAACCAAATCAAGTTGTATGTGGCCCATGCCAACATGGAAAGAAAACCAGAACTAGCCACAAAACTAAGGAGTTCTCAACATCAAAACCTTTGGAAATCATTCATGCAGATTTGTGTGGGCCAACTAGAACTCCAGCTCTTCAAGGTGAAAGGTACTTTGCTCTATTTGTTGATGACTATACTAGAATGATGTGGAAATATTTCATAAAATATAAATCCGAAGCGTTTGAATGTTTTAAGAATCTTAAGGCTCTCATTGAGAATGAAAAATATTCTAAAATTAAATGTCTTAGAACGGATAGAGGCGGAGAATTCACCTCAAAAGAATTTGATGAATTTTGTAAAGAGCATGGAATCGAAAGAGAACTCTCTACTGCTAGGACACCCCAGCAAAATGGAGTAGTTGAAAGAAGGAACCGAACCATTCAAGAAAAGGCAAGGACAATGCTACTAGCTGCTGATTTGCAACGAAAATTTTGGAGAGAAGCAGTTGGGACCGCAGTTTATACCTTAAATCGAACTCAACTAAGACCAAATAATTAAAAGACTCCTTATGTTTTATGGAAAGGACGACCTGCTTCAGTAAAATATTTCAGGGTTTTTGGAAGAAATGCTTCATAAAAATATATGATGACTCACCAGGAAAATTTGATTCTAGAGTTGACGAAGGAATATTTCTTGGATACTTCACTAGGAGCAAAGCTTACAAATGTTACAACAATCATCTATGAAGAATATTGGAAAGCATTGATGTGAAGATTGATGAAGGCCTTTCAGAAAAGAGAATTGAAGATCATGAAGTTGAGCCTTTCTTTGAACAAAGTGAAGAAGAAGAACCTGAAAAAGAAGAGGAGAATGAAGAACCTCAAAGTGAACCTCAAAGTGAATCTTCACAAACTCCCTCCAAGATCAAGTTTGTTCAAAGATATCATCCGGAAGAACAGGTCATCCGAAATATAGATGAAGGAATTCAAACTCGAAGAAGGATGATAAGCACCCCAAGAAAAGATGATGTGGCTCTATTATCTTTAATAGAACCTGAAAATTTTTCTCAAGCTAGCAAAGATCCTTATTGGATAAAGGCCATGGAAGAAGAAATGTCTCAAATCGAAAAAAATGAGACTTGGGAACTCGTACCTCGCCCAAAAGATAAAAATATAATTGGAACAAAATGGGTATTCAAAAACAAGATGAATGAAGATGGACAAATCATTAGGAATAAAGCCAAACTTGTCTGCAAAGGATACTTGCAAATCGAAGGAATTGACTTCGAAGAAACCTTTGCACCAATAGCTCGAATGGAAGCCATAAGAATGTTTTTAGCATTTACTTGCTCAAAAGGATTCAAGGTTTATCAAATGGATGTAAAATCAACATTCCTGAATGGAGATCTCAAGGAAGAAGTTTACATGGAGCAACCAGAAGGATTTGATCTTGCTAAAGGAAAAGACTTTCTATGCAAACCAAAAAAGGTCTTGTATGGATTAAAACAAGCCCCTAGAGCATGGTATGCAAAGTTGGATCACTATTTGCAACAAGAGGGTTTCAAAAAGGGAGTGGCAGGTAGCAATCTCTACATGAAGATGGACAAGGAAAAACTTCTAATCACTCTTGTTTACGTTGATGATCTAATCTTTGCCAGCAATGATGAAGAAATGAGCCATGAATTTGCTCTAAATATGTCCAAAAAATTTGAGATGTCAATGATTGGTGAGTTGTCTTACTTTCTTGGGCTACAAATATCTCAAACCTCTGCAGGCATGTTTATATTTCAAGCAAAGTATCTTAAAGACATGCTCAAAAGATATGGTATGGAAGATTGTGCACCTATGAGCACACCGATGACCACAGATTGTAAATTAAGAAAAGATGATGATACCCTCTCATAGATGCAACTCTTTATAGGTCAATAATTGGAGCTCTCCTATACTTAACTGGTACAAGACCAGATATTATGCGAGCAGTAGGAATGGTAGCAAGATTTCAGCCAAGTCCTAAACAATCCCATTTAGCAGCTCTGAAAAGAATTCTCAGATATCTGAAAGGAACGACTGATTACGGTCTTTGGTATCCTAAGAGTTCAACTCTTATTGTGACAGTTTATTCTGATGCTGATTGGGTTGGAAGCGGGGATGATCGAAAAAGTACCAGTGGAAATGCATTCTTTATGGGAGATTGTCTTGTATCTTGGCTCAGCAAAAAGCAATCATCTATATCTCTTTCTACAGCTGAAGCCGAATATATAGCCGTTGTTGATTGTTGTACACAAATTCTATGGATGAAGGAAGCCTTGAAGGATGTCAACATAGAAACTAAGCAACTAATTACTATTTTTTGTGACAATACTAGCGCCATTAGTCTTTCGAAGAATCCGGTAATGCACTCAAGGACCAAACATATTCCAATCAAATACCACTTTCTCTGTGAACAAGTTGCTGAACACAATATCAGGTTGGAATACGTCAATACAAAAGAGCAAATTGCGGATATCTTTACAAAACCCTTCCACGAGAAGCATTTGAGTATCTTCTCCAAAAGATGGGAGTTATTGCTCTGGCATCACATCAAATTGCGCAGCATGTTAGGAGTACAGTATGTTAGGGGGAGCAGCTTGACAGGGGGAGTACTTGGGCACCCCGTCTGCCATTGATGACAAAGGGGGAGAGAATGTTGGAAGGGCAAGAATATTGCCATCAATGACAAAGGGGGAGATTGTTAATTCAGATTGACATTGATGTCAATATGACTTTGACTGAGATGAAGATGGCACACATGATGACATATATGGTGACATTAGATTTGGTGACATATGATAATGAAGAAGCCCTTGCTGTCCATCACCTTCTGCACTAATTAATGACCAGTCACTTAAAAAAATGTTTTTCACTACCTCAGAGGTAGCCTCTCAATATGATTCCTATACCATCTTTTAGAGCATAATTTTTCCTTTCCAATGAGCCATTACTTGCCCTGAAACCCCCAGCGGTTTGTGAGATATTGAATTTTTAAGTTTAAGAAAATATTTTTTTTTATCTAGCCGACCTACACTCACAGTTTCATGTCGGCCTCCCTCCATAAGACGTGACACTTCATTCCAGTCGAAAATCACTATAAATACGACTGAAACTTCATTTTCAAATCATCAATTTTGGAAAAGATAAATTACAGAGACATACAACAGTTCACAACTCGTGAACAAAGGACACCGAGAAGGATTTGAAGGGTTAAATCTGTAGGTTGGGTTATTCAAGACCTCGGTCAAGGAGAGCAGAGCTGTAGAGGATACCCGAAGTGTAGACCTGAGTTTCTAACTGAACAGAAATAAGGAAAATATTTGAGCTTGGACAGAACTCGGATTATTTGCTGGAGGATAAAGCTAATCTCAGAACTCGGATCATTTGCTATACCAAGTCGGGGTTATTTGCTAGAGTGACAGAATTATAACACAGAACTCGGATCAGCTAAACCAACCCTCAGACCAGTGTTATAACCTAGTGTTAGGGCTCGTACTTGTGTTTCAGATTGTCCACATCACAGTCTCGGACCAGTGTTATTACAACAAGACCCTCAGTATATTCTCGATGGTGAATACCTTTCAGGATTTCAGACTGTCCCTTATGCACTGAAGCTTGGAACACCTACAGCCCTTAGATTTATTGATTGTTGCAATTACAACCTTAGACCAATAACTTGTTTGATGGTTTGCAGTCTAGTTTTAGGGCACAGACCTGTGGAAAGATAAGTGCAATGATGAACAAGTAGACAGTGAAGAATTTTTGAATTGAAGTGCAGTGGTGAACAAGTAGAGAATGAAGAATTTTGAAGTGATTAGATAGTAAAGAATTTTAGAATTAAAGTGCAGTGATGAACAAGTAGACAGTGAAGAATTTTGAAGTGATCAGACAATGAAGAATTTTGGAAGTGATTAAACAATGAAGAATTATGTCAAGGATGTTCAAGTAAATACTATTCACATTCTCTATTAAAAGGGAGACAAAAGGATTGGTGTCCTTGGAGTAGGTGCTCCTAAACACAAGGTTGGTGCCCTGAGAAGATAGGGTCAAAGCCCTAGAGGTCGGAGCCTCATCAATGTCCAAGTTGGTGCTTGGCAACAGGTTGGTGCCTGTCTCATTAAAAGGGTTGGTGCCCTCACTCATCTATTGTATACTATTATTAAAAAGGGGATTGAAATTCTTATTAATCTTTAATATTATCATTATACACCTCTCTGTCTTTAATTGTGAAGAATCTAAATGCCAATAATTAACAATTGAAAAGAAATACTGATTCACCCCTCTCTTAGTATTTCCAACAAGAGAAAATGCTTTTACAAGTTGGAAAATAATAATTTCTGAACCTAGCCGACATGAGCTGACTTGCGCAAGTCGGCCTCACCTCCAAGGGACATGTCTCTTCGTTAAAGGTTCAAAACTTGTATAAATATAAGTTTAAACACCTCATTTCCAACATCCATATTCGGTGAAGAATTCGGAGAAGGTGCATTGAAGCAGAAGGGAGGCCGAGGAGAATAAAAGAAGATTAAAGTTTGGGCACAATTCTTGTGTTAAGGGTCTTTCAAGCTCGGATCAAGGATGGTCACACCGTACAGCTCAAAGTCTTAGGCTTGGACAAAATCTTGTGGTGTCTCACTGCATTCTTCTCTGATTGTTTTCTAGTGAGGAGGCTCGGAACAATGACAGTTTTAACGCTTGAAGCCCCTGTGAGCAGACCTCGGATCTGAGGAGCTACAAGCCCTATCTTGGCCTTAAATCCCTGTCACCTGAACTCGGATCTGTGATTGGTAGCTCAGACTTTTGGAGGGCTCGAACAGTCACAAGTTTTAAGGGCTCAGTGCAGTGATTATAACCTCAGACAAGCATAAACCTTGAGTACAATCATCACTAATAGCTCAGATTGCAGAATCATCTATCTGTGGTAGCTTGGACTTTTGGAGGCTCAATTTAATAGCTCAGAACTGTTGGGATTAAGAATGGTCACAAGTTTAAGATTCAGACTGAAGGCATCAGATATAACTGTGGAGAATCAAAGACCTGTGATGATTGAAATCCTGTGAAAACTCGGACTACACCTGCATTACACCTGTAGAAGAAGTGCATACCCTCTGTTGTAGGCTCAGTTTTGTGGCTTGGATATCTTCTAGCTCAGACTTTGAAGATAAATCAGTTTGAGAAGCTCGAATTTCTCTTTACCTCGGACCTGAGACAGGTACAGTCACTGAATTCTTCTCGAATCTGTGGAGGGACATTTCTATGGATCTGTGGTGGCAGTCACTTGTGAAGGAAATATACCTCAGATAGACCTGTGGTAAACAAGACTCAGATCTGTGGTAAGCACAGTTGTGGAAGCTCTGATTTAGTCTTATGGAGGTTTAATCTATTAACCAATTGTGGCGCGTTGAGACCTGTATTGTGTAGCACATCATTGGCATGATTTGAAGGCAAGCTTAATATAATAAACTAGAAGAGCAAACCATTAAACATTGCCTTGAAGATACCTTAAAGCAGTTCATCTTGAAGTGTATTTGGAGCTGTCTTGGAAATATTCTTGTGCATATTTGTGAGAGCCTGCATTCCTTGAATCCTTGTGGTGGCATGTTGATTTGAAGTATCCCTTCTTTCGAGATAGTTTGAGACCTGTACTTGAAGATTAGTGGTGGTTTGTTGAAAGAATTTGCTGCAGACTTTTGAAGCTTTTAAGACATTCTTATAGATCACACTTGGAGCTTTGAAGAATTGTTGTGCAGGTCTGAAAGCAGCCTTTGAGCATTGGAACTTTGTAATCTCTGAAACAGTTATTGAAGACACCCTTGGAGAGTCCTTGGACAACATATTGAAGACACCTTGAGGGATTCTTGAAGATATTTGGAAGACTTGTAGAAGTTGATCTTGAAGGCATCCTTGGAGACCATGATGTATTTATGAAGCCCTCATAATGTGACCTTGGAGAAATTATTTGGGTAACATGAAGAGTTGTGGAGACACTTTCTAAGAAGACAAAGTTGTCATGGATGAGCTAAGTGTTTTGGAGATCGTTTGAGGACATTGTTGAAGGTGAAGAAATTGTCAGGGCCTATTGTAGAATATATTGGGAACGTTGAAGAACCATTGAATCCATATTGAAGAATTGAAGCCGCGGGTTGGAGCCATAGAGGATAGGAGTCCTCAAGAAGACTAGGTTGAAGCGTGTACCAACGATACAATTGGAGCCCTAGAGGTTGGTGCCTTATAGAGACAAGGTTGGATCCTTGGGAAAGATAGGGTTGGAGCCCTAGAGGATGGAGCCTCATGAAGTCCAAGTCGGTGCTTGGCAAAGTACAGGTTGGAGCTTGGTGTCTTCTTCTAGGGTTGGAGCCCTACGCATTATTGTATCTGATATATTGTAAAGAAGAGGATTGGAGTCCTCGTCATTTCTTATTAATAAATCATTTATTCTATATTGTTCATTTTGTGTTCTAATTATAAGTGATCTAAAAATCGGTTAAATGACAATTGTAAAAGAAATACTGATTCACCCCCCCTCTAAGTATTTCCGACAATTGGGATCAGAACCAATACCTTCACTCATAGCCTAACAACTAGAAAGTAGATCCTTAGAACACAAATGGCAAAGCTAAGGAAGAAATCGTCCAACCCTTCTAAAGATTTCTCTTCTTCAACCATGAAAACAAAATATAATCAAATTGGGAAAGCTCCATTGTTCAACGGAAACTTTGATATATGGAAGGCAAGAATGAAGAATTGATTAATGACTCAAGGTTTTGAAGTCTGGGAATTAGTGATCCCTGAAAACACGATGGAAGAAGAGTCCAAGGAATATAATAAAAGAGCGATAAAAGCAATCTTGAGTTGGCTACCATATCCTATAAAGGCCAAAGTGGAGAAATGTTCATCGACAAAAGATACATGGGACAAACTTCAAGATCTTCACTCAAAGGAGCATTAACTGTGACCTCTAATCATGAAGATGATGGAAAGAAAGAATAAAGTATAGAACCCGTAAAGGAAGCAGAAAACAAGAGTGAAGACATCAAGACCAAGGAGGACCTCCGAGGCGAAGATAATGAAGAAGATCTCAAAGAAGATCTTAAGGCAAAATTGTAGCTGCCCTAGAAGAGATAAGCAGTTTGAAAAAGGAAAATGAGGAGTTCAAGAAGCAACAACAATATGGTGACCATGACCTTGACAAGACAAGGAAGGAAGTTGACCTATTCAAGCTTCAAGTACAAGAAAGAGATAAGGAGCTCACCAAGCTTAAGGAGGAATTTCATGAAAACAAGAAAAGGCATCATGAAGAAGTCATGTCCATGGCAATTCAATTGGATAAAGCAAAGAGAAGAGAAGACACTTTGTCAAGCCATCTTGAACAAAGACACAAGGACTTGAACAAACTTGTAGGGAAAATTGGTTAATACAGGTAAGAGGTCTCCTCCCTTAAATCTCAACTAGAGGAAGCAAAGAAACACGCACAAGGAGCTGAAAAGGTGATGGAAGCTTTGGCACTCTTGGAAGGACAAGTCGATGAAGTAGAAAAGGAAAGAAATTCCATGACATGCTAACTAGAAGAAAAGGATGAAGATGTCACCAAATTAAAATCATAAATCACCTCACTTAAAGCCTAATCAAGTGAAGCAACGAGAATGAAGGAAGAAATGGTGAACCATCTAGCAAAGAAGGATGAAGAATTCAAGATGATAAAAGAAGAAATTAATCTCCTAAGAAAAGATTTTGATCATCTGAACAAGATTCTAAAGAGTTCTCAAATCCTAGATGACATCCTAAGTCATCGAAGATGTCCTCTTGATAAATCAGGTCTTGGTTATGCAGGTGAACCCTTAAATAGAAATGATGCAAACCCTAATGCTTTAAACAAGGATGTGGAGAAGCTTGGAAGAAATATTGATGCCCCAGTTCCAACAAAAGAAAAGAGAAGAGTCAAGATGACATTGGAAGAAACCCTACTCCAAGAAGATATGTTGATGATGTCAAGAATGCAAGAGGCAAACAATTTGAGTAAAGGATACCAAGACATAAGTCTTCATATAATCATCAGGTGCCACTCCAGTGGTCAACAATTGGTTTTTGTAGGGTAAATCTTGTCTTCTTTTTGTGCATCGTGATCACTACTCTTCTATCGTTCTTTATGGTTGAATTTCTGAAGTATAATGGCTGAATGATATATTGGAATATGTTAAAAGAAGATCTATATCAAAAGTAATTATCAAAATTTCAGAAATACTGTGTTAATCTCTGTTGCACTAGAAAAATCAATAGAACGGTATATTGTTTAGTTATATTTAGCTCCTAGAATTATTTTATTTCTTGATAAAGCTTACTAAACCTTAGTTATTTTCATATAGTCCACCCCTTGGGTTTCGCTAGTAGTTAACCTCGACGAAGGAGTTGAGATTTGAGTGGCAGTTGCTCAACTCGAAACATGACCCCAAGGCCACACCAAGCGGAGTTAAAGATTTTCTCCATGTTAACCCTGGGGTGGAGTTAGGCGGCAACACTCCCTCTTCACATCATTACATCAAAAATTTTACAACCCCAACATGTGGTAACATGCCATATTGATGATCTAGAGGCCCAAGGATGGACAAGCCTCTTGTTGTATGCTTTAAAGGTTCATCGCACATCATTTTGAGGGTTTTGAAGGTGTCTTCACAATGTTGCAATTCAGTTACAACATCATCTTAGGGATTGGTAAGACTCCCTGCCTAGGGTTTTGTAGGGAGGTTGTTTCTAACCCTTTAAATCCTTAATTACATTTTTGAAGTGTTTTAATTGCATATTATGAACTTTTGGAAGTGATTAAAGCTACCCTAAGTGTTGCAAAGGGTTTCATCTTGATTAGGGCATTGCCCATTCTTGACCCTAGGTGGATTGGACCCTCTTTTCATGTAAGTTTGGATGATATTGTTGTAGCTTATCTTTTAATTACTGTAAGAACCTTATCTTTCTAATTAACCATCATCTACAAAATACATAAGTGTAAAGCCCTTAATTTTCGAAATTTACAATTATTCACAAAATTCATACTACACCATTCAGAGTGGGATTTTTGAACAGAATATATATCGATTGATTAATTGATACTTACCTAGAACCGTGTTTGAAGATGTTCCTGATCCGCCATAGCTCCAGTTTCCGTTACCAAACCACCGTTTTCCTCCCAGCCTATATGAGGTCAACCTCTCCGGTCCCCAGATGCAGAAGACAAGTCTTCTGGCCTCCATGCCCAAAACTCCAATAACAATCGAGAGCATTCCATAACTCTGTTAGAACTCTCGAACTCACTGCGTATGTCCCATGCAGTTAGAACTCCTCTGACAGCATCCGGGTCAGTTTTCCCCTTCACTACCCATGCTCATCAAGTTTACCCCTCTTCTCCTTTTATACACAAACTCCATTCCGGATAATTATTAGAATATGATCTTTTAATAAATATCTTTGAAAAATATCTTAAAAATATTATATTTTAATAAATATCTCAGATTTATTAAAATATTATTATTTAATAAATATCTTGGTTTTATTAAAATAATATTATTTATTAAATATCTTAGATTTATTAAAATATTATTATTTATTAAATATTTTGGATTTATTAAAATAATATTATTTATTAAATATCTTAGATTTATTAAAATATCATCATTTATTTGCATAAGTCAATGCTTTTAATTTTCTTTGAACAAAGTATTAGTTTTCATTATATTATGGTGAGTTAGGGAGTTACTCAATACTTCCATAATTCACTCCTTACTCTACACCAAGTTTCTTTTCATAATTGCTTAGTGCAAGTACTAGTGCTGTACACGTGATACATGCATATGTAGCTATCATATGCAGGTCTCATATGCATGCTAATATCTCTATGTGCCATATAATTCGAGTTGGGTTGTTACATACACCCCCCCTTCGGAAAACTTCGTCCCGAAGTTAAGTTTTATGTCGTATATCATTAATTATATCAATGATTAGTATAATCATATAAGGTTGGTGTATCATAGATGAATTTTCGTTTAATGTGTGAGAATACTTTTATCATTTATGTTTTGATCATTTATTGGTTTACCAATTTAGTAGTCACGTCTTGCCCCAACAGTGTTCCCAAGCTATTCTAGAATCATCCTATCCTCTCTAATCTCTTCTGCTCCCATGCTATCCGACCTCTACAGGAATATGCCATGGCATTAGTTTTACTGATCCATCCATAAACCTAGGGGTGTCAGCGTCGATTACGTCGACCTGATTGACCAGTAGGCATCCGATAGTGATCATCACACGTCTAGGGGAGCGTGACTCGCACAGTTCTCCCATGACTCCAGGTATTGGAGGATAAACGGTGGGTAACACCTCCACCCCTCCTAGTAGGACCAGGGTCAAATCCCTATCAAGGAATCTTAGTGCATCTCAATTGTTCTTGGAGTTTTGTCATCACGCGGTCGGTTTGGTAACGATATTATCTGCAATTTAAAACACTTGTCCACAAATTATAACATATGTATCAATATGTTCAAAACAAATTGCTACCCATATAACAATTTCTACACATTCTAAAATAGGTCTGTAAATTCATTTTTACCCTGAATAGTCAAGTGAAATCACTCTTTTATTTCTATCTCATCATTTACGTTGATATGAAGATTATAGATACTATATCCACAACATAATTCCTAATTTATATTAGTATCCCTATACCAACAATGTTTAAGCAAAACTTTCTTCATATTGGCATCCATGTACCAGCAATGTTTAAGCAATTTAACATATTCTCACATGTCATAGTACAAAATGATAGTCTTAAGTATCCATCCAAGGCAAGATAAGATTACTCACAGTTATAAATGTCATATAGAATAATCGAACATGGATATACAAATAAGGAGGTAGTCACTATTTTCTATACTTTATTAACCGATTAATCCTTATAAAAGTCACAGGTTGAGGCTTTAAATCTAAATGGAGGGATGCTCCAACCTTTATGATTGCATATATAGAAACGAAATGAATCGAAACAAGAGCACAAAACACTCACTGTTTAGTCGAAGCATGATCTAATTTCTTGATAAAAGTTGATTAAGAACTCTGAAACACAAAACTACAAATGGATCCAACCAATCTTTTAATTCTTGTTATTTATTTGTCTTTTAAGTCTAATTATCTTTGATCTATAATCTAGATCCTAAGAGATAATAATAACATTAACTTCTTTATCATGTTATTTCAGCTCATCTTCAGCCAAAAATCTAGCAGTCAAGGAGTAGGGTTTTGCAGGACTAATCATTAGGGTTATGTTGGAGATGCAGGAAGAGTTAATTGACTACTCTAAAGATCCCTTAGTGAGAGGTTTATTTTCATAGAAGGAATTTGTCACTACTTGAAAATGCATTATTCACTTTGCATTATACTAGGTCCACTAAGAGTTTCATGTTTTCCAACAAGATGTCAATTGTTGACAACATATAATTTCCTCTTTTAATAAGAAATTCACAATTTACAAGATATGCATAGTCACATTATTAGTACGTTACAGTTTTGTTGTAGTCTCTTTACTTGCAAGTTTCATCATCTAGAGTCTTAACTCTAGCTAGGATATTACTAGTTTTACCATCATTCCTTAAACCATTGTTTCATTTTTATTTTATTGACTCATTTAATCCGAACACATAACACAACATTGATCTATCCTTTCCTTATTCCTCACATTAATCATTTCCTCATTAGTCCTTAGGTCTCATCTCATCACCAAATGTATCTTCTTTTCTAACAGTGTATAATTATTACCCTTAATATTTGTCTTTAACCATTTTCCCAGTTTATCGCTTGCTACTCTTAACAAATTAGGAGTGTTCACAACTCCTTATAGGTCATTGTTTTGTCCCTTACCAATCATGTTGCTCATATCCTTAAGACAATTCTTCTTGATAGAAAACATCCCTTCACTTTCTTATACCAGATATCCCGAATATTCCATGTCTACTTTAATTTGAAAAAGAACATATTATCAAATTGACTTTGTTTTCTCATCTCTAGTCATCATGGTTTTCTTTCCTTCTCTCTTAATGCATAAAATTATTACACTTGGAAAGGTTGTTACTATTCTCCAACTTGGGTAAGACCCTATAAATAAATTTAGTAACGTAGATATCAAATGTATTCTACTTATTATTTCAGGTTTTAAGGCATCACGGGATAGAATTCCCTAATCATTCTCCAGGATGTCCATAATCCATGGATATAGTTAGTCACTTAAAGAAAATTTTATAATGCGACTCTTCCATTATAGAGAGAAACTATTATAGATGTCGCCATGCACATAAATTATCCTCTAGTTGATCAATTTTATGATAGATTCACTCTTTAATCAAATGTCATTGACTTCTTATGTTGCTTTGTGAAACTTTCACTCACTCACCTTTGGTGCTATTCTGTCGATCTCAACATTTTAAATTGATTATGATAACTAACATTTATTATCATCATCAGAAGTTTGTCATTTCGTTCTTTTCTCGTCCTCCCTAGGTATTATATTGACTATATTATGGTAACAATGGAGATCAAACTTTGAAGTGTTCTATTGCACTCTCTTGGCAACTATATCGTCTTGTTCTAATAGTGTGTTTACTACCTTACAGGGTGGTTTCCTACCAGCTTAACATATGTTTTATCCATTTTGTCTTCGTTTGATGTGTAACTTTAGTGAACTATACTTGTACTCTCAATTTGATTACTCATGATTTCTCCCAACATTTCTTGAATAGTTAGAGTCCTCTTTCATTTATCATTTTACCTCAAACTAGCTTAGCCTTTTATGTGGTTGTAGCTTCATATCTAATGGTCTCGTCATAATGTCCATAGTCATGCTTTCATTACCATTCTTCCTTTCTTCAAGAGTTAACTTCTTTGGGGCAACTTTGCCAACTAATCTTTATATATTCCTACATAATTACCATGAATCATCTTATATAGTGTCATAATGTTCCTAACTTCTCTTTCCTAAACCACATCGTTTTTCTTTCCATGAAAATTCTATGTTGTCGTATTATTTCGTTTTGGACATCGATGTATCCTTACGGTTGTAAATGGCTAATTATTTGTTTTATCAATGATATAATGGTTGAATTTCAAAATGTCCAATTTAGTGAATATTCAGCTATATTAATTTAAACCTTCACTCTACTCCTTAAAGCACTTACACATATCCTTGGATAGTAATTAAAGTATTAACATAAGAAAACGGTATAAAAGATATTTGCATAAATTCATATCATCAATGGTTATAGCTATCAGTTAGTAAGATGTATACATGGAAATTTCAACGTCATTTGAAAAATGAAATGTTTCAATTGAATAAAAACAATTAGGATAGTTTCCATTCTAACATCCAAAAGTTTTCAGAAAAGTTTGATGTCTAAAGTGATGTTAATGTGCCTTGAATGTACTTCAAACTCTACTTGCATGATATACACAATCTTAAACTCCATTGTGGAAAAATTTGCAGCTGATATCCATGAGTTATCTTAACTCCTTTATCGGATGGAATGTAAAAGTAATGGATTAGGAATTAAGTGGGATTGAGCTTGATATATGTTTTCGACACATACATCAGCATTAAATATCCCATCTCTTCTAATAAATGCATCATCCTAGTACTTTCAACTTAGTCGAGCAAACTCCTAGATAAATTTTGCATTTCTCAACACCTAAATCTATGGACCGAAGTTCTCCTGAAGCCATTTCTACCTGTCTAAAATTGTTTTGCTTGTAAGCTGTCAGCCCACATCTAGTTAATGCATATGCGGAAATAAAACTATCAGTAACACCAGTATCAAATAAAATTTTAAGTTTTATTCTATTGATAGTACCTGGAGATTCCATAACAATGGACTGATGCACTCCTGATTATTGTTGAATACAGCGTGGATTCTATGAGTGCCTTGAGTATTTGATGATGGTTACCAAATTCTAACCATAGCCCTGATTCGAGGATTTAATCCATATACAAAACACTTGCCTTGACGTTCATTAATATCTAGATAAGGAACATCTTTTACCAGCTCCATAAACCTTATCTTATATTCTTCTACTTTTATTACTTTAGATTAAACACGGCCTCCCTGTCCTAAAGTAGGATGTTCTATGCGTAATATTCTTAAAATGCATGAATCTTCATAGACCATAATATTACTTTGTAATATTTGTCTTGAACATTTTCTAATCCTAAAGTAATAAATATTGGGAATAACAATTTGTGATATACATAATAACATTTTAAATTCTCACAAATTATTTTTAATCCACTCAACAATCATCTATTTACGCTTATATTTTACCGGAATAAAGTTTATTTTATATAATGGAGAGCCATTGAGCGTATATTTACTAACTGGAATATAACATATGATTCCCTTCACCTTATTTATTAATAAATCTATTAATAAATACATTAAAGTCCCTAATTACTTGATCTTCCCCTTTTCTTTTAGTTTCCAAACTCCCTCAAAGCAATTCCCTAATTGCAATGAACTGATCACTTCCTTTGCTACATAAGGTTCTGAAAGATTCAATTATAGAAAACTCAAAGTTGTGGATAACAAAGCAACAAATGAGGGAGAGAATTCTTCGGATTGATTATAATTCTAGGGTTCAAAACCTGGTACCTTGGTAATGTGCGATATTTCCCTAGTTCGACAGGGCTATTCTTTCTTCTTTGCAGTTCATAATGTCACACAAAATATAGGCGCCAAGACTTGTCTCTAAATGGCTACCAAAAATGTGTTTGATTCTTGCGTTTGGTAGCTAACTTACCTAGGAAAAGCTAGAATGAGAAATCATAGTGAGTGGCAACTTGTCTTCTTAGATATTTAAGTAATAATGTCAATTTTTCCTAGATCATCAACTGAAGACAAGGCAAATCAAAATTCAATTTAATATTTATTATAATTAAAATTTTTAATCTATTCAAAACATATATTTATAGTCCAAGGATCTTGAATACACTGCGATGAGGTGCTCTGTTTAAGGCACTCCTTGATGTGAAGTCATCGGTTCAAATTTCCACCCCGATCTAGATAATATATTGGACATGATGAAGATGTAGTCCCACCAAGCTTAAAATAAAATACATATTCATAAATCTCTTTTGTAATTTAGAATTTTAATATATTCAAAATATGAATACACATTCGTAAAGATACCTTATTCACTTTTCTTTTACAAAATAAAATTTATCTAATTATTATTATTATTATTATTTTTTTTTTGAAATATTTAATATATATAATATATATATGGTAAGATTCTTATTTATTATTTTTGTACATATTTAAATATTTTCCCAAAGAGATTAATTTTACTTCATTTTACGTGGTTGTCTTAATTGCTTTATTCCATTTATCTCATCTCATTTATTTATTTCTTTTTTTTTTACTAAAATGAAAATATTTAGTAAATAATTTAATTTAACTATTTTTTTTATATTATTTATTTATTTATTTTTATTTATTTAAGTTACATCTCTCATATGAATATGAATTTTAATTAATTAATTTTATTATATATATATATATATATATATTAACTAATTGCATCCATATTAAAATAAACACTTATTCACATGGTCCACTTCACATTTGAATAGCTAACATTTTTTTTTTTTTTTTTTTTTTTTTTTTTTTTAAATAACATGTTCCAACATATATTTGGATACCCCAGTATTTTTTTTAATACTTACCATAGGTAACCCTTAAAGTTTGAACTAAATCGAGATATTTCTATGAATAAGAAAAAGGCGTCTACAGGTTTAATAAAAATCAAAATGTCCCTTGCAAACACAAATTCCTCGATATCAAGAAACAATGGAACGACTGTGACAATACAAAGGTTATTGGCCACATAGCGCCAAAGACAACAAAACGCTAAATTTGTAAAATTAAAGTCTAAATTTTAGGGTACACAACCTCAGATCTACAGTTCTTCATTACTCTGTCCCTTCCTTTGCCTAAATGAAGTCCGCTAAATTAAGTGGAATTGTTCTTTGGAGACATATTGGCATAACTATTGTAAGTTATCTGCTTCCTTGCTCCACACCTCTAGCGGCCCCTCCATCCGAAATGGCAGAAGCAGTGCCTTCGCCGCCAAATTAGCGGACTTCATCAAATCCCCAAATGAATTCCCCTCCCATCAACACCCGTCTCCTTTACCTCCGGCTACCTCGAAGAAGTTAATTCATCGACAAATCTAGTAGGGAAATCTTTCTCACGCACTTGCACATCCATCTCGAAGCTCTGCATCTTGCCAATTTTAGCCCCCACAGTGTCTATTGTTGGACACCGCCACTTCCTGCGAATTCCAGTCTTACGTTGCCCTTGGGCATTGACGCAGCTATTAAGGTGAAATCCAGGGCCTCAATTGTTGTTCAAAAAGTATACTCCAGAAGCCCTCGTTGGCCTAGCCCCAGCAACTCTAAAATCCACTTTGCGTTGCGGATATCACCTGGATAACTCGCAAGAGTGAATTCAGAGAAGGGGTTGGGATTTGATCCGCAGTCGAGCTGTGTGTGAAATCGATGTGATTGTGAATGGAGAGTTTAAACTTAGAGTGGGTTTCTACTGTTGGAGTTGTCCAGATGCGGAATCTATTGTTTGAGGCTGTGCGAAATGCATACACGAAAAACAGTGGAGTAGCTCCTGGACTCATTCGAATGCATTTCCATGATTGTTTTGTCAGGGAAGTAAGGCCCATTACTCAATCCATCACATAATTTATCAACATTTTCTCCTCATGCCTATGCTAATACTTTATCATCTATTCCGCCCAATCTGTAACTAACTCAATGCAAACACAATTATAAGTAATATATATATATATATATATATATATATATATATATATATATATATATATATATAGTGCCTTAATGCTTGAAATGGCGTGCGGTTTCAAGGATGCGATGGGTCTGTTTTCATAGACTCCACTGCCAACAATACCGCAGAGAAGGATAGTCCAGCAAACAATCCAAGTCTTCGCGGATTTTATGTCATTGACGAAGCGAAATCAAGATTAGAGGAGGTCTGCCCAAATACTGTTTCTTGTGTCGACTTCCTCGCATCTATTGCTAGAGATAGCGCAAAGCTGGTAATTATATTATCTTCTCCGTTCACAATTTAGTATACCTACAAACTAATTAACTGCTACGCAATATTGAAAAGCCACTAATTTTTACATAAATGTTGGCAGGCATCTCCATATGGATATGGTCTTAGTTGGGGTGTTCCCGCTGGACGGAGGGATGGAAGAATTTCACAAGCTTCAGATATAGCGGGGAGCCTACCTCCCCCATTTTTCAATGTAATGCAACTAACCCAAATCTTTGCAGCCAAAGGTTTCTCACAGGAAGAGATGGTCATACTCTCCGGTGTCCACCTTACTATTTTAAATACCAGATATACTTAGATATTCCATTATACCATCAAAATGATTATTTATCCAATATTTTCAGATATATTAACACCAGTGTAAGGACCATTTATAATTACGGATTCACAAGGCCTAAGAAATTCATTCATTCCCACATTCACTTAGAATTTAATTTCATAAATACACAGTATTCAGACACAGTATTCAAGCACAGAATGTAACATGGACTTACTTATTTCATAAAATTTTCATGCAACAGTCAAAATTACACAGCGAGTAGAGCCTATAAGGTTAAAAGGGTTTGAAACTTGGCTGTAATTTAGTTTAATAAGCGGATGCTGATGCAGATATACAGAAATCAGTTATCCTACTAGGGCCTGTAAGATCCCAAGGGTTCAAAAACTAGCTCTGATACCATGTGTAAGAACCTTAACTTTCTAATTAACCATCATCTACAAAATACATAAGTGTAAAGCCCTTAATTTTCGAATTTTACAATTATTCACAAAATTCATACTACACCATTCAGAGTGGGATTTTTGAACAGAATATATATCGATTGACTAATTGATACTTACCTGGAACCGTGTTTGAAGATGTTCCTGATCTGCCATAGGTCCAGCTTCTGTTACCAAACCGCCGTTTTCCTCCCAGCCTATCTAAGGTCAACCTCTCCGGTCCCCATATCCAGAAGACAAGTCTTCTAGCCCCCGTGCCCAAAACTCCAATAACAATCGAGAGCATTCCATAACTCTGTTAGAACTCTCAAACTGACTGCGTATGTCCCATGCAGTTAGAACTCCTCTGACAACATCCGGGTCAGTTTTCCCCTTCACTACCCATGCTCATCAAGTTTACCCCTCTTCTCCTTTTATACACAAACTCCATTCCTGATATTTATTAGAATATGATCTTTTAATAAATATCTTTGAAAAATATCTTAAAAATATTTTATTTTAATAAATATCTCAGATTTATTAAAATATTATTATTTAATAAATATCTTGGTTTTATTAAAATAATATTATTTATTAAATATCTTAGATTTATTAAAATAATATTATTTATTAAATATCTTGGATTTATTAAAATATTATTATTTATTAAATATCTTGGATTTCTTAAAATATCATCATTTATTTGCATAAGTCAATGCTTTTAATTTTCTTTGAACAAAGTATTAGTTTTCATTATATTATGGTGAGTTAGGGAGTTACTCAATACTTCAATAAGTCACTCCTTACTCTACACCGAGTTTCTTTTCATAATTGCTTAGTGCAAGTACTACTAGTGCCGTACACGTGATACATGCGTATGTAGCTATCATATGTAGGTCTCATATGCATGCTAATATCTCTATGTTCCATATAATTCGAGTTGGGTCGTTACACTTACATTATAGTTTCCAAGCTCAAACATCCAAGGATCCATCATTCTAGTGCATTTCCACACTTTTAGGTTGCTTCAAAGATACTCTAGATTTGGTATTTCTATGTTTTCTGGTTATTTTACAGTTTGGAAGTATAAGACAGCATCAAGCTTGTCCAAATCAAGCTACAAATGAAGTGGCTATCAAGGATAAGTCATATCACCTGGTCTTTGTACCTTTTCCTCACACTCAAGCATCAAAACTAACCATTTATTGTGTATTTTGAACAAGTTATGTATGCTGGTTTGTATTTTTTGTAGTTATCATTCATACACCAGACATAGCATTTTGTTTTAACTAGCTCCTAACCTTTACCATACTTGGTGTTTCTAGGCATTGGTATTTTAGGTTTGTTTGTGTAAAGTGTGTGTAGATTTGGATACCCCTCGTGGGCATTGTTGGAGTTGGCCTAAAGTGAGAGGAGATTGTGGTAGGTGATAGATGGTGCATTTCCTATGTGCTTACTGCTTAGCACCTTGATCGGACTTTGTTGAGGCTACTAATATGGGTGGTAATAGGTCTTTTGTAATTCCTACACACATTTTATGTTAAAAATATTCATTACAAGGATCTACATATATAGGGATCAGGTAGTAATCACAATGCAAACTAAGGTATTGCCAAGAGAACAATAAAAAAATACAAATTGAGAATGACAAGGGTAAATTCAAAGTCTTAGCAAAGGAAAATAATTGTAACTTGAAAAATCGTAATAAGGAGTTGATTGCATAGGTCAATGAGTTAAAAGTTGAGACCTAGTTTAATCACAAACTACAATAGGAAAATCATGATCTCCAGAAGAAATTTGACAAGAAATTATTGGAGAAAAATTAAGAAATTTCTCACTTAAAATATCATAGTCAAAATCTATTTACATAAATCTAGAAGTCAAAGATACAAAGTAGTGCGTTTAGAATATGGAACAAAAGATTCAAGGTATTAAAAAGAAATTATCAAAAAATGATGAAGGAAATTTCCACTTAAGGAACATTAATCAAAGGTTGCTTGAACAGATCAAAAGGTTAAAATATGAGACGCCAAAAAGTCAAGACCTTAAAAATAAAGTCAACAAGTTAGAAACTAATGAACTTGTACTCATAAAGTTTCATAATCAAAGCTTACACACACACTAAGAAGCTAAAGAATGATAAGAAGCCACTCTAGATCAAGTTCGAACAACTTACTAGGAAAGAAGTGTCAATTAATAAAGAAACAATGACCAAACCTATGGAACTAGAAAAATATTTAGACATAAAAACCAGAGTTGTGGAGAAAGGAACTAATACAAATCTAATCAATATCATGACTTAGAAAGATGCAAATCTAGTTGAACTCATGATATTTTTAGATGTTAATGTACAAACAATGGAAAATGCAAGTGCACACACTATTAGAATTTTAATGATCAACAGAATGACGCAAGGGTATAAAGAAGATATAGTAGCAAAAGTGAACTAAGAAAAATACTAGAAGCACGATAAGGAAAAATCATGCTACAATGATGCCTTATTGACATCTTAATCACAAGAGCCAGGACCTTGACCAACCAATAGATCAATGTGTTGAGAAATTGGGAGGATTGTAGATTAATTTAGATTTCTCTTTCTTTTATAATTGCTTATGAACTATGTTGGATTCTTAATAATTTTATTATGTTTCTTTCATCAGACAATTACCAAACTATAAACATGAAGATCACAAAAAAAACAACGAACACAAGATATAGGCTCCAAGCCAGGGCAAAACCCCTTCAAGGGAAAGCCTAGAAAAATTCTCTTCTTATAGAATTAGATCAAAATGAGATATCCAAGACCCATAACCACAAAAACATACCAGCCTTCTAGATGCCAAATCAAACCATCCTTCTTCATAGAAAATCCATCAACAAGAGACCAACAATAAATTTTCAACAAGAGATGTAATATGGCAAAACTTCCACAAATCAAACTTCAAGAGAAACTTTTCATCCTTCCTCTTCTTCTGTGATATTTCAGTTCAGATTGAGTGAATTGTGTCCAAATGAGCTCAAATCATCCTCTATTTATGCAGTCTAGAGGGGTGCGAAGAGACATGTCCTTTGGGGCTGGGCCGGCTTGAGAGGTAGGTTGACTTGGCATCTAGAGCATTTTTGACCCAAATTACAAATTTAAAAATTATTTTTCCTTTTTATTACAATAGGTCCATATTAGACTTTGACTCTTTGACTCAAGAAAAACCTAGAAGCATGAATAACATGCTTATCTAATAAAATAATAATAATACAAATTCTTTTTCTTTTACATGAAATATACAATGATATAAGTACAAATTTTTTTATGAAGACCGAACCTAGTTACATTTTCTAACACTCCCTCTTGACTAGGGAGGTATTCATAATTCTATAACCAGTACAAGGATACTTCTCAAATTGAAATATTCTCATAAGAGAATTGTATTGATAAGTCATCTTTTAAGCATAAACATCATAACTAGCATTTTCAAATATCAACATAGCAAGGCATCGACGTGACAAGCTCTAACTCTCCACAAGATTAGAGTACAATGCTGGGAGGCATACACATGGAGACCACCACAGCCTCTCAAGGCACATACCCCATCCAAATGTTCACCAGGTCTGCCCTTCTAGGACTATGCTTATCTTGGATTCCAAACCCTCAAAAATATCAATCCTCTTTGACCTCTGTTATCTTGGATACCCTATCAGATCCTCAAAGAGTGTTGGTCCTATTGTTGCTTAGATTGTACAGACACCGCGGCAACCGCTCAGGGCGGGGGCTGTCACTGTGATACAGCCCCCGCCCACTCTGTTCTAGCTGTCTCCCAACAACAATCTATTGGGGGTAGTGCCTATGGAATGAGGTCATGGAAAACAAGCTGAGAACCAACTTGTCTGGGAGACACAATTGAATGGCCTAACTACTTAGTGAAATTTTAGCAAGACTAATGGTTAGCTTAAATTCTATGTTGAGATTCGTGCCTGATGGAGTCGAAACTTCTTGCTTATTAGAAATTAAAACTAAGTAACTGGATGGACAAGTGCCGCTTATATGAATGACTAACCTATATGAGATGCAACTCCTAAAGATTAGGTGTGATGCAAGGATGTTGGTTAATTTTAGATTCAATGCCTAATCTAAGTTGAACTTGCCCCTTAACTGTTTGAGAAATAATATTCAGAGTAGGTTGTGGGATGGAAGCCAATGGGAAGCAGGAAACGACCTTATTAACGATACCTCCCCTTGTGTTCCAACCACTGTGGAAAAAGTCGGCAAAAAGTCCCAACCTTTTGAAAAAATCCCAAATTTTTCCCGGAGCCGACTTTATCGGCTGACTTTTTCATCCCTGAAAAAGTCGCGATTTTATCCTCGAAGTCCCGACTTTTTGCCGACTTTTTCGAAAAAATCTTGAGTGAGGTAGTTTCTTTAATAATTTTTTAATTTTTTTTGAAAAAATCAAGTTTTTTTCCAAAAATGAATATTTTTGTATTTTTTTAGTTTTGCCGACTTTTTCAAAAAACTCCCGACTTTATCGAGTATTTCAACTTTTGGACCCTTGCCGATTTAATCCCGACTTCGACTTTTTCCACATTGGTTCCAACCACCCAATGCCTCGAGATTGCAGACACTGTGGCTCTGATGATTGCAAGGTCACTGAGTTAACCGCTAAGAAGGTCTGAATCCCTCAAGCTAATTGGAAAAGGGTTGCCCTAAGAGTCTATCAACTAAGCTTATGCTTGGAGGTAAGTTATTATTGCAACTAACCTTAAGATGCATATGCAAGCTATATGAGTGAAATTTTCTTAGTTAGAGATTATCTTAAGTGTTTAAGTACTTTAAGTTATAATGCAATCCTAAAGACCAAAGTACTTGTCGATGATTTATGTGCAATCTCACAACCAAGAAAAGTGTTAGTCAACTTAGTGCCAAAAATAAACCAATCCACAAGATACTTAACCAATGATACAACTGAAAGAGCTTAGAGCACTTATCCACTAATGATTATCAACACAAGATGCCAATGATAATTACTCAAGATATTCTTATGCCAACACAAAATGCCAATTAGATGTTCAATAAGATGCCCAAATTAACTTCATTCATCAACAAGATTAGACTTAGATATTTGATTGTTTTCAAGTGCAAACTTAAACAATTCTTACAAGATAAGATAATAGTGTTAGATTTTTGACAACAAAAATTAGCAGTATTTCTTCAGAATTTTTAGCACTTATTAGTCTTATGACAGCAGTAAGAAAAACACTCTAGTTTTGAGAAACAACAAGCCTATGATAGTCACAGATGATCAACGAGATTCTCAACACTTGTCTATTATAAAACAATGAATTCTAGCCCACTTTAAGATGTAGTATTCAGAAAATTCCAGATCTGATCTATTTATTACAGCAGTAGGAAAAGATGTAATTAGTGAGCTATTAGTGCTTGAACAAGTGCCAAAAATTGCCCAAAACTTAGATATACCTTGCCAAACTGAAAAATATGATTTTCAAGCCCTTTTAGGTGTATTACTCAGAAAATTTCAGATCTGATATACTCATTTATGCAGTGAATTCCAGCAAGAAAAAGTTCATATCTAGGCTAGATGATGAGTGCCCAAGAGACCAAATGTTAGGAAAATTTAGATTTTGCATCTTAAGAGTATTTTGACCAACTTAATGTGATTTTAGAGCTTATATATCACTGTTATAATGATGAAATTACAGAAGTAGTAAAACAGTGAAAAACTAGGGTTTAGATAGCAAACCCTAGGTCCAAGGCCTTGAAGATCCCTTGGTCCAAATTTGCTAAAACTTTAGGATGAACTTGCCACTTGAAAATCAAACCTTTTTGAGGCCCAAAATCTGCAAAACCACCAAGTATTCGGTCCCAAAAATAAAAAAAATGGACAAAGGTCAAAATAGGGCAAACTAGGGCCAAATAGGGCCAACGCTAGGCCCAGTAGAGTGAGCGTTGAGGCTTAGAGGCTAAAGGAAGACAAATCAAGGGTCAAAAATGGCCAAAGAGGGGAAAATGAAGGGCAAAGAGGCGGGAAAAACCCTAACAAGCTAGACATTGGGGCTGGAGGGTAAATTTAGGGCCCTAGAGGGCTACGACTAGCTTAAAGGGCAACAGTTTGGGGAAAAGGAGGGAAACCGAGGTCTCTTAGGCCCACGACTAGGCATTTCAAGGCCTAAAGACCCTAACGCAGGGCCTAAAACAGGAGGCCGAGGCCCCTAGAGGGTAAGACCTACCCCAAAAGTCCTAAATGGGTGACGTAGAGGGAAAAAGTGTTGACGCAAGCCAAGAGGAGGAGGACGATGGCCTTGGCGGAGCTAGATCCGAGCCTGGGAGGGCTGAAACTTGAAAACCCAACTTCAAATTTTTTTTATTCCTTCAGATATGCAATTTTGCTAAGTTTCTTTAGTAGCTGACCCTGCAAAAATTTTTAGAGACCAAATCTTATCCTCAAGGGCCCTAGATCTAGCTCTATTCCTGCCTTTTCTTTTGACTTCACCTGCAAAAAACGGAGATAAAATACCCAAAAACCCCAAATATATACAAAATCTCAAAAACCCCAAAACCCCAAATATATGAGGGTTTTGAAATAAATTTTGCAAATAAATTTATGGAAAATTTCTTTTATAAATGGCTCAAAGCTCTTTAGATACCCAATGCACACTATAACTTTAATGAAGTTTAAACTTTAAATCAACCATATAAATATTTGGGATCCAAACAAAATCGATTCATGCCCATAGTTTGTGAACTTAGAGACCAAGGGTTGGGGAACTTGCAAACACTATATATATATATCTCAAGAAAATATGTTAATCATATGTCGGATCAAATCATCTAAGATTAGCCCAAAACTATCAATAGAATGACTTTATCCCCATCTAATATATATATATATATTTTTTATCAATTACTAGCACAATATAGGAAAGCCCGTATCCAACGCATACCACAAATCAACGAACACGGAACACCTTGAATTGCACCCCAAAGTCTTTATTATGATTCAAATAAAAGTTCTCAGAGGGACAATACTGTTACATCAATGCTTCAGGAACAAGTTTTTAGCCAGACATCAGATGTCTAGAGGCTCAATGAATTTCTAATTTATGCATAAATCCTCCAAGTGGAAGAATAACGATGAGTTTGCTTGATCCTCGTCAAAATAATCTTGGCCGTCGAAAAATACTTGATCATCTTTTAATTTTAGCTGTTGAATTTTTATTTTTGAGGAATTTCAAATTTATCATTTAATTCCATTTTTATTAGCTCAAAATTAATTATTTTGAGCTAATTTCCTCAAAAAATTGACTTTGACTTAACCACCAAGGTCCAAGGGTTCAATTTTTCTTGAAATATCCAATATTCTCTTGGTGGAGGACCTCCAAAAATTAATTTTTTTAAGACCCACAAATCTTTTCACTTAAAGACTTTAATTTTCCTATCAACTTAATTTTGACTCCAAATTAATTAATTTTTGGCTTAGGATTTATTTAATTATTTTGCTAGAAAAATTAATTAATTGGAATTTGAGGGGATTTAATATGTTTTCCAACCTCTAACATTTTAACCATGATGTCTAAGTATGAGAGACCATGCATTAAAATATTTTCTACATAAGATTTACAATTGAACCCTCAAAAGGGGAATACCCCTTCGACTTAGACCCTCAAAATACATACCCAATCTGCGACACAACATGATCTAGCAGACCAAGTGATTTGTAATAAAATAGTTTAGCCAACTAGCTTAAATTATTCCCAAACCACTTGTACATAAGACTCGACTAGAACACTAGGACTCACCTAAGACTTTGATGAAGAATTCCACCCTAGCTTTGGGGTGAGGTTGGAAGGAAAAAATCTGCCGACCATTCGTGTTCAGACAAATGAGTCAGTGAGATGAAAAACCTCCTAGGATAAAACTCTTGCCAAAATAATAGGCTTACCTAGGTTTCTACATACATTCATGGTCTTACTAGCATCATTTACATTACATAACTTGCATAATGGGTTTACAATGACACATATAAATGCTGAAAGATGATCTGATCACTTGAAAAATATTTGGCATGTCTGCTTCCTTGAGCTTTGACAAAAAGTGTGCAACAGGTCCATGGGACTACTTCCTATCTTGGATTCTCAATCCCCAGGGAGCACAAGTCCCAGCTGCTTATCCAATCATCCATTCTCCCTCCATGGCCTTCACTAGACATATGACTGTTAGTCTTGGCCTAGTGCATGACACATGTAGAAGAGTATACGATGTTCATCATCACTCCCTCTCAATTAGAGAGGTGATCTTCATTCCTTCTAGATCAGGGAATAGATTCTTATTCCTTCTCAAACATGAAGGAAATTTCTTACTCCCACTTAATCATGGAGACATCATCACAATCCTTAGCTGGTCTCATACTTCATCAATGCATTAGCTACTTGTTATTCCGTGGAGATCTTAGTGATAACTGCAAAGACTTCTATCTCACAATACATCACGTCTGAGCTTCGATCTTCTTTCACATTTCATCTTCATGACAGGGTTTCTTGACTCCTAGCAACATCATGTCATATCACATTTCAATTTTTCTGAATCTCGTTAATCATCATACAACTTCATCATCAACTGGTTCATATGTCTTCTTCAAGGAGCCAGTCTTCATCGCAGTTGCTTGCACATGTTTTGTTTCTTCATAATAGAATTTTGCCTCAAATTTTCAAGATCTATTCTTGTTCTCATGCTTGTTCGAGCCATCAGAAGTGCAGTACACACAATTCATGTGTTCCATGATCAAACCATGCAACTGTAGGTACAACGTCATTAAGAAAACTTTCCTTCCAACCTCTTCACATTCTATAGCAATATGTCCTACCAAGGAGCCAAGTCATATTCAAATATATCATCAATATCAAAGTGGCCAAATTATAATATCCTCTGGTCAGAGTGTCGTGTCAAATCTTGCTACTTGTTCCTTCTGAAATCAACATTCCTTCGCACGTTCTATCTTCATATTGCAACAAGGTTCGACTTCAGTTTTCAATCATCAAAGTGTTCCTAGAACCAACTCATCAACTGGAAGTTTCAATATCATCAGGGTTCCTACAACTCCCTCTTTCCATCATGTTCATTATTATCATGAAGTCATCATCAATCATGAGTTTTGCTTCACTTTGTTGTTCCATCCTTCTCATCTTGCTTCCACAAATTAAAAACCTTCAATATGTCCCTGCAATCATCAGCAAGTACAACCAAGCAAAATATACAAAGACAAAAGCATGATGTCAATTATGTTAATCTAGGGTTTCCATCGTTTCTTAGAAGTTGAACTTCCAGGGTTCTAATTACAAACCCTATATTTCTTGATCTAACCCTTATTGGGGTTTTTATGTTTAGCAGAAACATTTGCCATAGGGTTTTACCCAATTCAACCCTTACTATGGTTCTAAGACACCCTAGATTAGGGTTTTAGTAGTAAAGATCATGGTTTTGAAAATCGCGATTTTTTGAACAAAACGATATTATTGGCGATATTTTGGATTTGAAAAAATCGCCAAAAAATCGCGATTTTTTCGGTAAAAATCGTGGGCCCATCAAACAACAACCCTATAAGTTCAAAAATCGATTTTTTTTTTGTCTTTTTTGCAGCCCTCCCATTTCCTGACACACTCTGTTGGCAGTTAATGGTAATGTTAAATTCTTAAAGTAAAAGTGATATTTCTATCACTTTTACTTAAATTTTTAACATTACCATGAAATGACTCAGGATGTTTAAGAGTGGTTTCGACGTCATTGGATTTCATATGGAGAAACTAGAATTTTAGATTTCACTCAAAATTCAGCAGACTTAATGGTTTTCAGGGTTTCATGGTTTGGGGATTTGCATTGTTTCCATTTGATTCTATTATGTGTAAGGGTATGAGATTGGCATTTGATCAAGAGCATGAAGTCCGTTAAGAACCTTGATGTTGGTGGCATTGATTGTTGAACTTTGTTGATGTTGGTGGTATTGATTGTTGAACTCCCCTACCGTGGCCTTAACAAGAATGTACCCTTCACTCAAAGGAAAAAAACTGGTTAGGCATGTTATTCTTTTTCTACCGCATTTTAAGGTTGAGGAGATGAACCCTTCACTCAAACCAAAATCATTGGTTAGGGATGTTAAACTTTTTCAATTTCTATCATGTTATAAGGTTGAGCAATCCAAGTTTGAAGACTTTGAGCTAGATGATTTTTATTTATCTCTTGTTGATGATCCCATTTCTAGTAGCGATGAATCAATGATGAGTTTCATGAGGAGGAGGAGGAGGAGCAACAACAGGAGGAGGAGGTGACACCACCTACTCTTGCTACTGGTAGAGGACGTGGTCTGCCTCCTTTAGCTCCTGGTGCTTCAGGATCTGGAGCACAACAGAGTCCATTGCCAGCTCCGCCAGCTTCTTCGTCTAGAGGGAAAGCTGTTACATTTTCTTGCAAGAGGGGCAAAGGAAATCAGTAGTATAGGTTATTTGGTGCATTCCTTTGTATATAACATTATGACTTATGATATGAGATACATTATTATATTTTTTGTTGATATTTTGAGGTTGAGCTGAGACTCGGGACTTAGTATTTAGGACATGATTCACTATTATGTGTGATGTAGCACTAGACATGATATTACACATCTTATATGTTAGTTTTTTTTTTCATATTTATGTGTCAATGCATTTATTTTATGTTGTGGGTGCTTTAGATATTAAAAAAATTGAAAAAAAATGATTTTTTTTGTATGTGCCGATTTTTTCCCGATTTTTTCCGATTTTTACGTTTTTTTCCGATTTTTTCCCCTCGCCGATTTAATCTTGATCACGATTTTCAAAACATTGCTAAAGATCATTTAGTCCTTTAAACCCTAGATGACACTTCCCAAAAGCTAGGGTTTTTCTTAGAGGGAACAAATAGTTAGGGTTAGGGTTTCCACTCCTAGGGTTAATAACTTAATTCAATCTAGGGTTTAAAAACCCTAAATACCAAGATTCCTCAAGACTCCTTAGATTTTGCAAATCCCAGAAACCCTAGATTCTTAGGACATGCAAAATGTCAACTTCATAGTCATTTAGGCTATCATAAAAAGTTGCAAAGCCCTACAATCATATTGCAAAACCATAACATGCCTTACATGCAAAGAATATGCATTATATCTTCACTACTCTTCATGTATTGTAAATGATCATGATTTATATGTACCTCTGACTTCCATGATTATGGGAAGTTGCTTAAAAAAAAATTCAAACTTCATTTATTTTTCAAAGCAACATGCATCAACTTCATTTGAAAGGACAACTTCTTAGCTCGGGGACTAACCAATTCATTCATAGATCTTTAAAACTTCGGTATTCTGTCCATCATCTTCCTTTAAAGCTTCAAGTTTGTTTCATGGTGAAATTTATCTTCTTTTATATGTATAGACTGTTGAGAATTTGGAGGGTTGGAGATTAATACAAATTCTCTTCTTGATAATTACTTGTGAACTTATTTGTGCTAGTTATGTCTTCTCTTAGTTAATCTTTCATCAAGTCAATTATCGAAATGCACAAGACACAAAAGTTAGGCTCCTAGAGCCAAGGCAAAACCTCTCCCTCTTGGAGACAAAAACCCGCAAAGAATTCTTCTTATAGATCTTCAAATGACAAGTACCATGACCCAGACTTAGAACCTTGACCTATGAATGCCTCCAAGACCTTGTCTTTGTTTCTTTGATTGCCTCCAACACTTATCCTTCTCTTCTGCTCCAATTTGCACTTAATCTTATCTTCTTCACTTTGCATACATTTGTACCTTGTACACTGTTTTCAACTTTGCTTAAGTTTCAGGTTCTTTGCTTTGCTTAACCCTGTACAAGATCTTAGATAGCTACACTTATATCCTCTTGAAGAATCCGCATTTATAGACCTCAGAAATCACCTTTGAAATCTGCACTTCAAGATATATATGACCCTGATCACATCTTCAGAAATCTGTATTTATTACTTCAGGAAATTCGTAATATATGGCTCTTGAAATCTGCAGTATATGGCTCCTGAAATCCGCTATGTGTGGCTCCTGAAATCCGCAATATAGACTCCTAAAATCCACAGTTATATGGCTCCTGAAATTCGCAACATAGACTCCTAAAATCTGCAATATGGACTCCTGAAATCCACAATTATATGGCTCCTGAAATCCGCAATACAGACTCCTGAAATCCGCAATTTTTCTTGTTTTTCAATGCAGTTCAATAGGGTATTTATAATTGTTGCAGTCAGTTAATAAGACGACTTGCCAGCTGACTTGATTTTGTAATTTCTTCAACATTTCTTGGGGTATTTCTTCAACAACTTTGAAGGTTGACTTTACTATATCATGGAGCTTGTCTTTAACGATATACAAGGTGTTGGAGCATATGACAAAGACTAGATCTAATACTAAACTTAAACCTAATGGACATCAAGAAGAAGTCCTTCTACTTAATAAATCATGCTCATGAAATCCATGAAGCACATACAACAAAAATATATATATATCAATTTGACATCTTCTTTTACATAATTACATTTCTTTTTTTACATAATTACATAGTCAACATGAAGACTGACCTAGTTACACTTTTCAACACTCCCTCTTAACCAGAGAGGTATTCATAGAGGTACATGGTCACTTTCAAATTGAAGAATCTAATAAGAAGAATCAGATTGGTAATCACATCTGTATAGCATCATATCAACCAACATTGTCCTAGTGCAAGGCCTTGACTAACATCCCCATCTCTCAATGAGACAATGGGCTACAATGCTGGCGAGACACATGACTTATAGACACCATTGCCATTGTCTCTCCAAGGTACATACTCCACTCGGGTGTTCCCAAAGTATGACCTTCTTGGACTATTCTTCTCTTGGGTAGCTAGCCCTCAAAGAATATCCGTCGCCGACTACTCTTATCTTGAATGCCCTAATACATTCTCAAAGAGTATCGAATGCTAGATGATTACCCAATCCTGCATTCTGTCTTCCCAAGTGAATACCAGAATGATGTGTCTATCTCTTCCTCTCAACCAAGGAGGATCTATTCCACAAGTGAATGTACTCATTCCTATATAAGGAATGTACCTAAGATCATTCTTAGGAATTACCAAGTTTCTTCCAAGTAAGAAACTTATCATCAGGCTCCCTCTTAACCAGGGACCTCCAACAACAATGGTGAGACACCCAGCTGCTCATGAAGAATTCCTGTCCTCGATGTCATGGATTTTTATATTGAGGAATCTTCAACTTTTAGCTTCAAAGGGCACAGATCATCCTTCAGTTTCATCCCTGAGTCATGTTAGCTATCGGAAAGTGATTTATCATGCTTCCTTATCTGGTCCACTGTTATGCCATGCTGCTTTCCTTCGGATCATCTCCAAGGATCATACATCCTTTCTCATGATTAGCAGCCCTGCAAAAATTCATCCAGATAAACATATACATATGAATTTCAGAACAAAAGTTACCTTAGTGATGATCTTTCACCATGACATCTTCCTATAGGCATCGACATCCTTCACATAGATTGACACATCTCCTAATGATATGTTTTGCCAAGGGTCTTCTTCTTTACCAGACTTCTGTCAGAGTCTACATATCTTCCCAGGAGATCTCCTAGTAACATCTTCTTGGTCTCTGGATGATAACTGCCTCTTGACATGGTTGCATTTCATGATCTCTTCCTCTCTACACATTCTTCATTCCCAGGATCTTACAAATTTTCCAATTTCTTGTTTATGTACAACCACCTCATATTCTATGAGGACATATTATGTTGATCAATGCATCGAGGGATCTTCCTTCATAGATCATACTTCTAAATATGGAAGTCTATTACCTGCAACCATATGACATGACTTCACAACATCCAATATCAACATATATGTCTACATAACTCATACCTATTTCCCTGAGTCATCCTATAGCAATTTCTCTAGAATGAATAGCTTCATTCCTGCTCCATCAATATGTCATCACCTCTAGAATATTGTTTCCATGATGACCCTAGATCTTGATGACTACTTTACTTTAGTAATGTTATCAGAGAGGTTTTCCAGAGGCTGTTTCATCGAGAGTGTAATATCCCCAAGGGAAATAACCAGTAATAAACAGAAAATTGCCAGACAGATATAGAAAATACAATGCTAAACCAGATCACTGAACAATTGCACATAGGATTCCAGAAAACTGAGCCATTTTATTAATCTGAAAGTACATAGAGAGGAGTACAAGAAAACCAGAGTAAGTGCACCTATCCTTGCCCTAGGCAAGTAGAGACCCTCTCAGACAGAATAATGGCTGCAACAAGGACAGCGTCCTAGCTGCTCTGAAGACTGAAGACTGGAAAACAGCTGATCTCAACTCCAAAACCCTCACCAATGGAAAACGTTGTCTCTGCTAGTGACAACGCAGAAACAGATGAAGCACTAGGCACCAAAACCTCCAGACAGATAGATCAGCTACTGAATGCTAGGAAAACGCTGTTGAGCCCTCTCACACAAGCCTGCTCCTCAGATCAGCGTCCTACCTGGTGGATCTGCCTCCTGAATGCTCAGATCTGCTGGATCTGAAGCCTCCAATCGGATCTGCGTCCTATCCCTCCTGATCTGCGTCCTCCTAGATCAGATCTGCTACCAAACCTTCAGATCTATGCTGGATCTGACAATATCTCTTCAGATCTGCAGCCTCCAAGGCTGGATCTGATGTTATCTCTTCAGATCTAGGCTAGATCTGCCAATATCTCCTCAGATCTGCAATCTCCCAAGCTGGATCTAGTGCTATACCTTCAGATCTGCAACATACAAAACTAGATCTGCAAATATCTGCTCAGATCTACCCACTCCAAGGCTGGATCTATCAATGGCCTTCAGATCTGCATCCTCCTCTTCAGAACTGGACAGCGTCCTCACTCCCAAAGTTGATCTGCGTCCTTCCTCCCCCTGGACAGCGTTTTCTCTGCCCAGATCTGGACTGCGTCCTCCCTGGGACAGCGTCCTCACTTACCCAGGCTGATCAGCGTCCTCTCTCCTGCAGAAACAACGTCCTTCCTCTCCTGAACTGCGCAGCCACAAGAGGGCTTCTTCCTCTCCAGATCTGCACCAGAAACTGCTGCTACTTTGCTGCTGGAACTGAAAAGTGTACTCAGAACAAAACCTTACTAGGGCGGGCACTCGAAGTCCCCTGAAGCTAAGGGTGGAACCAGAAATAACCTTACCAGGGCAGGCACTCGAAGTCCCCCGAGGCTAAGGGTGAGATCTCCGACCGGAGACACTCGTGCACTAAACAGTGCTGCAGACCGACTAAACAACCGGCGTGCTGAAGCAGACATAAGTCTAGCTATCAATAATAATCTCAAATCATGAATGCCAAATGAAGTGGAAACCCCTCCTTTTATAATGCTAAACTCCCTCCAAAACTTAACTGCGTCCTTCACCTTGCAGTTACTCTTGGGTCAGCGTGAGGCCTCCCCTCATATACGTGTGGACCCCCAAGGCCCCCTCTTTAAGTTATAACGTTAATCAACTAGGAAAACAATTTATTTTATAAAGTGAGGTGACTAAAGTGAGGTGACCCCTCTTATTTCTCACTTTATTTATTATTTCCAACTAAAGCGGCAAAATTAAACAAAAAATGAAATATTCCAATTAGCAAGGCTAATTGGGAATATTACAGTCTCCCCCGGCAAAACGTTGCTTGTCCTCAAGCAACTGAAGTGATGGATGCTGTAAAGTCTGCTCACTCTCCCCGGTGGCATCCTCATCCGGCAAAAATGTCTTGTTCTCAAGCAACGCTGGAACAAGCCTACTCTCTAGCTGATGCTCCCTGCCGATACTGCAAAATGTGCCTGGGTCCCACTGAAACCTCTCTGTCTCCTGCATCACCCTGAGATGAAGGGATATCTCAATGCCAGGATCCCAAACTGGCCTCTCATGGTACCAGCCAATCAATAGTCCTCCCGGATCCCATCGCCACTGTGGCCAATAATCGCCCAAGTCCCATGACTCGGACTGCTCACTGCCTCTGGCTATGACTAAAGACCATGACTGCTGCTGCTCTGCATCTATGAATGTGTAAGTTGTCCCATTGACTGTGTACCAGCTCATCATCTCTCTCCACTCAAGGCATGAAGTGAGGAACATCTCTCTCATGTGGACCCTCCATCCCCCAGCAATCATCCAAACCAAATGAGCCACCTCCCGACAAGGCAACTCCTGAAAATCTCCTTCCACCTCAAGCTCCAGTAATGAAGGCGGGCTGAAAGTCTGATCTTGGGCTGCAAAATCATTGCCCTCCAATGGCAAAGTGAAGAACAATCCTCCAAGGAAGGTCCCTCCAACAACGAAGAACAAGTTGGCCCAAAACAATTCATCCATGAAGAATAGGACATGTGCTTCATGGATCATCCTAATGAGATGTTTGTTGAAGGTGTTACATGAGGATACATAATGCAAACAATCCCTCACAAGGATACAGCGCAGTCTCATCCACTGCAATCTCAGAAAATCATATGGCAAGCAATGTATAAGATCCATCACTAATGGGTAGTAAATGGCTGAATATGACAACAACAGAGGTCCAAACACTTGCCCCTGGCTGTACAATGGATGAATATCAATCTCATGGCCCATACCAAAAGAGAACACATATGTGGTGGCCATGCCTCCTCCCATGCTCCTATTAGTACATGTAGTGCAGAAAATACTCAAAGGCACATTCAGCTCATGTGTCTCTCTCATAATCAAGCCTCCCATACAAATCTGACCATATGCTGGAAGTAAGATGGTACATGGATCCATAAATGAGTCCTCCATAGTGTTTTGGCATTCTATGAAGAAGAATGAACCATGTGCTGCAAGAAGATAATCCTCCTTATGCTTGGAAACCCAAGTCAAGAAGAATATGCCATAGATGTCTCTATCATCATTACTCCTTGTAAGTGCAATGAATATGAAGTGATCCTGGGACCTATGGGTTATAGATCCACCATATCTCTGCTGCGCACACTTCATCCATAATGTTCTGCTCCAAGGTGACAACGCTGGGGGCTCATGAAAATAAGCTCCTGTCAATATAAGACCCTGTTCTTTGACGTGCTCCTTGTCAACGACTCCTCTAATACTGCTGCAACAAGCGTGGAATACTCCCCAAGATGGAAGTGCTTCCCCGTCATCATCAAAGATCAAGGAGATAGTGCCATCCCCTCTTCCTGCAACATCATGCAAGGTGTGAGAGCAAATCTGTCCTTGCTCTCCCAGAAACAAACCAAGCAACCAAACAATTTGCTGCCTTCCCATACTTCCATCATACAACTCATGTGATGAAGACATAACGAGTATCATAGCAACACCATGCATACATACTCTATGCTGCTCAATGATGCAAGTATCCAGCCATCTTTCCTCCACCCTCCGACTCTTAGGAAGAGTATTTGCCAAGAGATGGCCAAACTCTTTCAAGAGTAACCAGCACAGCCAAGCCTCCTGCTGCCTGGTAGCACAGATCTGCAAGTAACCTCCTAGCTCCTTGCTCATCATCCCCATCCACTCAATCACTTGTGGATGCCTCCTTCTCCTCATCCTGGTACTCCTCCCATGAGGGCTTCCATCCTCCCAAATCAACTTTCTGATTTTGCACTTCAGGGGATTTTGAAGTATAAACTTCTCGAGGATCAATGAGACCCTATCAAGAATCAAATAGGTGGTAGGCAAAAACCTCCCATCATGATGTGTATGGCTCAAGGGATGTCCAACACAAGCATGAGAGATGTTATCCATCCGAAGATGTCCTCCATCTTCTATCTGCTCTTGTGAGAAGGGAACCAAATCATTGTGTTCCATAGCCCGCTCCACAGAGTACCAACTCAAAATCTCTCTCCATCCAATCTCAACATATGGATGCTGTACCCTGTACAACTTTGATCGTCTCATACCGCTATCCAAGTCAACATATGAGATCTGACTAGGTGGCTCTGCCTCTCTCTCTCCAACGGGAAGAGATGACTCAACAACACCGCCAGTCCCATCCATGCATACCTGAAGGGGAATGATCTGACGCTCCAATGTGCCCTCTGGTTGTACCATCAGGGAATCCAGTTGTTCCCCAATGTGGACCAACTTGGCCGCCGGCTTGGCACAAGTCGCTCTCATACCCTCCAGCTCCTGGTCCTGCAACAAAATGGTCTCCCGTACTGACGCGGCCTTCTCTCTCAAAACTCGAAGGTCCGTCCGAAGCCGATGATACTGCTGTCTGCGACTATCATCCAATACCTCTGTACCTGCTAGTACCTCATCGAAGGTGGATACATCTCTTGACACCTCACCCATCTGTTGTGTGCTGCTACCACCCGAAGACTCGGACATGGCTCCAGTCATCACCTCAGTGGACGGCTCTACCGGGGTAGGCTCTATCTCCACTATGATATCAACCGGCACGGTCAAGGAGGTCTCCAATGATGGTGAGTCCTGTGTCACACTAGGTGTAACCTCAGGCTCCCTGCAATCCTGTGTGCCCTCATCCTCCAAGTGCGAGGTAACCACTTTAATGGTTTCCCTCTCCGATACTCGGTCACGCTGGAAAGAGGTATCCAACTTGTCCACTGTGCGCTGTAAGCCCCTATCATGTGAGTGTTGGTTCCCTCTGTGAGAGTTGTGAGGTCTATTATCACGCTGGAGCTGAACATAATCTCTACTAGCTGTGCGGTGGTAGTCTCCACCATGATGATGCCGGTGCCCCTGGTGTTGATCATGGAGTCTAATGCCATAACAGATCAAGATATATCTCTCGAAGGGGAGAGCATCCATGAATGCCTGTCCTAAAGCCTGATACTTTGCAAGAATGTCAGCCATCCGAGCTGGTTCTACCTCTCGCTGTACTGCTATTCCTGGGTCCTCTGGCAAGAATGTGGGCATAGTGGGACGTGTGGGTGTACACGATGCCATATGCCGAGTGGCATTATGATGAACGATCTGAAAACCCCTAGGGAGTTCTCTCTGACTGTCCTCTACGGCTGCGAGCCTCTGTGACACATCCTGCATGTGATGGATGAGTGCATCCAATTTCTCAGCTATGTTTGCCATCGGATTCCGCTGCTCTGTCTCCCTTACAGGCTCCACAGAAACTGCACGGCTGCTGCAAAACCATACCGCTGCTTAACTTTGACCTCCGATTTACCCATTGGAAACTACTCAGAAAATTCTAAGGATTTGGGAAGGTGATCCTTGTCCAAAACCCAGAAAAACCCAGAAAACGTTTTTCCTAATTCCAAACTTCAAAATTTGACCCTTTTTATTTTGGCCCTTTTTCCAACTGCGTTTCTGGTATTGCAACTGCTATTGCTCTGTGTGATCTCTTTTCTGATGTTATAGACAGTGAACGAGAATTGTCTCTTGACCACACCAATATCCCAGGGAAATAACCGGTAATAAACGAAGAATTGCCCAGACAGATATAGAAAATGCAATCATAAACGAGATCAACCGAGACAATTGCATAGGATTCAGAAAGCCAGGCCATTTTATTAATCGAAAGTACATAGAGAGAGTCTGAAAATCGAGTAAGTGCACTATCCTTGCCTAGGCAAAGTAGGGCCCTCTCGAAGACGGGAAAAATCATTGCAACAAGGACGAACACCAAGGCTATCCGGCGAAGACTAGAAAACGGTGATCTCAGCTCCAAAACCCTCACGATGGAAACGGCGTATACGCTGGTGACGGCGCGAGAAGCAGAATGAAGCACTAGGCACCAAAACCTCCAGACAGATAGATCAGCTACTGAATGCTAGGAAAACGCTGTTGAGCCCTCTCACACAAGCCTGCTCCTCAGATCAGCGTCCTACCTGGTGGATCTGCCTCCTGAATGCTCAGATCTGCTGGATCTGGAGCCTCCAATCAGATCTGCGTCCTACCCCTCCTGATCTGCGTCCTCCTAGATCAGATCTGCTACCAAACCTTCAGATCTATGCTGGATCTGACAATATCTCTTCAGATCTGCAGCCTCCAAGGCTGGATCTGATGTTATCTCTTCAGATCTAGGCTAGATCTGCCAATATCTCCTCAGATCTGCAATCTCCCATGCTGGATCTAGTGCTATACCTTCAGATCTGCAACATACAAAACTAGATCTGCAAATATCTGCTCAGATCTACCCTCTCCAAGGCTGGATCTATCAATGGCCTTCAGATCTGCATCCTCCTCTTCAGAACTGGACAGCGTCCTCACTCCCACAGCTGATCTGCGTCCTTCTTCCTCCTGGACATCGTTTTCTCTGCTCAGATCTGGACTGCGTCCTCCCTGGAACAGCGTCCTCACTCTTCCAGGCTGATCAGCGTCCTCTCTCCTCCTTGAACAGCGTCCTTCCTCCTCTGAACTGCGCAGCCACAAGAGGGCTTCTTCTCCTTCAAATCTGCACCCGAAACTGCTGCTACTTTGCTCCTGAAACTGAAAAGTGTACTCAGGACAGAACCTTACTAGGGCGGGCACTCGAAGTCCGGGCACTCGAAGTCCCCCGAAGCTAAGGGTGAAACCAGAAATAACCTTACCAGGGCAGGCACTCGAGGTCCCCCGAGGCTAAGGGTGAGATCTCCGACCGGAGACACTCGTGCACTAAACAGTGCTGCAGACCGACTAAACAACCGGCGTGCTGAAGCAGACAGAAGTCTAGCTATCAATAATAATCTCAAATCATGAATGATCCAAATGAGGTGAGAACCTCTCCTTTTATAATGCCAAACTCCCTCCAAAACTTAACTCTCCTTTGACCTGCGCAGTTTACCTTGGGTCAGCGTGAGGCCTCCCCTCATATACGTGTGGACCCCCAAGGCCCCCTCTTTACGTTATAACGTTAATCAACTAGGAAAACACTTTATTTTATAAAGTGAGGTGACTAAAGTGAGGTGACCCCTCTTATTTCTCACTTTATTTATTATTTCCAACTAAAGCGGCAAAATTAAACAAAAATGGAATATTCCAATTAGCAAGGCTAATTGGGAATATTACAGAGAGCTCCTTCCATGCTTCTATCGAGATGCTTCTTAATGTACATTGCTTCCTGTCATACTATTTTACAACCAATCATAGATCACTTAAAGAGAAAGATGATCTCAATCATAATAGAGATCTCTCGCTTCCTCCTTCTTAGATCTTTTAGCATCAGGTTCTTCTCTTTCATTAGTGACATGGGATTCTTCTTTTTTCCTCTTGTCCTTTCCATATTTAGGAAAATATCTTTTATAATGCCCAAGTTCATTACATCCAAAGCATCATATGTTGTCCATATTTCTTCTCTTATTCTGAGGGCCAAATTTTCCGAATCTTCCTTTCTTCCTATATGAGGTTGCAAAGGCATGATTCTCTTCACTTGGTCCTGTATCAGCTTTGGCTTTTAGTCTTGTTTCCTCTATTTTACATAGAGACCATAAATCATGGAATGGGGTGGCTTCTTTCTTCTCGTATAGACCAGAAGTGAAGTTTCCTCAATCCTTTGGTAGAGCGTTCAACACCACTGTAGTCATCTCAGTGTCAGACATCACTTCTCCTAGTTCCTGCAGTTGATCTCTTATTTCAGAAATCCTCATAAAGTATGAAGTGATTCCTTCTTCCCTTGATAACTTCATTTTGTATAGTTCTTGTCTTAGAGAGATTGCTTCTCTTGCAGTACTCACAGAGAATAGCTCCACCAATTTTTCATATATTTGTTTTGCAGTCTTTAGCTTTGATACATAGGGAATGAGAGAGTCTTTGATGGATTCTATGAGAATCCTCTGGGCTCTAATTTCTCCCTTCATGTACTTGGCATGGGTTGGAGCATCTTCTTTTGGGGGTTGAACAATAGATCCTTTGATATAGTCCATTACTTCGTCTTTAATTAAATTCAAGTCTGTTCTTTTCTTCCATGCATTAAAGTTTGATGACCCAACTAGCTTGTTCTTTCTTTATAGTAAGGCATCTTGACAGATAGGGTCATGAATACTTACTTGAGTGGATTGGCTTGCAGCTTCCTTGATGATGATTGAGAATGAAGTCAAGGGTTTCCTTTTTACAATGTTGGTGTACTTGAACCCTTGATTACAAAGAATGTCTTCAGAAATTGAGGTTCTCTTCAAAAAATGTCTTGAGTGCAAATCTTTGATGGCAAAGATTATTTTCTTGAATGAGTTTGATCTTTTGAGTGAGATAGGAGATCTCACTTGAAGTAGATAGATAGTCTTCCTTGAAAACTGATTTGACTTTCCAACCCAAACTTTGATCTTCGCTTCTTTGAGTGTCTTTGTTGACAAGCAGCCCTTGTGATCAACACCTTAGCTCTGAAACCATGTTGAGAATTTGGAGGGTTAGAGATTAATACAAACTCTCTTCTTGATAATTACTTGTGAACTTACTTGTGTTAGTTATGTCTTCTCTTAGTTAATCTTTCAACAAGTCAATTATCGAAATGCACAAGACACAAAAGTTAGGTTCTTAGAGCCAGGGCAAAACCTCTCCCTCTTGGAGAGGAAAACCCGCAAAGAATTCTTCTTATAGATCTTCAAATGACAAGTATCATGACCCAGACTTAGAACCTTGACCTATGAATGCCTCCAAGACCTTGTCTTTGTTTCATTGATTGCCTCCAACACTTATCCTTCTTTTCTGCTCCAATCTGCACTTAATCTTATCTTCTTCACTTTGCATACATTTGTACCTTGTACACTGTTTTCAACTTTGCTTAAGTTTCAGGGTCTTTGCTTTGCTTAACCCTGTACAAGGTCTTATATCGCTGCACTTATATCCTCTTGAAGAATCCGCATTTATAGACCTCAGAAATCACCTTTCAAATCTGCACTTCAGTATATATATGATCCTGATCACATCTTCAGAAATCTGTATTTATTACTTCAGGAAATTCGTAATATATGGCTCATGAAATCTGTATTTATTACTTCAGGAAGTTCGTAATATATGGCTCATGAAATCTGCAGTATATGGCTCTTGAAATCCACAATGTGTGACTCCTTAAATCCGCAGTTATATGGCTCCTGAAATCCGCAACACAGACTCCTGAAATCCATAATATAGACTCCTGAAATCCGCAATTATATGGCTCCTGAAATCCGCAATACAGACTCCTGAAATCCGCAATTCTAACTGAGAGTTATCAGCAAGTTTTCTTGTTTTTATGCACAGTTCAATAGGGTATTTATAGTTGTTGCAGTCAGTTAATAAGCTGACCTGCCAGCCGACTTGATTTTGTGATTTCTTCAACATTTCGTGGGGTATTTCTTCAGCAGCGTTGAAGGTTGACTTTACTATATCATGGAGCTTGTCTGTAACGATATACAAGGTCTTGGAGCATATGACAAAGACTAGATCTAATACTAAACTTAAACCTAATGGACATCAAGAAGAAGTCCTTCTACTTAATAAATCATGCTCATGAAATCCATGAAGCACATACAACAAAAATATATATATTAATTTGACTTCTTCTTTTACATAATTACATAATTACATAGTCAACATGAAGACTGACCTAGTTACACTTTTCAACATAGACAAGAAGTCTCTTGGCAGACTTTCCATGATTCATTGTCTTGCTGCGAAGATGAGAGCTTCAAGTTGTTGAACCTTAGTGTCATATTGAATTGCTATGTTTTTTCCATAGAGATGATGGCATTGAAGTTATAGAGTCAATTCTACTGTTGATGCTCTAGAAGCGATACATTGTATAGGTCGACTCCATCATTCTTCAGTATCAAAATGAATTGACTACATGATGTGATCAAACCTTAAGTATAGGTAGCAAGTTATGGGTAAAATGACTGCTTCATTAATAGGTCTGCCCTTCATACTTTATGCTTCAAAGATAATCTCGATCTCCTCCAAATGTTACAGGTCTATTCTTTAGGAGATGAATTTTTTGATGTATTTTCCCATCCTTTGATATAAATTATAGTCTTATTTTCATCGTGGATCATCATACAAGGTTACTGGTATGTCTTTCTGAATATAGTCATTCCTCTCTGATGTATAGACCGATGCCTCTAAGTCGTTGTCATAAAAATAACTGTTCATGTTACAAGTTCGAGCCTCACAGGAATAGCTATGCTGTTCATAGGTCAGCGTTTTACATAGTATTTATATATGTCAACTATATATAAATGTCGCTGCCAAGTCACTGTGATATGCTATTGCTTACAGAGAATTTTACCAAACATTGCCACTGTATATGAGTGATGCTCTCAGAACATAGGCAAGCGATAGATAACGTACGAACCATGCGATCATAGATTTGACCGATTGCAGCAAACCACTATTTTGTGCTATTGTAATGAGTTGCATTGTAAATGCATTCACAAATGCGTATTATTGTGAGTGAGAATTAGGGTATAGCAAGATCTGCATGTCAGACATCATACAATGAGATCTTGCAAGATCTTTACACATCAAGATTGATGTCGCTCAGAGTGTTACTGTGGAGCATTGCAACAAAAAATATGCAAGTGCAAGCCTCACATCGTGTGATGCTTTACAGAGAAGCAATGAACATTTATCAATATAATTCTGTCACAAACGAGCCACCATATTATAAATGTTTCATATGCTATCATCATCATTTCTTGAAGTCCAAACTACTGTAATACAAGTCTTTTAGTGTGAAACGAGTCCATAGAATCATAGTATATATATATGAAGCCACTTAGAGCAATCCACAAAGAGGTGATCAGGATCGATGTCACTCAGAGTACGCGAGTGTGAGCCTCACATCGTGCGATGCTTTACAGAGAAGCGATGAACTTCTATAAATATAATTTCGTCACAAATGAGCCACCATATTGTAAATGTATCATATGCAATCATTGTCATTTCTCATAGTCCTGGGTCCAAAGCACTATAATACGAGTCTTTTAGAGAGAAATGAGTCCATAGAGTCATGGTATATATATGAAGCCACTTAGAGCGATCCACAAAGAGGTCATCCGATCCTATTGTCACAGAAATGTGGATCTCCAAAATGCGTACCACCATTCTTCAAATTATGTTGAACAACCCACAGAACAAGCCAGGACATAAATTTGATATCACTAAAATGCTATACGATCATTAATACAAGCCATTATGTGTTGCGAGCCAAAGTTGCTAGTCACTGTACATTTTCAAGCCACAGTCAACTTAGATACAATGTCATTATGCAAAGGGAGCCCAAAACTGTAGGGATCCCAAAACTGTAGGATGCGTGTCATAGATTTCTGTAATGCGAGCTCAATAAGACAAATCATGCCCTAGAAAAAATCCGAGATAAGCCACAGGATACTTCATATTTCGATTTAAATGCTAACACAATGATCTTCAGGCCTCCTTAATCAAACTTTTCTTTGATCGCATGTTGAGAAATCGGGAGGCTTGTAGATTAATTTAGATTTCTCTTTCTTTGATAATTGCTTATGAAATGTATTGGCTTCTTATTAATTTTGTTATGTTTCTTTCATCAAACAATTACCAAAATATAAACATGAAGATCACAAGAAAAAACATTCGACATAAGATTTGGGCTCCAAGCCAGGGAAAAACCCCTTCAAGGGGAAAAACCGGAAAAATTCTCTTCTTATTGAATCAGATCAAAGTGAGATATCCAAGACCCATGACCACAGAAAAATACCAGCTTTCTAGATGCCAAGTCAAACCATCCTTCTTCACAGAAAATCCATCAGCAAGAGACCAGCAGCAGATTTTCAACAAGAGACGTAATATGGCAGAAATTCCACAAATCAAACTTCAAGACAAACTTTTCATCCTTCAGATTTCAGCCTTCCTCTTCTTCTGTGATATTTCAGATCAGATTGAGCAAATTGTGTGGGTCCAAATGAGCTCAAATCATCCTCTAATTATACTATCCAGAGGGGTGCGAATAGACATGTCCATTGGGGCTGGGCCGGGTTGGCATTTAGAGGGGTTTTTGACCCAAATTACATATTTAAAAATTCTTTTTCCTTTTTCTTTACAATAGGTCCAAATAGGACTTTGACTGTTTGACTCAAGAAAAACCTAGAAGCATGAAGAACATGCTTATCTAATAAAATAATAATAATAAACATTTTTTTTTTCTTTTACACGAAATATACAATGATAAAAGTACAATGATCTTTATGAAGACCGAACCTAGTTACATTTTCTAACACAAAGTTGTTCCAGAATCCAAACAATGACAATTGACCTATATTCTGAAGAATATTGATGCCAGTACAATTGGATGTCAAAGTAGAAGTCATTTTGGGAATCCCAATATAAGAGGTTCCTTCCAAGAGCCCTATAAGCACACAGTCACTCAGAATATCAATTTAGTGTGGTTAGATCCTCTTACAATTCAACGATTCTACTCGTCACTTAGAAGTTAGAAGATCATATCATCTTGTATCATCAACCATCAACATCAAAAGAATAGAGAATTATTAGATGACATTCTAAGCTAGAACAAGAGATAAGTCTTTCCATAAATATGCTTTGAGGACAAAACATTTCTAAATGAGAAGGTGATATAATGTACATAACATATAAATATAATATCAATTAAATAAATAAAGAAATAATAATTAATAGTAAATGAAAGGACACATCCTATCTAGGAGATACCATAATCAAAGGACATATCCCATCAATCTCGTCACCAGTCATAGTGTATATATATTGTCACAGAGGTCATTGTAAGCCATATCATTCATTCATAAAATCTTATTCAATTATATTTATTCATTGTCTTATATGGAATTCTGTTTATTGTCCTTTTTATGTTGGACTTTTCTGCAGTAAATGATCTTTTTTCCTTTCAGTCTCTAAAAATGTGATCTACTACAAGAAAATATCAAGATCTAAAACATAAAAATTCTGGAAAATGGTAAAATCAAGAATCCGAAAGTGCCTATTTGATTGTCGTCGTCATTCCATGCTGCCTCCAAAATCTGATAATAAATCTGATGCATGGGAAAACTGTTAGAAGTAGATCTGGAAAGCCACTAAAAATAGCACAACATGCACTGCCCTCATGGAATATTGATCTCTGGAAAATCTGCAAATGTTTATATATTGCAATTCTGGAACAATGTTGGGCTGGAATAGAGCTTTGCAACAGTGTACCTGTATGTCTAAGATAGGCACAAATTGTTGATACCAAATGAAAAGCTATGTAATATTGAGTCTACCCCATAGACTGTTGACAAACCATCTTTGGTAAATCGTGAACTCTATTGTATTGAGTTCACCACATATAATATCAACAAACATGTGTTGGAACTTGACACCAAAAGTTGTGCAGGAAAAATCTGGTGTAAACAAATATGATTATTTTTGGATTCTCTGGGGCATTTAGAATCTTGGTGTTAATGTAATCTGGTTCATATATTTCTTACACCCAGTGCCATTTTGTTATATTAACCATTATGATGTGATAACATGAGAAATGTTTGCATCTTTGGTGTCTGATGGTTTGGATTTACATGGCTGTACATAAAGATATATTTTTCAAATCAAAATTTGAATATTTAATGTATTTTTTTGTCAAATTGAATTTATGTGTGGGTTTTTTTACCAGTTTTGGTTTTTGGGGTTGACCAACTCAATCACTGGTGTGATTTTTATTACATTGGTGTAGAGTGAGTTGTCTTTTTTTGATTAATAGAAACAACTACAAACATCGACAATCTTATCCAAAAACTTTGGAAAATGGACAAAAAATTTTAGTGGTTTATGTCATTTGTTATGTACCTTTCCCTGTTTTTCTCCTTGTTAGCAGTAGAACATATTCCATAAACATGACTCCACATATTGGTGAACTTAGATAGGAATATCTTCTTTCATGCCCAGTTAAGAAAGAATCTACTTAAGCACATTACTTCTTATTATATATGATCAACTCTGGTTTTTAGATTCTTGTTAACAGTGTTTCCTTGCTTTGTATGCTCAATCCACTCATTTGTTGGTTACTTCGTAAAGCAAAAGTACTCGTAACACATATCTTACTAATTGGCATTCTATTCTGCATTCCATTTGCCTCACTACTCTTTTAATTGATATGCTCTATGTTTTGCAAGTTTCAATACCCTTGAATGTGTTATAATTTATATCACTCCCCAAATGATGCTTATTTTTATGTTTATGTCAAGTGATTGTATACCTTCACATCCTTATTTAATTGCAGGTAGCACTGAGGAGTATTGGAAGAGGCAGGATGCTGCACAAGTTATTGCTTTGGTTAGATATTCTTAAGAATTTTAGCTTATGCTATTGTTTTCTTTCTTCTCAGATCCATTATTGTGAATTAATCATCTGTGGATATTAAACTTGTCATGGTAAGAAATTCAGTGAAAGGAGGAACTTTAGTACGCCTTCTATTGAAGATACGATATTTTTTTCTTCTAATTCAAGGAAAAAGTTTCCCAAATTCAACATGCCAAGTAAGAGATCACTGTAAACACTCGGAATTGATGGAAATATTTATTTGGTGTTATGTATAGTATGGGAAATTGTTGCAGACATTCATAGAGTTGGATTTTAATTTGGAAATTTATTTATGGTAGGCTAATGTGCATACGGTATACAAGACAAAACACGCAACCAAGGAAATAATGGACATAAACCAAGACAATTCTTTCAAACTGGTGGATCAAACCTAGACAATTCTGTCATAGTCAACGCTGATCAAAGATGCAAAAACAGAAAGTTTAAGTTACCAGGAATCAGATCTGGATCCGGATCCACCAGTTTTTTGAAAAGCTAGGATCTAAATACGACAGGGAAACTACAAGTACAAACAATATAAATGTAGTTTTATAATTTTAAAAACAAACTATTTGTATAAAAATAATATAATTTATTATTATTATAAAAATAATATATATCTATGTTGCCAGGAAATGTGGGTTTAGGGATGGGGATGGCATTTTTTGAAACAGGGTGTGTGGGTTCGTCTAGGTATTTTTATATTAATATATATTATAATTTATATATCATATATAATACTATATTTTATAAATTATAAATTTAACGACACTAATATAGTAATTAGTAAATTACTAATAATTTATAAACTTTAAACTTTAGAGATTTAAACATGCACATCATTCAACATTCACATGTGACATTTGTCATTGAAATTTCAAAATTTCTAGTTTGATAATATCATGATTCATATATGATATAAGTGCAAATTGGAGCTCAGTTTACATACTAATAAGAAATTAGAATCATGATTCAAAATTTCGAAATATATGTGCATTGCCATACTAAATTCAAAATTTGCCTTGAAGGCATCTCCAAATGGCAAACTGTAAACATCACTTAGTAATAACTAGAGGGTGGTGACGGCGGTGAGGGCGGTGCCGTCGCTGTGGTGAGGGTGCTGTCAAAGAAAAGTTGCTTGTCAATGAATGCTGCCTGCGGATGAATGCCTGTGGTAAGTCTAGGCTGGGTATGTTATAATTCATGGGTAGGTAGGTATGTTTTAAGTTTAAGTTTTAATTTTATTTTTTTAAGTTTTAACTTTTATTAACTCTTAAGTTTTAAAATTTAATTGTAATTTGTATGTTTTAAAAAATAGTTCGATTTTTAATTTAATTTTAATATTTATTAAAATTTAATTAAAATTTTTAAATTTTAATCATTTAAAAAATATATATATATATTTGAGGAAATTATTCATGAAGGACCCGAAGAACCCGAAATTCGGGTTCTAAGTACCCAAACCATGGGTTCTCCGTACCCAATGGACCCAATTTTTTTTTTTCGAAGAACCCGGTTCTTCATAGAAGAACCCGGTGCGTTTGGTTTCTTCTGAGAAGAACCCGTACTTGAATCTGGGACTTAGGTGCAGGAACCCGGTGTGGGTTCGAGAACCCCACCCCCGGGTGTGGGAACCCATGCAACGTAGATATATATATATATATATATATATATATATATATATATATATATGTAATTACTATATCATTTATAAGTATTTAATCTTAATTATTTAGACAAGTTTACATTAATTATTTCTTATTATGCAAGTTACTTTATAAACCATGTCACTTTAACACATTACATTTATGATTTAACATGTTACTTTAATATTCCTTCGTATAAACTTTACTTTTTAAGTTTTGAATGGTTTATAAAGTTCACATATAATATAACTATGCCAAATGGCCATGGTTTATAAACATTACTTTTTATATATTTAAAAAACCATGTCGCTTTAACACTTGTTACATTTAATATGTTACTTTAATATTCCTTGGTATAAACTTTACTTTTTATGTTTTTGAATGGTTTATAATGTTCACTTTTAATATAACCATGCCAAATGGCCATGGTTTATCAACATTAATTTTTATATATTTAAAAATCTATGTTGAAGCCTAATTTTTGAACTCTACAAAACAAAACGACAAGAATTAAATGCTCGAACTCTCTCGATCCTTCAATTATGTAGGACATGTCGACCCGAAGGAAATACAGAGAGTGAGTTATTTAGGATTACACGATTCATCACGAGGAAATGCAGATATTGGCGGAAAGTTAAGGCCCAAAATGTTGATCCATTTGCCTACAATAGCGAGATGATGGGGATTCGATTTTCAGTTTTACATTAACTGTAACAGTTGAAAAAGCCTTTCTTGGCAGAGTAATCCATTTACCAGCGTGAAACCCAAAAAGTCATTGTCTTGTCTATCGTATAGTACACTAGTTGACGCAAGTAACACGTTTTTGTTGACCATGTCGTCCATACGAATCCTGGGCTGATCCCAATGGATCTGGATCCGAATCCTTATCCGATCCTGAGATCCGCGGATCCAGCACCTAGGCCTAATAGATCTGGTAACATAGCAAAAAGTCAACAGAGTCAATAGAAAACTCCTCTCTCTCCTTCGCTCATGTTAACTCAGGCCCTGCAATTTCAAATAAGATCAAACCAATAGAAGATGATTTGATGTGTGTGATGATGCCTCCAAGTGATGTGAAGCTTGGTCTACTTATATGTGGTTTAGGTTGACAAATTTCTCCTTTAGGCTGACTTGTACTTTTTGAGTTGACTTGGTCCAGCAACAAAAATAATATTTTTCCAAATGCAAATTATTTTTTTCCAAGGGCAAGTGGGGTCTCCTTTGGGTTTGCTAGGCTTCTTCAAGGATGGAATTGCTCCCTCAGTTGCCAATTTTCAGCAAGATATGCAGTGGTAATTTCATAAGCCAAACAATACCTCAAAGTATTGTAGGTGTTGTTCTAGTAGTTTATTGCCAAGTAGACTTATAAAATGAAGAACATATGCCCAAAATGACACATTCAAATGCTGGACTGATATATATAAAACCCAGAAATTATATTCAAGACTGATACAAAAGTGAGTAACAAAAGATTTGAGTATAAACCACCATCACATTGGCCCCACAACAATAGTACTGTGAATGAAATAAAGAGGAACCTGGTACTTGTCTCCATAAATGTATGCTTCAGCCCCTTTGATTAATTGATGATTAGTTTCAGCAGTGAGTTCCCTTGAAATATCACCCTTCAATTGCTACTGAAATCGATCCCTCTTCTCAACAAGTAACAGACTGGAACTCAAGCTGATATGAGGGAACAATACACGACTTAGCCCTTGTAATATTCCTAATTAGCACCGCTAATTGGAATATTTGATTTTTGTATAGTCTTGCCGCCTATAGTTAATTAATAAATAAAAGTGAGAAAAGGGGGGGCTAACTGACTTAAATAAAATAAAGTGTTTCCCTAGTAGATGCAACGTTATAACTTAAGGAGGAGCCTTGGGGGTCCACACCACGTATGAGAGGAGGCTCACGTAGCCTCTAGAAGCTTCTGCGCAGGCCCATGAGGAGCACGTGGGAGAGAGAGGGACCACGTAGGGTTTTGAGGAGGGCCAGCGTTATAAAAGGAGGGAAAGCTATCTCATTTGGGCATTATTGATATTTTTGATGATATTGAGCTAGACTTCTGTCTACTTGAGCACGCTGGCTGTTTAGTCGGTCTGCAGCACTGTTTAGTGCGACTGAGTGTCTCCGGTCGGAGATCTCACCCTTGGCCCCGGGGGACTTCGAGTGCCTGCTCGGGCAAGGTTTTTCTTCGGTCTTTAGCAGGAGATTTGCAGGTGTTTTGTTGGGAGTTTTGCTGAGGAGCTGAGCTTCATTGGGTGACTGCGCAGTCCTTGGAGGGAGGACGCAGTTTGAGTTGGAGCTGTTCAGTGGTAGAGATTTCTGCAGGAGATTCAGGCCTATTCCGATGTGGAGGTTCAGCGTTTATCATTTGGTGAGTTTCCTGAGGAGTTGTGGCCCCATTTCAGTCTATTTCAGTGGTGTCTGCGCTGGTCCTGGAGGGACAACGTTTTTCTAGGAGGAGGGTTTCTGGGGGTGATTTTCGGAGGTGGTCCGTTTTGTATATGGTTTCTGGGTTTTGTCCGGGGTGGTGAGTTCAGGTGGTCTGTCGATTTTCAGCTCATTCCGGCAAGGGGATCAGCCCCTAGCTTCAGTTCATTCCAGCAGCAGCAGTTTACGGCAGTTTCTTCCAGCAGCTGGGATGCAGTTTCTTGTAGCAGCCATTTCCTGTTTTTCTGAGAGGGTTCTTCACTTGCCTTGAGCAAGGATAGGTGCATTTATTTTGATTATCCATTGTATCTCATTATATTCTCGGATTAATAAAATGGCTTAGCATTTCCGGCATTTTTATGTGTATTTGCTTTATGTTCTATTTTCGGCATTTCCTATATTGTCGTATGCTTGTATTGCTGTCTATTTCCCTTTCGGGATATTACAGTGGTATCAGAGCATAATTCTGGCTCAGCCTGTGGTCTATGACTTCGGGAAAGAGATCATACAGAGGTTTGCTGGAATTTTGGAGATCAATAGCAGTGCAGTACCAAAAACGAAATTGGAAAAAGGGCCAAAATATAAAGGGTCAAATTGTGAAGGTTGGAATTAGAAGAAACGTTTTCTGGGTTTTTCTGGGTTTTGGGCAAGGATCACCTTCCCAAATTCCTGGAATTTTCTGAGTAGTTTTCAGTGGGTAAATCGGAGGTCGAAGTTAAGCAGCAGTATGGTTTTGCAGCAGCTGTGCAGTTTCTGAGGAGCCTGTAGACACACAACAGAAAGAGCCGATGGCAGGTGATGATGATGAGAGGAGATTTACAGAGGCGCTCCTCCAACACATGCAGGTGATGTCACAGAAACTCACTGCGTTGGAGGTTAGTTTTCAGATTGGTGAGGGATCAGGCACATCCCACCATTTGCCGGAGCATGATGCCACTCAGCATATGGCATCACATACACCCACACGTCCTACCATGCCCACTTTTCTAGATGAAGACATAGGGGCAGCAGCACAGCGAGAGCCGGAGCCGGGCCACATGGGTGACTATTTTGCAGAGTACCAGGCATACGGGCAGGAGTTCATGGAGGCTCTCTCGTTCAGAGACTTTGTTCAGCTCCAGCGTGATAGTAGACCTCACAACTTTCACAGAGGGAACAGGCGCTCACATGATGGGGGCTTACAACGCACAGTGGACAGATTCCATCTACCGACATTTGACGGGTCATCCAGGCGCTCAGAAAAAGCTTGGGTGGACAAGTTGGATACCCCTTTCCAGCTTGACCGAGTATAGGAGAGGGAAACCATTAAAATGGTTACCTCGCACTTGGAGGATGGGGGAACACAGGATTGCAGGGAGTCCGAGGTTACACCTAGTGTGACACAGGATTCACTCTCATTGGAGACCTCCTTGGCCGTGTCGATTGATGTGGTAGTGGAGAAGGTAGAGCCTACCCTAGTAGAGCCATCCATTGAGGTGATGACTGGAGTCGCGTCCGAGTCTTCGGGTGGTAGCAGCACACAGATGGGTGCAGTGTCAGGAGATGTATCCACCTTCGATGAGGCACTAGGAGATACAGAGGTATCGGATGATGGTCGCAGGCAGCGGTATCATCGGCTTCGGGCAGGCCTTCGAGTTTTGAAAGGGGAGGTCACATCAGTTCGGGAGGCCATTTTGTTGCAGGACATGGAGCTGGAGGGCATGAGAGTGGCTTGTGTTGAGTCAGCTACCAAGTTGGCCTGCATTGGGGAATGACTGGATTCCCTGATGGTACAACCAGGGGGCACATTGCAGCGTCAGATCATTCCCCTTCAGGCATGCCTGGACGGGACTAGCAGCATTGTTGGGTCACCTCTTCCCATTGGAGAGAGTGAGACGGAGCCACCTAGTCAGATCTCATATGTTGACTTGGATAACGGTATGAGACGATCAGAGTTGCACAGGATACGGCATCCGCATGTTGAGGTTGGATGGCGAGAGATTTTGAGTTGGTACCCGGTGGAGTGGGTTTTGGAGATAGTGGTGGACCCAGGTGTAGTTCAGCAAGAGTTCCTAGGTGTTGGGCATACAGGGACCCCAGATTGGCATTGGGATCCAGGTGGGATCACCTATCATTTCCCAGGCAGGTCAGTTGACTATGTCTTGGAAGATACAATTGGCGTAGTAGCAGAGCATGCGTATTCGCTAGGGGAGTGTTGGTCAGCTTCAGTGGCCAACCAATTTATGGGCAGACTCCCTAGGTTGTTTTGGTATGACACTCGTACACGGGATCACGGGGTGGTCAACATTCCTTGGCAGGAGTTTGTCGGAGGAAGTGGCATTGGCTGGCCACCAGATGGTGCCTTGTATGGGGCCAAGGATTCTTCACCTTTGTGTGGGGCACAGAGGATGCAGCAGAGCCGAGCAGTGGTGGTAACACTACTGACCCATAGGGAGATTCACTTCTCGGACCCCTCGAGGAGGATTTGCAGTGATGATCCATTTGTCGGCAGGTATAGTGATGCGACGGTGGACATGACGATACCGATTGGTGGTAGTCCGATATGTAGAGGCACAACTCTAGGACATCACATCCATGGATGTGTGGGAGCCTCTAGCAGTGATCAGTGGACTACCGGTGGACATGGAGCTACATGGTGGTGTACCGTAGTGTGTGGGACTGCATTGTGGAGTAGGAGTGCCCTACATCACATTGAGAGCACGCGGGGAGTGACAGATTCCTGGACACAGTCAGGGCACGAGACGGTACAGGGTGGTACAGCAGCAGCATGGGGTATCCAGCAGTATTCAGGGGTATGCCTTAGTGTGCAGTGGCATGTTGAGGAGTACATGGATGACCTGTGGCTTGCGAGGGCGTACGACGCGGCATAGCAGGGTCTTAGAGTATTGCATCCAGGGAGACTCATAGACAGGGACACTGGGCTTACCTTTGGGGGTATTTCACCCAGGATCGATGAGGAGACAGAGGAGCGATACTTGATGGTATTTGTGGGGACTCACACATCTGACACTCTTCTACATCACTCATGGGCACAACTGATTTTGTTGTTGTCCTTTGGCACTTTGGGCATGAGCAGCAGGGTCCGTGAGGCACACCCACGACATTTGGATGGCCCTCAGCACACTAGGCGAGAGACTTCTCAGCAGTGGCACTGGGTCAGTACGCTAGTTGACAGCCACAGTTTAGGGGATGAGATGATCCTCTGCAGTGGTGGCACATTAGTCATTGCTGAGCCTACGCTTGGGGAGCAGGTCATGAGGGAGACATGCATCATTTTTCCCTCAGGGCATGCTGAGATCATGCATGAGCAGAGGATATTGGGTTCAACAGAGGTAGCATCCCAGCATGCGTCTGGACTCCAGACATTGTATCGACACTTCATCGAGAGGGTGGATGGCATATTCAATGCAGATGAGGTGGCGGAGGTAGAACAGGAGGGCATTCCTTCTGTATGCCAGGGTGAGGACTCTCTTTCATATGAGTCCATAGGATCAATTGAGGTTGCTTCTGTGGAGCAAGAGCAGTCATGCAGGTATGATGACAGTAGATTGTAGCCGTATTACAGTGTGCAGGGTGAGCAGTCAGGGGATTGTATAGGAGATACTCGGGGTGATGAGTCACTTGTGACGCTTCAGCTAGAGCAGCACATGATGGAGCCTGAGTCAGCAGAGGTGGATACTATGGACATCAAGCATGACATTTCCTTGGGTGAGGTCCAGATGGGTGCCCACATTGAGCCTATGATGGATATGTGGCTAGCATTGGGGTCATCCTTTGAGGTGGAGCAGTCAGATGCACAGACACCGAGTACCGTTACAGCAGCTACAGATCCATATCCTCTGGAGATGTTGGAGGTAGATGTGATAGTTTGGCAGTGGGAGATGATTACGGGTTGGCGGCAACCTTCCAGGCATGTTCCACATGCAGTTGTTGTTGCTACATCAGATGCTTCCTCCAAGATGGACTGGCGAGAGATCATGAGTTGGTACCCTCTTGATGGTACGGTATTCTTCGTAGGGAGCACAGTGGAGCAGGGGCCCTTGGACATAGTAGATGTTACAGATCCCAGTCGGCAGGAGGGCACCAGTTGTCGTTACTTCAGGACTCCTTCCCAATTTCAGGAGAGTAGGATCAGCATGGGATTGAGTCATGACTGGGATTGGAGAGAGGTGATGAGTTGGTATGCAGTTGGAGGGGTAGCATATGTAGCTACAGGTACAACGCAGCAGGAGCCCAGGAGCATTGATGCTTATTGGTGGTCTTCACCTCTAAGAGCATTAGTCATAGCCAGAGGCAGTGCACGGTCCGAGCCGTGGGACTTGGGCGATTATTGGCCATGGTGGCGATGGGATCCGGGGGGATTATTGGTTGACTGGTACTGTGAGCGGCCAGTTTGGGATCCTGGCATTGAGATATCCCTTCGTATCAGGGTGATGCAGGAGACAAAGAAGTTTCAGTGGGACCCAGGCACATTTTGCAGTATCGGTGGGGAGCATCAGCTAGAGAGTAGGCTTGTTCAAGCGTTGCTTGAGGACAAGCAATTTTTGCCGGATGAGGATGCCACTGGGGAGAGCGAGCAGATTTTACAGCATCCATCACTTCAGTTGCTTGAGGACAAGCAACATTTTGCCGGGGGAGACTATAATATTCCTAATTAGCACCGCTAATTGGAATATTTGATTTTTGTATAGTTTTGCCGACTATAGTTTATTAATAAATAAAAGTGAGAAAGGGGGTCTAACTCACTTAAATAAAATAAAGTGTTTCCCTAGTAGAGGCAACGTTGTAACTTAAGGGGGAGCCTTGGGGGTCCACACCACACATGAGAGGAGGCTCGCGTAGCCTCTAGGAGCTTCTGCGCAGTCTTGTGAGGAGCACGTGGGAAAGAGAGGGACCACGTAGGGTTTTGAGGAGGGCCAGCGTTATAAAAGGAGGGAGAGCCATCTCATTTGGGCATTATTGATATTGTTGATGATATTGAGCTAGACTTCTGTCTACTTGAGCACGTTGGCTGTTTAGTCGGTCTGCAGCACTGTTTAGTGCCACTGAGTGTCTCCGGTCGGAGATCTCACCCTTGGCCCCGGGGGACTTCGAGTGCCTGCTCGGGCAAGGTTTTTCTTCAGTCTTTAGCAGGAGATTTGCAGGTGTTTTGTTTGGGAGTTTTGCTGAGGAGCCGAGCTTCATTGGGTGACTGCGCAGTCCTTGGAGGGAGGACGCAGTTTGAGTTGGAGCTGTTCAGTGGTAGAGATTTCTGCAGGAGATTCAGGCCTATTCCGGTGTGGAGGTTCAGCGTTTATCATTTGGTGAGTTTCCTGAGGAGTTGTGGCCCCATTTTCCTCAGCAGGTATTTCTGGGCGAGATCCGGCGCCGGTCCCTGGAGGGATATTGCTTTCAGAGGTGAGGGTTTCTGGGGTGTGACTTTCTTGAGGTGGTCCCAGCTGCATGGTTTCCGGGGTTTTGTCCGGTGGTGAGTCTTGTGTCCATTGCGAATTTCACTATTCCAAAAGGGGTATAACCCCTAGCTTCGCTCATTCCAAAGCAGGGGCAGCGAGAGCTTTATTTATAGCTTTTTCCAAGAATGGGATGCGCTTGTAGCAAACATTTCCTGTTTTTCTGAGAGGGTTCTTCACTTGCCTTGAGCAAGGATAGGTGCATTTATTCTGATTATCCATTGTATTTCATTATATTCTCAGATTAATAAAATGGCTTAGCATTTCCGGCATTTTTATGTGTATTTGCTTTATGTTCTATTTTCGGCATTTCCTATATTGTCGTATGCTTGTATTGCTGTCTATTTCCCTTTCGGGATATTACAGCCCTTGAGAACTCGTCCCATTTGACATCCTCATATCAGTCCACGAGCAACGAAATATCAGCGCACATATTTCAACAACATATATAGAGATCATCAACATTCAAGGTGAATTCGGCCTCCTTAGTTTCTGATTAAAACTCAGCCCCAATACTGAAGGAGATCGGCCCTCTCACGGCGCCCAAAATTCTGAAAATGCTCAATGGTAATTCAGCCTCTTGTTAACTGATTTAAACCCAGATTTAATGGTTAACAACATGTGTGAGATTAAACTGCTCCTGGTGCATGAATTCTGGAAATAACCCTGGTATTTTGGCCGAGTGAAAGGTATTGTGAAGCCCAACTCGGCTTCTGTGTGTTCTCTGGAAATGTGGCCTTGAGGAAACAATGCAAACTTCAGAAAATCAGTCTCTTGGTGGAACAATTCGGCCACTGCAAGGAAGGGTAATTCGGCCCTCTATATAGTCAATATGAGCAATACCATTTGGCCCCTTTAGATTATTTAGAAATTTGTCCTCCTGCAGTGACAAGTATCTGGAAAATGCTTGCAATCACACTCAGTTAGATCTTCACAATATACTCTGGAGGATAATCCAACTAGGGTGGCAATAATGTCCACCGAAGGAGAAATGCTAGCTAGGGTGGCAAGGGATTCACCAAAGCTAGGGTGAGGATTTTGCTTGAAACCCTTGATCTGAAACTCGCGCGAGTTTCTCTTCAATAACAATGAGAAATGGCTAGATAGAATGATTAGCAAATGATCCCCAACCTCCTTTTATGAGTTATCCCCAAGCTTCTGGACTCGTTTTTAATATTATTTTATTGGTGGGGGCCACATTCCACTAAGTGATTTTTTGCCACCCTTTTTAAGAAAATATTATTTGCTGCCATTTTATAATAAAATAATATTTGCTGCCCAAGTAATATTTGCCTCCCTTTTTCTAATAAAATATTTTCCCCTTTTTTATTAATATCATCAAAATTGGGCAAACTCCCTAGTAACTTCCACACTCAAAATATCAGGGACATTACATATAAATCTCACCAAAGGCTGCAAACAAGGAAGACCAAGATCAAAAGTGGGTTATGAGTTTGCTATTGTTCATTTATGGAGGTTGTTAGTGGTGTAGAAATTTCTTTTCCCAACTCCAGGTTTCAATTTCTCCTTATTTCACCCATAAAGTTAAATGCCCATTCCCATAGCCATACATTCAACAAGCTGGAAAAATAAATATTTTCTGAAAACACAAATTTCAGAAATTTCACAGTGCTGAAAATGTAGAAATAAAAACTCAGAAAAAATAAATCAGTGACACAGAATTTTGACATGTTGATTTTTGGTGAATTTACAACTCTTGAGGAAAACCAATTCGAAAGCTCTCTTTATTTCTGAATATGCTTTTACAGTGAACAACAAAACACAGTAAAAATTACAGCAAATACAAAACCCACTTATCTTGATTTCCATGTCAGCTTCCAACCTTGAAAATCGTGCCAACAACAAATAGAAAATTACAGGAATAAATACAACAATAAATACTGTACTTGTCGCCTATAAAAACGTGCCCAAATTCTGGCTGTATGGTATTGTATGGAACTGTATGGACAGTACAGTAGCCTGTTCCTCAATTTTCGTGCCTAGAAAAGCTGCCTTGAAAACCGTGCCCTTTGTTGTTGAATCTGCTCCTCGAAAAAAACACTGTACCTGCCTTGAAAAGCGTGCTAAATAGTGCTATATGGATTTTCTGTCTTGGTGAACGTGCCAATAAATGTTACTGTACAGAAATGCTGCCTTGAGAAATGTGCCCTCTTGCTGTACGGATTTTCTGTGTAGCTATTGCTGCTCTCCATTCGCTCAGAAATTTCTCTTTAGCTTTCTCTCCTCCTCTCTCAATCTGCTCATGAAAGAATGAATGACTTTTTCCTTCATTTTCCTCCTTTAACCTAACCCTAAGTGACTTTTGGGAAATCTCTAAATCCAATGGTTGAGATAGCTTTAGATCTAGGGCTGAGATTAAATGCTCATTTAAATCTCACTTTCTATTTTTTAATTCACCCTACTTTAATAAAGACCTACTTAGTTATTTATTTCCAAAGCTAAGTCACAAGACACGTCCTCCAGGGTCACGTGTCCCGTATTTCACGTGTCGGACACCAAATACGACCTAAAACGTGTCCAATACGTTTTTGGTCGTGTCCTCCAAAATTGAATACGTACCCTCCGTTTTGGCATTCGTGTCCTTGGATAGAATACTCGTGTCCTAGGTTTGGAATACTTGCCCTAACGTATTCCCCGCATTAGGACACGTTTTCCATGAGAAAATACAAAAATGACAAAAAATTCGTTAGTTTTTTGGCTATCAAAGGTATCAATTGGCTATCAACTGGCTCCGTCCTTGCTGCTGTAAAGGATGAGGAGACTATCCAACAAGCACATGGAGATTGGAAGATGGAAAATTTCAAATTTGTGTTCCAGCTGTAGGCAGACATCAAGCGAGAAGTTCTTCTTGGAGAACACTTCTTTTATTAATCTCAGGTTTTTAAATGTTATGTAAGGTAGTTTTGCTCTTATATCAGAATGTGAGGATCCAAACTAGTCTGTTTCATAGTTATATTTTCAAAACAATAATATCAGATCAGCTTTATTGGCACCATTTTTGAAATTTTAGGATTTATTGGAACACTGACTTCTGAAAGTCCCATTTTGTATGTATTATCATACTATACAGTGCAGCCTTAGAAACTTTTTAATGCAAATTTTAACCATTTCAGTCGAATTAATTTGAAAAAAATTAAATAAATAAACTAAAACTAAACAGAACCAGATCCTGTAGCCTCTGATTGATGATGCTTCTGGAGCCTACGACTAATCACCACCTACCTTGAATCAGATAAGCTAAATTTCATCTCATTCATGTGGGGACAAGGGACCAATTAAAAAGAGGAATAAATAAAATGGAAGCCATTATGAATAGAACAAACTGATAAATAGACAGACTCATTCTGCTCTCTAGAAGGAGTTCAAAATTCCTTCTTTTCCGTTTTAATGAGGCTGCAATCTCGACTCTCGATCTAGGGAAGTGTTGTTCCTTCTCCCTTGAAAGAGTGATGCCTTTCCTCGTTTTCTAGGTGTGTTGAATTATTTCATGTCTATAGCCTGTGATTAATGATTTTTCTCGAGCCTGCGACTAATGTCCACCTACCTTGTATCAGATAAGCTGAATTTCATCTCATTCATGTGTGGAAAAAGAAATCAACTCACAGAGAAATGATAAAAGTTGAAGCAGTGAAGCCATTGTGAAAAAAACGATTAGGCATGGGAATAGGGATGGGGTTATTTGAGTTAAATTTTAATGACTCATGAGTCATTGACTCATTGACTAATGACTATTGTTATAGCTTATGGTTTTAATGTGCTTGTAGCCTTGTAAGTTGTATAATTGTAATTTACTAATTTGTTAATATTAATTTATAAATTATTAATTTATATATATATATATATATATATATATATATATATATATATTTTTAAATATAAATAAAACGTGTCCCTCGTGTCCTGTTTTCGAGGTCACGGTGTCTCGTGTCGAATACTCGTATTTACGTGTCCTCCGTGTCTCGTGTCCTCGTGTCATGTGACTTAGTTCCAAAGTCATTTTTCACTTTTTAATTTCACATTGACTTTATTAAAGTCATTTTAAAATTAGACTTAGTAACTTTATCACTTAAAGTCACTTTTAAATTAGATTTGACTTTATAACTTTATAAAGTCACTTTAGGAGAAAGATTAAATTCTTTTGGACACTTTTCCCTAGGCCAAAGATCAAAGCCTTAGGGAACCACCTGTTCTCCAGTAACCAAATTTCAACAAGTGGTTAGTTTCTCTTGGACTCTGGAGGTACATTGGAGCTTATTGACATGGTTATCCACCTTGGAGGAGTTATTTGGCATAACAAATTCACTATTCTATTCATTGTTGACTGGTCATAAGAGTTGGTTACATTATTATGTTGTCTTCCTTGGAGATAAGAATATATATAGCATGATTTATTGTTTCTTCTTGGAGAAGAAAGTGGATCTCTACAACTAATTTCTCTTTTTAGTAGGAAAATTGTTGAGGATGTTTGAAATGTAATATCTTATTGTTATTCCTTGGAGAGCAAATGGATCTAGGAAAACAATCATTTGTTTATTGTAAGGAGGTAGAGCTCAACTGTATTTAAAGACCAGCAGAAATCTTAGAGCAAGATCTCCTTTAGGCTATGGTCTATCATTTTGTATTGGAGCTATTTAATGGATGAGTAAAGTACCTTGTGGGCGAGGATATTGTATAAATCTTAATGTTATCTCCGGTTGCTGGAATTATCTTGACATCTGTTAGTGGAGCATTGAATTTGGTAATGTCATTCCTTATTCTTTTGCATTTATCATTGGGGATGTTCTCTATGGATGCAAATTTCTCTATGCTTGTTTATGTGCACATATATCTCATTCTTGGGGTGTGGATGGAGGGAGTTAATATGCAAAATATTTGTAAGTGTTGGAGTTCATGTACTCTTAGGACCTCCTTGGTTAATTTGTCATCATCTAAGGCAGCAAACATGGGGCTCTTGTACAGCGATGAGGGGGCTCTTTTACAGAAATGACGTGGCTCTTGGTCCTTTATAATGGACATGCTATTTTGCCTCAGATTTGGGCCTTGATATGTTGCCACGGTGAATACTCTCTTCTTTGAAGTTTCTACCTTTACTTTGGTGAATAGCTCTCTCTCGAATAAAAAAATACCTCCATCATTTGATCTAGCAAGGTTGCCCCCACTAACATTTCTGTATGTGTTAGTTGTCGATGCATTGAGCTATCTCTTGGAGGTTGCTAGGATCCAAAGGACGATCATGGTATCTACTTCCTAGATGACTCAGAGATGCTGAATAATCAATTTGTTGATGACTTGCTCCTTCTAGTGCCACTTGGTAAAGAGTTGATGGACGATACAACTGTATAAGTGTTTTCTTGGATTGGTTAAGTAGAATTGGTGGCATCCTACATGTTAAGCAATTTGGAGTTGGAAACATCAGAATCAGTACTTTATCTAACTGCCAAGGTTCCAAGTACACGTTTTGAGTAGAAAAGGTAATTTTTTTGGAGAGGCTTTGCGATTTTGAAGCTCGATGTTGGAAGGATTAGATGGTATTAACTTGTGAGAAAAAACTCATTGCTTCTAACAAGATAGCAATTAAAGACATCCTTGAGTTGCTCCCTTTGGAGGACTTGTTCAATCTGATAATTGATATGCATGGTCCTTTCTGGAGAGATTGGGGCTTAGTGTTTGGTAAACAGATCCGACATTATGATTCCTGAAAGCTTTAAAACTTGCTTCACTAGAAGCATGTCTTGACATATGTTCTTAATGCTTTATTGAACTCTTCCTATCTTGAGGATATGTGGATGCACAAGCTATGGGCAGGACTTTTGATGGCAGGTTATCAAGCAAGGACTACCATCCAAGGCCCATTTGGCTAAGAGTCAGCTTATAGATGGACTTTTCCTAGTCTGTGATAAACTGGAGAGTCAAATACATCTTTTGGGACCGCCCACTTACTAGAGATTGCTGGCAGCACATTCAGGTTCAACTCTTAGTGTTCTTCCAGGGAAAGTTGGAGAGATTCAATGTTTGGAGACTCCAGGTATCTAGTGCACCTGGAGTTCTCAGGGATTTGGAATTACCCTCAATGTTATTGCATTGTTCACTCTCTAGAAGCTATAGATAAGCTAAGGTGTAAATTTGTTTTTTCTAATGAGATCAGTTCACATCAATCTTTCTGTTGTAACTAGTTGAAGGATATGTATGCAATTGTTGGCTAAAGGAGTTTTTCTATTCAAAGATGCTTAAGGAATCATGTGTGTTAGCTTTTTTTGATTTTATTTCTGCACTAGCCGTGTTGAGGAAGAGGATCTGATCATTGTATATACCCTTTCTTCTTCTTCTTCTTTTTATTTTATTTTATTTTATTTTTTAAATTCTGTAAATATAAGTTTATAACTGATATTTTAAAAAAAGGCCTTTACTTCAAATCTAATTCAAAAGATAACTTACCTCCTCAATTTTATTGTCTTTTATCAAATTAGGAACTTTGTTATCTGTCTATAATATTGTGGTCTAAGATATAAAAATAATTGTTCAAATACCTCATCATGCCTTTCATGTAGAATATCCAAAAAGTATATTGTTTTTGTCAGATCTTACTAACTTTTTTCATTGATGGATTTGCATTTGTAACAATAAGTTCTTTGTAATCAATATGTAGAATTTTTCTCCTTTTGCAGGTAGTATGGCAAGGCCTGGGACTAGATGGAGGCAATGGCGTGGGGAGTTGGACTGAGTAGGTCTTTAATGATTTGACTTTTCCTGTTTCAAAACTTATTCTAGCACTTAAGACTCTTAACCATTAATGTATCATGTGCATTCTCAGTTGGTGTTTCTTATCTAAAATATAAACATTAACCAGTCAGCTCAACCTATTGCTTGCTATGTAGACTTGAACTAGTCAGTCCTCTACATCTTCCATTTTAAATTCCTAGTGTTGTTAAGTACATCATTGGCATATATTTCCATGGATAAACCCAACATTATACAGTAACTGAATCTTGATCTATATTGGTATCTCTTGGATTGTTTTATTGAACTATTTTCATGCCATTGAAATTTGATACATCACTGACATGTTCTTAGTTATCGGTAGAAAAAAACACCACCTTAATTCTGCATTTGACATGGTTAGACTAACCACCATTGATTTTTATTTTGTTACAATACTAGTATTTTCCCAAAGGAAACCATTCACTTTTTCTAGTATTATGTGCTTTCCTTTCATGATAGAAATTGTGATGATTATAAGGGTCATGATTTGTAACTACATATAATAATGATTATAATAACAAGCATGTGGATGTAATATGCAGAAGTATATTACTATATAATTATTACCTAGGATTACACGCCGCTCTCCCGCACCCACATAATACTATGCAGTCGATCTAACTTCCAATAGTCACCTACTTTTATGATGATTTACCCTTTCAAACACTTTATACTATCACATTCCAACTTTCAGTGTCATTATTGTAACCTTTTGATGAGACTTAGTGTAGTAAGTGCAACAAACATACAGATTTTTGCTAGCGCATGTAGTGTGAGTGTTGCAAAAGTCCCCATAAAATTGCAATGAAATCGGAAACTCGTGAGTTTTTCAGAGTGTCGATTTTAATGACTATTTTTTTGACTTGAAAATCTCCCTATTTTATAATAAAAGTTGTCATTTTTTCCCGAGTTGTTGGAAAAAATCGCAGGCTGTTGTTGGGGTGAGTTAAATTAGCTTTTGAAATTTCTTGGATTATTTTGCATGCACAACAACGTGTTTCGAGCTCAGAGGAGAAGAAAAGGGTTTCTAGACACGAAAGAAGAGGAGGAATATTTTTTTTGACTGGTGATCGATTTTTCTCCACTATTCAACGAGTTTTCTCCAACATTCACGGACTTGCAGGTATAGGAAACGATTCACACCTTTTTTTCTTGTTTTTTTTTTCTAGTATATATGGGGGCTTCAATCATCCTTGGAAGACGATAGCTAGCCATTGTAGACATATACATTGGCTGCATATCTAGGAGTATGAGAATCTCCCATGGGACCTGTTGACCACACTTTGTCAACGACCCCACAGCAGTACACCCCCATTTTTTCAAATGGGACTTGTCATGTTTGAGGTTCATGTCATCCAGATTTCATCGACAGACGACATTTTGTTATAAATGATGTAAACCCATTCTGCATGTTATGATGTAAATGATCTAAGTAAGACCGTCAATGTATGTAACAACCTAGGTAAGCCTAGTATGTTGTTGACGATTTCCATCCTAGGAGGTTTTTTGTCTCACTGATTCACATAAGTGATCGGCAGAGTTTTTCCCTCTAGCCTCACCCCAAAGCTAGGGTGGATCTTGTCATCGACATGCTAAGTGAGTCCTAGTGTTTTTTATCGAGTCTTTGTAAAAGTAGTTTGGGAATAATCCTAGCTATTTGGCTAGATTATTTTATTACAAGCTACTTGGTCTACTAGATCATGTTTTGAGTCGCAGAATTGGGTATTTATTTGAGGGTCTATACGAATGGGTATTCCCCCTTCATGTGTCTAATTGTATTATCTTATGTAAAGAGGGTTGGAAAAATAATTAAAATCTCCTCTTAGTCAATTAATTAAAAAATCAAAAGCCAGATTTTTAATTAATTTAGGGTCCTAAGTGAGGATGAAATTCTTCAAAGGCAAAATTCGTTGGTCCTTAAAAAATAAATTTTTAAAGGCCCCAGGTCAAGGGAATATTGAGAATTTTAAGAAATTTTGGACCCTTAGGCCTAGGTGGTTAAGTCAAAGTAAAAAATTTGAGGTAATTAACTCAAAAATAGTATTTTTGAGTTAATTAAAATGAATTTAAATGATAAATTCGTTTTTTCCCCAAATTTATAATTTCGACCATCTAGATTAAAAGATGATCAAATCTTATCAATGGTCGAGATTATTTTGACGTGGATCAATTGAACTAGCCGTTGGAGATTTTGTCCTATAAATTAAGAGGTCTTTGTCAGTGTTGGATCATCCGATCTTAGGATCGTGCACTTGTCTTGGAAGCTCTTGTAATTTCTTTTGAGGAATAAAGCATAAAGACTTTGGGGTTACAAACTTTGGTGTTCCTTTTCCAGATCTATGTGGTGATTCATTTCTAAACTCTGCTATTTTATTTTTTCATTTTTATGGTTGATGGCCTTCATGGATTAATCTGCATACAGGTATCTTGTGCAGTTTTCTGGGTTCATAAAATGACAGTTTGATTTTTCTGAAGGATCTCATGTTATTTTCTTAAATCTCTATCAATCTAAAATTCAGATCTAAGTGTGGAGGGAAATTTTTTTTAAGATTTGAGTCTCTGGGGAAGTCTTCAGTTAGACCAGTCGATTCTCAGATTCATAAATCTGAAAAAGCCCATTGTTTCTAATTTCCTGAATCTATCTTACGAATTTGTGTTTTTACAAGGTCTTTTAAGGCTTGTGCCTCTCTTTAAAATTTCAAATTTCTAAAAATTGTGCTGAAAAGGGTTCAAATCTGGCCATGAGGGTCTCAGATCTGTAAATTAGCTTGTAAATTTGTATATTTATTATAAGTTGTAAGGGTTCAATAAATTTTTGGTGTATATATTTTCGGAATTTGACTAGTTTTGCAAGTTGCAGGGTTTACTCATAATTTTTTTTTAAAAGATCTAAGCCAGATCCAGCGCCCAAGGGCCAGATCTGGCCTCAAATTGCTTCTGTGGGCAAAATCTGAATGTTATTCGATTTGAGGAGCATCAAAATCTGGGTTTTGACAGGAAATTTTTTTAAGTTTTGCTGGACGTTTTGGGTTATTCACTGCACAAACACTACTTCTGTCTGCTGCCAAAGCCTTACCCTGCATTTTCCTCGATACCTGCATTTTCAAATCGATTTTCTCTGCTGCCTTATCTCTGCCATCGATTTCCTCATTACCGTCCTGCATTTCCTAGCTACCCAGCTCCTACTCCGTCCAGCTTCTTCCCTTTCTTCCGATCCCTCATCAACCTGCATTAAAAAACCTGGATCTCTACCATTCGATCTGTCCACTGTTTCCGTCCGAGCTTCACTGCATTCTCCGCAAACTGCAGCCTCTTCATCACACCATCCATCCGTTGCCCTTCATTCTCCATCGCTCAGCCTTCTTCGCTCAGCCTTCCCGTCCAAGCTTCATTCCCGTTGACCCTGTCTCTCGATACCTCTGCCCTCGCCGTCTTACTTCTCGTCCTCCGCAGCGATCCCTTTGCTCCGTCGTCGACGTCTTCTCCTCCATCCGTCGACCTGCAGACAACAAGAACACACACATAAATTTTGAAAGCCCGCACATGTACATGCGATAAACTTTGATCGGTTTTTTTTTAATGTGTAGTTTTATTTCAGTGTTAGCGTTAGTTTAGACTTTATATTTTTTATTTTGATTCGATTCGGTTAGCATTAGCTTTAGGTTCTAATAAAGTTCGATTTTTTATTTAATTGTTTTAGTTTTAGTGTAGTTTAGGTGTATTTTTTTAGAATTCGTTTTTTTTGTAAATTTTTTAGTTAGATTTTAATTTTTTAGTTTAGATTTTAGTTAGGCTTTAATTTTTTTTTAGTTTTAATTCGATTTAGTTTGTTTTTTTTTTTTTTTGTAGACTTAAATTTTAGTGTGAAGCTGTAGTTTTAGATTAGGATTTTGATTTTTTTAGTTTTTTTTTTAACTTTGGTTTAATTTTTTTAGATTTTAGTCTTAAATTTTATTTTTTTTAGATATAAAATAGAAAAAATAAAAAAAAATATAAAAATTTGAAAAGTATAAAAAGGGTTAATTTTTTGTTTTCATGGTCAAAGTGAGCTTAATCTTTTTATCTAAAGTTTTTGACTATAGAAACGTTTTCTGGATCGAAATTAATTGAAACATCTTAAACATCTGGCATTTTCATCTTATATTGCTGTGGGTTTAAGTTATTCATGGTTGTGGTGTTTTTAATTGGATATCATTGTGATCAATCGTGTTTTCATAGCAACAGTTAATCGTCAATTGCTTGTTTTTAATTGCATAACGGAATCTTGTTTGACTCCATAAGGCACTGGTTTTAATATAATTGATCTTGGAAATTTCGTTAATCTTATCAAGTACTTGGCCTGTAACTGTGTCTCCTGAATTCTTCCTCTTCATTTCTAATAGGGTCTACCTCCCTTAGCTTGCAAGGAGACAACTTAGATAGAGAGATTGGGGATTAGGGTGTCAGCCCCTGATTTGAGCCGTTGTCACGGTGCCTAGACAGTCTGTGCGACAACAAGACCTCTACCTAACAACTAACCTTATACCTTCCTGCCAAACCTAGTATAGACCCTGAAACAACTTTTTGGGCTGACGGAGAAGGAAGTGACAAAGAAGTTGTCCATCAATCTTTCTCTATTGATCAGTATCTCACTATCAGAGAAAACATTGAGGACACAGAAATTAGTGATTTCATTGCTTCCTCTTCCTCTTCCTCCAATGCACATTGATGAGATTTTGTGTATTTGGGGTAGCATCAGTTGTGCTCTAGCTCCCAAATTTTGTGGAGGGACTAGAGTTCACTTGATCTACAAGACCTAGAAATGGATTTGGGAAATTTCATCCGGTTTAGGAGATATTAAATTAATTAATTATTTTAATGTATTTCCTAAGTTAAAACTTAGGGAACTTAAATAATTAAAGTGAATTTAATTAAACATGTGATGAAGTTGTCTTAAGTCACACAGATCAAGCTTTCTTTTAATCTTATCCATTGATTCAAGATCTGATCATGGCCGTTGATTTGTCAACGAGAAAAGTATAAAGGAAAGGCTTGGGGTCATTTGTAAAGACACACAGAGGCAGAACACTGAAGCTAAGCTGAGATTCTAGGACATCATTTGCTAAGAATACTTAGAAGTGTTTCAGTTGTAGAGAGGGGAATTTAGACCAAGGGGATGATCTAATCCCGGGGTCTAGAATACACAAGCAGTAGAGATTAGCTCAAGGACAACACAGAGGAAGGCAGTTGTAGTAGCAACAAGGACAGGGTGATTTTCAGCAGGAGAACCTCTGGGGTTACGCAGAGACCCTTCAAGGGCAGCGTAGTGACTGCGTCACCCAACCTGGGGTAACACAGTCCCTTTCGGAGCAGCGCTGAGGGTTTGGAGGACTTCCAAGGCTGACGCAGAGGCTTTCAAGGGCTTCAGAGGTTGACACAGAGCCTTTGAGGGACAACGCTAGGGTTTCTAGACCCTAATCTTGGCTGAGTTTTGTAAATCCCTTTTGAGGGTGTGGATCAGTCATTATTTTGGCCTTAGATCAGCCAGTGAGCTGTAGATCTAGCATTATCTATGTCGGGTTTTCCAGATCTGGAACCCAGATTTGTGTAATCAGAAATATTCTTAATAATAGAACCCTCCAACAACCAGAGACTGGTTTTCCCACATTGGGTTTTTCCGGGGACTATTTGTCCAAAAAGCTGTCACTTTGTCAATGTGTGCATGTGCTTATTCTAGATCTGAGTTGGTAGAGATATGTTATGTGTTTTGCTTCGATTTTAACTTGAATTTATTCAGTTAATAACTTGTCTAAGTAGGAGGAGCATAACCGGGTTAACAGTAATAATTTTTGCATAAGATATAAGATTCAGAAATTTCTACATGGTATCAGAGCAATTGCAGATCTAGGAGGGTCACCATCTGAAGAGACTGAAGGTTCTAGCTGCAGGAAGCAGCTGGAAAAGTAGCAGAAATGTAGATCTGAAGGGACAGCACAATTTTCAGAGGGAGATTCACACAGAGGGAAGGGTGACGTTGTCCAGCGCTGTGTCCTAGCAAGCGCACACAATTACTGTGCAGAGGCAGCTCATAAATAACGTTGTTTTGGTCTGAAGTCAGCCAGCATGATTCAATTCTGAATCTGTCAGATCCAGAAAAGGCTGCAGAAATTCGAAAGAGTTGATGTGGTTAAATTTTTGAAGTTTTCGGATTTTTAGCCTTAGCACTAGTGACAAAGCGCGGGAGGAGATCAACTTCTCAGAGAGTTTCTAGCTAAAGGAAACTTGCAGTTTTGATTAGAGGATCAAAGAAGAAGTTGAATCATAGTTGATTTGGTAGATTTGCAAGAAGGGAAATCAATTGTTAGAGGGAGCAGAGGGTCCCCAGTTTGTAAAGGACCCTAGATCCAGATCTCTAGTATAGTGAGGAGGAGCTCCGACAAACTTTCTAAGCAAATGGATGAAGATGACGTGGCCATGAGCGCTCATGAACCACGAAGGTGGGGTGACATGGATATGTAGAGGAGCTACCTAGAAAGAGGCGGGATCCTTGAACAGCTCATCTCTTGGATCACAAGCGAGCTACGACAGCCTTAAGACAGTAGCGGGACAAGTGGAGCAGTGGGTGCATAGATCACAGATGAGGCAGAGGCAGAGACAGATCTGAAGACTAGAAGGAGCAATGCAGAGCAAAGGAAAAACAACGTAGAAGCAGTAGCAGCGTAGAGGCTGATGTGACTTCAAAAACGCAGAGCAGTGCTGCTTACGCAGTGCAGAGCTGCAGCAGCACAGAAGGCTTCAGAGGCACAACGCAATGTAGCAGCAGCGTGATATATTTCAGCACAAGGGGCTGATGTGACTTCAGTAGTGTAGAGGGAGTCTGCTTACGTAGGCAGAGCTGTAGCTGTGCATCGTTCTTTAGATGCCAGCACAGATCTGTAGCCTATGGAGCTTCAGTGATGAGGATGCAACCCATCCGAATTGTTTGTCAAAGATTGGGCAGGAGATTCAGTTGTTTCTCTCAACAACTGAAGTTGCAGTGCAACAGATTAGCAGTGGCAGTGCTATGAGTAGCACAGATGCAGCATATTGAGAGGGAGTTGCAGTACAGAAGTTGCAGTGGCAGTGGCAGAGTCATGAGCAACAGTACATAATGGCAGCAACAGTGCAGAGTTGAGTGGCAGCAGGCCAAGCTTCAGCAACACAGAACCAGTGCCCAAAATCATGTAATGCATAAGTGTGATGTATTGCTAGAGCACACCCTTGATGCTAATAGGGAGTGTTGAGATTTTGTGTATTTGGGGTAGCATCAGTGGTGCTCTAGCTCCCAAACTTTGAGGAGGAACTAGAGTTGATCTGAAATTGAACTTTTAGTTCTAACTCAGATTAAGCTTTAAAACATGTATACGGAAAAATTAAAAAATCATTTAATTGAATGCTTTAATAAAATATGTTCAATAAAATAAACAAACATTCACAAGAAAGAGAATAACACAATTGATAACGGAGTTCGCCCAATACGGGTTACCTCTTCGTATTCATGAATCCCATGAATCAGCTATATTGCTCTTAAAAATAGAAAGGCCTTAATTCTAGATTTAGAAAATGGCAATATGCTTGCTCTCTCCTTACTCTCTTCCTCCTTGCCTTTCTTGTACATAGAATGACATTATATAGCTCTTAGGAGCCCAAAACTAAGGAGGAAATATCTCCTTATCTCTGATTTTAAGGAGGAAATAATTCTCATATCCCTTAAAATTTTCTCATGAGATTTCTATGGAGGAAATATCTCAATCTCTACTTTCAAGGGCCTTATCCCCAAAACCTTAGGGATGAGAATAATCTATCAACTTCAATATGAAATTAGAAATTGAACTTTTTGAATTTTTGAGGAAAAATCCTCTCAACATTTCCAATTTCTATTTTACAAATATATGAGCACATTTAATTAAAAATAAATACATCCTCAACCTAGGCTTAACATGAGTATATCTTCTTCATAGTGCTCCTTTGGTTGTCTAGATCCTCCTAGATCAAACCTCACCATTAAAGAAACTTTTAGTCTTGTAAAAGTATTTTAAAAATTGAAGTTGATTTTGAATGAACTCAATTCTTCCTGTGAATTTTGGGAACAATTTTGTTTGCATTTGATATCATCTTGCATGCTACCTTGTTGGAATCGATGTTGGGCTTCCGCATTGATTCTCCCTTTTCCATAACATGCTTTGAATGTTGCACCAAATCTTAACCAAACAGGAAGATGAAAATTGAATTTGTCATGCTGAAATCATACTGGAAAAACAACCTCGACTGCCTATAAATTTGTGTCAATGGTCCATACCAAAAATCTAGTTGACTGCCAACTCAACTAGGGTAGAACGGCTCTGTCATGCATGAAGACTCCATTGAACAACTTCCACGAAGAAAGAGTCTACCAGAAGTTGACACCTCATATATTGATGGGAAATATGAGGTGATGCAAAATTTGTAGGAACCTTTGCTCGAAGCTACAAACGCCTCACTCGACCAAAGATTTCAGATCAACAACTAAGAACAAATGGTTGCAATCTTCACGAGCACAACAAGAGGAATCCCCTCATGATGACGCATGGTTGAATTACACTGCTCAACTAGGCATGATTTGCAGAAGGCTTGCCCACATCCTTCGAGTCTGTAGCAGAATTCAATATCACAACCTCACTAACTTTTCGAGGATCTGCACTATACACACCATCCAAATTCACCCAAATGGTAATTCGCCCGACTCTAAATAGAGCTCCCATGATTGCTAGCAATAAAACCTGCAACAAATATTGTCTTAGCCGGAGTATGTGCATACCACTTATTGAGATTTTCCTCTGATGCTGCATAGTCATGGTCTACTTGGCTGGAACTAGTTGGATTAACAACAAGGACTTCTCTAGTGTCCATCCACACACAAGACAATCCACACTTTTTGACAGTAGTAGCCATTATCTGTGCATTCCACAACATCAAATATTTCATGTGCTGTTGTTTCCAGAGAAAATGCAATCACATCATACCTGCAACTTGAGCTATCACATGCATTCGTTTTGCTTTTCACACGTATATTTTTAGTCTTTGAACACTCCACCTTCCCAATTGCTCTTCTCTTAACGCACAGAAGCAACATCTATGGCTTATTCGAGCAATAATATAACACCAACGATTCTCATTACCGCACCAAGCTTACTTGACATACAATGAATTCCGCTGCACCAAATACATTGCCACATATATTTTCATGTCACAAGCTCTGGCCCAAATTCCACAACAATCACAAACATGAATTCCAAAGATAATTGCATGCTTCAACGCCCCCAACACTTATGGTAAATTCTTTTTATATCGACTTTGGCGCTAATTAAGAAGATAACAACTCTCTTCCCTCAGCTCATGGATCAGCTCGCAATTACCAAATTAGACATTGCATGGGAGCAATGGTCCTCCTCCTGGTTCCTTTGCGAATCTTTTGAACTCCCTCACTGACGGTGTTGCTCATTCGATTGCTAATAATGAAATTTCTGGTGATGCTCCTAAAAATAGAAGCTCTCCACAAGAAGATCTTGTTATGGTTATGCGTAGTCAACGACTTCCTTTTCTTATACTGCAAAGCACACAGAGTGCTCACTACTTGCCTGTGATATCATAATAACATTTGAACCAATCATATTTGAGAGAGGCATCAAGATCTTGCTTGAATTCTCTATATTCTTCACATGACGGGTACGAATGATACTCTAGATGACAGGGTGTACACAACTTCATTGTGAACATTTTCCTAACATCTTTCATGCCTTTCGATTCTTCACTATTTCGCTTCCTCGTGGACGTGGCCCGCCTTTCGAATCGACTTCCAACAATGTAGAGTTCTGCATCTGGACGTACCGCTGATCATGCCACAAAATCTTCAATCTGTTGATGAAATCGTGGAACCAATTCTGCAATGGATCTGAAGAAACTGCTTTCAAAACTTCGAAAATAACATTCACATTGCTGGATATGATCCGTTCATATTCGACAATGGAGTATTTTCGTTGTGATTTCCTCCTTATCTCTTGGAAATTACACTTCACGCGACCGTTAAGCCATATCATATGGTTGTATTATATTTCCAGCTTGATTTAACAGAAAAATAGTTCCTGCTCATGAAGTTAACAAATATATCGATAAAAAAATAAATATTGGTCAAAAAATATTATATGGAGGTGCTACTGCTGAGCCAGATTGAGATTGTAGGAAATTCCAAGAATGCGTTGTATACAGCTGGAGCAGTGGATCAAGGAAAACTGATACGCCCCTATGTAAACGATGTAAACTTCCTGCTTATTATCTCCATTGATTCTGCAGCCCATGAATGTTACAAGTAACGTGATAACCCGTAACAAATTGTTGGTAGTCATCGTTCAACTCCTATGACAACTCCTCCTCAACCTTGGACTCTGAGATTTCTGATGTTGGTTCTTTAGCTATATTGCAGACTGCCTTCTACGATGCCTATGAAACCATGAATTTCATCTTTTGCATCTCAGTATCATGCACAAATGATTCTAATAGCCGAGTTTTATCCAGTGCGCATGCAATATATCATTCCACATTCCAAGTAGTTCGAGAAAACTTGTTCTCCAACCCTCATGCCTATGGGCCATTCAACTGTACGCCGTGCTCTTGGCTCCGGTTCTACAATCTGTTGAGGATCGAATTTGAAAAGGACTTTGTTCCATCTCATCATCACAATTCATATTATTCCTTTGATACATTTATCTCAATAATATCGTAGTTTCAATAGACTTTTCATGCAGAAACAAATCTGAGAAGATTTGTTTTTTTAAATTATTTGAGAAGAAATGATATCCATTTCTTACCAAGCCAGGTGAATAGATTTTCTTTGATTGGCTTTGTTTCATCACGAATACTGTTTGCTTGTGCTTTTGTTGCAGGTTCCTTTCACAACTTCGGAAGATATATTTGCGAGAACTATTTATTCTGCTTGTGTCGAAGCTCTGGATGTAGATCCCAACAATTCTCCTTCCGGTGCCCATTTCTTCCACAATGAACACAAAAATGCACTTGTCAATTCCTTAGCAGAAATGATTTCAAACCTTGATCAGGAGAACACGATTTAACTCTTCTCTTGAAGTGCTCATCTCTTCGTGGCGACTGCTTTCTATCACCATTACCACCATGATTCAACTTTCTTGCCTCTACAGATTTGGAACTCTCTCCAATCTCTGTATAGCCCAATCCTGCCTTATGAGGTTGTCTCTCCACCTCAATAGGATTGATAATGCCTTGACCATTAACTCCAAGGCCTCTTCCGTCGTATCCCATCTTGATCAACAACTTCATACCAATCCCCTTGGTATGATTTTCAAAATCTACAAACGATTCATCATTAACATCATTATTAGAAGGTATAGAAAATGAAATGCTTCGTACCTCCTCAGACACTTGATTATCTTCTTGATTCTTTGTCGATGACGAAGTAGAAGATGACGCTCCATGAGAACTACGTTTCTCACATGGCTGATAGAAATAATCCTTCAATGGCTCTTTCAAAACATCTTTGTCCTTTGTGGTTTCGATCAATATTTTCAGCTTGAGATTCTCCCCTCGAAGTGCTGAATTACTCTCCCAATTCATTTATTTTCTTACGCAACTGAAAATCCTTGTACATTTCTTCTACCATTTCTTTCCTGGTTAAGAAAGTTTCCCAATTTTGTTGAAGAAAGGAATCAAAATATGGCATTTTGAATCAAAACGATTTACCTTCTCCTTCTTCATTACCGGAAATAACCGAAGATGCTGTACCCACTAAGCCAGATAATGAGCTTAGCTCCGATACCAACTTGATCTGAAATTGAAGGCATACAAGAAATTTCAAAAGTAATTCTTCAAGAAAGTAAAAGAAACAAAAAAATTAATAAAAAGATTGATAAAAAAAATTAGAGGCAATCGACCGGCCCACTTCCTCCGCAATTTTCGGATACCAATTCCACCGAGTCAACGCAAACGCTAACGTTGCAAACTCCCACCATCGTAGATTTTCCTTCTCATTTGCTATCTGCTCTGTCCGCATATGTTCTTGTCGATTTTCTATATGCGTAGCTGCAAACTGCAACGTCGCTAACGTCCGCAACTGCAGCCACCGTTTACTGCAACCGCACTCCCGCACCACTCTTCCAGTCAAGCTGCCGCCGACATAGCCACCACAATCTGTAGCAACCGCACTTCCGCACCTGCATACTGCAGTCACTGTCGCTTGGTGCTCACCCATTTCGCTACACTGCTCAAGCCGCCCTTCATGCGAGACCTCTCTTTTGCCACCATAGCTCACACCCTGCCTTCTTCAAATCATACAGCCTCTTTGTCAATTAAGTTGCAGCCGCATTCTCCAACACATCCACCGTCTAGAGTTTTATTTACAGCTATAACCATAGCCGACAACCAAAACCCCCACTCCCGTGTGCCGCTGCAACCATCGGTCCTTCTCACCAATTGTTGAATTTGCCTTACGGATTGTGTTCAATTATTTGTTCACTTCATTTGGTCCTAAATCGACTTCCAAACACAATCCTGCCAAATGTTCCTTCATTTGCATACACTGTCGTGTCTCATGAATTAAAAGGGTTATTATTTGTTTATATGATAAATTAACTTTCAAGAGTTACATGGTAATATATTCCCTGTTCCACTAATATAAAAATAATTTGAATTGTGGGATTTGGAGGTACCCACAAAATGACAAGGAAAAGTGGGTCTTATAAAAGATATTTTTAGTGATTAGAAAAGCCAAATCCCTTATTATTATTTTTGGAATAGTTTATAAAAAGTGTTTAAATAAGATTTATAAAAAGAAGAAGAAGAAAGTAGCATCCATATTATAAATATTATTATTTGGAGCAACAAAATTTTTAAGTGAAGGGAATTACTTATATAAAGTTAAAAGCTAAGAAGATATATCAATATTTTATAGAGTATTCGAAAAGATTCAAGGTTTAAAAAAAAAAAATTATATATAAAAAAAGGGGAGGGAAGATTTTAAAAATTAAAAATTAAAAAATTAAAAGAGATTTCAAGTATAAAAGTGCACTTTAGAGGAAATTCGAGTTACCTTAAAAAACTCTAAGTGCATAGACGAACACGGAGAGTTAATTTTTGGAGGAATTCGAAAATAATGAAGGAAGAAAAGATGGAGACCAATAATGAAAGGTTTCCTAAAACCTTTAGTAAATGTGTTGATACTCTGTTTAAAATTAAAGGATCACCGCAAGAAGAGATATTATAATCTCTATTAGTCCTACTGAAGGGAGTAATTATGTTAATCCTAAATGTGCTAACCAATTAGTGATTCCTGAATCGAATATAATTGAAACAAACTTTGTTGACACAAGCGACAGACAATACAACATAAATAATCTACAACTAAATATTGGGGTTATACTTTTATCTCGCAATTTATCGTGAAATCCTTATTTTTTAACAATAGTGACATTGTGTTGAGTTCACCATGGATGGAATCCCTAGGGTCATTTATCTTAAATACAAAAAGAAATTTTTTAACATTCTCCTATAAAAAGAAGAAAATAACACTACAGGATGTTAAATTGAAGCCAAATTCAGTGACGCCTGAAGATATTCAAGAAATTGCAAAAGTAATTCTTCAAGAAAGTAAAAAGGTGATCCAAAATATGCAAAAAGAAATTGACAAAATCACCACTAACAAGAATGAAAAAGTTGTTCATCTCAAAGACCACAAAGAAAAATTATTAACGCAAATTAAGAAATTGAAGAAGGACAAGAAGTCATTAGAAAACAAGGTGCAACAAGTTGTCGAAAAAGAATCGTCGAAACAATCAAATGTAGAAGTTCAAGTTGAAGAAAAAACGAACATTGATCCAGTAAATGTCACAACTCAAGAAACAGACAAGCAAGTTCCAGAAGATACAAACTTGGATGTTGCAGTTCAGACAAGGAACATTCTAAGTGAAATTTCTGTAACCAACTCAATAACATCCTCTCCAAAAGAAAGTCAAACTAAAAAGGTGCCCTATCGACATCCAAATCACGGGAGCAGACAACTCGACCAAGCTATGTATTCAGAACAAAAACAACAAGCTAATGTTTTGAAAAATACTAATATCAGTGCAATTTTCTCAAGTGATAATTCATCACAAGTTTCAGGTCGTCGTAAGATTCCACAGAAGATTGATTTAGGATGGTCTGATCCATTCTCAGTGCGACAGTTTTGTTTGTCACTTAGAGGATCATAACGACTTGTATCGACAAGGATGATTTCCCCGAGACAAGAACACATTCGTAGCAGGAAAAGAAATCAAGGCCTTTCATCAACAATCTTTTGAGGAGGAAGGCAATGTAATGATTAAAATAATATAAATAATGATTAATTAGTTAATTGTGATGGGGTTTTGTTTACATGTCCGATGAGACATGACCTTTCGTGAAGAGGCATCTACCTAGGTATATGCCTCATTTGTAATTCTCTAATCAATCAATCTAATTATCTCTTCCCTTCATACCTTTATATAATAATATTTGTATCCTCATGGATATTTTCATATTTCAAGTCTTCCTGATTTCTAGTTCTTCTACTGGAGAAGGAAATTTGTCTACTGTAATAACCAGTGGAAGGGAGAGATCATGAGAAGTGCAACTATGGTAAAAGGCAGTCAATATCCAAGGAAGAAGATTTGACTAGGAAATTTCCTGGGAAGATATGTGGACTCTGATAGATGTCTGGAAAAGATAGAGACCCTTGACAATACATATCTTTAGGAGATGTGTCAATCTGTAAACAAAGGATGCTGATGCCTATAAGAAGATGTCATGGTGAAGGATCATCACTAAGGTAACTTTTGATTTAAAAGTTCATATCTATAATTAATCAATATCGGATGAGCTTATGCAGGGCTGCCAAATGGAAGTATATGTCTTCCACAATTGATAACCATATGGCAGGATGAAAGATCCTTGAAAGAAATATGGTCCAAAGGGAAGCAACATAATATAAAGCTAGATCAGATGAGAAGACTGAAGGATCACTTTCTGATAGAAGGCATGGCTCATGGATGAAAGTGATGGATGATCTGTACCCTTTGCAGAGATTCCAAAATTGAAGGCTCCTCAATTCATGACACCAACGAAAGAAGTCCTTCATGAGCAGCTGGATGTTTCCATCGTTGTTGCTACAGGTCCCTAATTAAGAGGGAGCCTGGTAATAAGTTTCTTACATGGACGAAACTCCATAATTCCTAAGCCAAAAAGAAAGCTTAGGTACATTCTTTGTATAAGTTTATTCCTTTGTGGAATATGTCCTCCCTAGTTAAGAGGGAGAAATAGACACATCATTCTGGTCTTCACCTGGAAGACAGAATGCGGGATTGGGTAATCATCTGGCATCCAATACTCTTTGAGAATGTGATAAGACGTTCCGATAAGAGTAGTCGTGAAAGGATGGATATTATTTGAGGATTAGCTATCTCTATAAGAATAGTCCTTTAAGGTCATACTCAGTGAACACCTGGGTGGAGTATGTACCTTGGAGACAATGATAAAGGTGTCTATAATCATTGGTCTCACCAACATTGTAGCTCTTGAGAGATGGAGTTGTTAGTCAAGGCCTTGCACTCTGACAATGTTGGATAATATGATGCGATAACAGATGGATTACCAATCAAATTCTTCTTATGAGATTCTTCAAATTGAAATCGACCATGTACCATTATGAATAACTTCCTAGTTAAGAGGGAGTTTTGGAAAGTGTAACTAGGTTCAGTCTTCATAAATGACTGCAATTATGAATTTATGTAATGAAGAAGACAAAGATAATAAAATGTATTTTGTAAATACTTAACTCATGGTTTCATGAGCAAAAAGTTTTTATTATAAGTCAAAGACTTCTTCTTGATGTCTTTAAGAATTTGTCTTGCCATAAATATATAATTTAGAGTCATGTATATGAAGTGTTGTTACACTTACAAAGGACAATTATTGATGTAAAAATAATGTTTCAAGACCTTGTCACTATCTCCTTGAAGACGATCTCAAAATAGTGGATGCACTCCTTGTCAAAGTCGGCACACAAATAGATGTATAAGTCGGCCTTCCAGCAAGACCATGTCGGCCTGAAAGAGGGAGACAATCCCTACATAAAGAGGGACTGCGACCTCACTTCTACACACACAATTTTGGACGAGTCTGAGATCAGAGAGAAGAATAGTTTGCGGTTTGATGCAAAGAGGAGAAGACTAGAGCAACGAAGAAAGAGGGTTATCAAACGAAGGAAGAGTGATCCTTTGGATCTCTATTTTGGGTTAGCGGTCTCGGTTTTTTGGGTCACGCACTAGAACTGCAGTAGGTGTCATAACAACGAGAGATAAGGATCCTGCAAGGAGTGCAAGAAGGATATATCCTAGGTCCCTTACTTTGATACTATATCTCGAATATCTCAGGAGAATACAGAGCGTAAAGGAGGCTACGATCAGTGTGAACCTCACCTTGTTTGGAAAGAACCTAAGGCATATACACAACGTGGAGAAGAAGGCACCACTGCTAGAAAGAAGTCTCGGACTAGTGCAGCAAGGATACTGGACGGTAATTCAAGAAGGATTGTCTAGAAGACTAGGATAGAAGAATAGGGACCAAGCTTCCCTAGGTCTGGTGCAGGACAATGCAGTAAAGAAGTTCATCATAAGGAGACTAGTGGAGCAATGACAAGGTCTTGGAGACATACTGAAGTCAAGGGTCTAGGTCGTGGTAATGGTACTTGTCAATTGAAGATCTATAAGAAGAATTACTTGTGGGTTTTCCTCTCCAAGAGGGAGAGGTTTTGGCCTTGACTTAAAGAGCCAAAAATAATGTGTCTCTTTTGTTTGATATTTGACTTGATGAAAGATATAATAAGATAATGAAGACAAGATCTAAGTAATAGAAGCATAATAAGTATAACACAAGCAGTTATCAAGTAAGAGAATTGAATTAAACTATGCCATACCAAATTCTCAACACCAAGAAGGTCATACTCGGTGAACACCTGGGTGGAGTATGTACCTTGGGGACAATGATGATGGTGTCTTTAATCATTGGTTTGACCAGCATTGTAGCTCAAGATCTCGTGGAGAGACAGAGCTATTAGTCAAGGCCTTGATGTGTGATAATGATGGATAGATATGATGCTAGAAATAGATGGGTTACAAATCCGACTCTTCTTATGAGATCTCTTCAGATTGAGAATGACCATGTACCTCTTATGAATACCTCCCTAATTAAGAGGGAGTGATAAAAAATGTGTAACTAGGTTCGGTCTTCATAAGTATGAAATGTACTCTTGTAATTTGTAAATTATAAAATGGAAATAAAATTATTATTGAAGCATGGGTTTCATGCTCAAGTTCTTTATTTTATAGGTCAAACACTATTTAAGGTGCTTCTAGGTTTGAAGAGTCATTGTCATATGTTGAAGATGCTATGGGCACATTGTAATATTGTTAAAATTGGACAACTAGGTCCAAACTCCGGTTGTGCTGCTCAGATGACGATCGCAATATTTTTATTGGATTCCTCTTTCGGAGAGGTGTAAGATTGATCTAAAGATCATCTCGATCGGATGAGCAGAACATGTACTTTGAATTTATTCCACTTATGTGCTGGGTCGGCCTGGAATAAAATATTGACTTAAATGTCTTAAAGTACGTGTCACACACCCCCAAAGATTCCTATATATTGGAGAGACTTGGAGCTCATTTGACACACATCAATGTGGAGGAATTCTCTCTCTGGATAACGTTGGAGCTGCGCTTTCTTTGTTTGGATTGTTCTGGGGTTATGTGTGACACACTTGGCTGAATGACCTATTGAAGACTTTGCTGGTAGAAGCATCCTGCTGATCGCCGTAACGTCATCATTTCCTATCTCTGTTCTGGCTTGTCTTCTATCGATCTATTGGTATGTTCTATCTTCTTCAGTGTTGTGCCCTAACCTGAAATGGCATAGAATACGTACAGAAATTAACATGGTATCAGAGCTGAGATGAAGACAAGTTCAACTTGTGTTGAGAGCAATCTCTCACCCTTTTGTAAGACTCGTTGAGAGGTGAAATTATTTGCCCTAGCCGCATCCAGGAAAGATAATTTTTTTTTAAAAGATCTGTTTTAAGGTTAACTTGAAGACTAAATTATTATGAAGGAAGGCCGAGGCAGCTAAAGCTATTTCAGCCTACTGAAATGTGTCTTGAGTGCGGTATATATTGGCGTATGATGTTGTAGCCTGTAGGTGAGCCGTTGTCCTCATTCTTAGTCAGCATGGGCAATTTTTTTACCGGCAAATAAAAGATTTGCAGAGAACCTCCTCATAAATTTTCATACGAGCTGTGCGGCAGCTGACTGTATGATCAGCATATTGGTGTCGTGGTTCCATTCGCTGCTCAATTATGTTGATTTCGTGCTCCTTCGCAGTCAAAATAGCAACCCGTGAGCTTAGCAGGGCACGTAGCCACCTTGAGATTAAAGCAATTTGAGCCACAACGATACGGAGATTTTGATTTTCGTGTTATCATGCCTGCCATCGTCAGCCTGTGTCGAGATAAGAAGCAGCAGTTGCATAGCATCCATGTCAAAGATGCATCGAGCGGGATTCTAGGCGTCCGTTGACGTCATGAAGCGTTCGAGAGGCCCGAAGCCGGCATATGAAGAAATTAATTCGTGCGTCAGGGCCAGGATTACTTCTGTTTTCTGAGTGCTATTTGTTTTTCTGTTTTTGGCGACGCATGGTGCCTGCGACCGAAGGAAAGGTCGGCCTTAAGGTCCCGAAATTCTTGTTAATAGCGTGAAAGACCCGCATCTTACCTTGGGCTGGAACTGATAATTTATCAGTAGCAGCGTTTCTATTTTCGTGCTAATGTTATCGTAAAGAAAGACAATGGCGGGGAGGGGTCCGAGATTCTTCGTGTGGCTATCAATAACAGCCCTCGCGTCACATATCTCCGCCGATTCTATGCATGCGAAATAAATTGACCAGCTCGACGTGTTCAACCATCTTCGAGGAAGTGAGAGAATTGGCACGTGCGTGCAAATCGTCGACTGCTCTAATCGTTGACTCTACCTGAATCGAACCATGGAATTAGACTCTCGCGTTGGACTATGCTCTTACCGGAAAAACAACAGAGACCGCTGCAGAGCATAGCCGTGTCAGCGGATGCCCCGTCTCGGTCCATTCCTCCAGGAGCAATAAGGATCAAATTTAAAACGAGGGGACGACAGAATTTTATTATTTTCTTCCTGTGTTTGGATTGCTGAGTGCTGATTGCAGATTGCTATACAAATCGGCCATGGGGAACGACTCTGAGCCTGCAGGAATAAACATTACCTGTGGTAGCTGCAGCAGAAGAAGCATAGGGCCGAGGAGCACAAGGGCTGATTTGAGGTCTGTTTTGTGGATTTGACAGGGCCGAGGTGCAGCAGAGGCAAGCTGAGCAAGTTCTGGGCTGTTTTGGTGCAAGATTAAGAGTGGTTCTTCCTTGTTTCAGTAGGCCGCAGGCCCTGTAGGCATTACAGAGGCATCACAGGCCTGTTCTGGGCATGCTGGAGGGGCCGTAAGGCCTATTACCAAGCACAGTGACAAGGGAACAGGCAGCGTAGGAGGCAGCAAAGCAAGGGAGGGAAGCCGCATTGATTTTGAAGACAGTTGCAGTGGTTAGAAAGGGATGACAGGGTCTGTGTTGATGCCCTAACCAGATTGTCAAACTACAGCAGTTGCACCAGCTCATGAAGGTATGTTCTCATGTTGGATTGTTGGTCGTAGCCTGGACAGTTGGATGGTAGATGTAGCCTGTGGAAGCCAAATAGGAGGGGCAGTCTTGGTGGTTAGATGCCTTTATCAGTGGGAAGATGTTGCAGCAGTATATTGGTGGCCATTCTTGAATTTAATTATTAAAGCAGGGGTATGCAGGAGAGAGACAGAGAATTTGTCTTGGGTGATCATTAAAATCCAAAAAGGAGTCCCAAAATTCTAAGGAGGATCCCCACTGCTGGAAGATCGAATTGTTGCCTTATTATCAATGTACCCAGACCGAAATTCCTTCAGCAAAGGTCCAAAATTTCCTCTCTGCATTTTGACTGGGTCATAAATCTGGAGTTGGTTCTCTTTTTGCAGGTATAGGAGGAAGAGAACCCTGCCCAGTACATCAAGGACAAGAGTCCATGAGATGTAAGTGAAGTTCATATTCAGCAAGCCGTAATGAATGTGATAGTTCTAAATTCTGTGATTCTATGTCACTGTCATTATGACAATGACATAGACAGACACCCATGTTTGAAGTTGGAAGTTTTAAAGGTTGACTGCTGAAGTCCTTGAGGAAAGTCTATGTAATGGTCAAATTGTTGACGAAATGTGCATCAATGTAAGTCATTGATCTAGGCAAATTTTGACAGCAGTCTGCTGAAATAACCAGAAATGGGCAGATCTGGAAGCAACTCAAGGTGCAATGCCTCAAGTGCAGGATAAACCAAGGTAGTGGCTGAAAGGACTTATAACACTGTTGAGGCTTGTTGATATGATCCCCTGTATGTCAGTGACAAAGATAGACACCTATGTAGCAGCAGCATGTGACTGTATCAGTCCTACATTGGAGCGTTATGGTAATCTTAAAATGTGAACTGGGAAGTTTATGCAGTTTTTTTTGGTCACATGATTGAATCTTGAATCATGATCATCAAAGCCTGTTGGATGGCTTTGACTGTGGGAGATCAGGTCCCAATTTCAAGATGGTGTCTGGGATGCCCTCATTTAAAACAGATGTCTTCTCTCGAGAGAGAAACTGACATTAAGAGGGAGAGATATTTGTATATGCTCCTGAGTGGATGTCTCTGTTCAACAAAAGGAGATCCTCATGGCTCAGGGACATATGGCTTCAGAGGGGGAAATTCCGAAGGCAATCCAAGAAGCCATATTAATAACAGGATATCTAGCTGCCATGAGTACTTTTGTACAATCTGACTTTGGATACCTTTGAGAAAGTCGTAAAGCATCAATCTGGAAGGATGCTATGCTGTGGTCCCAAGACCATAGGACAAAGCAGTTGTCACCTCGAAATGATCAAGTATGGATCTGTTGAAAGTGCTGAAAAGTTCAAGGCAAGATTCGTTGCCTGTAAGGAAGGTATAGACTATGATGACATATTTGCACCTGTGGCTCGAGATACCACCATTCGATCTATTATAGCCCTTGCTGCTACGCAAGGATGGAGTCTTCATCAGATGATGTGAAGACCGCATTTTTCTGCATGGTGTGATAAAGGAAGAGATATATGTGGAGCAACCTTTGGGGTTGGAAGTCCAGGATCGGGACACCCATGTCCGCAGGTTGAAGAAAGCTCTCTATGAGCTGAAACAAGCACCCTGAGATTGGTACAAGAGGATAGATAGCTACTTGATGAAGCTGGGCTTCACTCGAAGTAATGCTGATCCGAACCCTTACTTCAAGGTTGTCAAGGGAAATCCTCTCATTCTGGTGCTGTATATGGATGACCTCTTCCTGACAGGTGCTGACCCTCTCATTCATCAGTACAAGAGGGAGCTCGCTATTGAGTTCGAGATGAAGGACCTAGGACTGATGTCTAGGCCTGAAGGTCTAGCAGAGACCTGGCGAGATTTTCCTTTCTCAAGGAAAATACATTATGAATTTTCTGGTATGATGGACTGTAAGTCCATGGAACTCAACTTTAAGAAGTTGAGGAGCAACGTTGCTGGGCCCGTCCTACTGAGAATCGTGAACTCATAAGGACCCTGATGTTCTCATGAACACTTGTTCGAACATATGCTGTGCAGTGAACACTTTGAGTCAACACATGGTTGATCATAACATTCACCGGGTTGGTGCCAAGAAACTCTTGAGATATCTCTGAGGCACGACAGACCATGTATCGAGATACACCTTTATGACACATAAGCTTATACGTATACCGATTAGGTTACAAGGTATGGTGGATCTAAGGTCCGGATGTTGGCCGATGTAGATTCGTCGTGGGCAGGAATCTATGGAATGCTAGCCTTGAGCACCGCCGAGGCCGGTACAGGCTGTAACATGTATGGCCTGCGTGTTCACTTGCTGGGCAAAGTCATGAGCCGTTCGAGCATGTGCTAGATGCCACCGTTATCCTTTGTGATAACCAGAGGGGGATTCATTTGTCATAGAATCCTGGGTTCCACGATTGATCCAAGCATGTTGATGGCTGGTACCACTTTATCTGGGATATGGTACAGCAAGGCGTCGTAAGGCTCGATCATATAGGAACTGATGAGCAGGTCGCGGATATTCTCACAATGCCCTTGGGGAAGGTCATGTTCCTAACCTTCCGTGAGAATCTTGGAATCATGGAACGACCCTATGATGTGGGTCCTGTTGGACGATGAGTTCTGGGAGCTCTGGGGGGCTTTGGGGAGAGCTTCTTGAAGCTATGGGCAACCACAAGGCTAGGCTTGCTTGGTGGTGTGCTTGGACCCCACCGTTGTGATTTTGAGTTGGTTCACCTCTCATTTTCTGTGCCCCGTATGCATTCTACCCATTGAGTTTAGGGCTCATGGGAAGTACCTCTCATTTGGCCAATGAGGTGGGAAAGGCTAGAGACTAGTAGAAAAGACTGATGGACGCATCAGAGTTTGCCGTACTCTCTATCTAGGATGGCACGGTCCAACCACTTGATCTGGGATCAAGTTTAGTGAGGTCTGGGACCTCTGCCTGACTTCGGGTCAGATGAACCAACTTCGGGTTGGTTGGAGACTCTTCGTGAGTCTGATAGAGGTTTCGGACCTCTGGGCTGAATCTGTCAGCCGGGTATGATGTCTTTGTGACTGACCCACTTCTGTTCTGAAATAAAGAGGCCAGCAAAGCAAGTTACGGCAGGATGACGCACGATGTTTGGATTGCACTAGTGGACGGAGTTCTCCCTAGTTGAGAGGGAGTGTTAAAATTGGACAACTAGGTCCAAACTCCGGGTTGTGATGCTCAGATGACGATCGCAATATTTTTATTGGATTCCTCTTTCGGAGAGGTGTAAGATTGATCTAAAGATCATCTCGATCTGATGAGCAGAACATGTACTTTGAATTTATTCCACTTATGTGCTGGGTCGGCCTGGAATAAAATATTGACTTAAATGTCTTAAAGGACGTGTCACACACCCCCAAAGATTCCTATATATTGGAGAGACTTGGAGCTCATTTGACACACATTGATGTGGAGGAATTCTCTCTCTGGATAGCGTTGGAGCTGTGATAAATATACTTGGAGTATTCTTTGTTTGGATTGTTCTGGGGTTATGTGTGACACACTTGGCTGAATGACCTATTGAAGACTTTGCTGGTAGAAGCATCCTGCTGATCGCCGTAACGTCATCATTTCCTATCTCTGTTCTGGCTTGTCTTCTATCGATCTATTGGTATGTTCTATCTTCTTCAGTGTTGTGCCCTAACCTGAAATGGCATAGAATACGTACAGAAATTAACAAATATGTAAAGAGAAATTTATTTTGTCTCACAAGTGTCAAAATAACTCTAAGATCAAGTCGGCCTAAATGAAGAGTTGTGTCACCCTTGAAGAAGGCCTATATAAGGAGAGGTACTCAACCTCCTAAGGCACTCGCTCACTCTCACATATGCAGAGAAGAAGACAAGCAGAAGGTCGAAGAAGAGGATGAAGAAGGACAAAGAGGAAGCCAAAGTGTTTGTTTTTGGTCTCTCTCTTTCCTACGCACAAGTAGAAGCTAGGGTTTCTGCGCTAGGGCTAAATTGAGCTCGATCTTGGTGGAGAGAGGAAAAAGAAGACAAGTGAAGGGTTTCTAGGGCTTGTCCATGGTCCTACATCTCCAGAAAAGGCAAGCAAAGGGAAGGAGGAATCTAGACAAGGAAATTGAAATCTCCTTGTGAAGGTGCAACAATTGCAGCAGCTTCAGCAGTTGTTGCAGTGCAGAAATTCGGACTTTCTGGGAGAGGTCGAAGAAGTTGCAGTTTGAGGTCGTGCAGATCTTGATCTTGGAAGGTATTTGTCTAGGTCACTAGGTCATGGTATTCGTCAATTAAAGAATCTATTAGAAGAAGAGATTTACAGGTTTTCCCCTCAAGAGGAGGGGTTTTGGCCACGGCTTGCAGCCTATATACTGTGTCACTGTTCTTATTGTTTTTGGTAGCTGTTTGATATATTGCACACTGTAATAATAAGGAACAAAGATAAAGAAGCTAAAGAATAACACAAGCAGTTATGAAGTAGGAGAATTGAATTAATCATTGCCCTATTGAATTTTCAACAGTACTTTTGTCTAATTGCCATCTCTTTAGTGTCTTTAAACAAATCTTTGTTGATGCAAGCTGGAAAACCATAATAGTTGTAAAGGAACTTTATGAAGAATAACTAAAGGTAGGATTGAAGATTCTTAACATGTGTGTTTGAAATATACTTACCATCTCTTTAGTGTCTTTCAATAGTTCTTTTTTGGTGCAAGCTGGAAAACCATGATAGTTATAAAGAAATGAGGACTAATCAAATCTCGTGTGTTTGAAAATATTATAATTCATTTGATTCCATTGGCAATTCACAGTTTATACACAACATACAGCATTCACTAAGAAGCATACCCACAGGATTTTGTTTAAAACGACATTGCACATCAAGCTTTGTCCAGATAAAGAAGACCCATACTTTCTGTTACAACATTTAAATGTCTGAATGAATAATACCTTATTATAAGAAGTCTTCTAACTACCAAAGGTAAAAACTCGGATGATCCTACTGAAAAATTTTCGTTTCTTTTTTAATGTCATGGCTGACACCCATGTAAAATTAGACTGTTTCCTAACATTCCATGCATCTAAGGCAGTAAGCGCACTTTCCTTTGTCCCAGTTTTCTTATTGAGTTCAGCTGTTTTGATTTGGATGTGTGTGACATTTGTGAGTTTCTTTTATTGTTTCTTTAGCTAATGCACATTGTTTTCTTGCAGGGACCAAGAGGGAAAGAAGGTTCTGGTCGGGATTGGAGGTGGACATTATGTTCCTCGGCATATGGATATTGTTTGGTGAGTGCAAACTAGATGCTGAGTGGATATTATTTTTGAAGAAAAATCTTGTTGGTTAAGGAACATGATACTTACCAGTCGAACCTGTTGAAAACACTGTTTAAGAGATCATTGTTGTTGAAGCACTATAACTACTCCCAGAGAATTCATGTACTGATCAATATGCATTTGAAGAGAAAGGTTGAATAAGGATAAGATTAATAATTAATTGGATTTTGTGGCACCTTTGAAATCAACTACCAATTGACCCATGTATCAAACATCAGATTTTTGAAAACAAAATCAGAGAACAAAGTCATGCAGTAAAGTACGCAATTTTAGTGGAGTATGGTAGGATATTAGGAGTATATATTAGATACCATATTTAGTGTTTACAGCTCATATTAGGTTGTTTATAGGCTAAGCTGCAGTTTGGATAAGTCTGCCTTGCCAAATCGTACGAAGACTTGGTCTGGAGGAACTTCTAACATCTGCCACTTCTATTAGAAATCTCGAGCCTATGATATAACATGATATAGCAAATTGGATTTTAGATCTTCCAATAGTCAAATTTCTGCTATTTCCATCCATGGAAGTTTTTCCTCTAAAATCAGGGTCATGAATCTTGGAGAACATTGGAATCCTTTCCTCTTTTTTATATATATCATGTTTTTTTTATATAGAGTTCATAATATAACAGGAATTTATGCAGATTCATACCTAAAATGACAAACCGTATGAAATAGCAATGTAGCTTTATGTCAAAGGTGGATTCAGGGGAGGGATGAGGGCTCCAACTTCTTTGATTTTTCAAATAAAAAAGTGGTAGACAATAGGGTACTTGTGTTGATAAATCAAGTGCAAAGTAGACAAGCACTTATTTCTGAAACTGATAATTACTTGTGATGTTTATATATCTTCATTTAGCATTTATGACTTCTTGATCAAGCAATTATACTTCAGAAATGCAACCATACAACAATAAGAAAAGTAGAGATCACAATGCACAAAATCAACACAATGTTTACCCTGAGAAAACCCACTTGGGTTAAAATCCGTTTATATATCTTCATTTAGCATTTACGACTTCTTCATCAAGCAATTGTACTTCAGAAATGCAACCATACAAGAATAAGAAAAGTAGAGACCACAATGCACAAAATCAACACAATGTTTACCTCGAGAAAACCCACTTGGGGTAAAATCCTAGCAATTTTTTCTTAGAGAATCAATTCAACAAGAGACATCAAAGTCAAGACAATAAACAAACTGAGGAGCAAAGATGTCCACGAAGAGTCCAAGTCAAGCCCTCCTCAATCTGCCTTATTCAACTCGGTCAAGGGTCTGCAACAGAGGTCTGAAAAACTTGGTCTCGCTTCGAAAGGAGATTGGTCTTGACAGCAGATAGATATCACAGAGTTTCGGCCCTTTTTCACAGTGAGTAATCACAGAAGTTTCTGTTAATCCAAGTTGTCATTGATGGCAACAAGTTGATGAATAAGCCTAACAATGAAGATGACCTTGGAGACAAAAACAATGAAGATGACCTTGGAGACAAAATTTTTACTCTCTGCACATAAATATTAAAGGTCAGTTATAAAGAAAAAATATTTTTGTCACCTTGGAGGCAGCCTATCCCAATAAATCCTAGACCATCTAAAAGAATATTTTTTTGTCTTTCTAACGAGCCTTTACTTGCCCCGAAACTCCCAACGGTTGATGAGATATGGAATTTTTAAGTGAAGGAAAATAACCACAGCAGTGAGCCGACCTATTCTTGTCCTTCATGTCGGCCTATTTGCAGAGACGTGTCCTTTCATTTTGCTGTGCGAAAATCACTATTTATTAAAGTTTTCAAGCTCATTCTTCACCAGGGAATTCGGTCACACATCTACAGGAAAGAGCAGAGTAAGTTCACATCTCGTGAACCAAAAAAAAATCCAATCTGTGGTAAAGGAGCTCGGACCCTCTTCAACAGCAACAGTATTATCTTCGAACTGTGGAGGAACTGTAATTTTCGGACTGTGTAGGAGCTGTAATTTTCGGACTGTGGAGGAGCTGATCTTTTCGGACTGTGGAGGAACTGTAATTTTCGGACTTGTGTAGGAGCTGTAATTTTCAGACTGTGGAGGAGCTGATCTTTTCGGACTGTGGAGGAGCTGTTCTGAAATTTTCGGATTGTGTTGTTACAGCTTGTACTATGGAGCAGTACTATCCTTCAAAATATAGTGTTGTTACAGCTTGTACTATGGAGCAGTACTATCCTTGAATTGTGGAGTATTAACCCTCTGACTATGGAGCAAAGCAGTGTTATAACCTTCAAAATATAGTGTTGTTACAGCTTGTACTATGGAGCAGTACTATCCTTGAATTGTGGAGTATTAACCCTCTGACTATGGAACAATACTAAGATCATCCTCGGACTTTTTTTGCTGTGGTTCAAAACTACCAATTGGAAGAAGGCAGACTTGGTGGTTAGAAACCTTTCCCTAGTTTGATATTTGAAGCAGCAAGTGCTAAGACACCACAGGCAGCTACACTCTCGTGATGGAGGGCTCAAACAACTAGATATAGACCTATGATTATTGACTAGTGAAGACTTGTGAAAGTGTTGGTGCAGCTGTAGTGTTAGTACAAGGTGGTTCAGAATTGATGAAGCGGTGAAGTGCAATCTTGGCATGTTGCAGTGTTGAAGTGGTGAAGCAGTGTTGAAGATGTCTAGGTGCAAGCTTTGGTGCAAATTGATGAAGTAGTGCAGATTGGTGCAAATTGATGCAACGAAGCATCTTTGAACTATAGTCCAGACTCCAGTAAAGCAGCAAAAAAAGGGATTGGTGTCCTTGGGGTAGGTGCCCCTAAACACAAGCTTGGTGCCTTGAAAATATAGGGTCGAAGCCCTAGAGTTTGGAGCCTCATCAAAGGCCAAGTTGGTGCTTGGCAAACAGGTTGGTGCCTGTTTCATTAAAAGGGTTGGTGCCCTTCACTCATCTATTGTCTACTATTATTAAAAAAGGGATTGAAGTTCTGATTAATCCTTAATATCATTATTATACACCTCTCTGTTTTTTAATTGTGAAGAATCTAAATGGCAATAATTAACAATTGAAAAGAAACATTGATTCACCCCCCTCTCAGTATTTCCAACAATTGGTATCAGAGCCAGGTTCTTGAATATCAGCCTAACAGCTGGAAGAAGGATTCTTAGGCACAATGAAGAACATGGAAGCAACAGGGAAACTACCTATCTTTGATGGAACGAATTTTGGTTTTTGGAAAAAGAGGATGTCCTACTATCTAATGTCTCTTGGTCCTGAAGTATGGCACTCTGTTCTGGATGGGTACAAAGCTCCCGCAAATCTTCCAACTGATCAAGATGAAAGAAGAGCTTACATTGCTAATGCCAAAGCTTTAAATTCCATCACTAGTGGAATTACCGATTCCGAATTTACGAAAGTCATGAACTATGACTCAGCCAAAGAAGTATGGGATAAGTTGGTTTCTCTATATGATGGCGACTCCAAAGTCAAGAAGTTAAAGCTTCAAACCTATAGAAGACAATTCGAGAGTTTGAAAATGGATGATGAAGAAGATATTGCATCATATTTCCTTCGAGTCGCTGAAGTGGTTAGCTCTCTTAGAGGACTAGGAGAAAATATTGAAGAAAGCACCATTGTTCAAAAAATCCTGAGATCGCTTCTTGACAGATTTGACTTCAAAGTAAGTGCCATAGAAGAAATGAAGGATCTAGATACTCTCAAGATGGATGAACTCCATGGAATTCTCACTGCCTATGAGATGAGGAAAGGGAGTCCAAATTTTAAAGAAGCAGCCTTCAAAGCCTCAAGATCTACAAAAGAAGGAAAAGGATGGAATTACAACAGCGATGAATCTGATACTGAAAACGAAATAGCTCAATTTGTACGAAGACTAAAAAGAGGATCCAAGCTAAAAGGTAAGTACCCTCTTATTTGTTTCAATTGTGGAAGAATAGGTCATTACGCTGCAAAATGTCCCCATAAACATGATAGTGATGATGAAAAGGACTCTAAAAGGATGATTTACACAAATAAAGGGTTTAATAAAAAGAACTTCTTCTCCAAACAAGATGAGTCCGATGAAGATGAATTTGTAGTCATTAAAAAGAAATCAACCAGAAATATGCATCATCACAAAGAAAGAGATGATGAATCAAATGAGGAAAGTGATTATGTTGGAAGCAAAGAAACGTTATTCATGGCATTTACAAATGAGGATGACCTAGAACTGGAAGATGAAAGAAACATGGATAGTTTGTTGATGAATGCCATTGAAGAAAATGAGAATCTACAAAAGAAGATAATTTCTCTCAAAATAGAAAGAGAGGAAGCAAAAAGAAGGGAAGACTTCTTGAACATCAAGTTAAAAGAGAAGGATGATATCTGTGAAAAACGTGACGCTGAAATAGTGTCCCTAAGAAAGGAATTAGAGCAAATCAAAAGGAGTTGGCAAAGCTCTCTAGCTCTTAACAACTTTCTTAACACTCAAAGACCTCAACATGACAAGTCTGGAATTGGTTTCAAAGGAGAATCATCAAGTACGAAGAATAATACCAGAAGTTATGCTGATGTACTCTCTTGCCATCAAAAAAAAGAAAAATCATCTCAGGAAAAAGGTCACATCTCAAAACCAAGATTTGAAAGAGCAACTTCAAGGAAGAATGTTGATTCAAGCTATGGATACTACAACATGTATCAAACTATTTTTCTTGTTCATTGTTACAATTGTAAAAACTTTGGGCATCAAGCTAAGCATTGCAAGGCTCATAAGAATGAAGCACCAAGATTGAATAATCAACCAAACCAACTGCGTGGGCCTAAAGAGCAAGAACAAATCAAAACTTACAATTCCTTTGATCCTTTGGCTAAGTTTGATCTGTCTTGCTCATTATGTGATGATTATGATCATAATGAACAAAATTGCCCTCTCAAAAGGGAAAAAGCTAAAAACGTAAATCTCAAAACTGATAAATATGGCCTAGCTCTATGTGCTCATAGTGAAGAAAATCATTGGTTCGTGGATAGTAGATGCTCGAGACATATGACAGGTGACCAAAATAATTTTATCTCATTGAACAAGAAAAATGGAAATGTATCCTTTGGAAGTGGATCTGCTAAAATCACTGGAAAAGGGACTGCTACCCTTGTCAATGGACTAGGAAAGGCTCAAAATACCTTGCTGGTAGAAGGGCTCAAACACAATCTCTTAAGTGTCAGCCAGATTTGTGACCAAGGACATAATGTTGTCTTTAGTACAAAAGATTGTGAAATAAGAGACTCGTCCTCAGGACAGCTTGTGGCGAAGGGAGTAAAAACACCAGATAATGTTTACATTTTCTGTAGAATTCAAGAAGATAAATGTTACTTAAGTCAAACAATTGAAAGTTGGTTATGGCACAAGCGATTGGGGCATACAAGTTTTGATAACCTAGTCAACATCAGCAAAATTAATGCAGTAAGGGATATTCCAAAAATGTGCAAACCAAATCAAGTTTTATGTGGCCCATGCCAACATGGAAAGCAAACCAGAACTAGCCACAAAACTAAGGAGTTATCAACAACAAAACCTTTGGAAATTATTCATGCAGATTTGTGTGGGCCAACTAGAACTCCAGCTCTTCAGGGTGAAAGGTACTTTGCTCTATTTGTTGATGACTATACTAGAATGATGTGGATATATTTCATAAAATATAAATCTGAAGCATTTGAATGTTTTAAAAATCTTAAGGCTCTCATTGAGAATGAGAAAGATTCTAAGATTAAATGCCTTAGAATGGATAGAGGAGGAGAATTCACCTCAAAAGAGTTCGATAAATTTTGTAAAGAGCATGGAATTGAAAGAGAACTCTCTACTGCTAGGACACCCCAGCAAAATGGAGTAGTTGAAAGAAGGAACCGAACCATTCAAGAAATGGCAAGGACAATGCTACTAGCAGCCGATTTGCAACCAAAATTTTGGAGAGAAGCGGTTGGCACCGCAGTTTACACCTTAAATCGAACTCAACTAAGACCAAATAATGAAAAGACTCCTTATGAATTATGGAAAGGAAGACCTGCTTCAGTAAAATATTTCAGGGTTTTTGGAAGCAAATGTTTCATAAAAATAAATGATGACTCACCAGGTAAATTTGATTCAAGAGTTGACGAAGGAATATTTCTTGGATACTCCACTAGGAGCAAAGCTTACAAATGTTACAACTATCGTCTACGAAGAATAGTGGAAAGCATTGATGTAAAGATTGATGAAGGCCTTCCAGAAAAAGGAATTGAAGATCATGAAGTTGAGCCTTTCCTTGAACAAAGTGAAGAAGAAGAACTTGAAAAAGAAGAGGAGAATGAAGAACCTCGAAAAGAACCTCTAAATGATTCTTCACAAACTCCCTCCAAGATCAAGTTTGTTCAAAGATATCATCCAGAAGAACAGGTCATTGGAAATATAGATGAAGGAATCCAAACTCGAAGAAGGATGATAAGCACTCCTAGGAAAAATGACGTGGCTCTATTATCTTTAATAGAACCTAAATTTTTTTCTCAAGCAAGCAAAGATCCTCATTGGATAAAGGCCATGGAAAAAGAAATGTCTCAAATCGAGAAAAATGAGACTTGGGAACTGGTACCTCGCCCAAAAGATAAAAATATAATTGGAAAAAATGGGTATTCAAAAACAAGATGAATGAAGATGGACAAATCATCAGAAATAAAGCCAGACTTGTCTGCAAAGGATACTCACAAATCGAAGGAATTGACTTCGAAGAAACCTTTGCACCAGTAGCCCGAATGGAAGCCATAAGAATGTTTCTAGCATTTACTTGCTCAAAAGGATTCAAGGTTTATCAAATGGATGTAAAATCAGCATTCCTGAATGGAGATCTCAAGGAGGAAGTTTACATGGAGCAACCAAAAGGATTTGATCTTGCTGAAGGAAAAAGACCTTGTATGCAAACTAAAAAAAGGCCTTGTATGGATTGAAACAAGCCCCTAGAGCATGGTATGCAAAGTTGGATCACTATCTGCAACAAGAAGGTTTCAAAAAGGGAGTGGTAGGTAGCAATCTATATAGGAAGATGGATAAGGAAAAACTTCTTATCGCTCTTGTTTACGTCGATGATCTAATCTTTTCTAGCAATGATGAAGAAATGAGCCATGAATTTGCTCTAAATATGTCCAAAAAATTCGAGATGTCAATGATTGGTGAGTTGTCTTACTTTCTTGGGCTACAAATATCTGAAACCTTTGCAGGCATGTTTATATCTCAAGCAAAATATCTTAAAGACATGCTTAATAAATATGGGATGGAAGATTGTGCACCTATGAGCACACCAATGACCACAGATTGTAAACTAAGCAAAGACGATGATACCCCCCAAATAGATGCAACTCTTTACAGGTCAATAATTGGAGCTATCTTATACTTAACTACTACAAGACCAGATATTATGCAAGCAGTAGGAATGGTAACAAGATTTCAATCAAGTCCTAAACAATCCCATCTAGCAATTGTGAAAAGAATTCTTAGATATCTGAAAGGAACGACTAATTTCGGTCTTTGGTATCCTAAGGGTTCAACTCTTATGGTGACAGCTTATTTTGATGCTAATTGGGCCGGAAGTGTGGACGATCGAAAAAGCACCAGTGGAAACCTTGAAGGATGTCAACATAGAAACTAATATATAGTTGCTGCTGATTGTTGTACACAAATTCTATGGATGAAGGAAGCCTTGAAGGATGTCAACATAGAAACTAAGCAACCAATTACTATTTTTTGTGACAATACTAGCACCATCAGTCTTTCAAAGAATCCGGTGATGCACTCAAGAACCAAACATATTCCAATCAAATACCACTTTCTCCGTGAACAAGTTGTTGAACACAGTATCAGGCTGGAATACGTCAATACAAAAGAGCAAATTGCAGATATCTTTACAAAACCTCTTCCACGAGAAGCATTTGAGTATCTTCGCCAAAATTTGGGGGTCATTGCTCTTGCATCACATTAAATCAAGCAGCATGTCAGGGGTACAGTATGTTAGGGGGAGCAGCATGATAGGGGGAGTACTTTGGCACCACATTGCCATTGATGTCAAAGGGGGAGAGAAAAAGAATATCGCCATCCAATGACAAAGGGGGAGATTGTTAATCCAAGTTGTCATTGATGGCAACAAGTTGATGAGTAAGCCTAACAATGAAGATGAGCTTGGAGACAAAAACAATGAAGATGACCTTGGAGACAAAAATTTTACTCTCTGCACATAAATATTCAAGGTCAGTTATAAAGAAAAAAATATTTTTGTCACCTTGGAGACAGCCTATCCCAATGAATCCTAGACCATCTAAAAGAATATTTTTTTGTCTTTCTAACGAGTGTTGAAATTTGGTACCGGAGGACAGGTGGTTCCCTAAAGCTTTGATCTTTGGCCTAGGGAAAAGTGTCCAAAAGAATTTAATTTTTCTCCTAAAGTGACTTTATAATTTTTATAAAGTCAAATCTAATTTTAAAGTGACTTTAAGTGATAAAATTACTAAAGTCTAATTTTAAAGTGACTTTAATAAAGTCAATGTAAAATTAGAAAGGAAAAGTGACTTTGGAAATAAATGACTAAGTGTGTCTTTATTAAAGTGGGGTGAATTAAAAAATAGAAAGTGAGATTTAAATGAGCATTTAATCTCACCCTTAGATCTCAATCTATTTCAGCCATTGGATTTAGGGATTCCCCAAAAGTCACTTAGGGTTAGATTAAAGGAGGGAAAGGAGGAAAAGGTCATTCATTCTTTCATGAGCAGATTGAGAGAAGGAGAGCAAGAGAGAAAGGGAGATTTCTGGGTAGTGAGGAGAAGGAGGCAGCAGCTTGGCACACATTCCAAGGCAGCATTTCAAACAAGATCGAGAGCAATGTAGTTTGCACACAAGCTCATACAGATGGCACGATTTCCAAGGCGTAATCCGTACAACAAATTTCAGGTACGTTTTCCAAGGCAACAGACTCATTTTCTCTCAAAAACAGATTTCGAGGGAGAAGTTGTTGTTTTTGCTGCACGCTTTTCTAGACAGGCCGTACAGCCTGTAGCTGATTGCTGGCACAAAAATCAAGGTAGATTTCCGTACAGCAGCATTTAATACAGCTGCACGCATTCCAAGGAGGTCGTACAGCAACATTTATTGATGTTTTGCACGCAAAAAGAGGAGGCCGTACAGCAGAAATTAATGCTGTAATTTCTGGGCACGTTTTTCAAGGAAATATGCACAGCATTTATTGCTGGTTCAGTTTTACTGTCTGCACATTTTCCGAGGCGGTGGTTAAGCACGGAAAACGAGATAAGTTGTAAAGTTTACTTGCTGATTTTTCTGAATATTTCTCTCACTGTAAAAAGCATTTTTCAGAAATAAGAAGGGGCTCTCAAACTGGTTTTCCCCAAGAGTTGTAGGGGGTTTTTCCAGGGTCATGTTGACCAAAAATATCTGTGTCAAATGTGTGAATGACTGTTTTTATCCTTGCTGATTTTTAATTCTGCATTTTCCAGCATTCTGAAAAATTTCCAGAATTTGTGTTTTCAGCAAAAGTTATTTTCCAGTTTGTTAAATGTATGGATATGGGAAAGGACATTTAACTATTTTGGAGTAATAAGGTGAAAAACTGAAAACCGGGGTGGGAAACTATAAATTTCTACATGGTATCAGAGCTTGAGTGCTAAAGAGCAGTTTGGGACAGCAAGGAGGAAAATTACAGCCTGCTTATTTTTCACTGTAGTGGCTCCAAAGAAGCTGATTTTTCACAAACAATAGTTTTATCTTTACCACAACAGTGCTATTTTTTAGTTTTAGGACAGCAGGATGTCTTTGGGACTGAGGGTGGAGGATAGGTTGGATGGGAATTCCAATTACAACATTTGGAAGGAGAGAATGCAAAGTATCTTTGAGGAGGCAGAAGTCTGGGACATTATGGTGCATACCGCACATAACCCTGTAAATGTGCCTACTGATGCTACTCAGTTGGAAGAATATAATAAAAAGAACAACAAGGGTAAGAGACTGATTCTAGATGGAATCAAAGACCATTGCATTCCTCATGTGAGAGGAAAGAGAAATGTTCATGAGATGTGGACAACATTGTCCAATCTCTACCAGAGTACCAATGAGAACCGAAAAATGGTCCTGAAGGAAAGATGAAGACCATTAAGATGGGTAATGATAGTGCAGCTGGATATCTCACAAAGATTACTAATGTGAGAGATGAGTTGGCGGCGATTGGAGAGGCCATTCCACCCACTGAGTTGGTGCGGATTGCAGTGAATGGCCTCCCCCGTTCATGGATGAACTTTGCCGATGGGGTTTATGCACGTTGAGACGCTTCCCATGGGAGAGTTTTGGGATGATCGGACATGTATTTAGATCAGAAAGGCCGCCTTTGGGGCGCCCAAGCCGCTGAGTAGAATGAGGATGTAGCACCGTTGGCAGGACGCAAGAAAGGCAAAGGGAAGAAGCAGGTTTCCACAAGCAATGGTGGGGGCAAAGGTAAAGGTAAACAGAGTAACACACAGAAGGACTATTCCAAGGTGAAGTGTTGGAATTGTCAGAAGATGGGACACTATGCAGTTGTGTGTTCGGAGAAGAAGAAGAAGAAGGGGAAGAACCAGAACATGGCAGCGCCCAAATAGAGGCTGAGGACTTCCTGTGATCATTTGACCTAGAGTTTGGGTTCACCGCGTGTGAGTCCTCTAGAAAAGTGATTATCCTATAGAGGTTCAGAGGGGAGCATGCATTTCGATGAAGCAGAGTATCCTCTGGTATCCTGCATGTGATTGGGGCTTCACTAAGACATGACAAAATGAGAAATGAGTCCGTGAGTACTTCTTAGAGCTTTCAGAGAGTGGCACCGATGTAGAGGTAGTACTCGGTGATGACAGAGTTGTTAGAGCAGTCGGTGTGGGAACATTGACATTTCAGAGGGAGTCCAAACCTCCCTTGAAGGTGTCAGATGTTCTTTATGTGCCAAGGATGAGGAAGAACCTCATATCCGTCTCAGCTTTGGAGGACAGAGGATATGAGATACTATTCAGGGGAGGACAGGTGTTGATGTATCCCAGGGGCACTCCAGCTGATTCAGCCAGAGTGATAGGTGTACGCCATGCAAAGGTGTACAAGTTTGCATTTCAGTCCCTTTTGGCATTGAGCAGTAGTACCGACAGCAGAGCTAGCAGTTCTGAGCAGTGTGAGATTTGGCACCGCAAGATGGGGCACATGTATCATGGAGCCTTGAGGACTTTGCGGGAGATCACTACAGGTGTGCCAAATTTCAGTACTGATCACTTTGATACTTGCAGAGGATGTGCGATGGGCAAGTTTGCCAAATCCCCTTTTCCCAGCAGTGACAGCAGAGCGACTGGGATACTTGATTTGATTCATTCCGATGTGAGCGGCCGGATGTCTCATGTTTCCTTGAGTGGATATGAGTACTATGTTTTATTCATTGATGATCACTCCGGGAGGACCTGGATTTATTTCTTGAAGACCAAGAGTGAGGTCTTCAAGCGGTTTCAGGAGTTCAGAGCTCTTGTGGAGACACAGACAGGTCGGAAGATCAAGTCCCTGAGGTCGGACAATGGGGGAGAGTACATCCTTGGAGAGTTTGTTGACTATTGTGCAGAGGCAGGCATTAGGAGGGAGTTCACTCTTCCTTACAACCCCCAGCAGAACGGGGTTGCGGAGAGGAAGAACAGATCCATCGGAGGGGCTGCCAAAGCCATGTTGCATGATCAGGGGTTGCCATTGTTTTTGTGGGCTGAGGCCTGCAACACAGCTGTTTATTTGCAGAACAAGAGTCCGCATCGTGCCTTGGGGCACATGACTCCGGAGGAGGCTTTTTCTGGGAAGAAGCCTGATATTGGTCATCTTCGTATCTTTGGGTGCATTACATACTCCTACATACCCAAGGAGAAGAGGACCAAACTAGAGCCCACCGCAGAGAAGGGTATCTTTGTGGGCTACAGTGAGACCTCCAAGGCCTTTCGGATTTACATTCCTGCGTAGAGGAAAGTTGTTGTCAGACGAGATGTGAAGTTCGAGGAGGACAGGCCCTTTAGGAGGTCATGGGAGTTAGAGTATCTGGATCAGCCAGACCCTCAGCAGCAGTTGAGTCAGTCACAGGGATCTAGTGGGCAGGGATCAGGAGGATCCGGAGGTACATCTATGACGATGTCAGGTCCGTCAGTGGGGAGTGGCTCACCGAGTCGAGATGGTCGGGCTACTGGCAAGATGCGTAGCAACACGAGCAAGCCATCAAGGAGTCCATCGATGGACAATTCATGACTCTGCATTCTCAAAGATCTACAAAGTTCAAAGTGTGCAAAGAGGACAAATAGACAGATAATGTGAGGCTCCTTGGGGCTCCCGATGTTGGAGGAGGGGAGAGGAGTTTTATTCTCCAGCGGGAGAAGTGTGCTCAGGGAAGAGGAAGCCCAGGTGGCTTCAGGACACCTTGAGAGATGCCACATCTGTTGCTGAGCCTAAGAGGCCGGTCAGAGAGAGCAGACCACCTGAGAGGTTTTGTAGCTATATGGCAATGGCTACCAGCAACCTTGACTCTGAGCCTTATAGCTATGAGGAGGCAGTTAGCCAGCAGGTCTGGAGAGAGGCCATGCAAGAGGAGTATTCTTCTATCATGAAGAATGATGTTTGGGAGGTGGTGCCGAGGCCTGAGGGAAAATCCGTGGTTACTTCCAGATGGCTTTACAAGGTAAAGCATGCTGCAGATGGCAGCATTGAGAAATTCAAAGCGAAGTTTGTGGCTAGAGGGTTCTCCCAGGTAGAGGGAGTTGATTATGAGGAGACCTTCGCTCCTGTGGCTCGATATACTTCGATCCGCTCCATTATATCGATAGCAGCAGAGATGGGTTGGAAGATCCACCAGATGGATGTGAAGACTGCATTTCTCAATGGCTTCATACAGAAGGAGGTGTACATTGAGCAGCCACAGGGCTTTGAGGTGCATGGGAAGGAGTCCCATGTGTGCAGACTGAAGAAGGCCCTTTATGGCCTGAAGCAAGCTCCCAGAGCTTGGTACTCCATGATAGATACATACTTGCAGAAGATGGGTTTCACAAAGAGTGAGGCAGATCCGAACCTTTACTATATTGTGATAGGTGAGGAGCCTCTCATTCTGGTGCTGTATGTGGATGATTTAGTCATTACAGGTGCAGAGAGACTCATAGAGCACTGCAAGAGAGATCTTGCGGCGAAGTTTGAGATGAAGGACATCTGCTTGATGCATTACTTTTTGGGTTTGGGGGTGTGGCAGGAGGAGGGGCATTTCTTCCTGGGACAGGGGAAGTATATTGTGGACATCCTTGGCAGATTCCACATGGAGGATTGTAGACCCATGTCGACACCGATGATCACCAACTGGAAGAAGCTTCATGCTTCGGATTCCGAGTTGGTGGATCCCACGTTGTACAGGCAGCTGATTGGTTCCTTGATGTATTTGGTCAACACTAGACCAGATATTTGTTTTGCAGTCAACACGATGAGTCAGTTTATGTGTGAACCTAGGAAGGTTCACTGGGTGGCTACAAAACACATTTTGCGGTACTTGCAGGGGACAGTGGATTATGGTCTGGACTACAGGCAGGGGGATGGAGTGAGATTGGCAGGTTACACTGATTCTGATTGGGCAGGTTGTGCTTCCGATAGGAAGAGCACTTCAGGGTGTTGTTTTGGGTTGGGTTCTAAGAAGAGTGTCATGAGCCTGCTCGAAAGAATAAGAGGATTGAAGTTCAAATGTTGGTATGCGCAGTATATGGCAGCCAGTCTAGCTAGTTGTGAGGCCATCTGGCTTCGCAAGATGTTGTTTGGCTCATTTGGTCAGCCGTTGAGACCTTCAGTGATTTACTGTGATAATCAGAGTTGCATTAAACTCACGGAGAATCCAGTATTTCATGACAGGTCAAAGCATATCGGGATCAAATATCATTTCATCAGAGACTATGTTCAGAAAGGAGCTGTGAAGCTTGAGTATATTCCCACTGATGAGCAAGTTACAGATATTCTTACCAAAGCCTTACCACGGGGCAAGCATGTCTACTTCAGAGACAAGATGGGTGTGGTGAGGAACACCTTCCTCGGTAAGAGGGAGTGTTGAAATTTGGTACCGAAGGACAGGTGGTTCCTTAAGGCTTTGATCTTTGGCCTAGGGAAAAGTGTCCAAAAGAATTTAATTTTTCTCCTAAAGTGACTTTATAAAGTTATAAAGTCAAATCTAATTTAAAAGTGACTTTAAGTGATAAAGTTATTAAAGTCTAATTTTAAAGTGACTTTAATAAACTCAATGTAAAATTAGAAAGGAAAAGTGACTTTGGAAATAAATGACTAAGTGGGTCTTTATTAAAGTGGGGTGAATTAAAAAATAGAAAGTGAGATTTAAATGAGCATTTAATCTCAGCCCTAGATCTAAATCTGTTTCAGCCATTGGATTTAGGGATTCCCCAAAAGTCACTTAGGGTTAGGTTAAAGGAGGAAAAGGTCATTCATTCTTTCATGAGCAGATTGGGAGAAGGAGAGCAAGAGAGCAAGGGAGATTTCTGAGCAGTGAGGAGAAGGAGGCAGCAGCTTGGCACACATTCCAAGGCAATATTTCAGCAAGACCGTACAGCAGAGTTTGCACACAGTTCAAGGCAAATTTGGCACGATTTCCAAGGCAGAATCCGTACAGCAGCTTGTGGCACGTTTTCCAAGGCAGCCGTACCATTTTCTGGGCACAGATTTCGAGGGAGAAGTTGCTGTTTTTGCTGCACGCTTTTCTAGACAGGCCGTACAGCCTGTAGCTGATTGCTGGCACAAAAATCGAGGCAGATTTCTGTACAGCAGCATTTAATACAGCTGCACGCATTCCAAGGAGGTCGTACAACAACATTTATTGTTGTTTTGCACGCAAAAAGAGGAGGCCGTACAGCAAAAATTAACGTTGTAATTTCTGGGCACGTTTTTCAAGGAAATACGCACAGCATTTATTGCTGGTTCAGTTTTACTGTCTGCACATTTTCCGAGGCGGTGGTTAAGCACGGAAAACGAGATAAGTTGTAAAAGTTTACTTGCTGATTTTTCTGAATATTTCTCTCACTGTAAAAAGCATTTTTCAGAAATAAGGAGGAGCTCTCAAACTGGTTTTCCCCAAGAGTTGTAGGGGGTTTTTCCAGGGTCATGTTGACCAAAAATATCAGTGTCAAATGTGTGAATGACTGTTTTTATGCTTGCTGATTTTTAATTCTGCATTTTCCATCATTCTGAAAAAATTTCCAGAATTTGTGTTTTCAGCAAAATTTATTTTCCAGTTTGTTAAATGTATGGATATGGGAAAGGGCATTTAACTATTTTGGAGTAATAAGGTGAAAAACTGAAAACCGGGGTGGGAAACTATAAATTTCTACAACGAGCCTTTACTTGCCCCGAAACTCCCAACGGTTGATGAGATATGGAATTTTTAAGTGAAGGAAAATAACCACAGCAGTGAGCCGACCTATTCTTGTCCTTCATGTCGGCCTATTTGCAGAGATGTGTCCTTTCATTTTGTTGTGCAAAAATCACTATTTATTAAAGTTTTCAAGCTCATTCTTCACCAAGGAATTCGGTCACACATCTACAGGAAAGAGCAGAGTAAGTTCACATCTTGTGAACCAAAAAAAAAATCAAATTTGTGGTAAAGGAGCTCGGATCCTCTTCAACAACAACAGTATTATCTTTGAACTGTGGAGGAGCTGTAATTTTCGGACTGTGTAGGAGCTGTAATTTTCGGACTATGAAGGAGTTGATCTTTTCGGACTGTGGAGGAACTGTAATTTTCGGACTGTGTAGGAGCTGTAATTTTCGGACTGTGGAGGAGCTGATCTTTTCGGACTGTGGAGGAGCTGTTCTGAAGTTTTCGGATTGTTTTTGGTGGCTCACTACAATATATTTTAGGACCTTGTTTTCTGATTTATCACAGCATACGGACCTCACTCTGCAATCAGCAAAGCAGTGTTATAACCTTCAAAATATATTGTTGTTACAGCTTGTACTATGGAGCAGTACTATCCATGAATTGTGGAGTATTAACCCTCTGACTATGTAACAATACTAAGATCATCCTCGAACTTTTTTTGCTGTGGCTCAAAACTACCAATTGGAAGAAGGCAGACTTGGTGGTTAGAAACCTTTCCCTAGTTTGATATTTGAAGCAGCAAGTGCTAAGACACCACAGGCAGCTACACTCTCGTGATGGAGGGCTCAAACAACTAGATATAGACTTATGATTATTGACTAGTGAAGACTTGTGAAAGTGTTGGTGCAGTTGTAGTATTAGTACAGGGTGGTGCAGAATTGATGAAGCGGTGAAGTGCAATCTTGGCATGGTGCAGCGTTGAAGTGGTGACGCAGTGTTGAAGAAGTCTAGGTGCAAGCTTTGGTGCAAATTGATGAAGTAGTGCAGATTGGTGCAAATTGATGCAACGAAGCATCTTTTAACTATAATCCAGTGAAGCAGCAAAAAAAAGGGATTGGTGTCCTTGGGGTAGGTGCCCCTAAACACAAGGTTGGTGCCTTGAAAATATAGGGTCGAAGCCCTAGAGGTCGGAGCCTCGTCAAAGGCCAAGTTGGTGCTTGGCAAACAGGTTGGTGCCTGTTTCATTAAAAGGGTTGGTGCCCTTCACTCATCTATTGTATACTATTATTAAAAAAGGAATTGAAGTTCTGATTAATCCTTAATATCATTATTATACACCTCTCTGTTTTTTAATTGTGAAGAATCTAACTGGCAATAACTAACAATTGAAAAGAAATATTGATTCACCCCCCTCTCAGTATTTCCAACAGTTTCAGCCTCTTTGCACAGAGTATAACCACAGAACTTCGGCCTCTTAGCAAAGAAAACAACCACAGAAGTTCGGCCTCTTAGCACAGAAAACCACCATTGAATTTTGGTTCCTTCACTGAGATTCGTCCTGCACTTTAATGTCTTTGATCAGCTCTTTGTTCTCTCCGATCTGCTCCTTAATCTCCTTCGTATGGCTAGAAGAAATTATGATTGATGCTCAGATTGAATGGTGCTTGAGATGAGGTCGAATGCCTCATATATAGAGAGATTAATTGGTTGAATGGGTGCCATGGAGGGCTGGTCTGACTTGAAGACTGGAGAGATGACTTGGACATCTTGTAGAGCCAAAAATAAAATTCAAAATATTCTTTTTTTTTCTTTTGATAAAAGCATGAATAATATAATTTAGTTTTGAGCATGAAAAACAAATTTTACATAAACAAGTACAACAATGATCAAAATATGTTAATATGATGAACGACCATAGCTACAAAATACAACAACTTGGCCTTTGCAGAGCTAATGATTTGCGTGAGGAGTCTTTGACTTAGATTTGAGACATGTTTGGTGATCATTTTCAGAATATTTTCTCCTCATCCTTTGGCAGATTTGGTTGTGGCTGCTAGGAATGCTTGCTACAGGGTGGTCCCACAAAAACTATTTGTTGTAGACTACAGTGGTTCATGGGGACATGTCCCCCAAGGTGGGGGGTGCGCTTCCCATGTTTTCTGTGCTCTCGGGATAGGGGGATACCCCGAGAAACATTTTTGTTTTGAACATGATATAATTAATAAATAATTAGCAATTTGAAGAGACATGTCCTGAAAGACATGACTATTCGTGAGGGGGTACCTTTCCTAGTATATAAGCAAGGCCCTCATTTGAAATATCATATCACTTGTACATTCAACACACACACACACACACACACACACACATATATACAGCTTGAGTGGGTCTAATGGTTAAGAGTACGCGTTTCCTCCTAAGAGGTCATAGGTTCAAAACCTGAGGGGGGTCTAGTATGTATGCCTTTGTAGACTTAGCAATCAAATTGCTATGCAGAGGTGGGTCCCTTGTCCCACAAACAAGGGGTTCTCATACACAATTTTGGTGTCTGGCTTGGTTGTGACCTAAAAATTGGATAATAATAATCATATATATATATATATATATATATATCCTATTATGGATATTTACATATTCCAAACTAAGTCACTCGGTTCGACGAATTTATGCTTAGAGTTCGAAATTCACCAAACTTGAACCAAATTCGAACAAACCCGATTTTATTTGCCGAATTTCAAGCTGAACCTAAACTCGAACTCAAATTCAAATTTATTTGCCGAACGTCAACGAATTTGTTTTAAAATTCAGGTAAAAATCGAATTTGTTTGTTTAGCTTAGCTTCGAGTTAGGTTTGGCATTTGCTAGTGAAAAAGGCCATAACACATTGACTCACGCATCACGATTTGTGAATGAGACTTTGCGTTAGCAGCGTTACTCCTCGGCCGACAGCGACTGCTCCTTCCACTGCTCCAGCGGACAACTACGGCTCCTCAGTCCTGACTCCTCACCACTACGCTCTTGGCTCTCGACTCTCCGCTCTCAGCCGCACGCAACTCTCCACTCACAACTCTCCTCTCACAGTTCTCTGCTCACAACTCTCCGGAGTGCACTGCTCTCTGCTCTCTGCTCGGCACTCATAGCCTACGCTCACTCACTCACGGAGTCCAGACTCCACACTGCCACAGAGTTCAGGCCACGATTCACTCACTCACGGAGTCCACACTACCACTGCTACAAACCTACAACCTACTTCTAGTGTGCTACAGTGTACAGGCCTCAGACTTCAGTTGGAAGACCTCGAACTTGTCCAGCCTCCAGGCAAGCAAACCATTTTTTTACAATATTTTTTTTAATGAATTAATATATATAGTTTTTAAATATATTGTGTTTGGATTGTCAGCCTTCAAGCATGAGCCTTAACAGACTAGACAATCCAAACACAGTATATTAGAAAAAACCTAAATTACAGTCTAGAAAAACTTTGCAAAAAAATTCATTATGCAAAAAATTTAGAACTAATTCAAATGTAATTAAAAAAAATTGCAGACATTTCACCCTTCACTTCAACAATCAGGATTTAGATCCTTCAAAATTCAATGGTACCCCCAAAATCAACTGTTGTAGCATGGAATTTTGTCAAAAAAGAAGGGAAAAATATTTTGTGTCAATTGTGCGGACATCAATTCACTGGCTCTTTAACTAGAGAAGTGGATCACCTTCTCAATATTAGCAATGGAAGTGGAGGTGGTGTTGAAGGCTACACTAAGATCTCAGATGAACAAAAAACCACAGTGAAGAAAAACTATTTCATTTCAAAGATGGAAAAGGAAAAAAGGGAGAAGAAGAGGCAGTGAATTGAGAGGGATATTGCCATATCTTCCTCAAACACCATTAATTCGATCTCAGCCATTGGTGGATCAAGTTCTACTCCAGTGAAAACAGGTGGAACCAAAACATTAAATCAATTTTGGAACCCTATGGAGAGACAAGAAGTTGATGATGTTGTTGCAGAATTCTTTTATGCATGTGCAATTCCCTTTAATGTGGCCAGGAGTCCATATCTTAAAAATTTAATTAAAAAGGCCATTGATTTTGGGAAGGGCTATGTTCCTCCCAGGTCTGAAGCTTTAAGGACCACTTTACTAAAAAAACAAGAAACAGAGTGACAGAAAATTTGTCTCAGATTAAAGAGTCTTGGAAGCATACAGGATGCACAATTTTGAGTGATGGTTGGTCAGATTTGTGTCATCGCCTATTGATCAATGTGCTTGTTTACAGTCCTCAAGGGTACTTTTCTTGAAGGTAGTTAATGCAATGGATCAAGGAAAGACATCATAATTTATTTTTGGAATTTTGGATGAAGTAATTCAAGAGCTTGGGGAGAAAAATGTGCTCCATGTTATTACAGATAATGCATCAAATTGTGTTGGTGCAGGGAAGATGATTATGGAAAAGTATAATCATATTTATTGGACCCCGTGTGCAGCTCATTGCTTGGATTTGATGTTGCATGATTTAGCCAAATTTATTTGGGTCAATGAGACAATCCGAAGAGCCAAAACAATTGCAAACTTCATCATCAACCATCGTCTCACTTTGAGCATATATAGGAAGAATGCATCTAAAGAGTTGTTGAGGCATTGTGATACAAGGTTTGCTACTTTTTATATTACTCTGAAAATAGTTGTTGAGGAAAAAGCAAGCCTAAGCGCTGTTTTCTGCAATACTGAGTGGGAGAGATCGCCCCTTTCAAAAAAAACTAAGGGGAAACATGTTGAACAAATAGTGCTCAATAATGGCTTTTGGGAAAATTCAGAGAAGGTTTTAAAAATATGTGGCCCAATTGTTAATGTGCTCCGCATCGTTGATGGTGACAAACCTTGTATGGGTTTTGTTTATGAAAGTATTGATCGTTGCAAAGAGGCCATTGCAACTGCTTTTAATAATGTGGAAGTTGATTACCAAGAGATATGGGAAGTAATTGATCAAAGATGGAAGATGATGCATAGTCTATTACATGCAGCAACATGTTATTTGGACCCTAGATTGTTTGGGTTATCAAGACATAGGGATGAAGGAGTCATGAATGGGATTATCCAGGCTATTGAGAAGCTAAATCCAAATCCAACAATTGCAGGTTTGGTCAGATCTCAGTTGAGGGCATACAGGTTAGAAGAAGGGTTGTTTGGAACACAATCAACAAAATATGATAGGAACATAAGTGATCCAACAGTATGGTGGGAGTTTTATGGACCAGGGGCACCAAAATTGCAAACTTTGCAATTCATATCTTAAGTCAGGGATCAAGTGCATCAGCGTGTGAAAGGAATTGGAGTTCCTTTGACCACATTCATTCCAAGAAAAGAAATAGATTGTTATCTGGAAGATTAGAAGATCTTGTTTATGTTCGTAGTAACTTGCAGTTTCCTTTGAAAAATGTGGCTAAAGAGTCATCAAATTCCTCTACTTCGTGGATCGATCCTATTCCTAATGCATCAAGGGATGAAGTTGAATTTTACATTGATATGACATTGACAGGAAATTGAGTGATGAATCTGATGTTGAGGCATCTAGCGGATTCACAACCCCTACTGCTCTTGATGATATAGAACTTTTTGATATAACAAGTGGGCCACGAGAACATCAAGAATAAAACTTGTGTTCTCATTTTAGACTTCTAGTTTACTTTTGCATGAACAATTTTCTAAAACTACCAAACTACTTTAAAGTTTACATATTTTGGCTATTTTTTTATCAGATTGTTTTCAGTATATGAAATCTGATATGGCCCATGGTTTTGTTGAATTTGATATTCTTATGGGTGCTAATGTCTATGATGAATTTCTCGCCTTGTTTACTATGTATGGAAGTTGGTTCTTTATTGGAAATTTGACACTCACTTTCATGGTTTATATGTGGAAATGATTTCAATGTTTGAGCAATAATCCTATGTGTTTGAAATGTGCATTATGCACTTTGAAAATATACATGCTTATTTATTTATGTGCATCATATTTATCTTGCAGCCTGCTTAAAATTGTTTATATATATATATATATATATATATATATATATTTTTTTTTTTTTTTTCAATTTTTTATATGTTGAATTTTATGCCGAACTTTATTGGCAAAATTTTAAGTGCCGATCTTTATTCAAATTTCAAGGTCGTCGAACTCGAACACGAACACGAACCTGGTGACTTAGATTCCAAATATTTTGATTATCCGTTTATATGAACCTTGTTCGTTACATTGGTATCAGGACCTCGTTATACAATCCTGGCTATTAGCCAGTTTGATCCAGCCTTTGGCCAGTAACTCTTCATCAATTTCATTGTCATTGCAATTAAAGCTTTTATCTACACAACGATTTTAGTGGAGGTTTTTAATTACACAGTTAGGCCTTTGCATAGAAAAAAAGAAAGAAAAAAGGAGTGAAAGAAAAAATTAGATGAAAAAAAGTATTATATTAAAAATATATATATACACTAAAAAAGAAACAAGTAAAAAAATAAAAATAGCCGCACACTCAATGGCCAACCACCATCAATTAGTTGCCCTGACAACGACTAGACTGTGAAAATTCATGAAACTACTTAACATAAATTTCTACTGCAGAAATCTGGTTTACTTCTTCTACTTGTGTTTTTACATTTACAAGTTATTTTCAGAAATATTCAGAAAACCACGAATTAAACACACTGCAGATCTACACACATACAGACAGGTACTAAAGAAATAAGCACACATGACAAAAGACATACAATATTTTTCGAACAAATGTCCCCGGAAAAACCCAATACGAGAAAACTGGTGCAACAACTCTTAGAGGGTTTTATTATTATGCAGAATTTTGAATACATTCAAGGGCACCAGACATGGTTCGACCAAACAGAGAAAATCACGACAGATGTACCTCTATCTCTCGGAGATAGAAAATATGGCTGATTCAGATGAGGATGAAGAACCTCACAGGTGCTTATGCAGTCACCGTGTCACCCTTCCGTGTGGTTGGTTCACACGTTCTAGATCTGCTAAAAACGAGCCCTTTCTGGCCCACTGGAACCCCAATGTTGCCTTTCCCAGCTTTGTGTCAGTCCTCTGGCCTTGCGTGAGCCTCTGCGCAACTCTTGTTGGGCCTGCATCACCCTAGCTGAGCCTACACTGCCTCTACGTTGCTCTGGCTGGGCCTGCGTCACTCCTGTTGGGTCTCTGTGCTGCTTTGATACGTATCTGCCTCTCTGCCAATGTATTGTCAGCCTCAGATCTGAAATCCCACTATCGATCTACCCCACTGCATTGCAAGCTCACTTGAAAATTCTCAACAAACCGCGCCCTAGAATTTCGACTTAGCTCAAGTGCTGCCTGTGAAAATTCTACTGCAGTATCATGGTTTACTTCTCCTACTTTATTTAAATTATACAAGATATCTTCAGAAATTAGATTCTGAAAACACCGAAGTAAACACTACTAACAACCTCCACATGCAAATCATTTACTAAATATTATGCTCATTCAAACAAAGTGACACATTGTTTTTTGGACATAAGTCCTCGGAAAAACCCAAAGTGGGAAAACCGGTGCAACAGATATGAGGGTTTATTTTATTAAGTAGAATCTGAGTACAACAAACCTGGGTTCCAGATCTGGAAACCTGACAGAGAATAAAAGTAGATCTGCAGCTACCCTGTTGTTCCAAGACCAAAATTCTGACTGATTCACATCCTTAAACGGGATTTACAAGACTCAACCCGAATCTGGCCCTAGAAACCCAGCGTTGCCCTTGAAGCCCTAGCGTCAGCCCTGTTAGGCTCTGCGTGCCTTTGCGCTACTCAGAGAGGGACTGCGTAACCCCAGAGTGGGTGACGCAGTCCTTACGCTGCCTCTGGGGGCCTCTGCATAATTGTGGAAGCCCTCTGAAGCTCCGACACAGCCCCTGTTGGGCCAGCGTAGCGACAGCAGCTGCGCTGCGCAGCTGCTGTGTAACTGCTGCCCTTGCTCTTCTGCGCTAACCTTGAAAGTTGCTTCTATGCCTCTTGTTGACTCTTGGCTCCGGGATCAGATCACCCCCTTAGCCAATACTACCCCTTGCTGTAGGAAACTCTTCTCGAAATTCTTAGAAAACCCTGCCCTAGAATTCCAGATATGTCTCTTAGCTCTGCCTCCGTGTGTGTGTCTCCAACTGACCCTCAAGCCTTTCTCTTATACTTTTTCATTGATCTCATCAACGATCGAGATTAAAGCACTCATCAACGGCTGAGATTAAAACACTGCTTGATCCGCGTCATTTAGAACATTTCAGCACGTGTTAATTGATTCACTTTAATTATTTAATTTTCCTAAGTTTAGACTTAGGAAATACATTAAAATAATTAATTATCTGAATAACTTGAACACTATCTGAAATTTCTCCAAATGATTTCTGGGTTTTGGATTTCAAGTGTGTCTTAGCCCCTCCACAGAGTTTCAGGGCTAGAACACACCCGATGCTACACCAACTACACAAAATCTCAACACTGCCACTCTGTGTGTCTTCTCCAACTAACCCCAAGCCTTCGTTCAATACTTTTCTCGTTGAACAATCAACGACCGTGATCTAATCTCTAATCAACGACTAAGATTAGAAAAGACTTGATCCACGTCACTTAGAACATTCTCACCCACATGTTTTAATTAATTCACTTTAATTATTTAATTTCCCTAAGTTAGACTTAGGGTCTCCATTAAAATAATTAATTATTTGAATAACTTTCACACCGGGTGGAATTTCTCCAAACGATTTTTGGGTCTTGGAGATCTCATGTGTTCTAGCCCCTCCACAAAGTTTCGGAGGTAGAGCACATCCGATGCCACCCAAAATCTCAACACCTAAGTCACTTGACACGAGGATTCGGGATTTGATGGATATGGGGATTCGAGAATCGGATTCGGGATACAGTGACCCCCGGAACAGGACACTTTCGGGATATGATACATTATATATTATTTTATTAAAAAAAAAAATATATATATATATATATATATATATATTAAAAATTAGATATTTTTTACACAAATTCATTGATTCAAACATAGATTTAAGATCTTAGATACTCATACATGATACATTGAAATTTGATACATTGATACATCATACAATTGTCATATTTACTCAGAAAGACAAGATAGTAAGATACTGTAGTTTTCTCATAAAGTCATCAGAATCAAAATGTGTTACATAAGTACACTGCCAATGGCAAATAGAAATAGAAAATACAAAATAACTACAGTCTACAAGACTACAAGCCTGAAGCCTCAATGAGTCAGAGTCAATGAGTCATCAATCCTCATTATCATAATCAACATCACTGTCCTCATCCTGATCATCATGCTCACCACTGCTCTTCTTTGCTGCATCCTCCTCCTCTGTCATCTCTACATTTGCTGGTGTGGAGGATGATGCCTCTACTGTATCGGCATCATCAAATGTGACAGGCTCTAGCATTGGCGCATTAAGATCCAGGTTGGCCAATGCCAACTCAACACTGTTGTCCAGACCCATATCATCAGGAAAGACATCCCACATCTTTGTCTTTCCCTTCAACCAATCCTCCCTCTGCCTGTAGATGAGACGAAGGTTGGTTTGCACATACACCATTGTCGCTGCCCTGGACTGCTCAAGCCTGCTCTTCTTCACACTATACAAATTCCCATATGTGCTCCAATTCCTCTCGCAACAAGAGGATGAAGTCACCTGAGAGAGGAGCCTCATGGCTAACTGCTGTAGAGGAGGGCTTGTTGCCCCATGAGTTGCCCACAAAGAATAGGGCTTCTTAGCCCCCCTGTCTCGAATCACTTCACAGCCTGCAAATCGTCCAGTGCCAGTGGAAAACTTTGCAAAGGCATCCTCCACCTCATCAAGGGATGCCCTCTCCTGAAAAATCCTCCTCAATGCATCTTTCCTCCCTTGTGAGATTTCACCATCCATGTGAGGAGGGAATCTGCGGGAAGGTCCACCATTCAGCCACTCATGGCTGTAGTATTTTGGGTTCAAGGAGTGAGCCAAACAATGTAAAGGTGTGCAATTCTTGTCCCATCTGTTGACAAGAATATCCTATATGCTGGTGAAGAAGGCCTCTGGTGATGTCTCATACTCGGGGCACTTACTATGTAAAATAATGTTCCACACAGACTCAATCATGGAATCCTATCCCTCATAAACCTCTCCTAGGATGGGTTGGTCTGTATCTGCAAATCGAAGCAAGGAAATGATAGGCTCCATGATCTGAATAACTAGATCTACCTTCTCCCACCATAGATCATCCAACACTGTGTCCTTCACTTTCTTTGAGGCTGCTTGATCCATCTTTCTCCAAAAATACCAAAACTCTGAAATAACCATGGCCCCAAGAGCGGTCTTGACCTCCCTCAACCTCTTCAACATGATGAATGAAGAGGCAAACCGTGTATCCGCAATCTTCAACAATGATAGATTGGTGTACTCCTTGTAGATAGTGAGGGCATCTGTATGGTTTTGTACACAGTTGCGGATATGTCGTGCATCCTCAATAATGGCTCCAATCTAAAGCACATCAGAGGCAATAGATTTTAGTGCCAAGTTCAATGAATGGAAAATGCAAGTTGTCCAAAATATTTGTGGATATTTTGCTTTCACAATCATGCCAGCAGCCTTGCAAACAAATGCATTATCTGTAATGATTTGCACACAAGAATCGACACCTACATCTTCAATAATTTTAATAAATAACTCACCCATATATTGTGCATCCTTGTACTGTCCAAGTGCATCCACTGATTTCAAGAAAACTGGACCATTCAAGGATGACACCATGAAGTTGACGAGTGGGTGGCGTGCTGGATCTTTCCATCCATCAGAAACAATGCTAACCCCAGATGTTGGCCATGTTGATTTAATAGGCTCAAGCATTTTGTCCACCTCTTTCTTTGCCTTTGTCAACAATGTGGTTCTGAGGTTCTCTGACCCAGGAGGCACATACCCTGATGGAGCCCCATGACTAAGAGCTCGACACATCTCAATAAATAGAGGTGACCGCGCAACATTAAAGGATATGAAGTTCTGATAGAAAAAAAAATGCAATGGTGAGATCAAGCTCTTCCCTCTTCTCTTTTTGAAAAATCTTGTCCATTGGACCAACTGCAGTTGTCTTTCTTTTTGCTGATTGTCCCCTACTAAAACTCTCAAAAGGGAACTTGTTGTTGCTTTTCCTTAAGAATGGAAGGGGGTTCATCATTCTTGTTTTGTTTTGATTTTGATGCCACAATTTCTGCACCAACAAATTGCTCTTTCTCCAATTCCTTCCTTTGTGGCAATTCAATTGTTGTACAAGATTGAATGCCACAACCTGGCAAACCCAACAAATGAGCTTTCACACGGAAATATGTGGAAGTGAAATGGTTGTTGCATATATTGCATTTCCATGAACAATTTCCTCCTCCCTTTCCCTTTTTCCCTGGCCCTGCCTCTCTTGTCACATATTTCCACAATGGGTATTTGGGGTCATGAGTTTGTTTTCCCTGTACATTTGAAGCTGTTGTTGTAGCCCCACTTCCAATAGATGGAATACTTGCAGACCCTGTTGAAACAGGGACAGGAGGGGCATCTCGAATGGGGACATTCTTCCCCTTTCTTTGCCCCTGTCTTGCTACCTTTGATTGAGCCATGAATGTTGTAAAAAATAAACAAAAATGACCAAATATATAAAACATATGCACATGCAAACACTAAATGCAAAATATAGAGGGATAATGCACTTACTGGAGGCTCGAATATCTTTGAAAAAACTCTCTATCTCCTTGCTCACTTCACAAACAAATATCAGTGAGAAACAATGAGAGAAATCGGACGTTTATAAGTCAAACTCGCACTTTTCGGCCGCTCGAATCCGGCTGTATGGGATTCGGCCGTATCCGTATAGGGTACGGTCGAGATTCGACGTACCCTGTACAGATACAGTCGAATCCGGAGATTTCGGTATGAATCCCTTTGTATCTTATCGGATACGCCGTATTCGGGATTCTTGGCCCCCCCCAACGAATCCGGTTTCTTAGCTCAACACTCCCTCTTAGTGAGGAATTTGCTCTAGCAACACTTCAACCCAAAAGCTTTACTCTGATCCATGGCATCAGTCACCTGCGCTGCTAATGCTCGACCTGTTGCCCCTCATCCACTGCGCTGATGCCTTCTGTATTGTTGCCCATGACACTACCATAGTCACTGCCTCATTTGTACTGCAACTCCCTCTCAAATGCTACATCATGCTGCCCATAGCACTACCACTGCTAACTATTGCACTGCAACTCAGTTGTTGAGAAGTAAGCAATTGAAGGACATCACCCAAAATACTGACAGACAAGTTAGTTTGGCTGCATCTCAATACTGAAGCACCTTCTGTTGCTGGACTGCGCTAACCCTCTGAAGCTCTGTGTTGCTGTTGTTCTGCACTGCTTAAGCACTACCCCTCTGTGCTACTGAAGTCGCATCAACCTTTGCATTGTTGCTGCCTCTGCAATGCGCTGCTCCAGTCTTCAACGTCCTCACTGCCACCATGCCTCCACAATCCTCTGCACCAACTGACTCCAATCATCCTGCTACTGTCTTTAAGGGATCCCGTAGCTCGTATGTGATCCAAGAGATTGGGCAACTTAAGGATCCTGCCCCTCACTTCAGTTCGAGAGAACTACAGATCAATGTCACCCCACCTCTTCTCTTGAGGCACCAACGCTCATAGCCACATCATCATCACTGCCATCATCCCCCTTGGCTGCCGCAACCTTGGAATCTGAACCTTCCTTGCCCTTCTTCTTCTAAGGACAAGTGTTAGCAAAGTGTCCCAATTCGTCACATATGAAGCACCAGAACTTTGAGAGGTTCTTCTTCTTCTTCCCTTGCTGCTGCCTCTGTCCCTTAGATGCGAGAGTCGCATCTTCCTCCTTCTTGATCTTGGCTCCTTCGCTGTTGATGCCCATCTTGGACATCCTCCCGATCTCTTCTTGACGAAGAGTTGCCCACATGTTGTCCCAATTTGGAAGTTGTGCTCTACCCAAAATACTTTGGACAAAGGTCTCCCAATCATTGTTGACTGCATTCAGGGCAATCCTCACCATGAGACCATCATTAGGAGTTGCCCCCATAGCAACCAACTGATCTCGAATTTCCTTCAATTGAATGAGGAATGGATCGATTTCCTCTCCCTTGTGCCTCTGAAATAGTCGCAGCTGATTCTCCAGAAGCATCTTCCTCTGGACAGAAGTACCTTGATACAATGTGGTCAAGGTCGTACACATCTCATTTGCCATATTCTTCTCGGCAATGTGTGGGACCACATGATCCTTTACCCCGTCCATTATCAAGCACTTGGCCCTTGCTTGTGCTTCCTCATACTTCTTCAACAGATCAACATCGACTGGAACGACCACAACCTTCTCGGCATAAAATTTGATGTGATATTCATCAAGGACTGACAAGATTTTGGCCTTCTAGATGACGAAGTTAGATGCTCCATCTAACCTATCTTGATCCCTCAATCCATGAGAGGCCATCTCTGCTCAACAATGTCGAAACAGATGCTCTTCTCCCTTCTTCTACTGCTATTCTCAGCAAGAGACCGAATATGGGTTTCTTGGCAAAAGAAACCCTCTAGAGAATACGCTCCCTCTAACCAGTGATTTCCTTCCCGGAAATCCTCCACCAATTTTGTCGAATCAACCCTCTCCAATCACTTCACTGATCGGATATCAGACTTCTTGGCTAGAAAGTCTGCTGAGGAACTGTTTCCCCTTACTTTGTCAACCTTGCTAGACATTGTTCTGCACCGGCAGAAATAATGCCCCACCAGCAACTTCGAAGATCAAAAACTGCACCTGCAGCTATTACAACTGGCACAACGTCGCCCCCTCTCGGACTGCGTCACCCTCTTGGGCCTACGTCACGAGGACTCGAGGCCAATATTATATATATATATATATATATATATATATATAAAGGTGCTTAACTATTTAATAATTTTTAGAATTTATGCTTCTGTGATCCATATAAAATTGTAAAATCTCTTTCGGTAATATCATATATATTTAATAATTTTTTTTTACTTTTTATTAAAGTGCAATCTCTTTCTCTCTGTTGGAAAATATGGTAGCTCGGTATTTTCATCTTGAAAAAAGAGAAATGGAAATTTGAATTTTTAAATTTGCCTTCAAATTTAATAGGTCGGCTAGGCCCCTAAGAGGCACCCATTCGACACCCACTTGAAGGCTATATAAAGGAGATCATTTCTCCTCACTTGGACACATCAATTTGGTCTAATACATATCTGATCCAATGAAATTATAGGAGGGTTGACATTTTAGGAGGAGGTCGAAATTCAAGGGAGGGCCGAAACTTCAGGGACACGGATTTTGACATTGAACTTGATCATGATTTTCGTTACTGGTTTGATTATTATTCTTCTATTTGTTATTTGTGATGTATTGATGAATCTAGAAACTCTCTCTCTCGCTCATAAGGAAGAATTTCTTTTTTGGGTTTTCCCCTTGTAGGTTTTGCCCTAGTTGTGTGCCTAATTTTTTGTCTCTTATCTCTTTGTTTCATGGTTAATTTACTGGTCTTTCATGTTTATTAGTTGATGGTTTTCTTCTGTATAACTGTCTAAATGATATTGAATTTAATGCTATATGAAACTAATGTTTAGTTGATCATTGAAGTAGTTATCAGTTGAAGAAAAACTTCATTCTAGTGGGAGCCCTAGAATATCAACATGGTATTAGAGTTGGGGGGCTTTCAAGAGAAGCTAATTTTGATCCTTATTCTATGATTCAGATGAACTTCTGTGAGCACATCTAAGGAAGTTTGGATGGTTTTTCTGTGACTAGAAGTATCTTTCTCTGCATTTCGTATGACAACTATATCTGTGATTTTTGTATGAGTTTGTATGGAATTCCCTGAGATTTTCAGATGGCTAAGCTCTGCAACTTGGATTACTCTATTCGTCTGCAATTCACATGGGTAAAGGTCTATGAGTTTTGTATGGATTATGGATCAACTTTGTGATTTGTTTCACATGGAAGAACTCGTATGACACTCCTTTATCTCTGTCTTGGATGACAAGTATGGTCTTCGTATGGCATATCTTTATCTCTGTTGCGGATGGCAAGTAAGACCTTCGTATGACACATAATATGATCTTTATATGATAGACATTGCACTTTTGTTTTGGATGACTTATGGAGTCTCTATATGGCAGAAAATCCTTTGCATGACACTTATATTTCTATAGTAAATCTTGCATAGCACTTTTGGACAAATCTCGCACTTGATCTGTATATTCTTGATTTACATGGCAGACAACCATGTTTATCTCGCATGGCAGGCATATAATGTGTTTAGCACAAGCTTAGATGGCAGACCTACTCTACGTATCATATGTATGGCACAAGCTTAGATGGTAGACATGATCCTTGTGTAATGGCAGATATAACCTTTGATGATCTTTGTTGATGGAAAAAACTGGTATGATAGACAATCTCTGTCCTACAACATCGTATTTTATGGCATCAAAATCTTTGTTCTTCATATGACATCATCCTCATATGGATGGCAGACATAACCTTTACATGGCACATAATAAATGGCAGACAGGATCCTCATATGGATATGACACAATATTAGTTTGTATGGCAGACAAATGTTGAAAAATGTAACTAGGTTCGGTCTTCATAAATGTAATTGAGTCACTATGTAATGTATTTGTCAAAAGAATGATTTTTTTTTTTTTTTTAATTATTACAATGACTTATTAAAGCATGGGTTTCATGCTTGGGCCATCAGTTTATTAGTCAAAGTCCCCATTACGGACTCGTAGGATTATTATCGAGTCAATAGAGTCATTGTACGTTTAAAGAGACCGTTCTTGGGCTTTTGAATCATGTAAAAATAATTATTTTTTAGTCAAAAATGAATTATGTTACCTCCACACCAAGTCGGCCTCAAACTGGGCAATTCGACCTCACCAAAAGGCTATATATTGAAGCAGTTCAAATTTATATGGACACACTCTAACTCACAAGTTCGATATCCAAAAAGAAGCTGGGAAAAAGTGCGAAGTAGGAGAAGAAGGCTAAAAGAAGTGTGAGGTTGGCTAAGAAGGAAGAGAAGAAGAAAATCGAAATTTTGGGCTATCAATCTCTCTCTCGTGTGGGCTACTTTAGGAGATTGAAGTCTTTTTGTCAAGTCAAAGCTGTTGCTGCTGCTGCCAAGTTGAAGTTGCTGGGTCAAAGTGCTGCTGCTGCTACAAGGTCGAAGGTCTGGATTGAAGAAAGGGCTGACTTGGTGTGGAGGAGGTCTGTGTCTAGGTTGAAGAGTCTCAGGAAAAACTATTGAGGAAGAGATTTTGACTGGGTTTTCCCCTAGAGAGGGGTTTTTCCCTGGTAGAGTGCCGACATCTTGTGTCTCGTGTTTTTGTGATCTTCATACACAAATAATTTGGTAATTGCTTGATGAAAGATAATATAATAAAGAAGTAAAAGAAGCTAACATAATTCACATTTAATTATCAAGATCTGCATAGGATCTGCCACATAAACGGATCCTTCAAACCTGGAAATGGATAACATTAGGGTTTTGGTTTATTGTTTATTTTCTTAGGGATATTGCCACCTGTTTGAAACCCTAAAAACCAAACATTTATTTAGATTTTTCATTTTATTACGTATTAGTAATCTGTAGGCTGTATAGTTGTATAAGTTATTAACTACCTACGGGCTGTATAGTATATACACACGATAATGCTAGCGGGAAAGCTCTGACATGTCGAATTTTTAATTTTCAATTTTTGAAAATGCTAATATGAAAAAACTGGGACAATACAGAGATAATAATATATAGCTTACAAAGGATGGCTGTGTCATTAATAATTTAATTAGATCAATCCCATCCAACTCTAGGTGAAGGGTCCTCTTAGAACAATATGATACATAGACTACAACATGTTCTCAAACAACATACAATATTCATTTACCATTGCAACAAGATGAGAATTTTTAGATTTTACAGCAAATTTCAAGGAAGATGACAGGTTGATCATGATGTAGAGTTGGAATATTCAAATGATGAGTTTGTAGACTCATTTTTGGACACGTGGTTAGACCTACTCTACATCATCATATCAATAGAGTGATGCATGATGAAACACTCAATTTTGTGTTTACAGTTCCTTTTTTGTATAAAGCATGATACATCATGATTTCAGTCTTCAGATTTATAAATTATCTAATGATTTCAGCTCTAAAGTTGTGATTTATGAAAGGTTTTGATCTTTAACTTTGAATATGTTTTAAAAATAAAATAAAAATGTTATTGTATTTTTCGTACGTGGCATTTCCCCACCGTATATGGATCCTGGCTTTTCAAAAATCTGGTGGATCCGTATTCATATCTGTTTCCGTTTCCCAGTAACTTAGCTTATATATATTATGGAAATTTCTTCTACACAGGCAAGGACAGTTCCACACATGTTCTTAGAACATCAATGAGTTTTAGACTTAACAGAGGAAAGTATAATATGACAACTTAGATTATCAAGTTAGTGAATTTAAGTAGAATTAATTGAAGGGGAGTATAATTGCAGCTTTGACTGTTGACATAAAGCAAGATTGCTATTTCGTATTGTTTGTCATTTTAGATATGATTCTGGATAAACACCTGTTATTTGGTGAATTTTTTATACAAAAAGCATTTGATATAAAAAATGAAGGGGTTTACACAGAAATCTTTCTAGGAGTGGGATTGTAGTGTTTTCCAAGACTTATGATCCTGATTGTAGAACAAAAAGGCTATGGACAACTATAACAGCAATTTGACTTTTGGAAGATCTAAAGTTAAATTTCTTATACCTCCGAAATAGAATTGTGAGAAGTTTTCAATATCTTTTGTCGTGCAGCATGTTGATTGACAAGTGTGTCTGAATTCTAAGATCAGAGTTATTAAGTTTCCTTTTCAGGATATACTGTGATAAAATGCAAGAAAAGTCTGCTGTCTCTTGTGATTTATAATTTCACTTTGATGTGTATCTCAATTCTAATTAGGTTAATAAAATAGTCTTTGCCTGGTTATAATGCAGGAAAGAAGATGTTTGGGTAGGCCACCTACTATCGGGATATTCTTTACCTATGGAAGAACCTAGTTTAAAGAAAAAGGAATATCATTTCAATGATATTGGTGGAACATGGAAAGATGCAATCAAGGTGGCAGTTGCAACAACACGAGAAGCATTTCCAGGAGCAGAGGTCCTTGTACATCTTGATAGTAAGTAAGTGTCACTATCCCATTTTCCTTTATCTGTTTTTATGGCCAAGAAACATGAAAATGCAAAGTTTACATAATTTATCCTGAGAAACTTCTAAAAAGTATTGAAAGCTAATTTCATATTGGTTCTTACTGCGTAAATTTGACATATTGAGCTCTTCTAAGAAATCTATTTTTATGGATATTTTCATAGTTACAATATACAGCCATATTTGGTGTATATATGGAAGATGGTCAACATATCATTGACCATACTTATCTTAACTGTATCTCAGCTGTATTTCAGCCATATTCTGTTTTTGGTCATATTATATTGTACGCTGGCTGTATCATATCATATTTTGGTTGTATTTCAGGCATATTTTAGAGTAAACTCTCATTTCATACTTGTTTTTTCTGATATAATTTGTCTTTTTTATCATATTATGTCCAATTCCATATCCATACACAAGGTATGAAGACGGTTCCTAGAAGATAAATTCCTTTTTTAGTGTTGACTTGTAATCCCTAAGTCGTTATGAAGTACCTCTTGATTATCAGCAAGTCTTCAATGAGAACCAGGAATTGGAAAGGTATTGTGGGCTTGGAAGAACCCCAATAATTATTGATTACTAAGAAACATATTTGAAGCTTTATGTCAAGGGAAGAGAAAATCCGTACATAGCTTGAAGCAGCAAGGGTTTGGGAGTTAATTTTTCAACTTTGGTAACTTCAAGCCTTGATCTTCAAGCTTTTCAAGTTCAACTATAAGACTTATGATGGGCACTTCCAACATAATGCCTTTTTTGACCATGTGATTGGCAAATCATTCTGAAGTTCTGCCAATTCCAAACTTTTTCAATTCAAAGTCTAAATTAGAAATGGATTTTATTAGTTGTCATTCGGTGGGAAGATTTGGAAGAATGTGTTGAATCTTCATTTTGTCTCTTCTTCAATATTACATTCTTCCTGTTTTTTCCCAACATTCCTCAGTCATAATTTCCTTTTCTTCTTAATATCTGATAACTGTAAGAAAATGTTGTTTGTGCAATGCATACTATCAATCTATGATGAATCAATGAATCCTTATCTGTTAACATTGAAATGTTTACAGATTCCATGTGCTCTCTCCATCTCTCTCCTTGTGCTGAAATCTTTGGAGGGATGGTGGAAAGAAAATCCGGCAAGTGGGGGGAAATTGAGCTAAGTGCTGAGCCAATTTCAAACCAAAGCACTCCACCATAGACCACTTCTCATGTTGAGGTCCATGATAGAGAAAATGTGGGATGACAAAATTGTTGAGCTAAATTTTTGCTTCATAGACTTTAAATAAGTATTAGACGCTGTGCCAAGAGATAAGATATGGTAGGGGCTAGTTGAAATGTAGTTCCAAAACCGATGGAGGGCAGTGATCTACAGTTTGTACAAACAAGTAGAGGAAAAAATCAGAACTAAGTAAGGGTTATCAAAGTGATTCAACAATGACATGGGAGTGTAACAGGGTTGTCCACTCTCCCCCACTTTGATTGGGTTGTTTATTGAAAAATAGAGTGGATAATCAAAGAGCTGGGAAGGATGTGAACATAGCAGATTTTATTATAGAAATTTTTGACGTATTAATATGATGTCATCTTAGTAGCCTAGACACTTCGCATCCTGCAAGACCACTTGAGGGATTTAGAAGGATTTTGCAAGGACATGGGGATGAATGTGAATACAGGTAAGATCAAGGTAGTATTATTCTTGCTCAAGAGAAAAATGTAATAAATCCAAGTTTTGGAAGGGAACTATTGGAAATAACATATAACTGGAAATAAGGTTGTTATGAATATAATTTATGTAAAAGTATTTAATATAGATAATAAATAATAATCATAATAATATGTAAATAAATCATAATTAGTTAAATAAAGAGGCATGCCTAAGGAGACATGACCATTCATAAAGGGACACCTGTCTGGGGTATATAAGCAGGCCCCTGACTCTCATTTGTAACATCATTCTCATTTATACTTTTTAATATACATTGTTGTATCCTAAATGGAGATATACATATTCCAAGTCTTTTGGAGTATTTAACTTAAGTACGAACTTTGTTCGTACCAAAGGTTGGAATATAATGAGAGGATGAGTTGGGAAATGTGCCCAAATAAGAGGCTTCAAGGAGGATAGAAAGCATCTTTGCACTTCGAACCAGGTGAGGACAGCATAGGTATGAGTTATGTCACAAGGTTTGCTGAACATCAACTTTGAGGTTTGAAATTTGGCTAACCTAATTTTTTTTTTGAGTTTGGCTAACCTCGTCAAACCTTATAGACATTTACCAATTCCATAGCTGAAACCTCATAATCTGATGTCACAACTCAAGTTTATAATAAATTCTTGCAGTTTCCAAATCCATGATAGCTTTTTTATGTTTATTGATGTTGATTTCTTGTTGTTTTTTGCTATATTTTATTTTTAAATTACACACACACACAAAGTGAATATAGATCAAACTAATGGCAAACCTCATCCGAACCTCATGAGAAAATTCGAGCTTGAACCGAACCTAATCATTGTCGAACCCGAACTAAAACCCAAACCATGTGACTTAGGGTATGGGACTTGTATATGTTATGTTCTCATTTTCAAGCAATCTGCAAAGTTCCCTATTAAATAATTGGCCAAAGCGGGATGAAATAGCCTATCCAACCCCGTAGGCTATAGTCATTGATAAAGGGGAAAACCCATTATCCAATGTTTTGAGGCAACATTGGACAAATTTGGGGTAGTTGGGGAAAAAAACCCGAATTGGGGGCTAATATTGTAACCCCTCACATTAAATTAAGGAAAAGAGACCCCATGAGGAATCTATAAATAAGAGAGATAGAATCAGTTTCTCATCATTGATTTGGATTGGAATATCCCAGCTTTTTTTAGCTAAGGCTCTAAGGGTTTAAGACCCCTTTTCCCTTGTTTAGTTTTGGTGGAGATGGTCCCACTGTAGCTAGTCTTCTTCCCTTTCTCTATCTTGTTGAAGTATAATATTTTGAGGCAGTTCAATTTTGAATTTGAAGGATGTAATTCTCCGTGGTTGTTTTTTGTGGTACCGTGGATTATATTCTGAAACAATTAAGGGTAGTTTGTGGATACCCTGAGGCAGCAAAGGTTTACATGACCACCACAAGTTTGATAAAACCGCAATGGGGTATTTCTATGCTTATTCTGAGGCAACAAAGGTTATATTGGTCACCAAAGTCTTGGTTCATGGTCAACGGAGAAGCAAAAAATCTTAGCAAGGGTAGCACAATTCATCTAAAGCCCTTCTTCTTTCCTGAGGCCACTACAAGATAGCAAGGTCATTTCTAGAGGCCACTTTAGGGTAGTCGTCCTGCAACAAGGGCCCTCCTAGAGCAACGGTCATTCTTGAAAATCTATTTGGTCTTTCTACAAGCAGTGTAGGTAGAATTCAAGCAGCAATATAGTGTGTCGCCAATTTAGATAGCTCAAGAAGCTATGCAACAAGTAAGGAATTAGGAGAACGAAGGGTAACTTGGATCGAAGGTTGTTACAAACCTACCTAACATTGAAGCTAATCATTGGGGATAGCGGAGTCCCGATTGGCAATCGCAAGGGAGCTTGGAAGTTTTACAATCTAATAAAAATGAGTTGTTAGTAATAGCAAAGCTAGATTTAATTAGTGTAGTGTTTCATGTTATCAAGGTTGTCTTCATTGTTGCAACAACCCTAGGGTGAATTAATTTAATCGTTGGACTTGTATGGGTGGATCATTGTATTGCTACGGTTTATGAGGAAGGATTGCCATTGTTACAAAATCAGAATTGGCTTGATAACCAATATTAGTTGTTAAATTGAACTATTGTGAGGTATTGATGTGTTGTGGGATTTACTACTCAATTACATTGTTGTGTATCAACCGGGACTTGCAGTGTGAGGTAAACTCACAATATTTTTGTCTGTTGTGATTTCTCTGTACTGGATAGCCAACAATGCATCCAGAGATTGTATTCAGAAACTGTTGCTTAATAATATAAACCCTCAGATCCGTTGCACCAGTTTTCCCGCATTGGGTTTTCTGGGGACTTAGTCCAAAATAAAGGTGTCCTATGTGTGATTTGTTCTTTGCTCAGTTTCCTTGTTTCAGAAACATAAAGTAATAAGTGTAGGTTGCTTCATTAACTTACTTCGATAATTCATGAAGAAATCTGAATTAATTCTGTAATGTAATTTACAAAATAGGAGAAGTAAATTCAACTGGTTGCAGTAGGATTCCCGAGATTGTTAGATCTAGGAATTTTCACAGTTGGGACAATCATGGGTTCCTGAATAATAAAGGAGGCTCATCTAGGGCCTATGGAACCAGGGTGATGACCATTGGTTGGGGTAGAGATCATGTATTAGCTTTTTTCCATGTGCTAATTATCTTTGTCCCGACCATCTTTTGCATTTTGTGATACAATTTCCTGTTGAATGTGGCCATTTATTCTTTTAATTTTTCTTTTAGCTGCTTCAACCTCCAGGGAAATCATTCCGGGCCTGACCCAAGGTGGGGGCAAAGGGATAGGGAGGCCGACCATATATGGACCCAGAGAGGCAATGTGGACTCAGGTGGGAGAAATGACGAATGGGTGTATAGTGAGTGGAAGGGAAGTAATATATGTGGATAAAGGAGCGGGATCACGCAACCAAAGTCGAGGTTTCCCAAGGAGATCCCACGGAACTAAGATCCAAGGGTAACATCCAAAAGAGATCAAAGGGACAGGAGCACAAACTAAGCCCACTCTTTCTGCCAAATGCCCCTATCAATCCATGCCCAGAAGTGTCCATGATAAGTAAACCCAATACTCAATTACCAAATGACAAGACATACCTTTAGATTCAGGAGGCCCACCTTCAAACATACGATCAATATAGATGGGTGAGGAACCAAATGGTTGGCTTAGGTGGCAGAGAAATAACACAACGAGCTAGTAGGAAACTGCAAGGGGTTGTTGGCTACCGGCTGAGATCCATCATGGAGAAAAATTTCTCCTAGCTGTTGAGATTTTGGGGTGTTGGGGTAGGGATTGGATGTGCTCTAGCTCCCAAATTTTGTGGAGGAGCTGGAGTACATGAGATCTCCAAGACATAGAAAGTGTTTAGAAGAATTCCATCTGGTTTTAGTTTTATTCAAATAGTTAATCTTTTTAATTAAGAACCCTAAGTCCAACTTTTAGGAAAATTAAAAGATTAAAGTGAATTAAATTAAAATGTGATGAGAATGACTTAAGTGACACGGATCAAGAAACTTCTAATCTTAGCCGTCGATTAGAGATTAGATCACGGCCATTGATGTTTCAACGAGAAAAGTATAAGAGAAGGGCTTGGGTCAGTTGGACAACACACACACGTTGGTAGAGCACCAAAGCTAAGTTGAGATTCTAGGTCGTGGTTTGCTAATAATTTCAGAAGTGTTTCAGCTGCAGGGAGGGGCAATATTGGCGAGGGGGGTGGTCTAGTCCCAGGCCAAGAGTACAACGAGGGTAGAAAAGGAGCATTCCAGAGTAGCGCAGAGGCAACAGCTACGCAGTCTAGCCAAGAGCCCAGCAGGGGCAACGCAGAGGTAGCAGGAGCCAAGGAAGGCTGACACAGGCCCAGTTAGGGCAACGCATTGGCAGCATAACCCCTCCTACGGTGACGCAAGCCCTTCGTGAGCAGCGCGAAGGCTGATGCAGGCTAGGAAGGCTGACACAGAGGGCTTCAGAGCAACGTTGGGGTTTCCATAGGCTAGAAAGGGGTTGAGTTATGTAAATCTCGTTTGAGGGTGTGAATCAGTCATTTTTCTGTCTCCGGGATAGAGGTATTGCTGCCATTTATATTTCTCTGTCGAGTTAACCAGTTTTGGTGCCCAGGATTGTTGTACTTGGAATTTTCATAATAATAAAAACCCTCCAGAAGCTAGCAACATCGGTTTTCCCGCATTGGGTTTTTCCGGGGACATTTGTCCAGAAAATCCTTGTGTGTCACTTTGTCTATGAGCATGTTATTCAGTATTTGATATGTGTGTGTAGGTTGTTAACTGTATTTACTTCGATGTTAATTCTGAATATTCAGATTAACAACTTATGTAAGTAGGAGAAGTAAATCAAGATTTAACAGTAGTGTTTCTTAAATTTAAGAAATTTTCACGTGTTATCAGAGCGATTGCAAATCAAACTGGATATCCAACAAGACCACTGAAGAAATCTGTGTTGCAGAAAGCAGCAGAGAAACCAGAGACGGCAGCTCAGCACCAGAAGGATGCAGAGGCAGCAAGATCCACGTAGGGGTTGACGCAATCCTAGCTGGGTGATGCAGAGACAGCGCAGTGCCTTCTAGAGGGACACAGGAGCAGCTTGCGTTGCACAGTTGCTGCATTGAGCCAGTCTGCTCATGCAAAGGCCAGCCAGAGTGACGCAGTCCAGAAATTGATTGTTGTGCAGTTTGTCGTGAACCGGAAGCTGAGTTGCAGATCTTCAACAGTTGCTAGTGGGGTGAAGATTGCCGGTGCAGAATTAAGCCTAAGCTAAGCTGACAAAGAGCAGGAGGAGAACAACCGATCAGCGTATTTCTCGCTAAAAGAAATCTGCGGATCAATCGTAGGGTGATCGAAGAGAGTTGATTCGTTGTGTTTGGCAGAGTTCCGAGGAAATCAGTTGTCAGAGGGAGCAGAGGGTGCCTTTTCGCTGAAGACCCTAGATCCGAGCTTCAGTTAAGAAGCAGGGAGAGGAATATTTGTTCCGACAAAGTAGATTTGAGCAGATGGTGCCACACGGACTGCGTGATCAGGATAGGTTGGACGGCCTGTCCAACTATGCTATCTGGAAGGCCAGAATCCTAGTAGTCCTGGAGGCATACGGCTTGAGGGAGCATGCAGAGAAAGTCTTGGCTATACCAACCGATGTGAAACTCCTGGAAGAGCATAATAAAGCAGTGACGCATGCCAAGCGCTTCATCATGGATGCAGTTAAAGATCATGTGGTACCACACACTGCCGACAAGTCAATGACTCATGAAATGTGGGAAGCTTTAACCACATTGTATCAAGGGAAGTCTGTCGAGAGGAAGATGCTTCTAGAGAACCAGTTGAGGTTATTTATGATGTCCAAGGGAGAGGAAATCAATCCTTTCCTATTGAAACTGCAGTTGATCCGGGATCAACTGACTGGCATGGGGGTCAAGGTAGAGGATGATGTCATTGTGAAGACTGCTCTAAATGTTGTCACAGAGGACTGGGAAACATTTGTCCAAAGTCTTTTGGGCATAGTGGACCTTCCTAACTGGGACAATAAGTGGGCTATTCTCCGACAAGAAGAAATCCGCCGAATGACCAAGAGGCAGACCAACACCAGAGCGGGCAAGGTGAGGAAGGAGGAAGAGGAAGATGCAGCCCTGGCATCAAAGAAGCAGCAAGGGAAAAAGAAGTGTGATCTGTCAAAGATCAAATGTTTCCAATGCGGCGAACTTGGACACTTCGCCATCAATTGTCCTCAAAGGAAGAAGGACAAGGAAACTTCTAGTTACAAGGTTGTTGTAACAGACGATGGCTCCACTGATGACGTATCCATGAGCGCTCATGAACCACGGAAGTGGGGCGATATTGATCTATAGAGCAGCTACAGAGTGATGGCGGGATCCTTGAGTAGCCCAACTCCTGGATCACATCCGTGTTGCGGGAGCCTTAAGACAGTAGCAAGGAATGAACCGCTGGAGCAGCAGGTGCAAAGATTATGGGTGAAGCAGAGGCAGAGGTTGATACGCTATAGAGGGAGTAGCGTAGAGGGCAGCAGCGCAGAGGCAATGCAGAGGAGGTCTGCTTACGCAGTGCAGAGCTGCAGCAATGGAGTGCCTTCAGGGGGACAATGCAAACCAAAAGCCTATGAAGCTTCAATAATGAGTTGCAGCCAAACTGACTTGTCTGTCATTGGGCAGGGATCCTTCAGTTGCTTACTCTCAACAACAGAGTTGCAATGCAGCAATTGGCAGCACAATGCAACAATTTGAGAGGGAGTTGTAGTACGAATGTAGCAATGATGGTGGCAGAGTCATGGGTAGCAGTATAGAGAGTAGTAGCAGCGCAATGATGAAGGGCAACAGGCCAAGCATCAATGCAGAGACCAACACCAGAGATCAGAGCAATACTTTGTGGGTGAAGTGTATTGCTAGAGCGCATTCCTCGCTAAGAGGGAGTGTTGAGATTTTGGGGTGTTGGGGTAGCATCGGATGTGCTCTAGCTCCCAAATTTTGTGGAAGAGCTGGAGTACATGAGATCTCCAAGACATAGAAAGTGTTTAGAAGAATTCCATCTAGTTTAAGTTTTATTCAAATAATCAATCTTTTTAATTAAGGACCCTAAGTCTAACTTAGGAAATTTAAAAGATTAAAGTGAATTAAATTAAACATGTGATGAGAATGACTTAAGTGACTCGGATCAAGCAGCTTCTAGTCTTAGGCATCAATTAGAGATTAGATCATGACCGTTTATTTTTCAACGAGAAAAGGATAAGAGAAGGAATTGGGGTTAGCTGGAGAACACACACACTGGCAGAGAACTGAAGCTAAACTAAGATTCTAGGGCGTGGTTTGCGAAGAATTTCAGAAGTGTTTTAGCTACGGTGAGGGGTAGTATTGGCGGGGGGGATGGTCTAGTCCCAGGCCAAGAGTTCAATGAGGGCAGAGAAGGAGCATTCCAGAGCAGCGCAGAGGCAGCAAGTACGCGATCCAGCCAAGAGCCCAACAGGGGCAGCGCAGAGGCAGCAAGAGCCAAGGAAGGCCGACGCATGCCCAGTTAAGGCAGCGAAGTGGCAGCATAACCCCTTCTAGGGTGACGCAAGCCCTTTCTGAGCAACGCAGAGGCTAACTTAGGCAAGAAAGGCTGACACAAAGGGCTTCAGAGCAGCGCTGGGGTTTCCAGAGGCCGGAAAGGGGCTGAGTTATGTAAATCCCGTTTAAGGGTGTGAATCAGTCATATTTTTTCTGTCTCCGGGACAGAGGTATTGCTTCCATTTATATTTATTTGTCGGGTTAACCAGTTTTGGTGCCCAGGATTGTTGTACTTAGAATATGCCAGAAGCTAGCAGCATCGGTTTTCTCGCATTGGGTTTTTTCGAGGACATTTGTCGAGAAAATCCTTGTATGTGACTTTGTCTATGAGCATGTTATTCAGTATTTGATCTGTATGTGTAGGTTGTTAACTGTATTTACTTCGGTGTTAATTCTGAATATTCAGATTAACAACTTGTGTATGTAGAAGTAAATCAAGATTTAACAGTAGGGTTTCTTAAATTTAAGAAATTTTCACATGGTATCAGAGCGATTGCAGATCAAGCTAGATCTCCAGCCGGACGACTGAAGAAATCTATGTTGTAGAAAGCAGCAGAGAAATCGAAGAGGGAAGCTCAGCAACAGATTGACGCAGAGGTAGCAAGAGCCACGCAGGGGTTGACGCAGAGAAAACACAGTGCCTTCCAGACTGACGCAAGAGCAGCCTGCACTACACAGAGGCTGCACTGAGCCAGTCTGCTCACACAGAGGCCAGCCAATCTAACGCAGTCCATAAATTGATTGTTGTGCAGAGTCCTGTGAAACGGAAGTTGAGCTGCAAATCTTCAACAGTTGTTGGTGGGGTGAAGATTTTGCGAGTGCAGAATTAAGCCTAACCTAAGCTGACAAAGAGCGGGAGGAGAATAGTTGCTCAGCAGATTTCTTGCCAAAAGAAATCTGAGGATCGTTCGTAGGGTGATTGAAGAGAGTTGATTCTTTATGTTTGGCAGATTTCCAAGGAGGAAATCAGTTATCAGAGGGAGCAAAGGGTGCCTTTTCGCTGAGGACCCTAGATCCGAGCTTCAGTTAAGAGGCAGGGAGAGGAAGAGTTGTTCAAAAAAAGTAGATCTTAACAGATGGTGCCACACGGAATGCATGATTAGGATTAGGTTGGACGGCCTGTCCAACTTTGCTATTTGGAAGGCCAGAATCCTGGTAGTCCTGGAGGCATATGACTTAAGGGAGCATGTCGAGAAAGTCTTGGCTACACCAACTGATGTGAAACTCCTGGCAAAGCATTATGAAGCAACGACGCATGCCAAGTATTTCATCATGGACGAGGTTAAAGATCATGTGGTTCCACACATAGCTGAGAAGTCAATGATTCATGAGATGTGTGAAGCTTTAACCACATTGTATCAAGGCAAGTATGTCCAGAGGAAGATGCTTCTTGAGAACCAGCTGAGGTTATTTATGATCTCCAAGGGAGAGGAAATCGATCCTTTCCTATTCAGACTGTAGTCGATCTGGGATCAGCTGACTGGCATGGGGGTCAAGGTAGAGGATGATGCCATGGTGAGGATTGCTCTAAATGCTGTCACAGAGGACTAGGAAACATTTGTCCAAAGTCTTTTGGGCAGAGTGGACCTTCCTAACTGGGACAATATGTTGGCTATCCTCCGACAAGAGGAAATCCTCCGAATGACCAAGAGGCAGACCAACACTAGAGTGGGCAAGGTGAGGAAGGAGGAAGAGGAAGATACAGCCCTAGCATTAAAGAAGCAGCAAGGGAAAAACAAGCGTGATATGTCAAAGATCAAATGTTTCCAATGCGGCAAACTTGGACACTTCGCCAACAATTGTCCTCAAAGGAAGGACAAGGAAGCTTCTAGTTCCAAGGCTACTGTTGTAGACAATGGTTCCGATGATGACGTAGCCATGAGTGCTCATGAACCACGGAAGTGGGGCAATATTGTTCTGTAGAGAAGCTACAGAGTGATGGCAGGATCCTTGAGTAGCTCAACTCATGGATCACATCTGTGCTATGGGAGCCTTAAGAGAGTAGCAAGGAATGAATGATTGGAGCAGCGGGTGCAAAGATCACGGGTGAAGCAGAGGCAAAGGCTTATACGCTATAGAGGAAGCAGCGCAGTGCAGATGCAGCAACAACGTAGAGGGCAGCGCAGAGGAGGTATGCTTACGCAATGCAGAGCTGCAGTAGTGCAGTGGCTTCAGGGGGACAGTTTTTAACTGCAGCCTATGAAGCTTCACTAATGAGTTGCAACCCGACTGACTTGTCTATCATTGGGGCAGGGGTCCTTTAGTTGCTTACTCTCAGCAACTGAGTTGTTGTGCAGCAGTTGGCATCACGATGCAGCAATTTGAGAGGTAGTTGCAGTACGAATGTAGCAGTGATGGTGGTAGAGTCATGGGCAACAATATAGAGAGCAGCAGCAGCGTAATGATGAAGGGAAACAAGCCAAGCATCAGCGTAGAGACCAACACCAAAGATCGAAGCAGTACTTCGGGGTGAAGTATATTGCTAGAGCACATTCCTCGCTAAGAGGGAGTGTTGAGATTTTGGAGTGTTGGGGTAGCATCAGATGTGCTCTAGCTCCCAAATTTTGTGGAGTTGGAGTACATGAGATCTCCAAGACATAGAAAGCGTTTAGAAGAATTCCATCTGGTCTAAGTTTTATTCAAATAATTAATCTTTTTAATTAAGGACCCTAAGTCTAACTTCGAAAATTAAAAGATTTAAAGTGAATTAAATTAAACATGTGATGAGAATGACTTAAGTGACGTGTATCAAGCAGCTTCAAATCTTAGCCGTCGATTAGAAATTAGATCACGGTCGTTGATGTTTCAATGAGAAAAGTATAAGGGAAGGGCTTGGGGTCAGTTGGAGAACACGCGCACACTTGCAGAGCACTGAAGCTGAGCTGATATTCTAGGGCGTGGTTTGCTAAGAATTTCAGAAGTGTTTCAGCTGCAGCGAGGGGCAGTATTGGCAAGGGCGATGGTCTAGTCCTAGGCCAAGAGTACAACGAAGGCAGAGAAGGAGCATTCCAGAGCAGCGCAGAGGTAGCAACTATGCAGTCCAGCCAAGAGCCCAGCAGGGGCAGGAGCCAAGGAAGGCTGACACAGGCCCAATTAGGGCAACGCAGGGGCAGTGTAACCCCTTCTTAGGTGACACAGGAACAACGCAGAGGCTAACGCAGGCCAGGAAGGCTGACACAGAGGGCTTCAAAGTAGCAATGGGGTTTCCAGAGGCTGGAAAGGGGCTGAGTTCTGTAAATCTCGTTTGAGGGTGTGAATCAGTCATATTTTTTTGTCTTCGAGTTAAAGGTATTGCTACCATTTATATTTCTTTGTCGAGTTAACCAGTTTTGGTGCCCATGTTTGTTGTACTTAGAATCTGCATAATAATAAAAACCCTCCAGAAGTTAGCAGCGTCGGTTTTCCTGCATTGGGTTTTTCCAGGAACATTTGTCCATAAAATCCTTGTTTGTCATTTTTTCTATGAGCATGTTATTCAGTATTTGATTTGTATGTGTAGGTTGTTAACTGTATTTACTTTGATGTTAATTATGAATATTCATGTTAACAACTTATGTAAGTAAGAGAAGTGAATCAAGATTTAATAGTAGGGTTTCTTAAGCTTAAGAAAATTTCACACTAGGGATATCACCGACAAAGTGGTGGGTAACATCTAGCTCCAACTTGGACGTGATCTCTTGAAGAAGTGGGAAAGCCTACTCGAACGGGAGGTCACGAGAAATCCAACAATCTCTTGGTCAATGTAGACTTATTATCTGCACATGCCAAAGATCAAAGCCATGGGGCAATATGTTTTTCACGGTGTCTTATGATCACCCATGCTTAATGTCAACCAATAAAACCAGCAAGTTATGAAATATGCAAATTTTAATCTAAATGCATCTAATCTATCATGAGAAATATCATATGCGGTTAGTTGTAATGCAAAAATCATCATGCAATGCATGCTACTCTAACATGCATAACATACAACGTCAAGTACTAGGTATAATCATAGACCCAATGCAACCAACATGTCAATTGATCAATATAATAACAAATGCTTCAATGATTATTTTTGTAGTGAACCTGACAATACAAATGGGAATGATGATACGAGGGGTTGCGAGGGCGGGAGGTGGGAAAACAAGAGACCCATATGCCACAGAGAGGAAAACTGGAAGAAGGAATAGACATCAACCGAGAGGATTTTATTTTATCCTCCAACTAGGAGATGTAAATGTCAACGACCAAGTATGTGAATCTTTGTTGAAGAACTATCTCGGGCCTATCATCCTTCGGGCAAGAAGGAGTAAATGACTCAGACATATCTAGGATGATACTATTTTGGTCATTGGGAAAACAAGAAGTGGACGAGAGAAAAACATGATTCTTGCTTTCTTGTAAGGGAAACTAGCTCTTCATCAAAACTAGGGGGACAAACCTTGTCACAAACATCCATCTCAGGGGCAGGGACATAACAAGGGGAGGAATGCTTAAACATGAAGAGAAACCCTGTATCGGTGGGATGGCTTAATGAAGCTTCTTCCTCAGTTTTCTTCATATTAGAGTCATCAAAATTTCCCACAATTTCGGAAGGCTCTTCTTTGATTGAATCATCTTGGAACATAAAAAAGAGACCCTTCCAATCACTAAGGAGGGGTTCGTAAGGGCGAACATTGTTGTTCCAAAGGGGAGGAGTATCTTCTTCCTTCCTAAGTTCATTTTCTTTTAGCTACTTCAACCTCCGAGGCATCATTCCATGCCCGACCCATGGTGGGGGCAAGGGGATAGGGAGGTTGACCCTATGTGGACCCATGGGGGCTATGTGGATCCAAGCGGGAAAAATGGTGAATGGGAGTATAATGAGTTGAAGGGGAGTAATACATGCGGAATTCGGATAAAAGAGCGGGATCACGCACCCAAAGTCACAGTTTCCCAAGTAGTACCACCCTAGAACCAAATGGTCAATAAAGGATATCCCACGGGACTAAGATGTAAGGGTGACACCCAAAAGGGATCAAGGGGACAGGAGAACAGACTAAGCCCACTCTTTCCGCCAAATCCCCCCATCAATCCATGCCACAAGTATCAATGGTAAGTAAACCCAACACTCAATTACCAAATGACAAGACATACCTGTAGATTTGGGAGGCCCACCTTCAAACATAAGATCGATACAGATAGGTGAGGGACCAAATGGTTGGCTCAGGTGGAAGAGAAATGGCACCACGAGCTAGTAGGAAGCTGCAAGGGGTTGTTGGGTGTCGACTGAGGTCCATCATGTAGAAAACTTTCTCCTAGGGATATCACCCACGAAGTGGTGGGTAATAGGCCCTACCTTTTGGAAAAATCTTGAGATTTTAGAAGCCATGGCCATGCTCAAATCTTATGACATCATGTTTGATCTAGAGTGTGATGACCTGATTCTTCAAATGTTCTAGTAGTTCTTTATCGTTAAGAAACATCATCGAGACACGGTCAAAGCACACATGCGGTCCATCTTGTCTTCAGATATGGGAGACCATGATGCCATCTGCAAGGAGTTGCAGTCTAAGTTGTTGGCCATTTTGAGAAAGGAACATATGGTCTCACTCGTTTCTTATGAACTAGACGAAAGGTTGGTTGAGAAAAACATTAAGTTGTTCAGAAGATAGTTGACTTGGGAGGAGCTACTCAGGATTGGTGGACCATGCTACAAGAATGAGTTGAGGAAGGATCTTTGCTTCATCTGCAAGGAACCACGGGGGCTGAACCACTCATGTTTGAATGACATTGATGAGATGACAGAGGTAGATCAGGAGGAGATCCCTTCTGGCCTTCTGGATGAGGATTCTTCTTTTATAGTTGCTTCCATGGGATCATATGAGGATTCCTGTGAGGAGCATGAACAATCATTTGGAGTTGTTGATAGCAACCCAGATACACATCCATGTGTGATGGAGGAGTATGATGAGCAACAGATTGTCCCCATGAGGGAAGACAGTAGAGGAGCAGATTGGCGAGATGGGTGACTGATGATTTAGCATGGATAGCACATAAAGGAGGATGATCTACATGGCATGCATGATTAGCTATTTTTGGAGAGGCAGTTGGAGGCTCGTGTTGAGGCCATGATGGAGGAGGAGAAACCATATTTTGGACCATCCATTGATGAGGAGCATAAAGATGCAGAGGCAACTGGCAGAGTTTTAATGCTTTCAGGTAGCAGCACTCTCCGAGAGTACATAGATTGGGTGTGCAACACGATTTTCCAACTTGTGTCCATTATAGGGAGAGAGGTAGGGTTTCTAGATGGATCATATTGGTTAACTGAGCAAAGTTGCATGATTTGGGAATGGTGTAGCATAGTGAACTTGTTCCATATACAGGTACCCATACATTTGATCCTTCCCACAGGATGGATTCACCAAAGATTGTGAGTCGGTATCCTATTGATGGAGCGATATTTTTAGTAAGGGACATACTACAACAAGGGCCCTTAGATGTAAGGGATATTGCATGTTTCATTTAGCAATGGGATGTAGACCGACAATTCATCAACATTCTAGTAGCACTAGCCCATCATTAGCAGAGTGGGCTTGACCTTGGTCCATGCCATAGATTGGATTAGAGAGGGGTGATGAGTTGGTATTCTATTGGTGGATCAACATCTACGGCCAGAGCCATGGGGTATGGGTGATGATGATATCCATGGTGGCTGTTGGATCCAGGTGGATCCATTGATGGTGGATTGAGTCAATGGCTTGTTTGGGATCCAGGTATCGAGGGACCCATTCATTCTGGTCTAGCACGGAGGCATGATGTGGCCTAGTGGTTTGTATGGGATCCTAGTATCAGTGTGCAGATGCCTCTACGGTGGACGTATATGGATTTCTTGAGGGCAAGCAAACTTGGGGCGGGCGGACTTGTAATGTCCTCATTTTCAATTTCCTCTATAGGGTATGTGATGACCAAGTCGCAGGAGCAAGATTACATCATCAGGGGTCCTAGAGGGGTTTTCAAGGATTTCATGGGATATGTTGGCATTCACTTGGCATATTCCATCATCCGCACAACTTGCCTTTTGTTCCATTGCATTCCGACAACTTTCATGAAACAGGGTTGTTATTGGGCCTAACTTATTAATTACAATTAAGGTGGTATTCTGGGAGGAATATTTGATAGAACACCTCAATGTAATAGCTCATTGGAACCAAAATGAGAAGATCTATAGGATGGAATGATGAGAAGAGACTTCCAGTGGCTAGATAAATTATGGTGAGCGATTACTATTTTCCCAAATTAAAAGTGACTTTAATTAGTCACTTAATTAAATAAGAGGGGAAAATAATTAAGTGAAGGAAAAGTACCAAAAGTGACTTAAGTGAAATAAAATAAAATTTGAAATTCACTTAAATGGAGTCAAAAGGGGATCTTCTAGAATAATATTAGAATAATCAAAATAAGATTGTTCTAGAAGCTTGGAGATCTATCTATTGAGTCTTTAAAAGGATGATGAGGAGATCATTTGGGGACATATTGGATTTGAGTATATGCCTTTGGTGTGGTTTGAGAACTTAGTTCTTTGCTTCTATAGCCCCAGGATGGAAACCTTCGGGTGATTTAGTGATAGTGGGCAAGAACCCATCTCTTCCCTTGGTGAATTCATCCAGAATTCACAGGTGTGTTCATTGATTCCAATTCTATTTCAGAGGCCGATCCAACTTTGTAGCAAATCCTCTAATAACCATCATTGCAGTTATCTTCTATACAATGTTTATATGTAAATTTCTCAGTAAATAAATAAAGATGCATTATTTCCATTTCTTGTGTCTTTTGCAATTGTATCATTTCTGAGTTTTACTGCAAATCATATTTGTTATACTACAAATTCTATGATGTAAAGGCATAAGTTTTGAGTGGGTTTAAAGAAGAAATTTTATGTCATAAACCTTTTCTTGTAAAAACTCGTCAAATTACTTTCTGGGATATTACATATGATCTCAACAAGAGGTAATTTTTGGTATAAATCCATTTTAAAATCAAAGCCACATTAAAAGACCATTTTCAACATTCATTTCTCATCTCCAACAAATAAACTTGCTTCTCGAGAAATGACTAGTGTTTACATTGATTTTTTCACATAGAATTTTGGCTTGCAAGAAACAACTAATGGAAAAGGCCCTAATGCGAATTTCTCTTAATAAATTTTGAATCACACATCTCCATTTTGCTACATGTGTGACTAGTTCATTAGCATGTGAGAAAAATTGAAGTGATCATTCCATCATCCATGCCATGAAGAGAATTGGCATAAGCTCACAAAATGTTGAATATTTGGCATATGTTCACTCAAATCTTTGCTTGCTATCATGATAACAAGTAGACTACCTTGTGGCACACATTAGGATGGGGGCCACTATGGTGGCACTTGGGATAATGGTGATGTGCCACTACCTAAGGAGGTGTTGAAGGAAAATACAGAAGCGATTTCAGAAGGCCATATTCATAATACTATTTGTTAAGTAATTTCTATAGTTTTTATATTCGTAATACTATTTGTTTATGAATTGAACAATGAACATTTTAATATTTTCATCTTTTGCAATTTTTTTGTTATGAATATAAATCATGGTATTAAGGATGAACTGGTTTTGTTATGAATATCAATATTATAATATTGTTCTTTTTAATGTTTTGAAGGTTTTGTTTTAATTAAATTAAATTTGAAAGATTTTCAAAGCAATTTTTTAGTTTTTTTAATCTAAATCTGTTTTTTGTGTGTTTGTGACTTTCAAGACTAGCCTGTGGTCTAAGAAACTGCAATCCAGGGGTATATAAGTCATCAAAATCACTCAGGGATCACATCTAGCCTAGGCCACACCAAACCTTAACATCACTAGTTTTTTTGTGTCTCCTCCCGACTACCACGAGTTTCAAACCTTGGATATTTTAGAGAATGAAACCCCTTGAAATCCAATCTCTCTAAAGAGATTCGACAAAGCTATTTTGGATGTTGAATGTTGATAGTTATGAAGTTTAATTATCCTTGCATATGTATTTAAAAACTCTAAATCTGTTTTTTATTGGGAAATTATTCATTTTTGTTTCTAAGTTTGAACTTGTTTCTTTTTGGCCTTTCTCATAACATAGTTATGCCAACCTTTATAAACAGAACTAGGGGTTGTAATAAAATTTATTCAGAATACGTTGTTTTATTTTATAATTAAAAATGATCCTGAGAAAAATATGCTCATGGCCTCCAACACAACTACTTATACCTTCATATGGTTTCATTAACGACTTGCTCTTCTTAAAACCACCTTTTTTTTCAGGAAAAAACCACCTGTTGTTTTACCAAAGCATTCGGTTCACATTTTCAAGTTTGTGTATGTAACCTACCTCTCACATTCTTGTATCATCCTTGTTTGTGCCACCATTATGTCTCCTCCATGAGCTTGTTTTACAATTTACTTGTTGGTTCGATATTCATGGATCGGTGTGACTCTCTCTAGCAAGGAGGGTGTTCTTCTTACCACTTTTCTATCTACCCTAACATTCTATAGGAAGACCGAACCAATTCTTTATATAAAGGTTGTGGAAACAAAAATTTTCAATAGTTTTGGTCTTGCTTCACATATAGCTAAACAACAAACGAGACCTGGAAGATATGCAAAGCATAAACTTAGAAACATGTTGAGTTCAAATGAACGCAAAACTTCAAGTATCTTGAGAATAAGAAACCATTCAAGAATGCATTAGTTCAATGCCCTCGTAGCTAAGTTGCACTAAGCGTCGAAATGTCTAGAAGTTTCCAAAATGGGTACGGCTGGAAACACGGCCCCCAAAAAAATGGAAACGCTGGGGGAAACATCATATAGACACACACACGTATTTTTTTTACAAATAAGTTAATAATGCATCTTGTAAGAAAAAAAGAATGAGACACATAAATGACATTTTAGAAGGAAAACCCACCCTATGTTAACTCACATAGATAATTACATGATTCAATATCCAAAATTATTGTTTATATATGAGGTTGTACATCCAAGATTAGAAAATCAGCGTTTATACACGAGACTTTACATCCAAAATCAATCTTTATACATGGCTATATTTGTTGGAAATGAAATATAACATGAGCTAATGGCAAATACAATTCCATATCTTATAATCCTAATCCTCATCTTCACTAAAAAAAATAGAACACGTTTTTTTAGCAGAACTAGAGCGTGGATTGATTAGAGATAAATTCAGTTGTGCAGTGATTAGAGATCAAATTTTAGCGTTATATTAAATCTATTTTTTCCATAGAAGGGACCCACAACCTTCTTTGGTGCTCGAGTGAACCCGCAGAAGCAAAAAAGTCACGGAAACAGAGCAAAATTGGGCAGAAATGGGTCAGATTTGGGCTGAAACGCACCCGAAACGTTTCAGCGGCGTTTCCAAATTAGGAAACTCCACCAAGGTGTTTCAACCACGTTTCAGTCACGTTTCAGCAGTGTTTCAGATTGTTGGGGAGTTTTGGGTATTGGTACACCACCTTCGGGGTTGTTTCCTGCAACATAGCCTCCTAGTCAACTTTTAGTTCTCTACTCTTTTCCACGTTCAATTAATCATTGGACCAATTGTTTGTTGTCTGGAATAATTACAAATTTTTCATTGGACCAAGCCTTGTCTCGTGTTTTGCAATATTTAGCTATGCATAAGAAATAATGCCCATTATATCTATAACATTTATTGAAAGATATAAATCATTATTACGTTATATGAAAGCATTGATCAATTGGGTCTTTTAGGGCCCCGTTTACTGGTTGAAAAAATGTTACTAAGGATTAGTCCAAGCTTATTTGTCTTATATATTAGGCATAATTTATTGGAGAAATGTTGTGTACACTTTTCATGTGTTTATGTTAATAGAAAATGGCACTTTATATGAAGACAAAGGCCAAACTTATTTGTCTTATATATTAGGCATAATTCATTGGAGAAATGTTGTGTACACTTTGCATGTGTTTATGTTAATAGAAAATGGCACTTTATATGAAGACAAATAAATCAATGATTACCATATTAATGTATTAATCAATTCCTTGTGTATAGGAGCTTCAAGGGTTGGCAACGAAGCGTGCTCTCTCAGTTTTTGTCACAGGAGAACATACCAATTGGCAAACCTAATGACTTTTTGTAATCCTTTAGAAGCGCTTTGTAATCATGTTCATCCAACTCCAAAGGCATTCACCTTATATTCAGATAAATGTATGATTGGATACAATTTGAACTTTCTAAAATGATACTTGGACTATAATGAAGGAAGGTGATTTATTTGCATTAGCAAAGTCCTACCGGTGCTTTCTTGTTTCAATCCATATCTATCACATTATTATTTATTTGAAAAATTATGCAATGAACTTTTTTATTATAGTAATTTTATATTTATCTCCATGATCGCCATTATGATTTTTTTGAAAGTGTTTTGAGGAAAAACATGCCTCAACGGGATTCACTTCATAGTGCAAACTCCATTTGGTTGTTACATTGCACTGCACTATATCTACTTGTAATAAATATCCTCCAAAACAAGTCATTTTTTTGTCTTATTCACCTTCATTTTAATACCTTATGAAACAAATGTGTTTATCATGGATTTGATTTATGAAATTTGAAACCAAATCACACAATTGTTTCTAAATTAAAAACTTCCTTTTAATACAACTAATCCACATTTGAAGAGTAGAGAATCTTAGACATGAGCATATTTTGCAAAATAAACAATCTGATTGCCATACATTTTATGGACTCAAAGGGTTCATAACTATCCTCACACACAAATTGTAGAGTTTCAAGACACAATTGCACACAAAATTTATATAAGTATATACTTAATAATTAATTATTGATAGATGATTTACAATTGGACAATAAGACTTCTTACATAATGATGAAAAGGGTTATCATAGTGAAGGGCATGGCCTTTAGGAAATCCAAGTATGACTAATTAATAGTAACGATTGTGTTATAGTTTAAACTTTCAATACTTGCCTTCCCTTTTTGAGATGTTGTGTCCTTGAAGCAAGGTTAAGGATACTTATCACTCTAATGTCAAAGATCTTCTTCCAGTGCAAGTCAACACCAAATTGTATTGTTTGCTTGGTATACAAGGACTTGTGTTTAGAGCTTATGTTCATCATGAAGATATGCAAATTTATTCTTTGAGTGAGAAGAACATCATACATATAATGAAGATTTGAAAAATAAGTAGATAATGTTGTAGTGTGAATGGTGCAACGTAGATGTCAATGATATGATTCAATTAATATTATAAGATTTGCATTCCACTTTTATCCTATGTTGCTTGAGTTTCTAGAATGCAAGAATGTTGGGAACATAGGTACAAGTGATTTGATTCAATTAATAATATAAGATCTGCATTCCTCTTTTATCTTATGTTGCACGAGTTTCTAGAATGCAAGAATGTTGGAACATAGGTACATGTGTTTGGAACAAATTGAAACTTCACCCAAATTTACAAGAAACTACATGTTGGTATTGGAAATAATTATTTTTTAAAATATTAAAAAAGGGAGAAAATAAGACTTCAAAAATTGGAAAAGAAAATAATATGGTAAATTCATATATTTTTCCTTTATAAATTTCTAAGATAAAGAGGGTTTTAGATAATCCATTATTTACATATAGAGAATCTGAACTAACCATAGTTAACCAAAACTTCATGTATTTACATGTTGCAACTTGATGTTCAAGCAAACCACACATTTATGTTTACTCACAATTAAAGTAGGTAACATTGAAAAGTTAATATAAAACTATACAACACCTTAGTTTCATATGTAGTAAAATCATGTAAAGTTATGATCCACTTTTATTGCAACATAACTCTTATTTATTTCGGAAAACATGATTTGCACCTCCAAAAAAAAGAAAGGAAATTCTACTAAGGACAAAAATGTCTCAGTGGCTCATATACAAATAGAAGATCAAATTGCACTATCATTGAATAAAATTAAATAGATTATATATATGTGTGTGTCTTTTCTTGAAAGGTAGAATGTTGTTAAAAAGTGAAGCATAGACTAGAGGCAACCTTTCTCTCTGGTAAAATTACATATATAATAAAAAGATTTGGAGGATAGGAAGTGAGCAGAAGGAAAACCTTGTTATCACTATCTTGATAAAATCAATGAGCAATATTATTTACTCTTGTTTAATTGAATAATAGTTGTAAGATAGTCTAGATAACCACTTACTCCTCAAGCTAGATGACCTATTATGCTTTGGTCCCTCCGTTTTGATATTTTATTAATTGACTTCTTAGTTGTGTAATCTATTCATTCCTATTTTAAATTCATTTACACAAAAAATATTAATAGGGTTACTATGGTGGTGCTAAAGTTGATTTTGATAAGTAGATATATGGAATATAGGCTAAAATGCTAAATGTTGATTGTGGAAAATGTGTAAATACAACTTTCTAAAGTATTCCAATGGTGTTTTTTAATAGAATGACTATCTTTTTGCCATAAAAAGTGGTGTTTTGATGGTTCGCACATCCTAGAGTTCATGTACGCTCACTATTTATTGAAAAAATTGTTGGTGCTCCATAATATGCAAGGAGTCTATACAAGCTCTTAGGTTTAAGAAATTCCTTATAAATTGCTCTTGATTTCCTAAAACCTCATCTCAGAGCCTCCCAAAACACTCCCAAGTTCTAAAGACTAAAAAAAATTAGAATGTTTCGTTCCCATTTGAATGCCCTAGAAATGCAAGAACATTAGGAACAAGTTTACATGTTTTCCGAAGTTGGGAGTAGTTCTCGTGCAACTAGGATTATATACTTTTTGCACCATTATGGATTTGAGAAGCAAGGAATTAAATTTTCTCATTGTATGTGGCTATTTATGACTTTTGTGTAATGCCCCTTTCATTACACCAATTTTGTAATGTAATTCAGAACATATAACGTAGGGATGCCAACATTGATGGTATGATGTCAAACTCTATTATATGTTGTAATGTTTATTTTTATTAATAAAAATGCTAGAGCTTAAGAAAGGGGACAACCCACAATTTATAATGCCTTGGGGAAGGGGAAAACTTGACTGGAGGAAATATATAACTTGGGTGAATATTTCCATTTGATGTGATGGATAGTATTCCCAAGAAGTTGAAAGGGTGGGAAGATGAAGGGTCAAAGTGTTATTGTAAAAATAAGAAGTGGGAGCAATGAAGGGGTTATTTTTCTTGGTTCTTAAGTTTCTAGTTTTTTTAATCTTCTATTACTCTCTCATACACCTCTCTCTCTCACTCGTAAATTTGAATTGGCATGAGAATTGATGACATGTTGTGTAACAAGAAGTGAATGTGTTGTACTGCTTTTTTTTAGACTAGATGACTGAAAATTGGGAATGGTCTTTGTTATGTGTGGCACATAAAGCACTGAAGAGGGGAGAGTCGAGGATTGCATAGATTAGAGGACTTCCTTGTGTTGTGTAGACCTGCATGGTATTTTTTGAATGAGCCTAGTCAAAGATGAAAATGTTGATCACTGAGTTTTCCTTTGTTTGTGTAAAAGACAATGGCCTTCACTTTTGGTGTTATAATCTGGTCTGAATTTGAGTGTGAAATAACCCTGAGTTAATATATGGCACGGGGGTGGCCAACTGTGAAAAAAGTTGCAGCACAATTGACGCTATGATGGGGTAAAACATGGCTTACCCCTACTTCAAGTTCCAATATATTTTTGGGTGCAATACGTTTTTTTTTTTTTTGTTAATGATATTTCTGGCATAGATGGTTAAGTGGCATGCATGATTATTTAATTGATTTTTTCAACAATTTTATATGTGCATGCATTTACCTAACAAATTTTTCATTATTGTAATTGTTATACTATTTTGTTGTAGTTTTTACATGTATTAAGTTTTGCAATAACATTGGCTGAGGAAGATAGGCTTCCTAAATTCTTCTTTAAATAGGTCAGTTCTGTTGAATTTTTGTAGCTATGGTTTGTCTTCTTAATTTATATTTTAACCCTTGTAATGTGTAAATACTTTGTATGACATGTTCTTCATGTCATTTTGATTATTTAGCTCTTGAAAGAATTATTGTAAGACATGTTCTTCATGTTGGATTTAAAAGAGAAAATTTTGAATTTTTGGCTCCAAAATAGTAAATTCGGCCCCATTGAAGAGACACACCCATTCGCGAAGGCAAAACACTATATAAAGGCATTCAACCTCTTCCTCAAATGCACCATTTGACAACACACAAGAAAGACAAGTTTTGGGCATCCAAGCGAAGGTCAAGGATAAGGATGGAGAAGAAGGAAAAATCTCTCTCTCTCTCTCTCTCTCTAGCTTGCATTTTATCTCTCTCTAGACCTTGCAAGTGTAATTATGGGCAACAATTCTTGCCAGATCGAGTTGCAGGGCCAAAATTTTGGGCAGATCTGAGGAGGCCGAAGTTTTGACTTGAATTGACTTGAGGATTGTGGATTAGGTTTGAATATAGCTTGATCAATTTGATGCCATAATTAACTAGTAGCATTAGATGTATCTCTTATTGAACTGAAGAATTTCTTAAGGAAAAGGTTGTTGGGTTTTTCCCCAAGTGGGTGTTCCCACGATAAACCTTGTGTTCTTTATTGTGCATTGTGATCTCTATAGTTTATGGTTTATGGTTGAATTTCTAAAGTGTAATTAGTTAATTGATAAACTAGAATTGTTAAGAGAAGATCTATATCATTTGAAATAATTACTAGTAGTTCAGAAATATTGTGCTTACATCTATTGCACTTGAAAAAACAACATGGTATCAAAGCTTTGGTGACAAAAGGGACGTTGAGATCACTCTAAAGAAGTTTTGGTAAGAGATCACTCTTGAAGTAGACCTATATCTACAATCTACTTGCTTATTTGTGATCATGGGTTCTTCTATGAAGTTTAAGAGCAAATTAGGAGCTTCAAACTTTAGGGCTTGGAAAATAAGGATTTATCTTCTTGCAAAAGGTCTTTTGGGCATAGTGAAAGGCAAGGTCATTGGACCGGAAAAAATGAAGAGAAAGAAAAATTTGAGAAGGATGATATCACAACTATGAACATCATTGTGGACTCTATCAAAGATCACTTGATTCCTTATGTTTCAAATCTCCAATCCTCAAAGCAGATGTATGATGCCCTAACCAGCTTGTTCACTATCAACAATATTGGTCAAGTTATGAGTTAGAAGAATAAACATTGTGATGTTTGAATGACAAGGAATGATACAATAACCTAATATTTCATGAGTGTTGAAAATCGTAACTAGGATCGGTCTTCATAATGACTTGTAATTATGATTTTATGTAAAGAAGAATCAAAGAAAATAAAATGTATTTATTGTATTCCTTGCATCATGGGTTTCATGAGCAAGATGTTTTATTTGTAGGTCAAGGACTTCTTCTTGATGTCTTTAATATTTATAAGAGTTGTTGGCATGTTAGTAGAGTCATGTTACACTTGAAAGAAGACCTCCAAAAGACAAGACACAATCATCCTTAAAGTCGGCTTCTGTTAGCACTCCACTAGATCTCTGAAGGCTGAGAAGGAGACCAGCAAAGGTAATCACAAACCACTTTGACCTAGTAGCTAGCTATTACACAACAATTTGTCACTGTCCTTGTACTCCCTGTTCCTTGATCCTGGAGGACCCATACCGTGACCCTTGTGTACTTTCCAAGCATGGAATGCATACCCCTAAACCACACTTTATTTTCCAATTCATCTCCCTTTACAACTTTTTTGGAAGATCCCTATAAAAACCTAGCTTTCAAGGTCGGTGCTTTGTCTTAGTGTCTGACCCGTGCCGTTAGTAGAGATTTTCACTGAGACCCGCGACGATCGGGCTCTATCTTAATGTCTGACCCGCGTCGATCCTCTTTTAGAAATATTTTTAAAATAGAAACAAATTTTCCACGACTAGAAGCTCCGCGAAGCGGAGAGCTGGAAGTTTGTTTTAAGGATATGGCCGAGGAATTCCCCTTTGTGCTTCTTGTTCCCATAAAATAGGAACTACTCCAAAGGATAAGCTTCTTTCCCATTATTTGAGGGCACATATCCTCCTCCTCCATTGTTATATAAGGAGACCTCATTCACCTCTGTTGCCTTAGTTATCTAGTTAGAAGCAACAATCATAGAGAGGAGAAGCAATTATAGCTTCGGGAGAACAGAGCAGAGTGTGATTTTTTTTGTGTGTTAGGAGCATAGTGATATCTTGGACCTTCGTGTATGAGGGTGTTGCAAACGTGCTTGGATATGGACCTGCCGAAGGCGAGCCTCAACATCAAGGCTTGTTTGTAAACTCCCCTTGTTTTTATCATAATAAAATGAAATTGATGTTTATCTTCCACTCTTGTTTACATTTATAATATGATTTCTATCATTCCTTGATCAGTTAGATAGATTGTAATTGTTTTATGTTTGTTGTGATTTTATGCTTGTCGTGGTGTCTTGATTGTTTTTATAGATAATTAAACGTTGGTAGTAGCGTGTATCGAGCTTGAGGAGAACAATGGATCAAGAAGCTTCGACTAAAGACGACAACATAGCATCAAAACAAGGTAGGTCATCTTCCTTGCTCTAAATTTCATTTACAATCTAGGGAGGTATATGTTAGTATGTTCCTGTAGTTGCTACACCCACCCTAGGGCTAGAGGGATTGCCTCTGTTCGCATAGGGGATTTGCCTGCTCAGCAAATTGGCGACTCCATTAGGGAGTTTCCTTTGAGTTTGCCACTCTTTGAGGTCTTACTCATTCGACGAGTTTTTTTGAATAACCATTTCCCTATTTGTTCCTATGTTTTTTATCAATTACAATCTTTTAGTTTTTGCTTGAATTGGTGAGTTTGGTCCTGGTTAGGAGAAATTCTTTGTTTTTCTTCTTTTTTAGAAATTGGTGCTTTTATTTGTCTGACAGTTGCGCCGATCAGGGAAATTAGCGCTAGTTTTCAATTATAAAGTCACACCAATCGGGCTTTTGGCACTAGTTTCAGCCCCAAAAGTCATGCCCATTCCTATGTGTGTGAAAAATTAAGGTTTTTTTCCCTAAGTCATTCACCAGCATGTCTTGCCCTTCTGGTCTTTTTCTCTATATGATTTACATTTTCTCCCCTTCACTCAAGTTGGTTTGATCATTGACTTGGTTTTTGTTTGTTTTTTTGTTCTTTCTATTGGAATGTGCATCCTAACGCCCTAGGTTTTTCTAGGATTGTGCATCAATTGCTTGGTTGCATGTTTCGCGGGACATCTCCCTGCTGATTGAGTCAGTCTTCTTGCTTGGTGAGCAATCTCTAGTTGATTGCCTTTTTCTTTTTGGTTGATTGAGTGTTCAAGTCTCAAGTGTTTGTCCAAGTTCATTTGGTCTGCTTGTTCGCTTGTGAGCATAGAGTACATTGCTCATTGTTAAACTGAACAGTCTTCTTTGCATGATTGCTTGATGTAAAAGGGAATGAATGCCTTATTTTGAGCCCACGCTTTGGAAGTCCTCTTTGTGCTTGAAATCATATGTCTTGTAGCTTTTTGAGGAATTTCGTTACAAAGTGTTCAAAACAAGATTGTATTCTTAATGTTTGTTGCATCCCTTTTTGCATTAAGGAAATTTTCGTTCATTTAGTGTTCGTCTCAAAGTTTGCTTTTCGTTAAAATGCATTAGATCAAGTTGCGTTGAAAAGTCATGTTTGAAATTTATCATTGAACTTAGATTACATTGTTTAATGATTGAAAACTAAAATTCGCATTGAGTGCATTCTCTTTCATTAAAAGCATGCATTAAATAGATTCTCATTTCATCGAAAAATGCACTGAGTGCATTCTTATTCATTCAAAAGAAAGAGGAAATTGTGCATAGATTACAATTGCATAGTTTTCAAAAAAAAAAATTTGCATAGATTACATTGCATAATTCACATCTTTGAATGTTTTAGATTACTTTTGGATAGTGAATGTCATCTAGTTAGGAAAAAAGTTTAGTTTGCGGTATTACTATTTTTTGCATCATTGTTTGAGACTCTTCACTTAACTAGATATCATTCATCGAAATGAATGATTTTTTTCTCATCTAGCTACATTTTAAAAGATTCAGATAACATGCAGTAGGGCCTTGGAATTGAGACATAATTCAAGATCAACTGTAAAATTTATTCAATTAACATAAGGAAGCATTGAAACTTAATGCTCACACTTAGAGGTCTAGGCGAGTGACGTGTTCCGGCATCGTTAAACCTAGCAGATGTCACTCTCCATATGGCATTAGACAACGCTAGTACAGACTTGTGCTCCCCATACCGTAGCATATATAAAGGGAGACCCTCATAGGTTGCAATCCTTTCTCCATATGAAGCCAAGTCTGTCGCCATGTAACCGTGATACACTGAACACAGCATTCGGGGAGATTGGTTGTCGTGCGTCAAGTCCTTGGTCATTTCTCTTTCATTTGATCACCAAGGTGTATATTGTAGTTCACGATTACCTGGTAACCCTTTATGCCTAGAATACCCTAAGTGGTCATTTTTTTTATCTTTACTAACTCTTTAAATTTTAAAAGATCATCGAGCACTTGTCCTTTCGAACTCGTTCAAACTGAAAGCGACTAGTCACCTTTTGGCATTTTCTGAACTCTTAAAACATGAAAATGAAAAGTTTTGTTTCAATATCTTAAAATTGACTGCCCACGAAATATTCCTAGTTTAAGTTACCTTCCTTAGTGATTCTTTAGGGTTGATTCCAATGGCAACGTTTCCAGAGTTCACTAACCAAGGAATCCCCTCAGATGGGAATCCTGTTCCTTTTCCCTCATTCAGAAATGTTGGTGCCCTGTATATGGCAACGTTGTCCCTCCCGTGATTAACCATTGATCTGTTGGTTTGGTTATTTTCAACCCCTATGGTGTCGAATATACAAATTGTCTCTCAACCGAGTTCTCCTCCACCTCAACTATGTCAACCCCATGTTGATTATAAGGTTGACCCCTCACCTTCTTTGCCTATTTCTTCACCCCGTTCTTCCTCTTCGCCTGGTGAAAGTTTGGATTCTAGTAACCAGGTGGCTAAGAAGAAGAAAAAGAAGAAATCAAAGAAGAAGAAGGGAAATAAGCTATGGGGAAAATCATCAACTATTGCTACCCATGCAACTAATATCGAGAAACCCCCCACTCCATCTCGCAGAGTCAAATTCCCTTGCAATTTATGTGAGGGTGAAAAAATTCTTCGTGATTGCCCTGGTATTCCCAAGGTGCTAGAAGTGTGGTTTGTTGGCTCCATTCGTCCTTCATCATCAACCTCTAGGCATCATGTTGATGATGAGCCTTCAGCTAAAGATAATGAGACTCGTAAGAAACAGATTAAGATCAAATTTCCCTATAAGTTGTGTGAAGGGAACCATCCCATTCACCTCTGTCCTTATATGGAGGACGCCTCTAAAGTGTTGGATACCCTTTTGTCCCACGGACACCAGAATGAATGAAGTCTAATATTTATTTAGACCTTGTGTCACTACTTGTAAAAGGATTCCTTATATTCTTTCCTAGAGCACATCGCTTACATACTGCTTCATGATCTTCCTTAATGTTGAGGATTCCCTTTACCATTTGACTAAGTGAGGGAATTATCTTATAATGTATATGCCCATATCTTCTATGCCATAGTTCGATGGGATTGAATTCCATGTGAACCAGGGCTTGAGGAGACCAAAACTCACACTCTGATTGTTTTTAATTTTCCATACTATATTACCCTTACTTACATCGATAAGATAATGATACAACTTGTTATATGTTGTGTTATGCTGAGTAATGGAATAGGGGAGACTATATCTTTTATCGGGTAAGAATAGGGAGCTAAGGTAATCCACTGATTGAATCAATACTTCCTGTAGAAATCAAAATTTTCGCTTAAATGAAACCATTTCAGAGAAGTTGGGGTTCTCTCAGTGTGTCACCAAGTGTTTTCGCTACGACAACGACCCTCCAAAAAATTTGACTATGTCAATTTCGAAACCTACATTAAATGTTGTTTCAAGCCCCTTAGTGTCATCGTATTGTTTGATTTTTTATTTGTGTGTTTTCTCCTAGTATCGCATCCTCCTAAGTCAATGTTTCCTAAGCGTCGTCACTTAACCATTATAAGCACTTGAGTTAGTTAATCCATGGTTAGGTGAACTCGTGATATTTATTGACTTAGAAACTTTCCTTATCACCATGCACACACTCGAAAAACACTCAAAAGCACAAAAAGAACTAACAAAAACGATAAAATCACTTAGAAAAGCAAAAGCGCACTTCAAGTTGGTGAAGATATGCAACCAACTTGAGTGCACTCCTTGGGGATGATGTGCACTACTTGAGCGCATTCCTTCATGTTGAGAAAGTCTGCCCCCATGAGCGCACTCCTTCGTGCCAAAGACATGTGCTCTTCCTGGGTGAATGCATGAGCCATCTTTTTGCATGTGGGCACAATCCTAGAAAATAGGAACACACATAACTTCCCTTAACTAATCGTTTCACTCATCGACAAGTGGCGCTCATGCATGAATCATTTTTGCATGTAAATGTCTTTAAATAAACTCAGTTAATCATTCACTTGCATAATCATTCTCATCTTAGTTGGGTGCACAATTGTGGATCAAGAGACCCTTCATCAACCAACGCTACAAGTATGTTTTGAATGTTGAATCTCTTCATTGTGTTTCATGATTTCATTGTCATTCTTTATTTTCTCGTTGTCATTTCTTCGTTTTTTAATTTTTTTGTTGGCGTCTATGCGAATTCTTCATGTTGCAAGTGTTAATCTATTGTCGCATCCAGAAACCTTTCACATTGTTGAACCTTTCATATTCTACCGTGAATGTGACAACATCTATATAGCCTTGCATATGTTTATTTTACTCATATTATCATCAAATCATGTTGATCAAACTTGTTTCTGAGCATCCTATAGGTACAACATACTTCTTAAGCTCGAAGTTGATTAGTCTCGAAAACTACGCCCTGAATGACGATTTTTTCCTCTTGAGTGCACTTATTCACCATGAATAATTGCACCCTCCCTTAAGAGCGTGAGTGCATCATGAAGACACGAAGCATCTTCCCTTCGATCCTTTGGAGTGTGCTAGTGCACCCTCCTTTCCTTTGAGTGCAGGAGCACATTGTGAAGGGTTGAAGGATGTTCAATCCATTCCTTCATCCCTTCGAAGTGCGAAAGTGCACCCTCTTTCTCTCCTTGAGTGCATGAGTGCATGATGAAGGCCTGAAGACCCAACAGCTCAACCTTAAACCCTTTAGAGTGCACCACTTCTCCCTTGTTGAGTTTATTCACTTGCTTGAGCACATGAGCGCACTACAAATCCCTGCATGAGCCCTTACACCCCTTCATGATTTGAAAGTGCGCCCTCCTATTTTGCATGCCTATTTTCTCATGCATGCAAATTATTTGGTGTTTTCGTTCATAGATTTTCATGTCCAATCACATGTGATGGCTCTCTAAACATGATTTATAGGTATTGTTGTATACTTAGGTTTCCTTAATCTAATATTGTCATTATGAGTGTGTTTACCCAAACAGGTGTTCATGCTACAAGTATTGTCACATTGTCGTCATCTATTGGAGCCATGTCGCCTCGCAAAGTGGCCCCAAAAAAACTCTCAAAAGCAAGCGATAATGAGCTTGTATAATTTACAAAGTGAAATATTTCCATATATGCAGATAGACAGTGCTTTATTAATAAGACTAACAATGTCACATGGAGAAATATATACAACACATTCATCCAGGAAAGTTTTATTCGAGACTTAAAATATGTGCATGTGTTCATCAACATCAAGAAGTCCAGGATGCACAAGATCACATGTAGGTTCCCAGTCATGCCATGTGCAGAGGTGATTGAATGGATCAATACACATATGGATGACTCTCACCTTGTGCTTCGTAGTGAGAGTGGCGATCAACTTGCCACCTATCATGGTGAATACATGCAAACATATTATAAGATGCTCAAGCTCGTTAAATATGCAATTGACAACTTTTATATGCCATGGGATAACCTTGACACAAGTGACATTATCAAAGCATGGTGTCAAGAGCCTTCCAATTTTTTCCATCGCCCATCTGCAGTTTTTCCGAAAAAGATTCTCAAACATGAATATCATTATTTGATAGCCATGTATAATCAGTTGTATGGGTGGAAGAACGCTAACGTGTTCAAAGAGAATGTAGGAATTTACAAGGTAAGTTCCTTAGATCAAGAACGAAAGGTCACCTCTCACAAACAAATCACAAATCAGTACACCAGTATAATCACGTGGTTAAAACCCTCAAAGAGGGAAATAGTCCACGGCCTGAGCCAAAGCGGCCACTTTAGGCAATTTATTAATATAAAAGAAAAGTTACATATGTTTCTCTCATAAACAGTTACCGGACAAATGACCCTCCATGCTCTTTAAATAGAGATCATGGACCAATCGGGTGTTAAGCCACGGATCAAATGTCGTTAATACCGAGGTGAGAGATAACCGTCGCATCACTACAAATCGTGACCGTCAGATTATAAGTTACAAATGTACATGGTAAAGAAACACACTTTACCTAACTCTACACTAGACTAAGTTATTCTTAACTATTTCCTATGTGTCGGAATATCCTAACAGAGAATTGAATATACATGCTCAATATAGTGGTGACATGTGGAAAATATTCAATTGGATGGATATATTGGTGTATGAGTTGTAGCGTGAGGTGGGGCAGGAAAAAGTATCTTTACGGGTGAACCAAGCACCATAATTCTACATGTATGCATTTCTCTTAGAATAAATCTGTGCATAGTATGTGTTCCCAGGAATGAACTAGATGAGGAGAATTTTCTAGTTTACTTCCACTATAGAGTGTTATCAGAATCAAGCTTCAGAGGCATATATGACAAATTGGTTGAACACTTCTTTTCAGTGATATTTCACATGATATTTAGGATTGATCCTCCTTACATGACTGAAAAGGTGAAGGAGTCACTCCGAATTATCGCGGGCTAATTTGCAGCTCTCAAGGGTACATACATTAGATTTTTTAGTTGTCATATGATCAATAGTTCATAAATTTTTCTCAAAATTCAAAGTTACAGGATTGAGTTGAAACTAGGATGGTTGCGTAGATCTCTTCTTCCTAATTCTGGCGCCGCAAACGGTTCGAAAAACCGATGTCGTATGAGGAAGATATTGTGTTCTGATCGAAATGCCAAACAGGTAAAATTACGACAATTTGACCAAGTTTGACTGGGATGCATAGTCAGAAAAGTGGAGGTACAGTCAGCAAAAAATAGAATATTCCTTTCTTAGGACCAATCGTTGGATGACAAGTGTCAGGTTTCTATTTGTGGTATGGTTTGGAGGGTCCAATGAGAATTTTCCATGTGGCCAGCCCTGAGGCCGCCATGTGGCCCTGCAACTGCGTATTAAAATTTTGTGAAGGTCCGCAGGGCTCGACCCCCAGACCTCTCTCCAGGCACGCGCACACATTAACATCTGCGCTACGCATTGTCACTTAACCATGTTAGGCGACAGGTTATACTTAAGGCTTATTTAAATGGTGTTTGGGGGTTGGGCCATCGGCGGTCCCAACCCGCCAGCGGTCCCACAGTATATATCACATGGCATAAATTTAATGTTAGCCTCCATGCAGTGAACGCTAACCGACAGCATCAACCCACGGTTCAAATCGTTTGCAATCGCAGTTCAACGTAAGTTTCGCCTAACCGTCAGGGTATGTAACGGCTTGGGGGTGCGCATGTGGCCACCACCCAAACCATTAAATTAAATGTGCGGTCAAGTCAACGGAAAGGTTAGAGGCATGCCATTTTTGGCGGCCTGCCCAGAATTGGCTCTATTTAACTAGTGTTCTTCACTTTTAATGGATTTTTCCTAGAAGATACTGGACAAAAGTGTAGGAGGCCCAATTTTCGACCATTATGAGTGAATGAAGAGTCATTTTTGACTAATTGGAGCACTCTAGAGCCATTGGTGCAGAGAAAACAATGATTAGAGCACTGTAACTACATGTAATAGAAACAAAATTGAGCATAATGACAGATGGACAAGCCATTGGGAGCTGGACCAACAGATGTAGCCCAGGAGGGGTGAACTTCTTCATTATGTCTGTTGTGTAAATTTCATGTGGTGAATTATTTATCTGTTTTACACTGTTGTTCAGTGTTATTTATGCTTGTTTTATGATTCTAATTCACTAAAAATCATCTATAAATCATGGTCAAACTCCTTAATATTTATGCAAACTAATGAACTGATTATGCACATGTTTTTAAAACTGAAAGACACTTAGCACAACAAAACTAATACAGTTATTTTAGATCAGATTGGTATCATAGCTAGAGTTTATTCTCTGTTGTTGTTTAGTGCAAAGAATTGTTTAATTGTTTGCAAGTTTTAAATGCTTACAAGGCTCAAGCTCAAAAGAGGAGAAGGCAAACTGGTGGAAGCAGGAGGGTCTCAAAAGGAGCCAAAGCAAAGGAGATCAATATTGCCACAATCTCCACCACCTAGTTCACCTCCTAAGGAATCAGAAGCTCCATTAAGCATGCATCATGAGGAAGGAGAAATCCATGAAGAATTTTATCCCAAGGAGGAAGAAAGAGTGTTCAGGAAAGCATTTCTTGACATGATTGAGATGGTTAGAATCCTTTATCAATAAAGGAATGAGAGATTGGAAGGAGAAAGATATAAACTTCAAAAGGAAGGACAAGGATCTTCAGGAGGTCAACATGATGAAGATAAGTCAAAGAAGGGAAATGGAGGAAATGGAGGCAATGGAGAGCCATCATCTTTACCCTCATCATCATCATCATCTTCTACTTCTTTTCCAGTACATCAACCACACAAGTCCAAGATCACTGGTAAAAATCATTTTTTAAAACTTTATGTTAAGTTCGAATTTCCAATGTTTAATGGTGAAGTAAATGCAGACAAGCTAGATAATTGGATTAGACAATTGGAGGTCTATTTGAGAATATAGAACCTTCAAGATGATGATACAAAAATTCAATTAGCTTCTTTGAGAATGGAAGATGCGACACTTGTTTGGTGGGAAGCCAAGACAAAGGAGGAAATCAAGAAACATGGTAAGATTATTCTATCATGGTTAGATTTTATTGCTGCTATTAAACAACAGTTTTATTCATTTTCTCATATGCAGAAATCCATCATGAACTGGAAGAACTTTAGGCAGTTAAAGGGACAAAATGTGCAAGAATACACCCAAGAATTTAGGAGAAGAGCTCTCTTATTAGGGGTGGATTTGCAGAGCCAAGACACTTTGCTAAAGAACATAGGAGGCTTACATATCTACCTAAAACGTACTATTCTCATGTTTAACCCCACCAGTCTAGATGAAGTTTGTGTTTAGGCCACACATCTAGAAGCTAGAGGGAAGAACATTTTTGAAGAGGGTAGGAAGAAACCTTTTAAGGGTAAAGCAAAGGAAAAGACCTCGAAAGGTTCAAACAAAAATAATTCATATGTTAAGAAAGAGGGAGAAAAAGTAACTTGTAAAAATTGTTCAAAAGAAGGCCATGATGAAACTCATTGTTGGAAATTACATCCTGAATTGAGGCCAAAGAAACCTAGTAACAAAGGGAAATAGAAAATTGCTGCTACAGGTCAACATGATTTAGGATCTGATTCAGGTGATGAAACTAAAATTACAGCCATGGGATTGAAGAATATGAAGGGAAAATAAATTGAAACTAAGCCCAGTACCAGTACATCAAACTATCACATAAACACTCCAAATGAAGAAGAAAGAATAGAATTGTTTCATCTGAGGGTCATATCCAAGCATACCAAGATTGACACACTATTTGACAGTGGGTCACAAGCAAACTTAATCTTTGAAGATTTGGTCAAAAAAATTAATCTTGAGACCATACCACATCCAAAACCATATCCATTGGGTTGGATTTGTAAGGATGCAAATCTACAGGTTTCAAAGAAATGTATACTGAGGTTTGCAATCACTGCAAGCTTTGTTGACACAGTTGAATTAGATGTGGTTCCGCTTGGCATAATTGGTATTGTATTAGGGAGTCCTTACTTGTATGACAGGAAAGCACTCTTCTATCGCCATGAGAACAAGTATCATTTATTCAAAGATGGCAAGGAGTTCATTGTTAGAGCACATCGCTTTGGTAAATTCAAGTAATAATTTTGTTCTTCTTATGATTAAGCCTAAAGTTGATATTAATCATGAATCGTTTGAGGGATGTGATCCTAAGTTGAAATCAGATTTATATGATGTGGTTAATGGGCATCATGAGATGTTTCAGGAGCCAATAGGATTACCTCCAAAAAGGGAAATTCAACATGAGATTCAGTGGTAGCAGGATTGTCCTCTTCCAAACGTCGGTATGTATCGCATGTCGATAATAGAGAATGTTGAAATAAAGAGGCAAATCAAAGAGATGTTGGATAAAGGAATCATAAGGCAAATCACCTCGCCATGTGGTTCACCCATAGTCTTGATACCAAAGAAAGATGGGATTTGGCGCATGTGTGTAGATTTTCGAGCTTTGAACAAGATTACGATAAAAAATCGTTACCCACTCCCAAGAATAGATGATTTGCTTGATCAGTTTAAAGAAGCAAAGTTTTTCACTAAGTTAGATTTACGAATTGGATATCATCAAGTAAGAATTGCAGAAAGTGATATATGGAAAACTGCATTCAAAACCAAACAATGACTCTTTTGAGTGGCTAGATATGCCTTTTGGTTTGTGTAATGCACCGACAACTTTCATGCGAGTTATGGATAATGTTTTGCGTTCATTCCTTGATTACTTTGTTATTGTGTACTTAGATGACATTTTGATTTTCATCAAAACAAGAGAAGATCATGTCTTGCATGTGAATAGAGTGCTTGATATTTTGAAGAAAGAGAATTGTTTCTCAAGATGTCAAAATGTGAGTTTGGAAAGACTTCTTTGGTATATTTGGGACATATTGTAGGAGGAGGAGAATTGAAGATTGATCCTTCTAAAGTGGAGGCCATTTTGAATTGGCCCACACCCAAAATAGTTACCAAGGTAAGAAGTTTCTTAGGTGCAGCTCAATATTGGAGGAGGTTTATTGATAACTTTTCTTCCATCGTAGCTCCTATGCATGCAGTTACAAGTGTGAAGAAATGCTTCTAATGGGGAGGCAAACAACAACAACCTTTCGAAGCTTTAAAAGACAAGATCAGTTCAACTCTATTCCTTGCATTACCAAATTTGAGACATCCATTCGAGATACAAACAAATGCTAGTGAATATGCCATGGGCGCAGTACTTTTGCAACATGGTAAGCCTCTCACCTTTCATTCAGAAAATTTTAATGGCACTATGACTAAGTATCCTACATATGACAAAGAACTATATGTGTTGGTACAAACTGTCAAGAAGTGGAAACACTACTTGATGGGTAAAGAGACTACTGTACACATCGATCACCAACCATTATAGTACTTGCAGTCACAAACAAAATTGCAGCAATCAAGACATTTCAAGTGGATGGGATTTCTTCAACAATTTCACTTGGTTATAAGGTACAAAAAATGTATATTTAATAAAGTTGCAAATATGATTTCGAGACCAATCATTAGTGCTTCTACTTTACTCAAAAATTATTCTGTTGTACATGAGAGTTACATAGAACAATATGCACATGACATTGATTTTCGAGATGTGTATGCTAGTTTGAGTGAATGGAATCAAGCTGAAAAAAAAGATTATCACATGCATAACAATTTGTTGTTTCATTTGGGCAAGCTATGTATTTCATAAGGAGAGAGGCTGAGTGTCATGAGAGAAGCTCATTCTTCTCTTATTATTGGACACTTCAAGGTAAGAAAAATAGTGGTGCATCTACAGAGTGACAGGGATTCCAAGTTCATTAGGAATTTATGGTCAAATCTATGGAGAATGATGGACACAAAGTTGAAAAAGAGTACCGCTTTTCATCCACAAATATATGGACAAACCGAGGTGGTGAACAGAACAGTTGTGCATCTATTGAGAGGATATTGCAGCAAACATTTTAAGTTGTGGGATGAACAACTACATTATATTCAGCATGCTTACAACTGGGCAAAGCACTCTTCAACACAAACCTCACCTTTTGAAGTATGCTTTGGGTATTTGCAAAAATCACCATTAGACTTCATCTTTAGGAAGGATGTTGCAATTGATGGCCATAGTGACATTGACAAGGCTAGAAATTTCATTGAGAAAATTCAGATGATACATCAACAAGTTCAAGCACAACTTGAGAAAAGTCAAAGCAAATACAAAGAGAGGCATGACAAACACCGAGTTGATCACAAGTTTGAAGAGGGAGATGAGGTATGGTTTCACATTAGCAAAGAAAGGATGCAAGGGGAACGTAAAAATCTCAAACCCATTCGCTATGGTTCTTTCAAGATCATAAAGAAATTTGGTAATAATGCATTCCAACTTGACTTGCCTTCTTACACGCAAATGTATTCAATTGTTAATGTTGAAAACCTACGCTTGTATGAGCCTCCTTTTATTGATGATCAAGGAAGTGATGTTCAACTACCTTCTATTGAAGATTTCTCGCCAGAATTTCTGGATGAGCTCAAAGAAGATACAATTCTTGATAGGAGGACAAAAGCATCAAAGAGGGGAAGTGTTGACTACCTTCAAGTTAGGCTCAAAGGCACTAAACCAAGCAAGGCAAGATGGATGGAGATTAGAAAGGTGAGGGAGTTATATCCTGATCTATTGAACAGGTAATCAAGTCTTTTGGGGTCCAAAAGCTTCCCAATGGGGAGGAATGACCAGGAGTTCATAAATTTTGCTCAAAATTCAAATTTACAGGATTATGTTGGAACCAGGATGGTTGCGTAGATCTCGTTTTCCTGATTCTGGTGCCGTGAACGATTCGAAAAAATGATGTCGTATGAGGAAGATATTGTGTTCTGATCGAAATTCCAAATAAGTAAAATTACGAAAGTTTGACTAGGATGCATAGTCATCAAAGTGAAGGTACAGTCAGCAAAAAAGAGAATATTCCTTGAAATATTCCTTTCTCAGGACCAATCATTGGATGACAAGTGTCAGATTTCTATTTGTGGTATGGTTTGGAGGGTCCAATGAGAAGCTGCCACGTGGTCATCCCTAAGGCCGCCACGTGGCCCTGCAACTACATATTAAAATTTTGTGAGGGTTCGCAGGGCTCGACCCCCAGACCTCCGTCCGAGCATGCGCACACATTACCATCCGCGATATGCATTGTCACTTAACCATGTTAGGCGGTGGGTTATACTTAAGGTTTATTGAAATGGCGTTTGGGGGTTGGGAACCACCGGCGGTCCCAACCCGCCAGCGGTTCCACAGTATATATCACATGGCATACATTTAATGTTAACCTCCGTGCAGTCACCGCTAACCGACAGCATCAACCCACAGTTTAAACCGTTTTCAACCGCAGTTCAACATAAGTTCCACCTAACTGTCAGGGTATGTAACGGCTTGGGGGTGCGCATGTGGCCACCACCCAAACTATTAAATTAAATGTGCGGCCAAGTCGGCGGAAAGGTTAGAGGCGCGCCATTTTTGGCGGCTTGCCTAGAATTAGCCCTAGTTAACTAGAGTTCTCCACTTTTAGTGGATTTTTCCTAGGAGATACTGGGCAAAAGTGTAGGAGGCCCAATTTCGACCATTCTGAGTGAATGAAGAGTCATTTTCGACTAATTAGAACATTCTAAAGCCATTGGTGCAGAGAAAACAACCATTAGAGAACTGTAACTACATGTAATAGCAAAATTTTGAGCATAATGAAATATGGACAAGCCATTAGGAGCTGGACCAACAGATGTAGCCCAGGAGGGATGAACTGCTTCATCATGCCTACTAGGTAAATGTCATGTGGTGACTTATTTCTCTATTTTACATTGTTGTTCAGTGTTATTTATGCTTGTTTTATGCTTCTAATTCACTAAAAATCATTATAAATCATGGTCAAACTCCTTAATCCTTATGCAAACTAATGAACTAATTATGCACATATTTTTAAAACTAAATGACACTTAGCACAACAAAACTAATACAGTAATTTCAGATCATCAGATGTCCCCTCATCTTATGTTGTGATATGTTACCAACAAGGTGGTCATGCGAGAAGTAGAAAATTAGTTGGACAAGGGATTTTCAAGAATTATTCATAGGAGGAAGAAAGCCCCTTAGATAATGTTTTTGTTGAGTATCATATTGTATGATTTAAAGAGCTAGAAGGTGAGAACAAAAAAGATACAGGATTTGGACTTCCTGCACTTTACCACTAAATAACTTCATGGATATGATCCCAGGTGAATTGTCAGGCAACATTGTTAAAGGATCGGTCACAATACGGAATACTCATCAATATCCATAGCGGAAGATGAGAAGATAAAGACTATTACAATGTAAACATGAAGGCACATCCAATGATGGATACTAGTTCACCCTACAATCCACCAACTCAAGACTTGTTGGTTCAAGAGGAGGAGGAGATAACACCTCAAGCAAGGAAAGTAGCTCCTAATAAAATGGTGAGGTATGACTCAAGAGGAAAGAGAACCAAGAAATCGGAATTTGATCCATTAAACACAAGAGTTGTTCAAACAGAGTAGGCTAGGAGGGAAGCAGAAGAAGAGGAGAGGAGGAAGCAGGATGAGTTTCTCTGAAAGTAACAATAAGAAGAAGAAGAGAGGATAAGGATAGAAGAAGAATAATAGAGGCAGTCCGAGGAGGAGGAAGCAGCACAGGGACTGGAGGAAGAGCAGTTGATACAGGGGATGGAAGAAGAAGTGTTGAAGGAAGAAGGCACCATTCAACCCATGGATGATGAACCACACACTCCATAGGAACCTCCCCTCATAGGTGGTCATCTTCCATCCGGGTAAACGGGGATCACACCTTCGCCAGTTGACCAAATCTGGATGTATTCAATGTAACATTTAATCGGCTTAAGAAGAGGATCATGTATCATAAGCATAGATATTTCTTGAATGGTCCTCAGAACCCAGTCTAAGTTCCCACAAAGAAGGTGATGACCTCCAACACCAGATGGAATCCCAAAGCTATTATGGTGGAAAATGTTGCATGTGCTACAACGACATAGGATAATTTTGAGTACTTGTGGAATGAGAATGTGAGGCTGAGAAGAGAACTTGTTCCAGTGAAGCAACATGCATAACATATTGTTGTGAAGAATCAATGGTTCTCATCACAAAGTGTCAGCACCACCAAATGGCAGTCATCCATGCAGGTGGAATTGGGGCCAATGGAGGACACCATGGTGCGATTATACGATGATATTATTCTTCTATAGAAAGTGGTGTCTCCTCTTGTTCAAATACAAAAGAAGGAATAGGAAGTGATGAAACTCTTGAAGGTAGAAAATAGATCAGTCGGTCATCTTCAAGAGTGGACTACCAAGTATCCAGCTTCTCCTCGGCATTTAGAGAAGAAAGACAAGATTATCACAAATATGGATAGAGTTCAGTTGGGACTCCACCACCAAAACTACACGCACCTTGGAGAACAGTCGATTAGTACAATTACTACATATAATCAAATGCACACTGCTTTTGAGCCTCTAACACAGAAGCACGGGATGCCTTCGATTGGTACACTTGAATCAATAAAAAGCAGGGAGATCATATTCACGGAGATCGGGAAATACATTGAGCAGATCAAGTAGGAAATGGATCAGGAAGGCTTTGAGGTAACCAAAGGCATTATTCTACAGTACGACATTGCACTAGTCAAATCTCATATGAAACTTTCATGGTTTTGGAATAATGTATAGTCAAAACCCAAGAACATATTGACAAAGGAACTGGAGGGGTAAATATGTGATACACTAGGGACTTTCCAGTTCGGGTCAAATACATATCAACAGACTTTAGAGCATGACACACTTACATTACAAATGAACTTCATATAGACGCAAATGACTTGTCCATTTGAGGAGTCTTTGTCCCATTATCCATTTTGTCTTTTTTTTCACAAGAGAAAAATTCTTAATTTTATTAATGAAAACAAAATTACATGTTACACTTTGCTGTAATTTTCAAAGACACGCAAATATTTTGCAACTAGATGCTATATTACAAGAAGAGAGAAAAATTAAATTTTCCTCCCTTTTTTCTTTTCAACTTTTCGCCATGGACCTGGTGATGGCTGAGTTGTGATAAGCGCGAGCTGATTTTCAGCTATGGTTGCTCCATTGTCCTTATCCGAATCGGATGTGTCTGAGTTGTGTTGTCTTTTGAGTCCTCCAATTTCTAGTGCCTCTTGTTCTAAAGACGTCTGAGCCGTGTTTGTAGGCACTTGCATCTCCTGTTCTTGTGTCTCAACTTCGGTGGCTGCCTGGTTGTTTTCTTTTGGGGTGGGTTCCATCTCAACTTCTTCCACCTCCTGTTCTGGTTCCACAGAGGGAAATTGCTAGCCCTTTGTGGCTTTCCCTGTCTTTTTCTTTTTTCTGTTATCTCTTTAAGCTTCTGGACAAGTGTTTTGCAAGTGCTCGGTATCCCTGCATACTCTGCACCTGAAGGCAGTGTTCTCATAGTCAAGGTGCTGCGTCCATTTTTTTTGTTTGTGAGTCAGTAGGATGCATTCTGGAAGCCCCTTGCTGAGGTCCACTTCCACACAGATGCGAGCAAAGGTGAAGACCCTCTCCTCCATGCGTTGTGTGTCAGTTTTGATGTATCTCCCAATCATGTCACCAATGCTGCCAAGAACATCTTCATTCCAGAAATGAAGTGGAAGGTTGTATAACCTCACCCATACCGGAATCTTGGAGACTTCCATGGTATTTGCGTCAAAATCAGGAAACCACGGTGTGGTGAATAGTCCGATGGATCCCCAAAACTAGGGACCAGCGTGTTGGATATGATCTCTGATCTCCGAAGTTAAGAATTTAACAATGAAAAATCCCTTTGAACAGAGATGTATTTCACAATCCGTCGTCCAATTAGTGAAAATCCAATGAAAAAGCTCCATTGGTTTTGGCCAGAAACAATTAAATCTGCATATGAGTGCCTGTGATTCAAAAACGGATCTGTGCTCATCTATCTCAGGTAGTTCAATCTGCAATTCTAGAGTCTGGTTGAGTTGTTCCACAATGTATGGTTTAGGGCCATAATCTGCCTGTGCAATGGGGGCAGCAGATATATGTTTCCCCTTTAAAATATTCTTATAGGTCATTCCCCTGGAGCCCTGGGCACTGTGCTGCCCAACAGCACCGCCTCTCAGTCTTAGATTGAGATAAATGGTGGCGGCAGGGCGAATGCCATAATCGTTGAGATTGCTGGTGTCCTGTAGCGATCTCCCTTCATGGATGAGGGACTATATGTGGCTAGGATAACCAGTGGATAGCCAAATGGCTTCCTTCAGTTCTGTAACCTGATTAGATTCATTTACCCAATGTAATAAACTGTTCCCCTCATGGGTCTTGATAAAAATCTGAAAACAGTGTGTGCTTACCCGATATACATTTGCAGTGTTAGATGCGGGCTTTTACTCGTCCTGTTGTGTTTGGCTCCGTGGAGGCCTCCCTTCGTGAACACGGAGATAGCCATCAGCCCAAGAGCTGCCCACCAGCGAGGGCCAGCACAAAGAGTAGTTGGCCGGCGGATAAAGGCATAAGGTGTGTAGTTCTGGTTCAGAAATACCAAGGGAGATCGTATCACAGGTTCTGCTCCTCTGGAGACAGAATAGAGCATCGCACCGAACAACTAGGAAATGGTGTGGGAATCGCGCTTCCCATCCGCCGGCATGAGGGTCGCAACGCCCATCATTCTTGCAGAGGCACACAGTGAATATCGAAACGTCTTTTCCGCGCACAGTCAAGTCAAAAGGCATAGTCTGCCCGTCTGGTCTGTTGGGGACCCCTGTAATGGCAGCCGCGAGAAGGTCCCACCGTGCAGCATAATCCTTCCCATCCTTCGTGTTGCCGCGAAAGAGAAGATACCGAGTCCAATGCCGCACTGATACATCTCGGCGAGCAGATCCAAAGCTACACCACCAGTTCGGCGCTATCCAGCATGCGGCAGCATCGTTTTGGGCTTGAAACCCTAGGGAAAGAGAAAAGTCACCTGCGCTCTTCATCATCTCTGCTAATTTTGAACTTTTTTATCCATTTTGTCTTATATGGACATTGTCTCATTTTTAATGAAGTCCAAGGGACACATGTGGAATGTGAATATACACACATTCGAATGTAACGAGTCATGCATAGAATATGAACATTCATATAAGTCAAAGAGTCATGAGGAAGATCAAAGGTCATTGTTACTTGTCATAAATATCTCCTCATAACTCAAGCAAAGGGCTTGGATTCTAGAGGTCTTGCCTTGGAGTCTCTTGTAATAAATAGGAGATAGATAATTCTTTGGAGAAGCAAGTTGTGGCTCTGTGTTCCACTATTGGATACAGTGTTTCATCTATGTAACAATGTACTTGGGATCTTGCACTCTTAATCAGAAGCTCAATGAGTCGAAACTTCTTCATACATGTATCGTAGACGTAGTTGGACTATTATGGTTATGTTTATGGTATATATTGTTTTAATTATATATTAAGTTAATGAACTAATTTTTTGCTTAGATATGGATGTTATTAAATGAGTGTAGTTATTATTTAAAAGTTGTTGTTTATTATGTGGATTAATATGCAGGTGTTCAACAATGTAATATTTTTTTTGTATAAATTGATTAAGGGGGTAATGTGAATGGTTTTTTGATATAAATTTTTGGAAGTTGTTATATGTTTAATTTTTTATTTATGTGGAGTGTGAAGCGTAGAAGAAGCTTTCATTGTGCCTCTTTTGTACTTGCGTACAACCACACCCCTACACTTAGAGCCACCAGCAAAGTAATTTCACTAGAGCTTATTTGCATCATGATATCAATCAAATGTGCCCACGTCAATATAGTATTGTACACAGTTGATCGCCTGCCCTTATTTTGGAAGTATGAACTTATTTCACAAATGTGAATTCACACTTAGTATTCGAGAAGCTTGAATAAAATGAGCAAAAACTAATCGCCCACCTTTAAATTTTCCATGTCTCGATATTTAATAAGACAAAAATGTGAATTATTAATTGATTAATATGTAGTGTTGTATAGAGGTATGTATTTCCTTGTTTACGCAAAAACTGCTAATTAATTCATTAATATGTACCTTGCAGGAATGTATGCAAAGGCATTAAACATTACCAAAGAAAATTTGTGTTCCTTGCTTAGGACACCTGTTTTCCCACACAACACTTCTTCCCCATATGAATTAAAAAGAGAATTCATTTAATATAAGTATTTAATTGACAAATGTGAAATCACATATGCACTTAGTATTCATGTAACCCAAAAATTTCACGTGCCAAACTTTAACAAGCCTAAACTGTTAATTAGTTGATTAATATGTAGTGTGCAAAAATGTATGCAGAGATACCGGACATTGTGGAAGAAAGTTTATGTAATGTTGTACTAAGCTCATATTTTGCACCAGAATAACAAAGGAGGTGAATGACATCTCCCGGGCGCATAAATTTTGAAACTCCACATAAGACCAAAAGTCGAGATCCCATCGGGCACATAGGTGAAGGCTATCTCTCATGAAGCTATTGAAGAATCAATCGTTGATCTGTCACCGGAGTAATCTCACTGCTTATCGGTGGGGTGAGATGCACAAGTATTAAGGTTGAATCCCCCCCCCCCCCCCCCCGAGTTGAACAGTCGATGGAAAGATCTACAGTCGAGATGAATTCTGGGAGGAGGACCGCCAGTCCTTGCTACCATATCTCGACCCGTCGTAAGCCAGTGGGGACCACCAGCAACACGTGTCAACAACGCGCACTCCAACAGAAAAATAGAAGCTCGATGGAAGAATGAGGTATGGATTTTAGCATGTGTCTGACATTCGCCCTCCACGCGCTCGCCACCTACTTAACAAAATCACCCAATCCAGCCAAGGCACGTGGCGACCTGATGACGTCACATCAGCATCATCCCTTGAATTGTCTTCCTTCGCATAATTACCCTATCTCTCTTGCATTTTTCACCTCACTGTTTTCTTTTTCCTCCACAAGCCTCTACCAGTCGGACACTCACGCAAAACCTTGCTGGGACCACCTGCAGCTCCAGCTCGTTCCTCTACATTGCTTTTGGTCACCGACTCGGTCACCAAGTATTTAGCCAGTCCCATGCACCTGTGTTTACAGTTCCATATTTATTTAAAAAATGAAAAATACTACACCTGAAACCCCACAAGCTTGCAAAGTCAATTATGCTCCCGATCCTGAGCCTCTCATGGACACCAAGCCCACATCTACGACCCTGTCTATCCGTTTTACCTGACTGACCAACGCTTTGACCTAATGGGTTACAAATGGTGAGAAGAAGACCTCTTCAAGGTAGTCGACTCTGGATTATATTACCAATTTTCCCCCTTTGTTCATCATTTCCCTGAATTCATCTCTTGGCTCTCTAAAGCCTATATTAAGAAAAAAGGGTATTTTTTCTCCTCTCAAGGGAGAAAGATACTAGAGAGTAAACCTCATATTTTTTGATATTCCTTGTGTTACCCTACATCTTCTGACAATCCACTGAGGTAACCCTCATGTATCACTTCCTTGGCCTTCCCGCCGAATGGTGAAGCTCCCTCCTTCAAATAACCATGGTTTCAAAATCATCAAGCCTCCTTGCAGCTGATAAATTTCCCCTTTCCCTATTTGTAGATCATGTTCATTCCATCATGTCTGTGATCTCCAGAATTTTAGGAGAGGATGATGTCAGTTGGGTTAATAACTCTTGCATAGGTTTTCTAGACCTAATGATGCAACAGGATATCCTCTTTGACATTCCTTCATTCTTGGCCGCAGTCATAAAAAGTCAGCTCCAGCACCTGACAACTTCAGCTTACCTCTGGTATTACTCATTACTATAAATGGAGCAGTTGAGGGCAGACATAGCCCTTCATGTTGATAAATACCACACCTGAGTTTTGGCAGTAATGGATATAGAGAGGGACCAAATTGTATTATCAGTGCAACACCCATCCACTAAGTCACTACCTTCAGGGTCACAGTACAAGGGCCTGGATATCATTGTCTATCTAGAATCAGTTCCTCTAGATGAAAGGGAAAATATACATAAGCAAGTAAGGTAGATGTTATACAATAAGTTGATTAAGCACACTATGACCATTGATAAGGCTCAGAAGTTATTAGAAAGAATGATTTCCAGGTTAAATCAAGAAAGGGAAAATTCCAGAGCCATTATAATGCATATCCAGAACTATAAGGAGATAATCACCAAAAATGGGGGAACCCTTGAAGAACAATCAACCATTGAAGCTCTCCTCCAAAGATATCAACAAGAAATCCAAGAATTAAGACACCGACTCAAGATGTCAAGCAGTGAACATATTCAAACTCTTGAGTTGGCCAAGGTGGAAGCAGAGAAAGAAGTCTTGGCTAAAAAATTGCTCGATATGAACGATGAAGTCATAACACTTAATCAGTGGTTGGCATTGCTATAGCAAAAGTTGGATACTCATGTCTGCATCATGGCCATGCTAGATGACCCTTAGAATATTGTTGACCATATCACAAGGGAATTGACCGATCTCAAACTCTCCGAGGGTGAGGTCAAAAATATACATAGAGACTTAGACATAGCTCTGGAGGCCTTATCCCAGAAAGAAAAGTAGTTGGAAACTTCCAAATTAGAAGCTAGCCTTGCTTCTAAGAATTTGTAGGCTACTAACAATAAATTCTCATATCTAAAGGCCCAGCTCAAAGGAAATATGTCTCTGGTCGAAGCCAAGAAAATAATCTGGGACAAGTTTATCACTGAGATGAAAAGAAATTGGGAACACCTCATGTTAGTGAATGAGAATAAAGTCACTGTTTGAGACTATAGGAATCAACTCGAAGCAGGCAAGGAAGCAGGAGAAATGAATTCTCTGATTGCAAGAAAAAATATCCAATTTGTGAATGAGCGGCCAGTTGAAGGACAAAGGACTATAGATGTAGTGGACCGCTTTGGCACTTTCATAGAGGTTATGCAGATGATTCAGAAAGAATATCCCAAGTCAAGCCTGAGGAGTGCCTAGATTTAGTTACCAAAGGAATTGAGGGTTACCTTCTTGTTGGAATCGGGAAGGAGCTTTTCTATAGTGGGATGCATATGAGCAGAGGCTATTCGAAGTTAAAAGCAGAGTGGACCCTACCCATGACAGGACGTCCAAATTGAAAGGTGAAATTGCAGTGGCATGTCTGAGGAAATAATTTCTCCTCCTGGGATTTTCAAGACAATTGTTTCGTATCGACCTGGATTACTCAGAGTTGACTCATCTTCGGGCTATGTATGATATATATTATCACGCTCCCATGCCTTCCCCAGTTCTGTGGAAGAAATTTCATGACTTCATCTTCCCTCATGTGCTCTGAGTTGTCCCACGCTCTAGAAAATCTTTGCAATCTCCACAACAAGCTTCGCAAACTTTGCCACAACCTTCGCAGTCTCTGTGACAAGCTTCACAGTCTTCACAAAAAACTTCGCAGCCTATATGACAAGCTTCGCAGTCTTCACCACAAGCTTCGCAGTCTTTGCGTCAAGCTTTGCATTCTTCACATCAGCCACAGTGCAAATGAAGTTTTCGAGATTGTGCTGACAAGGCACTTTTTACTTTTACTTTTACTTTTATCCTTCTTGTTGTAATTTCAGTTTATTGTCAAAAATTCCAAAGTTTCAGTTATCCAGTTGTGTCCAATGCACGCTTAATTTTGTTATGATGAATGTACTGGAGAAAATCAAGAAAGAGTATTCGGGAAACAGACCTTGTCCAAAAGTTCTATAAGAAGATTAATGTGAAATTGAACAAGGGTTCAGAATTTTGGGACAAAAGAGTTTTGTCGGTTTCCTAATAGACTATTACAGCAACTTTAGTATGGAATGTACCATTTCCAGGATGACTTAATATATATTCAGGGCAATTCTGACTCAAATGTGTGTGTAGTATGTAAATCTTTTCATGTGCAATGCTTGAATTCTTTTACACTTTTGCTTCTCATATTTTATGTTATCGTAGTTGTTCGGATTGTCCCTCCTTGTTCATGAATTTGTTTTCTTCATAAAAGGTGATAAACACTCTATGAACAAAGAAGGATGTGAATACCTTAAATGCGCTCCATAAATATGTGGGTTTCATGTTCTCCCTGCTTCGACTCTTCATATAGTTTTTAGCATGTTGGATTCCTATCATGTTTTAAGCCCAATGTGTTAAATGCTCATTTTATCTATCTACTTCGCTATACTATATTTCAAAGTCTGCATGCACAAGTGTGAACGGTCATGGTTGAGTGTTATGTCAATTTTATCTTGATGCGCGGTCCATTACTATCAATCTTGTTATATATATCAAATCAAGGAAGGTTCTAAACCATTGTCCTACAAATATTTATTAGAAAGGTTGGATCATATCAAGTTAGACTCAAGACCCTCCTAATATGTCCTAGGCATTATCTCCCCAACAACCTAGACACTGTCTCTAGTAGTTACAACATCTTCTAGCGTCGTTGTCGGGAAAAGAATTAGAAAACTTTTCTCGAGGATACAACATGTATACACCCTTCAGTCAGGTGAGAATGAAGGGCTGTGGGTTGTGCACTTCTCAACTTGGCGACTCCATTGTCTAAATATTGGTCTAAGCAATACTGGATTTCACCAAGCCCCATACTCAGTCAGGCACTTTTCGGGAAACTACACCTTTAGTATTTGACCCAGAGAAGCTGATCTTTAGAAAGGTTTGGAAAGAAAAGACTCTGGGTATGTTAGATCCACCTCCTTTTTCTCTTGAAGCCTCCTCATCTAGCTCTCAGAGATCCGTCATAAACTGTCCAAATTTTTCGGCTCGGGGTTTATAATATACCCCAGAGGGAGACTCTGTTCTTGATCCCTTCAGTTCCAGAGTTAAAAACAAAGAATATTTTTTTGGTACATCCTTTCTTGCCTTTCATCTGTCACCCGAAACTGAAGAAACTAAATATATTCCGGTAAATTGTACCACTAACAATGTTAATACACTCCCCACTCGAATATTGTTGGTCACTCCTCAGACAATTCCTTTGCAAACCCAAATAGTGAACCTACCTCCTCCCTTCTTGCATAACATGGTTGTCCCTGGTTTTCTTCTGAACAAATATGCTCCTTTGGCCTTGCCACAAATCTTGAATGATATTCCACAGGATTTTTTGAAGCTTTTTCCCAGATTCACAGGAGAAGATAGTATCTTAGCTCAAAGATACATTGAAAATTTTTGTGCCTTCATATAGAATTTGAATGTCGAACACCTTGACGTGGTGCAAAGGCTTTTCGTTCAGTATTTAGATTGCGAAGCCCAAAAGTGGTTCAAGTATTTACCTGATAACTCTATCACCATCGGGGAGGAAATGGAGAATATTTTCACGCAAAAGTGGGGAGAAAAAAGGGATCATGGTTATATTCTCACTAAGTTTAATGTTATGAAGAAAAGACACAATGAGGATGTCACAAATTTTATTAAAAGATTAAACAAGCTATACAATAGTCTCCCTGCAAAGATAAACCCCCCCCCCCCCCAAAGCAATAGTTAAAGTGGTTTTCTCTTGGGATTTTGAAACCGATTTCGGGTTTACACTCATAGAAAGAAAATCTATGTCCCTAGACTAGATCCAAATAGATGCTCTGGAAGTCGAAGATAAATTCGCCTCCATCGAGAAACTTAAGGGGAGGACAGATCATGGAAAGAGAAGAAGGGAAAAGGAGGAAGCCAACTCCTCAAAAAAAGAGCAAGAAACTCAAGAGAATAAGATGGAAGAGATGAATAAGTTGATCAAGAACTTATCTAATAAGTTGGTAAAGCTGGAGTTAGAAAAAAAGAACTCTCCCCCTCGCCAAAATCAAATTGTGCCTAATCGAGGTTTTAATCCTCAATATCAGAGAAATCCACTCCAGTTATTGTAGAGAGAAAGGAAATAGCAACAAGACCATGGTCCATATCTATCCTCCATTGTATCTAGAATAAGAGTTAGAGGGAGAGGTTGATGAAGCTACGACAACACAAGAGAATCAGTTCTTTTCTTATTCTAATGAGGAAGGTGAAGCTGCATTACATCAAGAATGTGGCGAAGATCTATAAATCCCTTCAGACGATGGTGAGATTGACAGTTGTTGTAGGAAATTTTTGGACTTCATGCAGGCATAATTTCATAGGAAGTATGACCTCAAATCTTCGAGAAATATATCTCGAATGCAATATCAAAATGAATAGTCAATGTCTTAAGGCTCTCTAAGTGGGGTCGATAAGGGGAAGAAACCATTGGATCATACTTACCCAAGGAAAACACACCCCTCAATCCTTCCTTGCATAAGTCAGAAACCCCCAAAGTTGAAAAAATGCCTCCACCATCCCCACCCCTCGGTGAAAAAGAGAAGGAGTTTGCCAAAACTTCCTCTCTTGAAAAAATTCTAGTCATTTTCAGTCTACAAAAAAGCTATAAAATTTCAAGATCCTTGTGTCATTGACCGAATTCTTGAAATATCCCTCCTACAAGGCTCAAGTGTCTCATTTTACGTGTCCTCCTACCACAGTCCTTGTGCCTAATAGTCTTAATCTCCAAGAATAAAGACCCATGGTAGTCTTTGGGCCTCATGTAGAAGAACAAGATCCCTCCACTCCACCCGTTTATGTGACCTTAGTAGTGTACGATCTCCTACTCCACAATTGTATGCTTGACTCAGGAGCTTCCCACAACTTGATGCCCTTATCAATAATGGAGCAGCTAGGTCTACAAATCACTCATCCTTATAAATACCTTTACTCCTTTCACTCTAAGAGGGTTAAGTGTTAAGCGATGATTAAAGATCTAGTGGTAAACTTGGCCCAGATCCTAGTGAAGAGTGTAGTAATGGATATTGTGGTGGTAGACATACCAACCATGTTTGGAATGCTTCTATCCCAGTCATGGGGGTCCAAAATCGGAGGTTCTATAAAATCGTACTTAACATATGCCGCTATCCCACTTTTCAGAGGAGAAGAAAGAAGGCTTTATAGAGAATCAATATTTGTAAATATGGTTTCAAACATTGATGGCTCTACCAATGCTCTGATATATTGCAAAGAAAGTGAATTATCTTCCATATTACTAGAAGAATATGATCTCATCTTAGAAGAGACGCGGACCTTTCCCCAAATTCAGGCAAATCAACAAACACTAAAAGGTGGTGAAATATGGACGTTGCATTTCGATGGAGCATATTCAAATGAAGGAAATGGAATTGGAGTATTGTTAGCATCACCTGAGGGGAGATTAATCCCTCTCTCCTTCAAGCTGGAATTTGAAGCCACAAATAATGTCGTTGAATACGAAGCTCTGCTCTTGGGTCTGCAGGCGACCTGGAATCTAAATATTGAAAGCTTGATAGTATTTGGGGATTCAGAATTGGTGGTGAAACAAGTAAGGAATCGTTGCTAGGCTAAGCACCTACGGCTAAGGGCCTACAGAAATGAGGTACGGGATCTAATTGATAATTTTTTCTTGGCTTTTAATATCCAGTTCATGTCTAGGGAAAAGAACAATACGGTTGATTCACTAGCTGTGGCAGCTATTAATTTCCTACCACTTCATATCCTCTCCTGAGATATGAAATCGGAGTCAGGTATAGACCTTTTATCCCTCACAAGGTCAAGCATTGGAAATTTTTTGAGGATGAAGAGAAAATAAATCGTTTCATGGAGGTTGTGGGATAATTTTCTAATTCAATTATCGATCAAGAGGAAGAAGCCATGATAGACACACATGGCTCAAGCTGGGAAGAGACAGTGGTTGGTCATAAGATTCTATGATTGCAAGGGAATACTATTCCCAGGGGGCTTGTGCCTTTTGAAAGGTTGTTCAATGCCAACGAAGTCCCTTCCAAACCTAGCATGCAAGAGCTCAACAATTAGGTGGAACATCATAACATCGGCTTAGAAGAAGAGCTAAAATTAATCAAATTAGCGAAGGAGGTTCCTAGGGAATTCAAGCAAAGGTATTTAAATCTTTTCAAAACTTATAAAGATGTATTTTCTTGGTCTTATCAAGATTTTAAGACTTTTGATACAGGTATTATACAACAGAAAATCCATCTGAAAGAAGGATCAAAACCTCACAAGTAGAAATTGAGGCAAATCAACCCTCTTCTCCTCCCAGCCATCGAGAAGGAGCTAAAGAAATTATTGCAGGAAAAGATCATTGTTCCTCTCAAGTATTCGGATTGGGTGGCCAACTTAGTCCCAGTGAGGAAGAAGAATGGAGAAATTAGGCTATGTGTCGACTTCAGGAATCTAAACAGAGCTTCTTTAAAGGAAAATTACCCACTACCAAAGAATCATATCTTACAGAAGGTGGTGGGGTTCATCCGAATGTCCATGATGGATGGGTTCTCTGGATACAATCAGGTGGCAGTGCACACGGATGATCAAAAAATATCGCGTTCACCACGCCCTGGGGGACTTTCATGTATGCAAGTATACCTTTCAGTCTTATAAACATAGGAGCCACGTTTCAAAGGGCTATGGTGTTGATATTATGTGTATTGGGGTAGCATCAGATGTGCTCTAGCCTTGAAACTTGGTGGAGGGACTAGAGTACACCTGATCTCAAAGACCCAGAAAAGGATTTAGGAAATTCCATCCGTTTTTGGAGATATTTAATTAATTAATATTTTTAATTAAGGACCCTAAGTCTAACTTAGGAAAATTAAAAGATTAAAGTTAATTAAATTAAACATGTGATTGAATTGACTTAAGTCACACAGATCACGATTTCTTTTAATATTAGCCATCGATTCAAGATCTGATCATGGTTTTTGGTTTTCCAACGAGAAAGTATAAAGGAAAGGCTTGGGGTCAGTTGGAGAACACACACAAAGGTAGAGCACTAAGACTAAGCTTAAATTCTAGGGCAGGGTTTGCTAAGAATTTTTAGAAGTTTGATATGAATGATGAAGTCATAACACTTAATCGGTGGTTGGCATAGCTACAGCAAAAGGTGGATACTCGTGTATACATCATGGTCGTGCTAGATGACCCTCAGAATCTTGTTGACCAACTCATAAGTGCGTTGACCAATCTCAAACTCTCTGAGAGTGAGGTCAAAAAGATATAGAGAGACTTAGACATAGCTCTGGAGGCCTTATCCCAGAAAGGAAAGCAACTGGCAGTTGCCAAAGCATAAGTCGACCTTTCCTCTAAGAATTTGCATGTTAGTAATAAGAAATTCTCAGATCTAAAGGCCCAACACAAAGGAAATATGTCCCTATCTGGGACGAGATTATCACTGAGATGAGAAGTAATTGGGAACACCTCATGTTAATGAATGAGAAGAAAGTCACAGTTTGACACTGTAGGAATAAACTCGAAGCAGGTAGGGAGGCAGGAGCAAGGAATTCTCTAATTGCAACAAAATACATCAAATTTATGAATGAGTGGATCAAGGCTGAGGAGTACCTAGAGTTAGTTACCAAAGGAATTGAGGCTTTCGATGCTAATTTCTAGAAGTCCATCGAAGCAGGGTCACCTACCTGTTGGAATCAAGAAGGAGATTTTGTACAGTGGGATGCATATGAGCAGAGGTTGGTCGAAGTGAAAAGTAGAGTTGACCCTACCCACAAGAGGACGTCCAGGTTGAAAGGTGAAACTATAGTGGCATGTCGAAGGAAAGAATTTCTCCTCCTAGGATTGTCAAGACAAGTGTTCCATACTGCTCTGGATTACTCAAATCTTACTCATCTTCGAGCTATGTACGATCTATAATATCACACTCTTGTGCCTTCCCTAGTTATGTGGAAGAAATGTCATGACATCATCTTCCCTCTTTTGTTTTGGGTCCTCCCACCCTCCAGACAAGATTCGTAGTCTCCGCAACAAGTTCCGCAGTCTTCACCACAAGCTTTGCAGTCTCTGCGACAAGCTTTGCGGTCTTCGCAACGAGCTTCCTAGTCTCCATGAAAAGCTTCGTTGTATTCACCAAAATCTTTGAGTCTTTGTGAAAATATTTGTAGTCTTTGCATCAAGCTTCTCATTCTCCACATCAGCCTCGCAAAAAATGAAGTTTTCGGGATTGTGCCAACAAGGCACCTTTTACTTTTACTTTTAATTTTATCCTTCTTGTTGTGATTTCAGTTTATTTTCAAATGTTTTTAGTTTCAGTTATCTAGTTATGCCCAAAGAGCGCTTAATTTTTTTATGATCAATGTACTGGGGAAAATCAAGAAAGAATATTCGGGTAACAAACACTCTTCAAAAGTTCTATAAAAGATCAATGTGAGACTGAAAAAGGGTTCAGAATTTTGGGACAAAATAGTTTTGTCGATTTCCTAACAAACTATTACAACAATTTTAGAATGGGATGTATTGTTTCCATGATGACTTAATATATATTCACTGTGATTCCAACTCATATGTGTGTGTATTATGTTAATATTCTTATGTGCAATGCTTGAATTCTTTTACACTTCTGCTTCTCATATTTTATGTTGTCGTAGTTGTTGGGATTGTCCCTCCATGTTCATGAATTTTTTTTCTTCATAAAATGTGATGAAGACTCTGTGAACAAAGAAGGATATGAATACCTTAAATGCACACCATAAATCTGTGTTTCATGTTCTCTCTGCTTCGCCTCTTCATCTAGTTTTTAGCATGCTAGATTTTAATCATGTTTTAAGCCCAATGTGTTAAATGCTCATTTTATCTGTCTACTTCGCTATACTATATTTTAAATTATGCATACGCAGGTGTGAACAGTCATAGTTGAGTGTTATTTCAATTCCATCTTGATGTGTAGTCCATTACTATCAAGCGTGTTATGTGTATATCAAATCAAGGACGGCTTTGAACCATTTTAGTACAAATATTTAATAGAAAGGTTGGATCATATCAAGTCAGACTCAAGACCCTGCTAAGATGTCCTAGGCACTGGTCTCCAACCCAGAGATTGTCTCTAGGAGTTACAACATGTTCTTTGTTTTTCACATATGTTTTCCAACACATCTTCCTCACATGCATTAATAAGTCAAAATTGCCAATTAGTTGATTAATTCATTTTCCACAAAATGTTTAAAACTCAAACACTTCATTTTAATACTCAATGCATGTGGGTTCAATAGTTCAATTATCTCTCTATATGGGCTAATATAGCAGGCTTCCTTTCTAAAATCCTTAGACATTCAGAAGGTCAAATATTTACATTAGTTGATAATATGGAGTCAATTTTGATTTCCCATAATAGTATATATTGATTTTGTAGTTGACCTCTTATTAATCATTTCCAAATTGGGATGCAATTTATTTCCCTACATAATGCTTCAAACTCCCCATATGCAAGAAAAAATGGTTAGTCTTGCTACTGAGTTATATTTTTAGGAATATGAACTCCTACCAAGGTACATAGACAAGCTAAGCTATGAGGAAAATAAGCTTTATTTTGGTGTGCAAATAAAATTTGAACGAGGAGTGCACCAGAAAGTGTGTGTGGGATTTCATATGAAAATGTGTGCAGGGAATGTGTGTGAGAATCAAAGGGCACAAACTACTCTGCACACCCTTTCTCGATAAACCAAAATACCTAGTAATTATGTGTGAAGGGGGGAAGGTTTCTGTTACTTGCTTCGCACACTCATCGCTCACAAAAAATATAAAGATATACTAAAATTATAAAATTATAAAAATTGATAATAGTCTTAAAATGTTAGTTTTTAGTCTAACGTGAACTAGTAGAAACCATATCGAGTCAAGATACGAAATTGGCTCACAAATACGGTTAATCATTTACACTTATTTTGCATCTGATAGACATGTAAACCAAACTTTTCATGCCCCAAACTTTAACAAGCCAAAATTTCTAATTAATTTATTTGTGTAGTATTTTGAAGAACAAAAGTGTGCCAAGGGAGAATGTATGTGGAAGTGCGGAACATTGCAAAACATAGTTTGTGTTGCTTGATCCACATATCCATTCTCTTGAACAACACTTCTTCTTCTTCTCGTTCAATCAATAACGCACTTAGTATTTGGGATACATCAATACCAAGGCTTGATCACTATATTTTGAGTAAAATATTGGCTCGTATAAAACCAAGTTAACAAAGTAAATGTAATTGAGCACTTGAATAATGTGTTTAATATGCATTGATTCATAGAATGAATGCCAAAAATACTTGTATTTATAGGCAGGGTAACTTTAGTTAATCATAGGGTTAAGCTACATCAAACATCGAGGTCGAACTAATACATAAAATACACTTCCATAAAGAAAAAATAGCCCAATGCAATAAAATCAATATTTTAGTTCCATTGTTTCATTACATAAATAAAAATAGATTGAGAATTAGGATATCAATAAAATAGTATGTTGATATCGATTTCTAAAGCTTGCAAAACGCAACAATCATGAAACACAATCCTATGAATTGGACTATCTTGAGTGGGAATTTAAGAAAAATGGATATGTTTTATAATAACTGATGTTAGAACAGTTTTTTAAATTACAAATCAGGCAATCAGTACTATCCAGGTTGATGATCATCAGTGGTTAATGAATACCATTACAATCGATAACAGTTAAATATCCTTTTATAACTTTGATGGCAATTCATTATTTAGATGACTTATGGCCTGTGACAAATTATATGTAATCCTGTTGGCTCTAATTTGGTTTCTAAAAGCTATGGGAAAGTAATTTGATTTGGTTTTTCTAAAACTGACGAGCGTTATTGAGGTTTGATTTATCATATGTCTATTATTTTACGAATTTCTTGAATTTTGTTGTAAGCATGTTAGCACTGAGCTCTTCTCTAAAATCTGTAGGCAAGTGATTTGATTCATTTCTTGTGACACTAAAAAGTGTTTTTAGGATTTGCTTTATCGTTTGTCTATTGTTTTTTGAATTTTCTAAGTCTTGTTGGTATCATCATTCTTGAAAATATTTTTCTAGTGAAGTGCCTTCTTAAATTGTTTTTTTTAATCCAAAATTACTTTAAATGGAAACTCTACCACGAATTTGAAAGAAAGTTTCGATATTTTTGGTGTTATTAATTTGGCGTTGCACTAGATATTATTGTCGTAGTTCGAGAGAACTGGTAATCTAAACAAAGGAGGAGGGGGGGTGTGGAGGAACACTTAGTCAATCATAGCACCACAAGTTAGTTGTTACTATTACAATATTAACATTGATACAAATGGCAGAAGGAAGCAATGGCAGAAGCATATAGGAAGAGTTATATGTAGTCAACCAATATATCTTAATTCTTAACCAAGATATCTTAAATTAATGAATGGCATACTGGAACTTCAGCAACTGCTTAGATGGCTGGAAGATGAACAGGACGCCATAAGAACGCAATTAGAAGAGCTCTTGCAAAACATGAATGGAGTAATCAGGCCTCCATTCTCGTAACACAATCAGTAAAAGTGCCAACCTCTAGGAACTATTGTTGATTAATAAAAAATTCATTATCATATTTTGCTACTTTCTCAGCTCATTTGAAATTCAATATATACTAAAGGTTATTTGTTGCAATTTTCTCGACACGGTAAAACAAATAATTTTTTGAAACATATAGTCGAATATTCCAATAACATTGCATCACCTATACTCTGATCATGCTCATGGAACATAAATTTCGCAAATTATGCCAAATTGGATCATCACACAAATGCAAATGTAATATGTGAAAGTATTTGTTGCATTTTCTAATCTAATCGAGTTGTACAATTACAAATAGCTGGATCTTTTTCTCTCCTTTAGAAAAAGTTACATGCTAACAATTACAAACAAATGCTCATTCCTTTCTTTAGGAAAATTTACATGCTAGCATTAACTTGTCTTATTACTTTATTTAAAATGTCATCTGCGATGGAAAATCCTATGAAAACATAAAACATGTGTGAAGGAAATACGTTTTCTAATATTGTTTTACTAATCATAGGAATTGGAAATTTGATAAATCAATAAAAAATGTAGGAAATCGCATTCAAAAAAAAAGATGTGACATAACACAATGAACTAGCTACACATTGTTTTGAATGTTAGAGTGTATATAATGTTAGTAAATATCATATTACAAAACGTGAAACCTAGACAAATAAATTCATTGAAATATGTCTTTATACAATGTTAATAGCTATAAACATGTTAACCACAACATGAAATTAGATCCAAACCATCCAAAAAATTGAAAAATCTCTCCAACAATTGTAACATCCATAGTGAAAAATCCATGTAGTTAAAGTTAATAAAGGCAAAATAATAACCACGGTTATGGGAAACTTATTCCAAGTTGAATGTTGGGAAAAACACCTAGTGTGGATGTTAATTTGTTTTAATATGGCTAAGGAAATGGAAAGGCCTTTTGAAAGGAAAAATGGAATTTATTGGCATTTATTTGTGAAAACGATGGAAATTAGGAGAAAATGAAGGTGAAATGTCACAGCTTGCATGAGGATGAAAATGAAGGAAAATAATGGAAAATTGAAGAAATTAGAGGCCTCATTAATAAAAATGCTTATGAGGATCAGTTCATGGCTTTTTATCAGTTCAATTTTGGAGCTCTCATTCTATTATATTCTTTGTCATACACTTGGACACTAGAGTTTTCTTGGATCACTCTTGGAGGAGGGTGGCATACCTGGGATTTGGAGCAAGAAGGAAAAGGAAGAGCATGAAAACACAAGAGGATATCGGGATCAGCAACTATAGTGATTTTTTTTTGCAGGTATCAAGTTGCATGTATGATTTTCTTGCTAGTTTTGGCATGCATGGCACGTGCATTTGGTTTCTTGGTTATGATCTATCATTGGCATAGAGGATTGGATGGATCGACGTCATATTTTCCTAGCCTTGACATTTCCTGGATAGTGATGGTGTTGTGGCTGTCTTCCCTTTGTTTTTGGTTGGTTCTCATGTACCTTTGGTTGTGGATTGAGTTACTAGTTCCTGGAAGCCTTGGTTGGACAAACGCTCTGGAAGCCCTATAACAGCTTGGGTTTAGCTACTAGTCCAGGAAGCATTGGTTGGAAAAATGCTCTGAAATCCCTTGGTGGGTTGAGTTACTAGTCTTAGAAGCCCTTATTGGACAAACGCTCTGGAAGCCTTGCAGTATTTGTGGGTTGAGTTACTAGTCCTGGAAGCTACAGTTGAAAAAAACACTCTAGAGCCCTACACATCTTGGGTAGACACCAATTTGGCGATGGTTAGTGATCTCCAACTGTGAGGTGGAATCATTGGCTGAGGGTTGATGTGGTTTAGCCTCTGGAAGCCCTAGGCTTCTTGGGTAGACACCAATTTAGCGATGGTTAGTGATGTCCAACCAGGAGGTGGAATCACTGGCTGAGGGTTGATGTAGTTTGGCCTCTGGAAGCCCTGGATTGGTTTTGTTCGATTTGTCCCATGGTATACCACATTCTTGCTTGGAATATGGCACAGGAGTGATTGGTTGAAAGAAAGATTTGGTTCAACCAATCTATGGTCAGGTGGTTCATGGAAGTCCTGAACCTGGTTGGCATTTTCATTCATGATTAAGAGCTTCTTCTACTTGGTAATTCATGTGTAATTTTATCGGCTTATATGTGGATTTTATGGTTGTCTTATTCTTGGTATTGTTGTTGATTATATGTTGGTTATGAGCATGTTTTATGACAGTGATGATGTCTAAATTTCATCATGTTATGATTTATAGATGAATGAACAATGAATGAATTACCTAATAGATGATAATGAAGCTAATGTGATAAAGCATCAATGTTACGTAGTGATTTTCATATAAGTATAAGAACCCTATACTCATATATTTTATTATAACCTATATGATGCATATTTGTGACATGTTTGACGAAATGTCGGTCATGGCTAGTAGGGTTTGAGTCAAGTCCTTGATCAATTTTTTTACCAAAAGCATTGTCTTCCTATATTTTATGAGTTCTGGAAGTTTCAAAAAAATTTCGGTAGTGACTAGGTCCTAGCCCTAGAAAATGGCCTTAAATCTCGTAGTCGTTGGCATAACACTGGCATAAAAAGGATACAGTTGTACTCAGGTAGGCTCATGGGAGAAACTAGGGCTCATAGTCGCTTGGAGGGATTAACAAGGGAGTGATTGGGGCTCCATGTTAGTAAAAAAATTGAGTTTCCTCAAGGGTTGGTCACCTAGAAGGGTGGGTTGGCTCCTGAAGGTTCTATATCATGTGTAGAAGGTAAATTTGGTTCAGTTTTGTTGGTTCCACGTCTTTAACTATACATGGAGATTCGAATCACATCATAGTAACATCTCGTCACATGTTTACCCCAATTGGTCGGTTACTTAGGTAAATGTGGTAGGAGGGTGTTACAGAGTGGTATCAGAGCATGGTTCACCCCTACGATTGAATGGGCAGTGTGTTGTTCATGCATACATGTTGATTTAATATCTGCTCCTTATGCTTGTGTTCTATGTGTGTGTTCCATATGCATGATATGGTCATAGTTGCAGTGGTGTCGCCATGTGAGATTTGATGTTGTTGTTGTTGTGTATGGTCATCATGAGTGCATGTTGATGGTGCATTGGTCATGCATGTCAGCGTATATGTTTTTATGCATGCATTATTTTTAGTTGGTATGTGGTTGTGACATCATGCATAGAAATTGAATAAGGATTGAGATGATGTCTATTTATTGTTCTGAATAATATTATGTTTATAAATATGTATTACACTAATCTGGTTGATCTTGTAGCCGAGATATCCTCCCCTGAACAAGAATAAAGTATGTTGGTTTTCTTATGATTTGGCTTAGCCAACATGATATACCATGCAGGAAGAGAATAATAAATATGGCTAGCAGAGTGGTAGACTATATAGTTCACGAGATTCTCCCTATGGATCAAATGAGACATGTGATGAGGAATACTCCCCACACATAGCAGACACTTTGATAAGTCTAAAGGCAGAAATAAGGAGTTACAAAGCATATAATCGTTGAATCATTCAATCACAAGACACAATTGCTAGGGCATAGGAGAAACAAGTTGAAGTCAATGCAATCGTCCTTCAGCGCTTGTCAAACTTGCAAAGACAGAGACCACTTCGGATCATCCATGGAAAAGAGGATAGGACTAATGGGGCATAATGTAGTAGCTCATGGTGGGCACAGGTCAGATAGAAATGACACAATCAAGGATGGAAGGTTCTTGGATACACCGGATAGGAGAGGTGATGGACACAAATTTTATTCTAGCTATAGTTCTGAAAAACGTCATGATCATCATCGTTATCACCCTTACAAGAGGAATGACAAGGGATCTTTGACATATGAGTTTAAGAAAGAAAATCCACTTACATTTGATGCAGAAATGAAGAAATCATAGGATTCAGAAGCTACAGTTACTCGAAATTAATAAGTTCTTTAGGTTGCATGATTACTCAGAGAACATGAAATCCAGAATATCTACGTTCACTAAAAGGAAAAGCAGAATTTGGTGGGAAGATGTAAAGAATTTCATAGGTATTCAAGAAGAGGAATTGACTTGGAATGAATTCAAGAGATTGTTCATGAAGAAGTACCTATCGAAAAGATACTATTACGACAGGGAGAAGGAATGCTATGAGCTAAATATGGGATCTATGACAGATGAGGAGTATACGACCAAGTTCCTGGAGCTATTGAGGCATGTATCATTTCTTAAAGATGAAAATGCTAAATTTCAGAGGTTTTTAATGGATTACTCTTAGTATTTAGAGATTGGATTGAGTTTGATGAGCCTAGATCATTGGATCCAGAAGCTAAAACATTGTTATGAGAAATAAAAGCACAGATCGAAGACTAAACCGGACTAGAAATGTAATGAAAGGAATAAAGGAAAATGGGATAAGAAATGAGAAAGGCCTCAGGACACATTATTACAGAGTAATTTGTCACTGTCCCTGTACTCCCCGTTCCTTGATCCTGGAGGACCCATATAGTGACCCTTGTGTACTTTCCAAGCATGGAATACATACCCCTAAACCACATTTTGTCTGCCAATTCATCTCCCTTTACAAATTTTCTGGAAGATCCCTATAAAAACTTGTTTTTCAAGGTCAACGCTTTGTCTCAATGTCTAACCCGCGCCGATAGTAGAGATTTTCACTGAGACCCATGCCGATCGACGCTCTGTCTTAATGTTGGACCCGCATCGATCCTGTTAGGTCCCTATATTACTAGTGTAGTCCCTTATTATGTTATTATAGCCCCCCTTACTGTTATTGTTGTACCCCTGTAACCCCCATATTGTTATTATTGTGCCCATACATTATTATTGTTAGGTCGGCTAGGATTACATTGTGGCCCCATGGACTTCTATATATAGAGAGGAGGTTTTTTCATTTGTATCATCCAAGAATTTTTCATTCATGTAATGTATTGGAGGTTGCCCCCTCGAAGTGGCTTATTTATAAGGCGTTGATATCTCTTTTCTTCTATTTTTGGAGCTAGTTTCCCAACATTTGGTATCAGAGCTTTGGATTCTAGGGTTTCGCTGCACCAAATAAGTCATCATGGAATTTTCGCTATAACTTTTTTTCTACGAAGGTTCAGAAGCTGAAATTTTTAGAGTGCAAAGCTGAAATCCTGAGGAACATCGTCACAAAATTTCAGATCTTGGTTTACAATATTTTCGGAGATATGGTCTGTGGAAGTTAGGTCTTTTGCAGGCTCCCGAATTTCATCTCAAAGAGGTGATCGTGGGAAAATATTCATAACTCTCTCTCTGAGAATTGGATTGGAATTCTGTAAAAAGTGGCTACAATTGCACGGACTGTAGTTTATTTTCTATCAATTTCAAGGCCAAAGGAGGAAACAGTGACATGTGGCAAGTCATACAAGTTCGCTCTACTGAACCAGCCCATAATTAGGTGATTGTAGGAGATTGGGCAATACTTTGTCTTCAAGAATACAAATTAGGTCAGACCTGTGACATTCGAAATAATATTCAGAAGGATACTTCAGGGCCAAATTTCAGATATTGAAGATCCGAAATCACGGAAATAATTTAGTTTCAATATCGAGCTCCTCAAAATCAAGAAAGAGGTGTATATTTGTTTTTTCAAATTGCATAAGTCTTGTGTGAAAAATAAGTTTGAAGTGATTCCAAGGGCATATTGAAGCATAGATATCAGTATAGGGTTCTAAAATGCCACCTAAAAATAACTCCATACCAATTAAGCCCTTAGAAATTTATACTATGACGCATGAAGAGGAAGAATTGCAGTATGAGATATCAAAATTACGGTACCAAGTGCAACAAATTCTGATCTTACGAAGAGCAACCGAAGATGACATAGATGGTTTAAAATCAGAAATGGAGGATAATTTGGATGGTTCGAAGGATCAAATAAAATCTAATATGGATGATAAAGTAGTGGAAGATCACATCGAGCATCAACAACAAGTTCTCCAACTCTCAAAGGATAACCTAACTTTGGTGCAAAATCAAATGAAACAACAGGAAGATCAACATCACATTGAAAGAAGTTCTGAAGTAGTCACAAAAACAAGAACTCAACAAGTACGATAAATTATAGAATATCTCAACAATTGGAAGAACTTCCCTGTATAAGATTCCACATGGGAGGATGAGAATTTTATACAGAAGCATCAAGAAATAATCAAGCGTTGAGGAAAACACTTGTTTGAAGGAGAGGGGCATGTTAGGTCCCTATATTACTAGTGTAGTCCCTTATTATTTTAGTATAGCCCCCCTTATTTTTATTGTTGTACCCCTGTAACCCCCATATTGTTATTATTGTGCCCTTACATTATTATTGTTAGGTTGGCTAGGATTACATTGTGGCCCCACTAGGATTACATTGTGGCCCCATGGACTCCTATATATAGAGAGGAGGTTTTATCATTTGTATCATCCAAGAATTGTTCATTCATGTAATGTATTGGAGGTTTCCCCCTCGAAGTGGCTTATTTATAAGGCATTGATATCTCTTTTCTTCTATTTTTGGAGTTGGTTTCCCAACAAATCCTCTGTTGGAAAGTTTTTAAAATAGAACGAAGCTTTTGCGACTAGAAGCTTCGCGAGGCAACGAGCTAGAAGTTTTTTTTGAGGATATGGCCGAGGAATTCCCCTTTGGGCTTCTTGTTCCCAAGAAATAGGAACTACTCCAAAGGATAAGCTCCTTTCCCATTATTGGAGGGCCAATAACCTCCTCCTCCATTGTTATATAAGGAGACCTCTTTCATCTCTGTTGCCTTAGAAAATTTAAAGAGTTAGCTAGAGAGGAGAAGAAATTATAGCTTCGGGGGAATAGTGCAGAGTGTGATTGTTTTTATGTGTTAAGAACATAGTCAGATCTTAGACCTTTGTGTATGAGGGTGTCGCAAACGTGCTTGGATACGGACCTGCCGAAGGATAGCCTCAACATCAAGGCTTGGTTGTAAAATCCCCTTGTCTTTATCATAATAAAATGCATCTGATGTTTATCTTCCACTCTTGTTTACATTTATAATGAGATTTCTAGCATTCCTTGATAAGTTAGATAGGTACTAATTTTTTTATGTTTTTTGCGATTTTATGCTTGTCGTTGTTTCTTGACTGTCTGTACAGGTAATCGAATGTTGGCAGCAACGTGTATCGAGCTTGAGGAGAACAATAGATCAAGAAGCTTCAACGGAAGACGACAACAGAGCATTAGGAGAAGGTAGGTTGTCTTCCTTTCTCTTGATTTCATTTACAATCTAGGAAGGTAGATGTTAGTATGTTCATGTAGTTTCTAGACCCACCCTAGGGCTAGATGGATCGCCTCTGCCCGCAGAGGGGATTTACCTTGACAACCAATTGGTGACTCCACTGAGGATTTCCTTTGAGTTTTTCACTCTTTGAGGTATTAGTCATTCGACGAGTTTAGTCGAATGACCATTTCTCTGTTGTTCCTATGTTTTTCATCAATTACAATTTTTTAGTTTTTGCTTGAAGTGGTGAGTCTAGCCTTGGTTAGGAGAAATTATTTGTTTTTTTTTTCTTTTTGAGGCATTGGCACTTTTATTTTTCTAACAGTTGCGTCGATTGGTGCTATTTGTCAGTTAGCAAGCTGCGCCAATAGGTCGTTGGCGCTAATTTCAGCCCCTAAATTCATGCCAATTCCAGCATGTGTGAAAAATTAAGATTTTTTCCCTAAGTCTTTCACTAGTGTATCTTGCCCTTCCGGTCTTTTTCTCTGTATGATTTACATTTTATCCCCTTCACTCAAGTTGGTTTTATTGACTCATTGGCTTGGTTTTTGGTTTTTTTTTGGGACGTGCATCCTTACATCCTAGTTTTTCTAAGATCGTGCATCAATTGCCTAGTTGCATGCTTCGCGGGACATCGCCTTGCTAATTGAGTCAATTTCCTTGCTTGGTGAGCCATCTGTAGTTTCTTACCTTTTGCTTTTTGGTTGAATGAGTGTTCAAGTCTCAAGTGTCTCTCGATTTCATTTGGTCTGCTTGTTCGCTTGTGAGCATAAATTACATTGCTCATTGTTCAGCTGAAAAGTCTTCTGATTGCTTGATGTAAAAAGGAATGAATGCCTTGTTTTTGAGCTCGCGCTTTAGAAGTCCTCTTCGTGCTTGAACTCATATGTATTTTAGCCTTCTGAGAAATTTCGTTACAAAGTGTTCAAAACAAGATTGTATTCTTAATGTTTTTTGCATCCCTTTTGCATTAAGCGAATTTGCGTTCATTTAGTTTTCATCTCAAAGTTTGCTTTTCGTTAAAATGAATTAGATCAAGTTTCATTGAAAATTCATGTTTGAAATTTATCATTGAAATTAGATTACATTATTTAATGATTGGAAACTAAAGGTCGCAATGAGTGCATTCTCTTTCATTTAAAGCTTGCATTAAGTAGATTCTCATTTCATCGAAAAATGCATTGAGTGCATTCTTATTCATTCCAAAAAAAAGGAAATTGTGCACAGATTACGATTGCATAGTTTTCAAAAAGAGTATTTTGCATAGATTACATTGCATAATTCACATCGTTGAATGTTTTATATTACTTTTGAATAGTGAAATTCATCTAGTTAGGCAAAATCTTCGTTTGCAGTATTATTGTTTGTTGCATCATTTTTTGAGACTCTTCTCTTAACTAGATAGCATTCATCGAATTGAAAGGTTTATTTTCTCATATAGCTACATATAGAATTTCTATGATGACAGCATTAGGGCCTTGGAATTGAGACATAATTCAAGATCAACCGTTAAAATTTATTCAATTAACCTAAGGAAGCATTGAAACTTAACTCACATATTTAGAGGTCTAGGCTAGTGACATGTTTTGGCGTCATTAAACATAGTAGTTGTCATTCGCCATCTGGCATTAGACAGCACTAGTACAGACTTGTGCTCCCCGTACGTCGCGTATATAAAGGGAGACCCTCATAGGTTGCAATCCTTTATCCGTAGGAAGCCGAGTCTACTGCCCTATAACCGTGATCCACCAAACACAACATTCAGGGAGGCTGCCTGCACATACGTCAATTCCTTGGTCATTTCTCTTTCATTTGATCACCAAAGTGTATATTGCATTTCACGGAAACTTGGTACACCCTCTTACTTATATTACCTGAGTAGTCATTTTGGCCTTTTCGTGACTTTCTAAAATTGAAAATATCATCGAGCACTTGTCCTTTCATGCTCTTTCAAACTGAAAGCGACTAGAGTCACCTTTTGTCCTTTTCTTGACTCTTAAAATATGAAAAGGCAGATTTTTGTTTCAGTGTCTTAAAAAAATTAATTTTCCACAACATATTCCTGGTTAAAGTTGTTGGAAATACTAAGAGGGGGTGAATCAGTATTTCTTTTCAATTGTTAATTTTACCATTTAGATCACCTATATTTAGAACACAAAATGAACAATAAGAATAAATGCTTTTATTAATTTCTTCTTTACAATAAATCAAGTACAATATATGTAGGGCTCCAACCCTAGATGAAGACACCAATCTTCAATCTCCAAGGCTCCAACTTGTATTTTCCAAGCACTGACTTGGACTTCCAAGGCTCCAACCTTGTCAATTCTGAGGCACCAACCTCAAGGGCTCCAACCCTATATTTGGTATAAGCTCCAACCGGGTCTCTTGAGGACACCTATACTCTAGGGCTCCAACCCTATCTTCTGAGGCACCAACCTTGTCAATTCTGAGGCACCAACCTCAAGGGCTCCAACCCACCCGGTCTCTTAAGGACTCCTATCCTCTAGGGCTCCAACCCTATCTTCCAAGGCACCAACCTTGTCAATTCTGAGGCACCAACCTCAAGGGCTCCAACCCTATCTTCCAAGGCACCAACCTTGTCTCTATGAGGCACCAACCTTGTCTCTATGAGGCTCCAAACTCCTGCTTCATTTCTTCAAGATATATTTGGTTATTCTTACGGCTCCCAATGTCTTCTTCAATGAGCCCTAACAATCTTCAGCTTACTCTTCACTGTAATCTACACATTACGTCATCAATGACAACCTTTTCTTCTTAGAAGGTGTCACCACTGCTCTTCATCATACCCAAACACTTTCTTCAAGTTACCTCATGATGGCTTTATCAATGCATCATTGTCTTCAACATTATCTCCACAAGATCTTCAATATGTCTTCAAGGCTTGCTCAAGGATATCTCAAGATTACTCCAAATCTATTGGAATCGCGATTGCTGTTAGACCAAAACCCGCAGGCTCTTAGTCTCCACTACAATCACCAGAGTTAGGATCTACAAGAGGCGGTTAGTCCATGTCGTGAAACACACGGAGAGCGTTGAACCCAATGTCCAACAATCTCACCCCCAACGTGAGTCGAGTGAGTTTCGAACTTGAGACCTATCGCTCTGATACCACTTGTTGGAATTACGGTTGTCATTAGACCAAAACCCGCAGGCTGTTAGTCTCCGCTACAATCGCCATAGTTAGGATCTACGAGAGGCGGTTAGTCCATGTCGCGAAACACATGGGGAGCGTTGAAGCCAATGTCCAACAAAATCCTCCTCAATATGTATATCAAAAACTTCCACCAAGAAGTCTGCACCAAGATGTTAAAATGCTATTCAAAGGTTGATCCAATGGACTAATACAATTAGTCTCTAAATACACCAAGATTAGTCTTCAAAGGAAGTCTTTAAAAGTTCCAAAGATAATCCTTCAATCTGCCCTCAATCCCAACCCAAGTCTGCTTCTAGGACTTTCAAAATGTCTACAAAAATGTTGCTTCAAAAATCCTTTCAAGGGTTGCTTTAATGACTACAATATCTGCTCCAAGACTCCTTCAAGGACAGCTCAATAAGGTATTTTCAATAAACCTTCAAGACACTTCATTAGAGCTACTCCATGGAACTCATCAAACAATGCTGCAATTCTGTTACAACAATTATAGTAAGGTCTATTCAATACTTCACCAAGACTTCTCTTCTACTGTAACTCTGCTCCAAAGGTCTCCAAGAAGCTTCAACTAAGATTTCCAAAATGTCTTCAAAGTCTGGTTCCTATATTCACAAAATCTGCCCAAGTGTGCTTTAGTTTTACTTTACCAACTCTATGAGTTGCTTTAGAAAAAAGGTGTCTTCAACAAGATTTTAGTAGAGCTCCCACGTTGTTTCAAAAATGCCTCAATTATACCCCAAATAATGCTTCAACAAGGATCTCAATTATGTTGCTTCAGTGTTCCAAGAAGTGTTTTAATAATGCTCCAAGTGCTGCTACAAAATTCTTCAAATAATAGCTTTCAAAGCTAATTGGGTCATAGGTTTGCTGTATGACTACTATCACTGATCCGAGGTGCATATCTGAGCCTCTAATTTGTCACAGGTCCGAGATTATATTTGTAGACTACAATTTTTGGATCTTGTGACTGTCCACACATCACAGTCTGTAATCTGAGCTTGAAATGAGCTCCACAGGTAGTTGTATGTAGTGTAATTATTTCACTAGTTTGTTGTTATCCCACAGGTTCAATGCATCCCTACAGGTCAGCAATCTGAGCTAAACAAGTGTCCAAGACTTCACTATACTGAAATCTGACCCTTTATATTCTTCCCATCCGAAAATCTCAGAGATGAATATGCGAAATTTTGTCTTTGAAATGAAAAGTTTGTCCACATATTTATATTGGTTTGCCAAATTTGAAAGGACACATCTGTTTGGAGGGAGGCTGACATGAATGTATGAATGTAGGTCGGCTAGCCAAAAAATAATATTTTTCTAACTTAAAAATTCATTTTCTCTTAGGATATTTGGAGTTAAGAGTTGAGTGTGGGCTTGTTATAAAGAGGGAAAAATCATCTTTAAGATGGTATAGGATTCATTAGGAAAGGATGCCTCCAAGCTGTCCAAAACTAATTTTCTTTGTGACTGCTTCTGAAATTTTTAGTGCAGAAGATTATTAGGACAGTATGGCTTCTTTGTTTGGATTCTCCATTGTTTTTCTTCTCCATTATTCGGCTTCTTAATCATCATAGGAACATGTAGGACATCCACATCATCGTGGTAATGTCTAGCAATGAGTGCATTATTCATGTCATCACATAATGGTGCAGTGATATGTTATAGTGCAACATTATTTGGAGAACTTCAAAATAGTCTTCCAACCCTCAAATGATCTCCAACCATGATCATCATAAGTCATCATCAAGTGCATGCAACATTAGATCAAGTACTTAGGTCTTCCTTCATTAGTGGTTTGATTTCTTCGTGACTTGACATCTTCATTGATAGTATCCTAGTCAACCAAGATTCATGGCATCATCATCTAGAACCAGGCTTCTCAAGAATATTGACATCTCGGTCAATGCCACATTGACATCAATGACAACATTTATTAACAAAAGTTATCTTTCTTAGTGATTTTTTAGGGTTGTTTCCAAAGGCAACCTTTCCAGAGTTTACCAACCAAGAAATCCCCTCAGATGGGAATCTTGGTCATTTTCCTTCATTCGGAAATGTTGGTGCCCCGTATATGGCAACGTTGTCCCTCCCGGGATTAACCATTGGTCTTCCGGTTTGGTTATTCTTAACCCCTGTGGTTTCGAACATCCAAATTGTCTCTCAACCGATTTCCCCTCTAGCTAAACGATGTCAACTCCATGTTGATCCTAAGGTTGACCCCTCACCTTCTTCACCCATTTCTTCACCTCGTTCTTCCTCTTCACCTAGTGAAAGTTTGAATTCTAGTACCCAGGTGGCTAAGAATAAGAAGAAGAAGGAAAAGAAGCTAGGGGGGAAATCAGCAACTATTGCTACCCATGCAACTAATATCGAGAAATATCCCACTCTATCTCGCAGAGTCAAATTCCCTTGAAAGCTATGTGAGGGTGACCACCTTATTCGAGATTGCCCTGGTATTCCCAAGGTACTAGAAGTGTGATTTGTTAGCCCGATTCACCCTTCATCATCAGCCTCTGGGCATCATGCTAATGATGAGCCTTCAGCTCGAGATAATGAGACTCATAAGAAACAAGGTTAGATCAAATTTCCCTGTAGGTTGTGTGAAGGGAACCATCTCATTCACCTTTGTCCTTATATGGATGAAGCCTCTAAAGTATTGGATACCCTTTCGGCTTTTGAGTCTCATCTTCCCATTGGTTACCAGAGGATTTCTTCGAGTCCTCAGCTAGCTGATCAAGTTATTGATCGAGATTCGTCTCCGGTCAATTCCACTCTCTCTGAAAGTCAGTCTCCTGAGTCCATTTTTGACCAATCATTGGTTTACAAGAAGGACAACCTGGCTCCACCTACAGTTCACCAGGTATTTTCCGTCGAGAGTGGGCCTTATCCTAGTCAGGTTCTTTTTGTTTCCTCTGATTCCTCGGGATCAGAGGGCGATCCTCCTGTTTCCATGATCCAGGAGGGTGATCCTCCAACTCTTGTCGCCACCGTTCTAGTAAGTGATCCTCCTGATCTCGTTACCGGAACCCAGGAGGATGGTCTTTCCGCTCACGTAACGCAAGGGGATAATCCTCTTATTCATATGGAACCCCCTCCATGTAGTTTGGTCCCTTCCTTTGATTGGAGTCGATTTATGGGATATAATCTTCATTATTACGTACCCTTTTAGATCACTATACAGGCCTACAATATGGTCGTATTGGGCACGATTATAGATGAAGGCGCCTCGGTTAGTATTCTGTCCACAACTACATGGAAAGCTTTGGGTTCTCCATAGCTTGTTCCTGTTACTCAGAATCTATTGGCTTTTAACAGAGGAACAAGTCAAACATTAGGGATCCTTCTGAAGTTGCCTATTACTTTGGGAGGGAAAACCGTCTATATAGACTTGATGGTTGTCCAAGGCCCCTTAGATTTTAATTTACTCTTGGGGCGCGACTATGCTTATGCCATGGGTGCGCCTGTCTCTTCCCTCTTTCGTGTGATCTGTTTTCCACATGAAGGTCAGATCGTGACCATTAATCAGCTTTCATTCTTTGGTCCTGATGTGACATCTGGTCTACCATCGTCCCTTCCTGGTCCTTACCTGTCAGTGGTATCTTCCCCGCCACAGGTCAATTATGTGGCCACCTGTTCCATGTCTGTGTCCACTGATAATTTAGTCAATGAGCTAGTACGCAATGTATTGGGGTCATTGGATCCTAATTTCCAGAGTGTTGTTCTCCTGTCGGATGAGAAACTCTTGGAAGCCATGACTTCTTATTCGTCATGATAAGCCTCTTTCAGAGCATAGTTCGTTTTCTTGTGTCAAGCTCCTTAAAAAATGAAACAAGCTTCTTCGGAGCAGAGTTCGTTTTCTTGTGTCAAGCTCCTTAGAAAATGAAACAAGCTTCTTGAGAGCAGAGTTCGTTTTCTTGTGTCAAGCTCCTTAAAAAATGAAACAAGATCTCAGAGCGTAATTCATTTTCTTGTGTCAAGCTCCTTAAAAAATGAAACAAGCTCGGCGGAGAAGAGTTCGTTTTCTTGTGTCAAGCTCCTTAAAAAATGAAACAAGATCTTTGGAGCAAAGTTCATTTTCTTGTGTCAAGCTCCTTAAAAAATGAAACAAGCTCCACAAAGCAGAGTTCGTTTTCTTGTGTCAAACTCCTTCAAAAATGAAACAAGCTCTCATGAGGGTAGTTCTTTTACTGTGTCAACCTCGTTAGAAAATTAAACGGGTTCCCTTTTCAATTCGAGTCTTTTATTAGGTCTTTGATCTCGTAATTGCACCTTCATTCCATCCACCTGTTAGTAACCAGTAGTCTACTCAAGTGAATGGACCGAAGCTTAGGGGGCATGTACTTCGAATTGAATCATCATGCTGGGGGCATGAAAAATTATTTCAAGCATAGTTTGTTTCCATTTCAAGCGTGTGTAAAAATGAAACCAATTTCCAGCAAAGTTTCCTAATTTAAAGCTTGTGTAAAAATGAAACCATTATTATTTTACCTCTCGTGATTTCCATTTTCTTGGCCTGTTTTTCGAGATGAACCTTGGTTTTCTCATTCCATTGTCACCATCTGCTTGGACTATCATACACCTTCACTTGATTTTTTTACCCATTCCTGAGGAATATCTGAAATGAGTGGTCTTGTTAGCCAGCCTCTTGACCTTTACTTATTCTGAGTAGTTCCACCATCACCGGAACCAGTTGCTACCCTTAATGCCACTCGTTCCTCCGGAAGAGATAACTTTCAGCTCTTTTCTGACTCTCAAAAATTGAAAAGATTGTCGAGAATCTTGTTGTTTTGAACTCGTTAAAGGTTGCGAAACATCATCTGCCTAGTATACGTTTACCCCTTTTTCAGGCTGGGACAGATTATTTACGAAAAAGGAATACCTTAGCCAATCGTGACTAAGTGGTTCTCTCATATTTTTTTTCTACCTTTTCGGATATGAGGGACTATTTACAAAAAGGGACCTGCTGGAGTTTCCTTTTCCACTTCTTTTCAAACTCTCTAAACATGAAAAGATGTCGAGTTCTTCCTTCGTTAGACTCATTAAAACTAAATGACATCAGAAATCGTCACAATGACATACCCGAGTTCCTCCTTCCTAGGGCTCGTAAAATGTACTAGGATGGATTTGTCTGAAGGACAAACTTATACGACAAGCATATGTTATCATCTTCAAACTTGTGTAAAAATAAAGAGGTACTCACCAAAAATGGTGGGGGGAAATGGAATTTATTCCTCAATTGTGTCGGCAGTATGTCACTCTTGAACATGACACTTATTTTTTTCGTGTCGGTTGCGATATCTTCACTCTGTCACTTTGCCTCCATGGGTTTGGGAAATCCGTTTGCCTCTCATTCGATTACCAATCTTGTCAGCATGACCTCTGATCCTATTTGAGTCAAATGCTGTCAAATTCTAGAGTCGTGTCGCCAATATGTTCAAGAGAAAATCCTTCTGTAGTTTGTAAATTCCTGATCCTATGTTTCAGTCTTGATTAACGCTCATATTACATCCTCTGTTTCGTGTTGATGATGTGGGATTCATTACGACCCTCCTTCAACGGATCTCTTCCTATCGACTTCAACTCATTATCCAGGAAGTTGATCTAGAGACTCCCTTCCGATACCTTGGAGCTTGCATGCCTCAATGGAAAGTTCTTCACATTCGACAATAGGTACTCATCACTGGCCTTCGATCGAATGACTCTGTAGATTTTCGACGCTAGATCACTATTCACATTCCATGGATTGTACTTGTTGTACCTTGAGAGCCATTGTCATTACTGGTGGTTTATCTCGCGCCTGTTAACAACTTTCACCATTGGCTGGTAATCATGTGACCTTCTTTCATGTTCGACTTCAGCTCACATATTCACATGCTTGAATTTGTACTTGTTCGATTCGAGATGGAGCGCAAGACCCTGGGTTTTGTCTGATAAAATCCAGGCTGCGAGATATTTTGGTTTATCATGACTATATGCATGACTCTTTTGATTGGATGGTTGCAACCATACCATGAGTCTATATGAGATCCTTCTTAGATGGATGGTTGCAACCATACCATGGTCTCTTTTACGGATGGTTGTGTCCATACCTTGATTCATGTATTTTCATCAAAGATTTCAGTTATGTATATGTATCTATGCTTGATTTGCAGGTCTCTCGACGACAGCATCTGGTTCCTTGCACGTACTTGTAAATAATTTCACCCCTCATTTGTGTTCGGACTTCATACTTTAGGGGGAATATGTTACAGAGTAATTTGTCACTGTCCCTGTACTCCTCGTTCCTTGATCTTGGAGGACCCATACAGTGACCCTTGTGTACTTTCCAAGCATGGAATACATACCCTTGAACCACATTTTGTCTGTCAATTCATCTCCCTTTACAAATTTTCTGAAAGATCCCTATAAAAACATGGTTTTCAAGGTCAGTGCTTTGTCTCAGTGTCTAATCTGCGTCGATAGTAGAGATTTGCATTGAGACCCGAGTCAATCCTCTTTTAGAAATTTTTTAAAATAGAATGAAGCTTCCGCGACTAGAAGCTTCGCGAGGCGGCGAGCTAGAATTTTTTTTTTTTTGAGGATATGGCCGAGGAATTCCCCTTTGGGCTTCTTGTTCCAAAGAAATAGGAACTACTCCAAAGGATAAGCTCTTTTCCCATTATTGGAGGGCCCATAACCTCCTCCTCCATTGTTATATAAAGAGACCTCTTTCATCTTTGTGGCCTTAGTTGGAAAATTTAAAGAGTTAGCTAGAGAGGAGAAGCAATTATAGCTTCGGGAGAATGGTGTAGAGTGTGATTGTTTTTGTGTGTTAATAACATAGTGATATCTTAGACCTTTGTGTATGAGGGTGTCGCAAACGTTCATGGATACGAACCTGTTGAAGGAGAGCCTCAACATCATAGGAAAATCATCAGGCATCTATCATTGATATGGAGGTAAGTTTTTTTATCAAGTTGTTTCTATTTTGATTGACCATGGATCTAATTATAGTTATGTTAATCCTGACTTGGTAAATAAATGTGATTTGAATAAAGAAGTGCATGCAGAATATTGGTTAATGCAATTGACTACATGTACAAAGAAGAGAGTTCATCATTGGTAAGAGCTTGTGCTTTTGAGTTGAATGGTATGCTTATATCAACACATTTTAATGTATTCCCATTGGGATTATATAGTATGCTTTTGGGTATGGACTGGCCGTATCTTAACAAGACTAAGGTAGAATGTTATGATAAGGAATTGAGTGCTTGGATGAAAATGGAGAATAGAGAGTCTTACAGGGTAAGAAGAAGGCAACATCAATTATAATGGTGATAGGTATGCAAGTGAGGCGCAATCATAGAAAAGGGTGTGTGTTATTTGCAGTACACATTTTGAGAGACAAAACTAAGGATATTGAGGATGCAGAAGTCTTGAATAGGTACCCAGTTTTACAGCAGTTTTAGGATGTGTTTCTAGTATATATTTTAAAGTTGTCACCTCATAGGGAATTATACTGTTCTATTTAGTTGGTACCAGGGGCAGCACCAGCATCAAAGGCACCATACAGGATGAGCACTTCGGAGCTAGTAGAGTTGAAGTTGCATTTGAAGGAAATTCTTGACAAGGGATGCATTAGGCCAAGTGTATCACCATGGAATGCACTAGTGTTGTTTGTGAAGAAGAAGGATGGTACCCTCAGGTTGTGCATTAATTACAGGCAGCTGAACAAGGTGACCAATAAGAACATGTATATGTTGTCGAGGATTGATGACTTGTTCAACCAGTTGAAGGGAGTGATAGTGTTCTCGAAGATTGATCTAAGATCGGGATATCATCAAGTATGTATTAAGGAACAAGATATATACAAGAAAACATTTAGGACTAGTTACGACCTTTATGAGTCTTTTGTAGTTCTATTTGTTCTAACTAATGCTCCAAATAATTTTATGTGTTTGATGAATAGTGTGTTGCGTCCTTATCTAGACAAGTTTTTTATTGTATTCATTGATGATATCCTAGTATATTCAAAAAATGAACAAGAGCATGTCGAGCACTTAGCAACAATATTGATATTGTCGAGAGAGCATTTGTTGTATGATAATCTTAGTAAGTGTAGTTTCTTTCAGAAAAAGGTACATTACTTGGGGCATGTGGTTTCCAAGGAAGGTATAACAGTGGATCCAGAAAAGATAAGGGCTATCATGGAATGGGTAGCTCCTAGAAATTTGGATGATTTAAGGTCCTTTATGGGCTTAGCAGGTTATTACAGGAGTTTCATCAAGAAATTCTCACAGATTGATTATCTGATTATATCGTTGCAAAGGAAAGGTAAGATGTTTGAATGGACAGAGGAATGCATAGCCTATTTTGAGCAGTTAAAGTAGTTGTTGACAAATGCTCCAGTTCTAAAGGTTGCAGATCCAGAAAAAGAGCTTGTGGTGTGTACATATGCTTGAAAGAGAGAGCTTGGTGGAGTCCTTATGCAGGAGAGACAGGTAATATGCTATGAGTCACGGAAACTGAATGAGCACGAGCAGAACTATCCAACACATGATCTTGAGTTGGCAGTAATCATTCATGCATTAAATATGTGGAGGCATTATCTTCTTGGCAGGAGGTTTGTGCTAATGAGTGATCAAATTGGATTGAGGTATCTATTCTATCAGCCAAATTTGAATGTCATACAAGCTAGATGGTTATCCATGATTAGTGAGTTTGACTTTGAGATCATGTACATTAAAGGTAAAGAGAATATGGTTACAAATGCTCTTAGCAAGAGGTTACAGGTGAATCATATAGCAATTATGAGCTCCTATGGGAAATATTTACACTGTCGGATCTTACAGGCGGGATAACAGGATAATGGGTACATGGAGTTTAGGCACGGGTTACAATAGATTACAGGTATAGGTACAAGTACAAGTGCACAGGATGTGGACTATCATCTCTCAGTAGATGGCTTGATAATATTTAGGGACAGGATATATGTGTCAGACAGTAGTGAGCTCAAGAAGATTATCTCAAGGGACTTTCATGTGAAATCGTATTCAGTTACCTAAGATATCAAAAGACATTGACAACAGTGCAAATTTTTTATTATTGGTTGAATTCTGGCAGAGTTTGTGGCTAGATGTATGGATTTTCAATAGATAAAAGCAGAGTGTAAACATCCAGGTGGATTACTACATCCTATTTTGATTCCAGAGTGGAAATGGGAGGTCATTTACATGGATTTCATCACAGGTTTGTTGATGACATATAGACAACATGATTCCATCATGGTTGTGATAGAAAGGTTGACAAAGGTAACACACTTCATTCTAGTAAAGAATATGTATTCAGTTAGTGATATGGCACAAGTATTAGTCAGAGATGCGGTAAAATTACAAGGTGTTCCAAAGGAGATTTTTTCAAACAGGGATGTTAATTTCACTTCCAATTTTTAAAAGGAGTTATTTGCAAGTTTAAGTATAGAGTTGGCATTTAGTACAGCTTATCATCTGCAGACAAATGGACATACAAAGAGGGTCAATAGGATATTGGAGGACATGTTGCGGATGTATGTGATCCATCAGAAAAATAGATGGGAGGAGTACCTTTCGTTGGTTGAGTTCGCTTACAATAATGGGTATCAGGAGTCTTTGAGGATGAGTTTCTTTGAGACGCTATATGGGCGGATTTGTAATACTCCTATCAGTTGGAGCGATCCAGTTAACAGGGTATTTATTGGATCAAACATGTTGGAATATGGAACAAGAAATGTAGGTAATCAAGAATAATATGAAGGCAACACAGGATAGACATAAAATTTATGCAAATCATAATAGGTTGTTTAGGGAGTTTTAGGTTGGGGAACAGGTGTTCTTGGGCGTGAAGCCCAAGAAAATCTCCTTGAGGATTGGTTTGTGTGCCAAGCTAGCACCTCGGTATTGTGGAACTTTTAAGATTCTTGAGAGGATTAGACCAGTAGCCTATTGACTTTCACTACCTCTGACAATGAAAGTCCATGATGTTTTCCATGTGTCATTTCTTAAGAAGTATGTTAAATATGTTGATCATGTGATTGACTAGTCTATATGGCAGGTGGAGACAAAAGGAGAATTCCAACCGAAACCTTAGTGCATTTTGCAGAGAAATATGCTCATGCTACGAAACTGAGAAATCGAGCAAGTTAAAGTGCAGTGGAAGCACTTTGGGCCCTATAAAGCTACATGGGAGATGGCGTATCAAATCCGGACTATGTATCCTTCTCTATTCGCTAGTTGAGAGAATTTTTTGGTATATATTTTTGGTACATGATTTGGTATGATGTTTTGCTATATGTAAATATGTATATGGATGTAAATATTGCCATGAGATGTGTTATAAAGCTCCAATAAGCAGTATGGGTGTCATGTCATTATGGTTGTTGTGATTGTTATGGATGTAATGTTGGTTTATTTTTCAGTAGGTTGATCATTGTAAATACTAAAACGAGCTAATTTATAAAGCTCCATGGGAAATATGTTTTGCTATCAATAGTCTTGTTGGTTGTAGGTGTCATTGAACACTGAGGACGGTGTTCCCCCAAGGGGGAGGTTTTTGTAACAACCTTAGTGAAAATTCCATGTAATAAAATTTAATAAACGAAAAATACTAACCATGGTTATGGGAAACATACTCCAAGTTGAACGTTGCGAAAAACATTCTAGTGTGGGTGTTCATTTGGTTTAATATGGCCAAGGAAATTGGAAAATGCATTGGCAAAGGCTTTGGAAAGGAAAAATGGGATGTATTGGAATTTATTTATGAAAATAATGGTAATTAGGAGAAAAAGAAGGTGAAAAGTCACATGTTGCATGCGAGGAGGAAAATACTGGAAAATTGAAGAAATTAGAGCCCTCATTAATAAAAAGACTTATGAGGATCAGTTCATGGCTTTTGATCAGTTCATTTTTTAAGCTCTCACTTTAATTTATTCTCTCTCATACTCTTGGATACTTGAGTTTTCTTGGAGCACTCTTGGAGGATTGTGGAATACTTAGTGTTTGGATCAAGAAGGGAAAGGAAGAGCGAGAAATCACAAGAGGATATCAGGATCAGCAACTACAACGATTTTTATTTACAGGTAACGAGTTGTATGTATGATTTTATTACTATTTTTGGCATGCATGGCACATGCATTTGGTTTCCTGGTTATGATCTGTCATTGGCATGGAGGATTTCCTAGATTGACGGTGGATTTTCCTAGCCTTGCCATTTCCTATATAACCATGATGTTTTAGGTTTCTTTCCTTTGTTTTTGGTTGGTTCTCATGTACCTTTTGTTGTGGGTTGAGTTACTAGTTCCTGGAAGCCTTAGTTGGAAAAACGCATTAGAAGCCCTATAATGGTTTGTGTTGAGTTAATAGCCCTGGAAGCATTGGTTGGAAAAATGCCCTGGAACCACTCGATGGGTTGAGTTACTAGTCCTAGAAGCCTTGGTTGGACAAATTCTCTAGAAAATCGGCAGCAACTGTGGGTTGAGTTATTAGTCCTAGAAGCCCTAGTTGGAACAAACACTCTAGAGCTCTAGATAGCTTGGGTAGAGACCAATCTAGTGATGGTTAGTGATGTCTGACTGTGAGATGGAATCACTAGTTTAGGGTTTGCTAGTTTTGCCTCTGGAATCCCTGGTTTGGTTTTGTTGGATTTGTCCTGTGAGATCCCACATTCATGCTTGGAATATGGCACCGAGGTTATTGGTTGAAAGAAATATTTGGTTCATTCAATCTTCGGTCAGGTGGTTCATGGAAGTCTCGAACCTGGTTGACCTTTTCATTCATGATTGATAGCTTCTTCTATTTGGTAATTCATGTGTAAATGTATTGGCTTAATGTTAATTTTAAGGCTCTCGTATCCTTAGTATTGTTGTTGATTATACGCTAGTTATGAGCATGTTTTATGACAGTGATGATGTATGGATTTCATCATGCTTTGATTATAAATGAATGAAAAATGAATACATGACCTAATATATGATAATGTATCTAATGTGATAAGGCATCAATGCTACTTACTGATTTTCAGATAAGTATAAGACCCCTCTACTCTTATATGTTATTATAACCTATAGGATGCATATTTGTGACGTGTTTGATGAAATCATTGTCATGCCTTGTAAGGGTCCATTCAAGTCCTTGATCAAGTTTGTTACCAAAATCATTGTCTTCCTGTATTTTATGAGTTACGGAAGTTTCATAAGTTTTTGGGAAGTGACTCGGTCCTAGCCCTAAAAAATAGCCTTAAATCTCGCAGTCGTTGGCATAGCACTGGCAGAAAAAGGCTACATTCACACTTAGGTAGGCTCACGGGAGCGACTAGGGCTCATAAATTCTTGGAGGGCTTGGAAAGGGAGTAACTGGGGCTCCAGGACAGTAAAAATGTTGAGTTTCCTTAGGGGTTGGTCACCTGGAAGGGTGGGTTGGATCTTGAAGGTTTTGTAGCATGTGAGGAAGGTAAGTTTGGTTCGGTTCCGTCGATTCCACCTCCTTAATTGTACATGGGGAGTCGAATCACATCATATTAGCCTCTCGTCACTTGTTTACCTTGGTTGTCCGGTTACTTGGTAGATGTTGGAGGAGGGTGTTACAACAATGGTTAAATTCTTCAAGCATATTGTAAAAGGTGGTGCTAAGATTAGAATTGTGGAGATGCGAAGGTGTGGTAGCGCAGAAATCCCCCCATCCATTTCCAATAGTTAATGTGAATCAGTATTACTTGTTACTAATAACAAGTATATCCGAACTTTTCGTAGAACACTTATTGATTTTGACTACTCGACAATAATACCATATCTAGAATAAAATTAGTAAATTTCTTAACAATGCAACTAAAGTGGAATAGACTGCCATTAGATTCCTCGACAATGTAAACAAATAGAACCATCAATGTATCCAAAAAATCACGTTTTGATGTTTTATTGTAAATGTTATCTGTGAAAGTATTTGATTTTGTTTTCTAATCTAATCAAATTGTACAATTGCAAACAGACTGATTTTGTTATCTTCTTTAGGAAAAGTTACATATTATCGTTAACTTATCTTATTGATTTGTTTAAGAAGTCATGTCAGATGTCAAACTCTATGCAAATATAAACTATGCGTGAAGGAAAAATATTTTTTAATATTGGTTTACTAATCATAGGATTTGCAAATTCGATAAATCAATAAAACGATGTAATAAATCGCATTACAGAAAAGAAAACACGTTATAGGAAAATGAGCTCGCTACACATTATATGCTACAGATCTTAAAGTATATGTGATGATCATAGATAGCATAATACAAAACATGGAAATTAAACAAAAAAATTCATTGAAGTATGTCTTTATACAATGTTAATAATTATATATTAGGTAACCACAAGATGAAATCAAATCCCAACGATCCAACAAACCGAAAAATATCTTTGGTAATGGTCAAATCCATTAAGCAAAAATTAGAGAGTAGTGTTAAGATTAGAATTGCAGAGATGCAGAGTTGTGGAAGTGTGAATGCCCCCCACCCCTCGCGACTAGTCAATGGTAATTTAGTCTTACTAGTCACCGATAATAGGGATATTTGCACTATCAGTAGAACACTTCTTGATTCTAACAACTCATAAAATAATACCATCTTATTATATATGCAAATTCACATTTTGATGGTTTATTATAAATGTTGCATAGATCTCAAAACTGGACAACAAATCAATAACAATTGATTTGTCCGTACAATATTATTGATAGAAAATTTTCAAATATCAGGAAATATTTTCTCCAGTTCCATGCCTCTTAGAACATAATTGTTATATTTTTATTTTTTACATGTATGGTACAATTTTGTAACACCCTCCTCCCACATCTACCCAAGTAACTAGCCAACCAGAATAAATATGCGACAAGAGGCCAATATAATGGGATTCAACCTCCTAGGTGACCTTAAAGAAGTGGAATCGACATAAACACATCAAATAAACCTTCCACATTAGCAGCAAGACTCTCAAGATCCATCCCAACCACTCAGGTAACCAGCCCCTAGGTCCCACTGAATTTTTATACCATTAAACCCCCAGACGCTTATGGATGCTCCCATAGCATGGGGATGCATGCATCCAAGGAATTTTTTCCTCAAACATGTACCAACGTCTCGGGGATTTGAGCCAATTTTTCAAGCCCAAAGCCCAAGTCACTTCCCAGAACTCAATGACAGGTTCATAAATGAATTATAACATAGTAACAATGAGAAAAACATTAATAAGGTATAGACTAAACCCTACTAGCCATGACATGAATTTCGTCAAACATGTAACAAATATGTAATCTATAGTTTTAAACAACATATTTGAGCATAGGCATCTCATACTTATTTTAAAATCGTTAAGAATCATTGTTCCCTTACATCATTAGTTTCATTATCATCTATTAGGTCATAGATACATTATTCATTCATTTACAAATGAAAACATGAGGAGATCCATACATCATCACTGTCACAATACATGCTTATAACCAGCATAATAACAACAGAAATATTAAGGATACATCAGCCATAGAATCCACACATAAACCAGTACATTTAAACTCAATATTTTAAGGAAAGAACCTATTATTAATGAATGCAAAAGCCAACATGGAATGGGACTACCACATTCTACCCGACCATAGATTGGCTAAGCCAAATATCTCTTCAACCAATCACCCCTGAGCCATATTCCAAGCATGAATGTGGGACTCAAACGAAGAGAACCAACCAGGGCATCCTGAGGTTAAACCACCTCACCCTCATCAATAGAAACCAAGATTTATCGCAATCCATCTCAGATCACTAGGCCATAAAACAAGCATGAATGCCACCGGAATTCTCCACCTACACCATGAGGAATTTTCTTGTCTCCTAGCCTCTCAGGATTTACCAAAATCCACGCTAGATTACTAGGCCCTAAAATGAGACTCCACTCTCCAGGATTTATCGAATATCCCACCCCAGGATTCCTAGGCCTAATGGAGAGAACCCGCTTCTAGGCTTTACCGTATATCTCGCCATTCACCGGTCGAGGATTCATAGTCCCATCGAGGCAAAAAAAAATATGGCTTTACCGCAACCCACAGTCTAGTTCGGGGGTTACTAGGCCATGTGTTTTTTCATTTATAGATCCACCTCACTCAACGTCGAATCCATCTAGCAATCTAGCTCAACCAAAACATGAGAACACCATCACACCATGGCTATCCAAAAATGGCAAGGCTAGGCTAAAAATACTTTCATGCCTGGAAAAACCCATGCCATGACAATAAAGAACTAAATGCAACACCATGCATTCCAAATGTAGTAAGGAAATCACACATGCAAATCGATACCTGCAAAGAATCCTGATGTATTTTCTTGATCCTGCTCTTCCTTGCGTGCTCCTTGCTTCCCCTTGCCTTCTTTGCCTTTATTGATCCAATGCCAAAGTTCTCCAATAAAATTATGTGTCCAAGAGAGAAAGAGAGAGAGAGAGAGATAATAATGATAGAGCTCATAAACTGAACTGATAGAAGGTTGAGAAAAAATCTTACCAACTAATCCTCAGAAGCCTTTTTATCAATTAGGCCTCTATTTTCTTCGTTTTCCTACTCACGTGCAACCTATGACCTTTCACCTTCCTTTTCTCCTATTTTCTATTATTTTCATAAATAAATTCCAAATAATTCCTCTTGCCTTTCAAAAGCCTTTTTAATTGCCTATGCTAATTTCTTTTAGCCATAATAAAACAATGAACACCCTCACTAGGATGTTTTTCCCACCTTAGGGGAGCACCGTCTGCGGTGTTCAATGACACCTACAAACCAGCAAACTGCTGAAAATAAAACATACTGCCTATGGAGATTTATATCACAACTCCTTGCAGTATTTACAATGACATCCATATATATATAACCATATTGTCTATGGAGATTTATAAATCTAGCTCAATACAGTATTTACAATAATATGCACATATGCACATTTTCTCAACCAAAAAATAAAAGGATATGATGTCTGCATCCGAAACAAGGGAATCCAGAGGCTAACATCTCCATTCTCAAAGTAGTACCAAGATTCACTTCCTTCCCAGGAATTCCAAAATCCACTGTTAGAGCCAAATCTACATCCAATTTCCAGTGCTACAATCCTGTGCCATTCGTCCTCTCATTGAACAGTTATCGGTTCACTGTTCTAAGGCACACTCCCAATGTGCATATGATTCCATCCCTAACTTTCCCTTCTCTTCTACACAATCCTTGGGGAAATCCGGTAATCCCCTTCTATGCAGTCTCTGGTAATCCCCTTTCGTGCAGTCACTCACCTTCCAAGTTCCCCGACATCCCCTATCCTGGGCGATCCATCCCTTGGCAAGGCCTCCTTGCATCAGAAGTTAAAACAACCAAGGCATATACTTGCCTCAAAACGATCATACTGGCCATAGCATGCTCATGGAAATCAATGGACACTATTGGGTACCAGTGTCCCATAATGGCCCTTCTCTTGAAGTGCTTTACCAACATATTGCTCCATGTTTCAATTCCTTTTGTTGTTGTTGCTAATGTTTGCAATCAGTTTCAACCACCCAATTTGGCATTTTCGTGCTTCCTGTACCAAGAACATAACTGCCATTAGATTCAAAATAAATTGAAAAAAATTCACATCATGCCTCATTGGTAGCTCATCAATAAGGTACACTTGAAATTTTGTTCACATCCTGTCACAACAAGTCAAACCAGTTCTTTGATCAAATCATCATGTATAAACATATCACATCTAGTTAGCTCAAAATGCAACTATAATAAATCTCATGAAATCACCATAAACTATAATCATAAATCACATTTAACCATCATAATTCATAATCACATGCATAATAAGACTAAAATAAAATATCGATACTTATTCTTCATCGGTCCTTACTTATGCCTATGTTATTTTGTACACACACTAGATCGGTTTCCACACCCGGAAAGCACCCAGTGCCTTTTTTCCTCTTCAACCACGTACATATACACAAAATTTACATCACATGCATACACCCACACACAGTGTACAACACCACAAAATACATACACCTACATCTGATATACATCACAACACAAATACCTACACCCGATGTACAAAACAACACAATATATACACATACATCTGGTGTATAACACAACACAATACATACACATACATTTGGTGTAAAACACAAAACATACACCTACATTCGGTATACAACATAACACAATACATACACATACATGTGGTGTACAACACAATACATACACATACATCTGGTGTACAACACAACACATACACCTACACCCGGTGTACAACACAACACAATACATATGTCATGATGCCACGACTACACAATGCACATACATAGTACCACATTCTCGCAACACAACATTTACAACATGCACACAATACCACATGTACACTAGTACCATATGTACCACATGTACACAGTACCACCTGTGCATAGCACCACCAGCACAATGTGTGCACAACATCACATGTACACCACACCACCTGCACAATGTGTACACAACGCCACATGTACACCGCACCACCTGTACAACGTGTACGTAACACCACATGTACACAGCACCACATGCACGACATGTACATGGCATTATATGTACACAGTGCATCATGCATGACATGTACACGGCACCACCTACACACAGCACCACATGTACACAACACCATATGTACATAGCACCATATGTACAAAGCATCATACGTACACAGCACCGCATGTCCAACATGCACATAATGCCATATGTACACAACACCGCATATCCAACATGCACACAGTACGATATGTACATAACACCTCATATCCAGCATGTGCATAGCATGATCTATACCTAGCACTGCATATGTAATATACACACAACAACATATGTACACAACATTGTATGCCCATAAAATCACAGGTGAAACATGTACAACATATATACAACAATAGTACTACACATCCAAAGACCACATATAGACTCCATAAAGTAACCTTGCTTCTAGTGTCTTTCCATTATCCATGCTTATCCTAGCATGTCGCAGATCATGTTGTTTTCATTCTGTTGATGTACCCCTCAGCCTTACCTGCCATAACATAGACATATGCATAGTATAATCGCATAATATCAATTCATACCCACATAATATTGACCTTGTAGATCTTTCAGGGTTATTCTTCCCACTTGATTCCTCATAAACCAAGAACCTCTTCATGCCATTCACTTTCATAAGCAATCATTCCTCCACAAGAATGATTCATGATGATCCTATCATACAACGACATACATACATACATATATATACATAGAAACATTAACATAAAACAATCATGATCTTTGATGACCCTGTCAGACAACTGCATACCTACATACATATATACATATATAAACATCAACATAAAGCACTCATGATCCCATCAGACAGAGACATACATACATGCATATATACATCTATAGACATCAACATAGTAATGATCACAACATAATTACCAAAAAACATAATGTCAAGGTTAAGATAAATTCCTTTATCTGCACACAACATGCTCCACGTTGAGAACCATAGTTCCCCACTTAGCCAAGGCATATAATGCCTCAAATCCCTTAACCTTACTTGATTACCTTTCTCATGACTACTCTGCCATTTGTCCATTTATCCCAATGACTACTTGATTACCTTTCTCATGACTACTCTGCCATTGTCCATTTATCCCAATGAACACCCACCAATCCAACTTACTGTCATATTCTTACCTTTCGCTGCCCTTTACTCATGTAGTGAGCTTCATTCAGGCCTTACATTACCTGTTGGGTACCCCACAGCTCTCCCAGAGCTCCATTAACTTTCCTCTTTCCCAACTAATTCCCAAGGATCTCAAAACATAAAAGGCAAGAACAAGAGCAAACAAGAAGAAGACCATGAAAAACCAAAATCAATACGACTCTGCAACAAAGTGGCATGATCATGCACCAAACATAAACAAAACTAAAAATCAAGCACAAACAAATCACAAAGACTGAAACCATAAAAAAAGCAACAAACACCATGACTCAATACCCATGGGTTCCCAATGCTTCCAAGGAAAAGCTCAACCTGAGCCTTCTACAAGATTTCATGGCAGTCTCTTTTTCCATGCAATCCCCTGCATCATACCACATAAACACATAATTGTCAGTGTATAATATAAACATACAATATACCAGTTACCTTACCTTGTTATGTCAGGCACACTGCCTTGTATCTAAAGACATACATATATCATCTCTCAAGGGACCCCAATCCTTTCATGAATCCAACCGTAACTATAAACCAATTGTTATACATGTCAAATACATGCATAAATATAACATATATCCACATAATTTCAAACAAAATCAAGGTTAAGAAGACTTCATGTATGCAAAGTACTCATTTTCTTTTAATTATGGTTTCCAAACATAGCCAAAGGAATTCTTACCCAACTCCTTTATTTTACCCTTACCTTACTGCACATGAATAGGACTATGCATTGTCACATCACCCAATTGTTAGTTAAATAAACAAATCAACTATTACCTTTTCATGCTAATCCCAAGAATGTTGCCTTGTAACTATACACACGTCTCAATCACATGTTCCAAATATCAAGACATCATATCTATTAACTAAAATCAACCTCTACTAAGACCATCATCCATTTCATAATCAGCTAATAGTTAAAATCATAATACTACAACCATCACCTACTTATACTCAAGTACACATCAACTATCTCAACGCATAGTGTGTTAGTACAACCATCTTAAAATAAGATCATTACTTCATGGAATCCTATATACACATGCTCATATCATGTAATTAATCAAACATTGAAACAACAGATAGATGAAATAATAGACACCAAACACTCAAACACCAAATAGACGACATAATAAAACATTCAAACACCAAATAAATTACATACGCAAACTCATACCTTAATGTATCTCAGGGGAGGCTATCTTGACTACACAATCAATCTAGATTAGCATGATACAATTTCACAATACATCAACTCAAACATAATTAAGGCCATGATATCCATAACAACAACTAGCTAACATGTGTGCATCATAATCTCATAAACAATTGTCATTCATGCATAACAATCACATATTCCCAGTCAGTCTAGATTAGTATGACATAATATCACAACATATTAACTCATACCTGAATGTTACCCTAATTGTTTTCATAGGCTAATCCAAATTAGTATGATACATATAACATCAATATCTTAAAGGAAATAACCCTAATCATCAAGTTAACTAACATATAACAACAACAAGTTAGCATATAACATACTTATCAACAATGTATAACATAATCATCAGGTCAACTAACATAAAACAACAACAGCAATGCATATAACAACACGCTACTATCATTCATGATCATTCGACACATGTGCATATGACCACACTGATTCACTAGCATCTACCATGCATTTAACCACAACAGAAATAAAATGGAAAACATGTATATAAGTAACCCTAATTCTTATAACAACCATTAATCACATACCTACATTCCAAACATACAACCTGGATGACGATCTGATCTTACCCTGAGGTCCAATGTTTCAACCTTACTTTGATGATCTGCATCTCTTGCTCTATCTAAATCAACACATTATCATCACGGCATACCAATAGCATCATAATGACATAAAATGCATACCATGGCCTCATGATGTATGTTTAACCTACTATACATGCATAACTATAGCCATGACAATACATCCATAACAACATATAGACACTAACATGAATATACAACCATACACTAATGACGACACATCCCACAACACCATTAGCCTTCACATGGAAAAATCACTACAACCATGATCAACACCATGCAAATGCAACAAGCACGTACACTCCCAGCGTAAGGAACACATATGCAACCGACTTGAATACATGACCAACACATTGCCCATCCAGTCTAAGGGGTGAACCATGCTCTGATACCATTCTAGGGTATCATATATTCACCTGAGGAGAGCACAACCACTCTCTAATACCACTATGTGGTATCAAATATCATAAAAAGAAAACATAAACCAAAAACCACCGAAGGAGAGCACAACCACACTCGGATACCACTCTGTAACACCCTCCTCCCACATATACACAAGTAACCGACCAATCGGGGTAATATGCGATGAGAGGCCACTATAATTGGATTCAACCTCCTAGATGTCTTTGAAAAAGTGGAATCGGCGGAAACACATCAAATGGGCCTTCCACATCAACAACGAGACTCCCATGAGCCATCCCAACCACTCAAGCAACCATCCCCTAGGTTCCACTGAGTTTTTAGACCATTAAACCCCCAGATGTTACCTTGATATGGACAAGGGTGCATCTAGGAAGCTCTGAATGCTCCCACAAAATAATAATGCATGCATCTAGGGAATATTTTCATCAGACATGTGCTAGCATCTAGGGACTTTTTTCATTAGACCTGTGCCAGCGTCCCTTGGGATTTGAGCCACTTTTTCAGGCCCAAATCCCATTTCACTGCCTAGAACTCAATGACATTTTCAGGAATGAATTATAACATTGGAACAATGATACATTTGAGAAAACATTGACAAGGTATAAACTGGACCCCTACTAGCCATAACAGGGATTTCAGCAAACATGTCACAAATATGTAATCTACACGTTTAAACAACATATCTGAGTATAGGGGTTTCATACTTATCTGAGAATCGCTAAGAAGAATTGTTCCCTTATGTTATAGGTCAATTTGGGCACCATTCCCAATGACCTGGTTAAACTGGACATCATCCTCAGAACTAATGAAATAGGGTCTATCATCCTCTATCATTTCATTTGCTACATGCCCTAAGACAAAGAACAAGAACAAATCATCCATGACTTCCATTGCAAGTTTTCCAAGATTTGAAGTACATGTTATATCACCTATGAGCTCACCAACTGTTGGCCGGATAAATCGATCTTGCAGACAAGATCGATCTCCCTAGTGTCAGAAGACAATCTAGCAACAAATGAACAACTAAGTTTATCTTTCTCTAAATATATTTGTTTTACAAGTAAATTCTATGAAGGTATCGATCCTACCTTAGATCCAAATGCTTATTTGTAACCGTAGTTCTTCTGTCGCATCAATAATTCTTCCGTCGCAACAATAATCCTTCTGTCGCAACAAGAGTTCTTTCGTCGCAACAATAGTTCTTCCGTCGCAACAAAGTGTCGTCTTTCGTCGCAACAAAGTGTCATCTTTAAAGACCTACAATCACAAACAAGAAAATATTAAATAGCACCTGTATAAAAAATAATTATAAAACATACCTATCATAGTGATCAATGAATCTATGAAATAAACGATCAAACGACAACTTATTGAAATAAACAATCAAACGACAATTTATTGAGAAAAACAAAACTTGATTGTATTAATCTTAAAATAATAGAAGAACCTTACAATCTTAGCCTTGATGTTGAACAGGCCTTCCCGGGGTCTGAAGCAGGAGTCTCCTCTACTTTGATAAGTCTTGCACTCTTCCTCCAGGAGCATATAGAGGTATGCGATCTTTCCTCACAAAAGCTCAGCAGAAAGAAGTCTAAATCTCAACAGCACTTCACCTCAATCACACACTAAAGCTTGAACTCCCTTGAGGCTGCCCAATGCCTCTTTTTATAATGCAGATGAGGAGGTTAGGGTTCCACCTATGAAGGGATAGAATCCTCCTTCAAAGGGATAGGCTCCTCACATCAAGGGGTTAGCTCCTTAAGGTGTGGGATGCATGAACCTTATAAGAGCGTACTCATCCCCAAAAAATCTCACCCAAAAGCTTCTAGAATTGACCAAAAAACAACTTTTTTACTTTGGTTTCTCGCCCTTTTGACTTTGAAGGGGGTATGCAGGCATTACATAGAGAAACTATGTTCTAAAACATAGTTTTGCTTCACATTACCTACGTACCCTAGCCAGGAATGCAGGTAAGCTTCACATTACCTGCGTACCCAGGGTTTTGGAGCTTTTTAGGGTTTTTTCTCCTGTTTTAGGGCTTGACATGAGGAGTAGAGGTTGTAAGACTTGCAGAGGAGGTAAGTATGAGTGACAATGAGCTCATACAGTCAGAAGAATGTCAAGGTGACAGTTTTTAGTGCAACAGATTGCCCCCTAAATTGCAAAGTCTGGAATAGATGAAGATGAAGTATGTCATATATGAAGAGTGAAGTACTTTATCATTTCAAGGATCATCCTGTGGACACCCCAGTCGGAACCTGTAAAAACATTCAATGCAAAATATATATATGTAAACATATCATCGCTGAGGTAGGAATTCCCATACTCAGATCAAAACTAACTAGAAAACTGATTTAAATTGTTCTCATACATGAATGATTTTCAATACATCAACAGTATAGACATGTGTAGACATAGTATGGATGCAGCCATCTGTTTATGAATAGTCCACTGTATCGATGATAACAAAATTCCTCGCAACCTGGATGGCAGAAACTAGATCCAGGGTCTTGATTTCCGCTTCTCGAACTAGTACGATTCTATCCATGTGAATGAATGTGTCGAAGTTGAACATGGTAGAAACCACTTGATTACCAGTCAATGATGTAGACTGTTAACGACTGTGAGAGTAACCACCAATAATGTCAATGGCCCTCAAAGTACTCAGTACAATCCATGAAATGTGAATGAATGAGCTGAAGTCGAACATGTCACAGAATCATTCGATCGAAGGTCAATGATGCAACATGTCTTCGAAAGCGAGAAACTTGCCATTAAGGCATGCAGCTTTCAAGGTATCGACGATTTCTAGATCAACTTCCTAGATAATGAGCTGTCGTCAATAGGAAGCGATTCGTCGTAGGCAAGCCCACAACACGAAATCATAGATCAAGTTTTGAAGAAATATATTGGCAAGGACTGACTCAAGGATGGTCAAAATGGATGACAGATATTTTGCAGATGAATGGTTTATTTGAACTGTCCTCTTGAACACATAACGACACTGCAGATGGTTTGTTGACAATTGACCCAAAGCTAATACCCAGAAACCGGCTGAAGACTTTCAATATGGTTTGATTAACTGTTATGCAAAGGATTTCCCAACCTAGGTGAACAAAAGTTTCGTGTTCAAGAGTGGTGAACGACTTTTCGAATAATCAAAATACAACAAACAGGTTCATTTTTCTCTCTTTTCCCCCACCATTTCTGGCAAGTACCTCTTTATTTTTGACAAGCTTGAGGAGGATAACATTTGCTTGTTTATAAGCTCATCCTTCGGATGAGTCCAACTTAGTTTAAGATTCGAACCCTAAGAAGGAGTGGTTCGTTCTTGTTTTGAAATTGAGCAGGTCCTTTAGTATTAAATTTTAACGAATCTAGTATAGGAGAAACTCGGTGTTTTTTCAATTTTAGAGAGTTAGAAGAAAAAACTTAAGAAGACTCCATGGGGGTACTTTTTTGTAAATTTAGTCTCTCGAGCCCGAAAAAGGATAAAATAATGCGGGAGAGATCTCTATTGACCGTAATTAGTCAACGTATACCTTTTTCATAAATAGTCCATTTCAGTCCGTAAAAGGGGTAAACTTATACTGAAAGGATGATCATTCATTTATTTTAACAAGTTCGAATAATCAAGTGCTCGGCAATCTTTTCAATTTTCGAGAGTCTGAAAAGAGCTTAAAAGAGGACTCCAAGTTTTCTCTTTTTCGTAAATTTTTGAAAGAGTCCGAAAAAGTGATAAAAGTATGCTCTTTGTTGAAAAACGATCAATTTTCCCGAAAAATCCAATTTTCTGCACAAAAACTCGAAACATTACACATACCTATTTAAGATAAATAAAAATGTTTTCAAAAATAACCTTTTTAAATTGAAAAATAAACAAATTAAAAATTTATTTATTCAAAAAAACTTATAGAAAGGACTTTTCTAACTTCATTTTTACCATTTGAATTCAGAGTGAAAAAGTGAGATCTTTTGGATAAAAAATAACTTCCTGTGAAGATTCTGGAAAATCCGTTCGTCGGAATCAGAAACCATCAGCTCAAGTAATCTATATAAATTCTGGACCATATGAGGGCCCAAGTTGATCTTTTGATATGGCTAGTGAACAGGTGGGACACACAGGACCAGTGTTTCTTGTTTGGCGGCCACCAGCTCGAAGTCGAGCTGGAGGACATATATTTTTTGACTTGTTTGTCCAAGAGGGGCGAACACTTATCTCTATTCGGGACTAGACCAGTTGGCCAGTCTGTTGCTAGTCTCAAAGCAAAGTTTTGCAATGGTTGAGTAGACCCCAAGGATAAATGGATAGATATCAAAACTATTATCCATCCTTCGTTCAAATTTATTGTCTTCACTGTTATTAGACTATACAGGAGTGCAGCATTACGTGTTGCCAATCTCATGCTGAGGGCATTGAGATTGTTAGACTTCTGTCGGCATAATTTCATTGGTTGAACAGCCAACTCTTTGTCATTAAGGATTTTCCATACGCCGGGATGGACTTCCGCAGCGACAAAGATATGGCTTTTCTTCAAGGAGAGAAATGGGATGATTCAAGTAAAAATCATTTTAAACACTTTCTAAGTCCTTTTCTTTTTTTTTTAAATCGTCCAACACAAGATGATGTATAGTTTTAAACACACTTATATGCTATGATATATCACTATTACCGGATATCTGTGTACATGTTATCGAATGTTGTTTAATTTACTGTTTTGATTATTGCAAATTTCTATTTATCATACTAGAAGCAATTGCATTTGCTAATGTATTTAAATGTCTTGGAATATGCTGATATTCAATGTAATCAAAATCACGTTCCAAGAGACGAACTCTCAAAAATAACCTTAATAACATTGGATTCCTAATGGAATACACCCTGTTAAGCTGTAATACAACGAGTTCAGAGTCCAACCTAACAATCAAGCTCTGAATCCCAAATGAGATGGATTCAGATAATAACTCAATCACTACACTATACTCTGCAATGTTATTCGTTGTTTGACCGAGGCTTACCCCATGCATAGACACTAACTCGTCAGAGGGTGAATAGATAACCCAAGCTGTGGAAGAAATGTTCTGTGTACTATGACAAGCACCATCAGCAAAACCAATGTATGTATGAAGAGACGTTGACATCTGCAATATCAAGAGTAAAACTCAGATAAGTAGGAATAGTGATAAGAGCACACTCTAAACTAGGCACGTTTTTCTAATCTAAAACACACCAACAGTAATGAAACTAATCTAATTAAAAATCTCCACACCAAATTTAAGCATAATATCTCTTCAGATAAATCCCATTTCTGGGTTTATCTAAAGGGACACCGTCGAAATCTATTATCTCATAGGCCCATTTTTCCAGCTTTCGCTTAAAAATGAAAGGACCATGCCACATAGGCACAAATTTTCTAGCCCCTAGCTTATCGTTGGCTTGATCGTACACTAAAACTAGGTCTCCTTCTGAAAAATTACGAGGTGTAACATTTCTATCGTACAGAGCCTTTATTCGTTTGACATGAAGCTTGTTTGCTAATGCAGCATTTCGTCGATTCTCATCTAGCTGAGCCAAGTACAAAAAATGCTTCTCCTCTTCAGACGTAGCTGGGAGTAATTATATGGCTAATTTCAATGACAGAATTTCACATTCAATACGCAACACAGCTTCCAAACCGTAAACCATTTGAAAGGGAGTGAAACCAGTTGATGTTTTTACTTAGGTCCAATATGCCCAAAGTGTTGAAAATAACATGGAATGCTAATTCGACTTATGAATACCAATGATTTGTTTGATCATAGTGACTAAAACTTTATTGATAGCTTCAACCAGACCATTAGCCTGTGGGTAATATGGAGTAGAACTATCATGGCGCAGGCCAAGTTGATCTGTCAATTCAGTCATCATGATATTTTGAAAATGACTTTCATGATTTGTAATTATGGCTTGAGGAACACCGAATCTAGAAATTATATGATTGAACACGAAAGTTGCAACAGTCTTGCCGTCTGCCGAAAATGTAGGCATCGCCTCGGCCCACTTAATAAAATAATCTACTGCTAAGATAATATACGCATGCCCCCTGGGCGAGTGAGGGTTACATGTAATAAATTCAATACCCCACTTTTCAAAAGGACCAACAACAATTATAGGGTGAAGAGGAGCGGGTGGTGCACGCATCTTACAATCAAAGACCTGACAATTGTGGCATTTCTGGACTGCATAGATGCAATATTTGAATAACGACGGCCAGAAATAACCAGCGCGCAATATCTTTGGGGCTATGGCATACCCAGACATATGACCGCCACATGCTCCAGAATGGCATTCATTTAGAACCTTCTCAGCTTCTTCATGAGTAAGACAGCGTTGGAAAACAGAATCCGCTCCACGACGATAGAGTGTATCACCAATAATATTGTACTGTTGGGATTGGAAGCATATTTTCCGTCACTGAGATCGTGAGATTTCAGGCCGAAAAGATTGGGTTTAGAGATCAACAATAATATCCCCATACCAAGGATCAAGAGTACTGATCAGAAACAAGGATTCATCCATAATGGGCTGCTCCGCCACAGTTTCAGTATCAGTAGACGGGAAATCACACATCAGTTCTACAAAAACCAAAGATTTCTTTACCTTGGATTTTTCAAATTCCAAGTCAAATTCCTACAGGATTACTATCCATTTGGAATACTTGCCCCCTAGCAATTGTTTGGTCAAGATGTACATCATAGGGTTACAGTCAGAAATTACTATGGTTTTGCCTAATAAGATGTAGTGACGAAATCTTTGGACAGCTTGAACAACTGCCAAGGCCAATTTCTCCACATGTGTGTATTTGATCTCAGTCGGATGCAGATTTCGACTAAGATAGTAAATCACATGTTCATTGTTGAATTCATCTTCCTGAACTAAAACCATCCCAATGGTGGAATGAGAGGTGGCAAAGTACAAAAAATAGTCCTAGTTGTAATTGGGAGGATGCAGTAACGGTGCATGGGTCAACGCGTGTTTGAGTGCATTAAAAGATCGATCAGTGATCTCATCCCAAAAGAATGGAACGTTCTATTTTAACAACCTGGTAAAACCCTTTGTTAACTCGGCGTAGTTAGGAATGAAACGACGTAAAAAGTTTGCTTTCCCCTGCAAACTTTGGAGTTGGTGCAGAGTCGAAGGGGGAGGTAGATTCACAATAGCTTCAACCTTTGATGGATCAACGCGAATGCCTGCTTTCGAAACAATAAACCCCAGTAAGTGACCCGAATATACACAGAAAACACATTTGTGTGGATTCAGCCGAATTCTATAATGCCTACATCTCATAAAGATAGCTCGTAAATGAGTGAGATGGTCGGCCCTACGCAATGAATGAGCAGGTAAATCATCGAGATAAGGTTGCACAATGTGCTTAATGTCATGAAATGCATAAGACATAGCCCTTTGAAAAGTTGCACTAGCGTTCTTCAATCCAAAGGGTAGTTTGCAATAAGCAAATGTCCCCCATGGACAAATGAAAGTTGTTTTTGGCTGATCAGTAGGGAGTATGTTTATTTGATTGTAACCAGAAAAACCATCCATAAAGGAGAAAATTTCACTGTCGGCACAATCATCAATTATTTGATTGATATAGGGGGTTGGATAATTGTCTTTAGGACAAGCTCGATTAATATCCCTATAGTCTATACATACTCTTATAGTTCCTTTTTTTTGTTAACAGGAACAATATTCGATACCCAATCGATTAAAGGAATTGGATAAATGAAACCTGCATGAAGTAATTTCTCAACTTCGGCTTTGATAGCAGCAGCTTTTCTCAAATGTATCTGACGTAAGCGTTGATGGACAGGTTTGGCATCCGGGTAAGTCTTGATTTAATGTACAACAATGGAAGGATCGATTCCTGGCATTTCTTCATATGACCAGGCAAACACGTCACAGAATTCTTGAAATAGGGCTTTATAAGTTTGGATTTCTTCATCCGTATAGCAAGCACCTATATGAATGTTTTCAATTATTCCTGGCTTAACTGAAATGTCAATAGGAATCGTTCGAGAAATATTTTCCAAATTTAACTCAGAATCAGGATGTTGCAATGGATTATGTGGTTCTTTGACATATTCAGTAGTAAAAATAGAAGCGAAATCATTTTCAAAATGATCCAGCTCAGGTAAAAATGAAGATCGGTGATGTAGATATTCCCATGGTAAATCGTCAACAGACAAAAGTTCACGAATCTGCTCATCAGTATGAACAGGATCGGGAAATGTCGTTGTGGCTGAGCTAGATATTGAAAGTGATTCCTCATGGATCACATTTATTGGATCAGTTTCGGTTGAAGAGGGATCGGAAAGCGACTGTACAGCCTGATATGTAGGTTCAAATGGACTCAAAGGCATCACGCCATTAAATGAATCCAACTCGAAATCGGAAGGTACGATCCAAGGATCATAAAAATTAATACTATTCGATGAAATCATATGAATATTTTCAATAGGAGGCGATACGTTTGGAGGAGGAAAGGAAAAAGTTCCTAGTAAACCAGAATCTTTAACCAAACCTACAACGACATCCTTGTAAGGGATAGTCGTTTTATCGACGTGCTAGATTGTTTCTATAGAGGCTGGATCGGATGAGAAATAATTCAACTGGTCTATTGCAACGATCTTTCCTTGATGTGGAAACTTGATAAGCCGAAAGACCGATGAAACAATAGCAGTCATAGGATAAGACCAACTACGACCCAAGAGAAGGTTGTAATCTAGAGGGGCATCAACCACTTCCACATCTAGATTTACAGTTTTACCTTCGACCCCTATAGGTAAATCCTCAAAATACCAAATGGATGGAACCCTCGGCCATCAAAAGCCTTCAGAATTGTCAGAGACTGATTGAGTGTAGGAGAACCAAGCGATTTCCAACACTGGATCGACATAATACACGTAGATCCCCAGCGGAGTCGCCAATTTGTTGGCCGGATAAATCGATCTTGCGGAAAAGATTGATCTCCCTAGTGTCAGAAGACAATCTAGCAACAAACGAACAATTAAGTTTATCTCTCTCTAAATATATTCGTTTTACAAGTAAATGCTATGAAGGTGTCGATCCTACCTTAGATCCAAATGCTTATTTGTAACCATAGTTCTTCCGTCACAACAATAGTTCTTCTGTCGCAACAAAGTGTCGTCTTTCATCCCAACAAAGTGTCGTCTTTTGTCGCAACAAAGTGTCGTCTTTAAAGACCTGCAATCACAAACAAGAAAATATTAAATAGCACCTATATAAAAAATAATTATAAAACATACCTATCATAGTGATCAAGGAATCTATGAAATAAACGATCAAACGACAGCTTATTGAAATAAACAATCGAACAACAATTTATTGAGAAAAAAAAAACTTGATTGTATTAATCTTAAAATAACAGAAGAATCTTACAACCTTAGCCCTGATGTTGAACAGGCCTTCCCGGGGTCCGAAGCAGGAGTCTCCTCTACTTTGATAAGTCTTGCACTCTTCCTCCAGGAGCATATAGAGGTATGTGATCTTTCCTCACAAAATCTCAGCATAAATAAGTCTAAATCTCAACAGCACTTCACCTCAATCACACACTAAAGCTTAAACTCCCTTGAGGCTACCCAATGCCTCTTTTTATAGTGCAGATGAGGAGGTTAGGGTTCCACCTATGAAGGGATAGAATCCTCCTTCAAAGGGATAGGCTCCTCACATCAAGGGGTTAGCTCTTTAAGGTGTGGGATGCATGAACCTTATTAGAGCGTACTCATCCCCAAAAAATCTCACCCAAAAGCTTCTAGAATTGACCAAAAAACAACTTTTTTACTTTGGTTTCTCGCCCTTTTGACTTTGAAGGGGGTACGCAGGCATTACATAGAGAAACTATGTTTTGGAACGCAGTTTTTCTTCACATTACTTGCGTACCCTAGCCAGGAACGTAGGTAAGCTTCACATTACCTGCGTACCCAGGGTTTTGGAGCTTTTTAGGGTTTTTTCTCCTGTTTTAGGGCTTGACATGAGGAGTAGAGGTTGTAAGACTTGCAGAAGAGGTAAGTATGAGTGACAATAAGCTCATATAGTCAACAGAATGTCAAGGTGAAAGTTTTTAGTGCAACACCAACACAGCCTCTCAAGGGACTAACTGCTTTGCATATGAAGTTACCTCCATTCAAGGCTTCTCTGCAAAGCACTTCCCGACATTCAAGAGTGTGTTGGTCAATTGGGAGCGAAATTATCATTGTTCCAGAATCTCCACATGGCCGTTGCATTCTAGAAGATTCCATATGTGTCAAACTTAGAATCCATGTGTCCATCTAACACCTCTAAGTTTGGGAACATGTCTTTCCTATTATTAGAAAGTCATTGATTGAGAAACTACCTTTAGTTTTTCTATAAATTGAGCATAGATCCTAGTGCTTGAGAAGGAAGAAATTTGGTAAAGAAATGTTGTTGAATTCTCAATTGAGTATTTGATTTGAGTGATATGATGCTGGAGAGATGTTCATTGTGATGAGGTTGGGATGATGCTGGAGTTGGTGACATCAAATCAATCACTGGTTGTAACCTCCCCCTTCTATCCATTAATAAATATTGCTGCTCATTTTCCCACATATGTATATGTATATGCTTCTATCTTTCATATCATAGATTATTAGCTAATGTATATGTTTCATGTTTCATTAATTTAACTGATTAAGGTAAGTAGCCATCTGTATATTGCAATCTCTTTATTTTTTAGTGTTTATACTTGTAGGAACTAGTCTAGCGATCAAAGTTGGATTGGAAGCTACAGCAAGAGCGATAAAAGGAGAATAGGAAGCGCTTGGATCATGAGTAATTTTCTCCATCTTTCTTTGTGTCTATTTAATCTTAGGAAAAGTGTTTGCAAATTCTTTGACCTGTTTTTCTAAATGCATAGCACCACATTTATGGAATGTGTTTTATCCGTATTCCATAAATCCGCATAACAAATAGGCAACTTCGCTGGGGAGTTTCCCTTCATCCTTGGTGTTTTTGCCTTTTCTCACCCACCTAGTAGCATCTAATGTCAATTATTATGCTTTTGAAACAAAGAATGGCATTATAAGCGTTTTTAGTAGCTTGAATTTTGTTCTCTGTTGCGCCCAACGCATTGTTGGTCAAGACATAGTGCTTTGCATAGCATTGTCTCCCACTCAGGGGTGCTTTGCAATGCATTGTCTCCCCATAGAGACTGTGTTGCCCCCTAATCCAACCAAATTCCCTTTGAATTTTTCATTTACATCACTTTCAGCCTTTTGTTTGTTGTGTTTTCAATTGTTTGATGCTTCATAGAGACCAGCGAATTTTCCTTAATCTTCCTCCTTTAAAAAGTAAGTTTGTTTAATGTCTCTTTAAGTGTTTTTCTTTATCATTGACAAATCAAATTCAAAGTATTTATTTTTGCATTATATCCATTTTTTTTCGTAAAGGAAATTGTCATTAAATTCTTCGTTTCCTATAGGAAAAATTGTAGTTCTATTCTTCGTTTTTCCTAAAAGAGAAATTGTTGTTAAATTGATCGTTTCTTAAATAATAAAGCTTTTGTTTTTGTTGATTTGATGCACATAGTTTCCTTTTTGCATTCACATTAAGGGGAATGAAAAGAAAAACTTGCATTTGCATGTAGTGAATTGTGTGTTTTTCATAGGAACAAATTAGGAAAGTTGCATATTATTTTGTGCTCTTTGTTGTTTGCTCTCAAAACTAATTGCTCTTTCCCTTTAGGAGCTAAGATTTTCATTGAAAAATCTAAAAGTGAAAAGTTTGCATATCATTTTAGTTTGCATTTTAGGAATTTCCATCACATCATCGCGGTGAACCTTCAAAGGCATATTGATAAACAAGATCAACTTAAAATTTACATAAATTTACATAAAAAAGCATTGGAACTATAACGATAATATTTAGAAATTCTAGGCTAGAGACATGTTCCGACATCGTAAAACATAGAAGATGTCATTAATTTTCTATGATACATTCCGAGTTTGATACCTCACTCCACGTACATAAGTATATCGTAGCTCGTCCACCTACCTTCGAGTATATCGGGCGGTGTTATAATACGAAAAGTATAAAGGGGTGCTCTCACTGTGCGATTTTGCATTAGACAGCACTAATACATAGTTGGGCCTCCACATACTTTCGGGTATATTTGGGAAGACAAATTTAGGTTTCTGTTCATCCATAGTGAACCGAGTCGACCGCCTTGTAAATTTTGATACACCGAACACAGCATTCGGGGAGATTGTCTGCTCGTACTTCTTAGTTCACCAAGAGGTATTCTGCAGTTCACAGTTTCTTGGTAAACCTTTTTCCTAGCATTACCCTTTTATTTTGGTTATTTTTTTTTGGTCATAAAATAAATCAATCATCGTGGAAGAAGAAAATCCCTTTCCCTGTCGTTTTTTAGACTTGCATTGAAACCACCTTTACCACTAGAAGTCACTTCTGGATGGCAAAGGTGACATCGCTCTACCAAAACCAGTACCATCAGTAACTCTAGTGAAGCATCATCTTCCCATATACCAGAGTCGGCACAAGTTGTTTCTACAAATCCTGGTTCGTCTACTGTTGTCGAGACGGAGTCCTCATAGTTACCTGTGGTCACGATCCATCCAATCAGTGAGACCATACCTCCCTAACTCGACGTTGTTCAATTGGAAGTTGATCCAGATCCTGTCTCTTTTTTGCCAGAACATCTGCATCCCGAAGTCAAATGACCAGAAGTTGTTCCTGTATCAATCACCCCACAATCTATTGTAGCCATTGAATCTCCCATATCGCACAGTCAACCTCCTGAAATATACTTTGGGCCTGACGATGAAATCCTTCCACCTGGTTTAATTTTGATTGAACAAATCCCACAAGACAAAACACCTTTAACTCCAACCCATTTTTGGGAGGATCTTTACATGTACGAGTCTTTTCCTCAATCACCACCCTCCCCTTTTATTGATACTATGCATATCCAAATTCTCGTCAATTCAAAAGGGTATACAGTTGGTAAAGTAACCATGCCTGAACCAACATCTTCAGTTGGACCATCTGTTCCGATTGCATCAACACCTGCTCTCGCTACCCCGTCGATGTTCACAACTTCACCAGAGTCATATTTACATGGATGCCCTATGGTCCCATCTGGTTATAAATATTTATCTGGAATTTTCTCTGGTGCATCTTCAAATCTATGGACTTCACCAATGTCATTGTCTGGTATTCTAACTTGTAAACCTATAGTGAGTAATGAACGGCTTGATCCTTTATATCCATCATCAGGGCAATATCAAACTGGTCCATCTGGGTCTATTCCATCTAGTACCATCTCAACTGAACTCTCTGCATTTGGAGAACAATATTTTATGTCTTATTATACTCCTCATGCTGGGGGGCAACCTATGGTCACCCACTTTGACAGTACTCTGTCTTTTTTTGGTCAACCTAATGTCGAAATGAATGTTTTTCAATGGCAGCCCACTCTACCTATCCAACCACAAATATTTGTACACTCGTATCAACCAATTCAACCTGTTGCACCCACGTCAATTCCACTTGTTAATACATATTTACCCCTGTTACAGACTCAAACTATTGTACAACAATCATTTCAGGCAAGTCCTTCAACTCAATGCCCTCAAGTATTGGGCCCTTAGACTCCAACTCCTTCAGCTAATTTACAACAACCTATACCTGGAATCATTTATTCACAAGCTGTATTATGGGATGTTGCAGCCACAACCAGGTTATACCTATCCTCAGCCGAATCCAAGTTATCCTAATTTGGGTTATAACATTGGTTTATAGACCCTTTGATAGCCTTAGGCATAAGTGCCTCAACATTCATTTCAACAAGTATCGTACCCAGGTTTTGGTCAACGGAATCCTTAAGCGTTTGCTTATCAAAACAACCCCTCTGGGTTAACAACAACAGATTCCTTATGTTGGTGCTCAAAGGCCTGTTGCCTAAGCAATTCCATCATACTCTGGCTATGCTCAACCTGACCTCAATTGACAGTTGCCCTTTTTTGCAACTTTAGAGTTACCAGATTTAAACCGGCTCACTAACGATCCAATCAACTATGCTCCTTGGTGGTCGGTGATGTTGAGTATGTGTTATATTCTTTCCATGACTAGCTCCACGCACTGTACGTTGCGCTGGGCGCAGCGCCCTGGAAAAAAAAAAATTGGTATGCGGTCCCACTCATAAGCGGACCCACCATGTTTTGTGCATGAGTTTGCACATGGTTTTGGGGTACGATGGCTTTCGACCCCTGGTATTTTTTAGATCCGGTCAAGGGAACTACGGTTATGTTCTAATCCAGGGTTAATGGATTGTGGTTTATGTATGCTTCAGCATGTATATATATGTGTTGTAACACTAAAAGGAATATAATGAAAAATCAAGTTGGTCGTCCCGATTTGGGATCCAAGGGAAAATCTCTGTGTTTATCTGTTTTATGTTTTATGCTCTCGCTATTGTTTATTTTTTGTTATAAGATTCGTGTGTAGATAATTTCTGTTCAGGGTCAAAACCTACAGGTGATACCTCATAAATTACCCTCGAATATTCCTAAGTTCAATGGAAACCCTGGGGAAGACCCATTGACTCATATTATGACTTATCATTTGTGGTGTTCATCAAAATCCATGAATGAGGACTCTGTTCAGCTATGTATTTTCCAGCGTACGCTCATTGGTCCGGCTGCAAAATGGTACATTAAGTTACCTAGAGCTTCTTTTGATAATTTCACTGCCCTAGCTAATGTATTTTTTACTCACTTCCAGTTACCCATACAATATGAAACTGGAATGGAACTCTTGAATAATTTTAAACAGAATAATGCTACTCACATTCCTGATCATATTCATGAGTGGCGTCGTCGTCAAAGAATGGTTAAGACATTTGTTCCTAATCAGCTCCTTGCTGAGTGGTTCATTAAGTCCCTGTTACCATCTATAACTGAGGATGTGGCTAAGGGTGGCATCGTCACTGAAGAGCAGGTTATTTCTCATGACCAATATTTAGACTTGATTTATACTCAGTTTGGCACGCTCTACAAGAAAATTCCTTACGCGCCGCGATCTAATTGTATTGTTCCTCCTCTATTACAGGACTCTCATGTCGGAGACAGTATGATCGGTACTGCAAGCACACACCATATTACTACATCTGATCTTGCGCCTTCTTCTAAAATAAATGCTGCATCATTTAACAAAGGAAAAAGTGACAAGCAAACTGGAAGTAATAAAAAAGGGAAATCAAAGAAAATAAAACTTCTAACCCATAGGAAAGATCATCTGGTCAATTGTCTAGAAATAGGAAACCTCGTTATCCATGCATAATCTGTAATGAGGAACGCTTTGTTCGGGATTTTCCTCACTGCGCTAAAGTCTCAAAAATGGTTAAGACTTCACATGCGTTAGCTGTGTTGACAGATCTGTTTCCGAATCTAGACACAAATTTGGTTGCTACGAATCTAGCTTCTAGTTCACAAGTCCTTATGCTATCTATCACAAAGCCATCGACGAATGTTTTGGTGTCAACGCGTAATAAATATTACAGTAGTCAGGCCACTGATCAACCTACTACCTCAACCACGAATCCATCTACAGAATCGGTACCACCACCTGCTATTCCTGAATTGACAATCAAGCCACCAAAGGGATTCGTTCATAAATTGACATATAATCCTCGAGCAAGAGAAATTATAATATAGTTGAAGATTTGGCTCAATCCCCTTCAACTATGTCATCTCTTAAGGTATTACAAAATTTTCCCTCCCAGAAACAGGCTTTCTTGTCAGTAATTGGTGGAATTGATCCAGCTGATTCTAATCTCGCAGTCTTTAATAATAAGGGCTATGTGCCGCAATTACCAGCATAATTGGCATTCTCCATCCAAGTAAATGTTCTCAATCACCTTGTTCATCGTAATATTATTGATGAGGGAGCATCTACATGCATTATGTCTCTAAATTGTTGGAAGTCACTTGGCTTGCCACGCCTATCTCAATCATCAACGACGTTGAAGGATTTCGACGGATGTACATATAAGCCTTGTGGTATTATCAATAACCTGCATGTTGAACTAGCGGGGGAAATAGTGAATGTTGACGTTGAGGTTGTTGACGGACCCCTTGACTACAATACTCTGCCATGGATATATGCTATGACTGCAATTGTTTCTACATATTTTAGAATGATCACCTTTCCACATAAAGGTGTTATCACAGTCATCAATCATCTATCCTTCTTTGCCTCTAGTTCCCAGGTAACTGGAAGTGTTTCGTTCGTTCACGCACCCCAACTCGCACTTCAGAACATTGGTGTAGGACTCTTAAAGGATTCCACTCTCATGGGAACCTTTGCATTACCGCCACCTGCGACGTCGGCAGAAATTGCAAGGATAGGGACCTGCTACATGATCTCTTCCACTCCATCTGGCTTAAGGAAGAGTACGGGTGATTCTGAAGTTGTTACGTTGCATGAGTTTCTGCCACCCAACCCTATTGAGCTAGCATAGCAATAAATCTATCTGGCTTGAGCGCCAAATCCGAAATCATCGTCGTCAATTGTTTGGGTTGATCGTTCCTTAGATTTTGGCACTCCATCTGATCCTTTTTTCTCAACTTTCTTGACAGATGAGAATATTTTGGAAACCATGATCTCAAAAGGAGAACCATGGGAAGATTATCATCATTGTTCCCATCTTCTTGATTATGAAGAAAATAATCCTAGTGAACTATATCACCCATCGATCAAAAATTTATTTTTGAATTCTTTTCCTATTATGCAATCAATTCCTAGCGAAATTTGTCAAATATTGAAGAAACTACTTCTATCGATATTTTGACCAAACCTGGCGTTGTAGAAAAAATTCATGTCGTCGTATCTTGTTCTCCATCAGAGCTCGAAACATACCGCTCTCTCTTTTGTGAATTCTATGATGTATTTGCTTGGTCTTACGAGGAAATGCCAGGCAAAGATACTAGTATCGTTAAACACACTATTAATACGTACCATGATGTCAAGCTGGTACATCAGCGCCTTCGTCCTGTTAATCCGAATAAGGCCATTGCCATTAACGCAGAAGTTGAAATTTTTTTGCGTACTGGTTTCATTTACCCTGTTCCGCTAATTGAGTGGGTTTCCAATATCGTTCCCATTATGAAAAAAAAATGAACCATCAGAGCGTGTGTCAATTATGGGATGTCAATCTAGCTTGTCTAAAAGACAACTATCCTACTCCCTTTATTGACCAGAATATTGACGATTGTGTTGGATACGAAATATTTTCATTCATGGATGGATTTTCCGGATACAATCAAATCAATATCTTCCCAGAGGATCAATTGAAGACAGCATTCATCTGTCCCTGAGGCACATTCGCTTATCGGAAACTACCGTTTGGTTTAAGGAACGTTGGGGAAACTTTTCAGAGATAAATGGATTATGATTTCAATGACATCAAGCACATTTTTCAACCTACCTAGATGATTTACTCGTGCATTCACAAAATCAGACTGATCACCCGATGCATTTGAGAGCCATTTTTTACGCCGTCGACACTACAAAATACGCCTCAATCCACATAAATGTGTGTTTTGTGTTAGTTCTGGTCATTTTATTGGATTCGTCATCTCAAAAGAAGGAATTTGAATTGACCCATTGAAGGTCTGGGCCATTCTTGATTTTCCTACGCCATCAAACTTACTTCAGATACAGAAACTTCAAGGAAAGGCTAACTTCCTAAGGAGGTTCATACCCAACTATGCCGAAATGGCTAAAGGATTTACTCGGCTCTTGAAAAAGGGGATTCCCTTCCATTGGGACCAAGTTGCACAAGCTTATTTTGATATTGTCAAGGATACTCTTATTCGGGCATCATTAATGTATCCCCCCAATTATCAGAATGATTATTTCTTATATATCGTCGCAGCTCATACGACCATTGCTATGGTATTGGTCCAAGTAGAAAATGGGATAGAAAATCTGATCTATTATTTGAGTCATAATCTCAATGATATGGAAGTGAATTATTCGTACGTATAAAATCCTTCCTTGGCCACAGTTCAAGCTGTCGAAAGATTTCGCCACTATATTCTGTTCCAGAAGACCATTTTCATTTTGGATTGCAACCCCATGACTTATATCTTATCATGTCGATTTCTGGGGGTCAAGTATTCAAAATGGATTTTCATTTTGCAGGAATTTTATTGGGAATTCATCAAATCCAAGTCAAAGAATTCTTTAGTTTTGGCTGAGCTTCTCTGTGACCTTCCCTCTGATAATATTGCTACTACGTCGAAACTATCTATTCCAGACGAGTCTCTGTTTCTGATCGGATCATCTGATCCTTGGTATGGGGATTTTATAATTTATATCTAGACCCATACTTTTCGGCCTGATACCTCTTGCTCTGACCAGCGACGTATTCGATACCAAGCCAAAGATTATCTGATCATTGGTGATACACTTTATCGTCGTGGTATCGATACAATTTTAAGAAGGTGCCTCACTCATGAGGAGGCCGAAAAGTTTTTAAATGATTGTCATGCCAGGGATTGTGGTGTACACTTGTCTAGATACGCTACTGCACAGAAGATACTCCATGTCGATTACTTTTGGCCTACCATATTTCGTGACCGCATCCTCGCGGTCAGAAGTTGTCATGCGTGCCAGATATTTGATCATAAAATCCGCAAACCGCCAACGCCAATGCATCCAGTTGTCTCTATAGGACCATTTTTGAAATGGGGCATTGACTTCATGACCTGTAACACTCGTTCGTCTGGGGAGCATGGTTATATTATTGTCGTAGTAGACTACTTTACCAAGTGGGTCGAAGCGATGCCTACAATCCACAACACAGGAAAAACCGCTGCATTGTTTTTCTTTAATCATGTCATTACACGATTAGGGGTCCCACAGGCTATAGTCATAGATCATGGTAAGCATTTTTGAAATCACATGATGATTGAATTAACTTCCAAGTTAGGACTTTCACATGAGATTTCTACTCCTTATTATCCACAATTAAATGGACAAGTTGAAGCTATCAACAATATTCTTAAATGTATGCTTCAACGAATGATAGGAGTTCGTAAAAGCAACTGGCATTTAATCCTGTACTCGGCCTTGTGGGCATATCGAACCTCGGTGAGAAACGCAACCGGATTTACTCCCTTTCAATTGGTGTATGGTCTGGAAGTTATCTTTCCAATCCAATGTGAAATATCATCATTAAAACTCACAATCGACTTGTTACCTAACACCTCAGAAAAAGAAGTGTGTATTTTTAACCTCATCCATCTTGATGAAACGCGTCGTGAAGCCCAATTGGCCAACGAAGCGCATAAGAGATGTATAAAGGCGCAATACGACAAAAATGTCCAGCCTCTCATTTTCTCGGAGGGCGACTTGGTCCTTATTTATGATCAAGAAGCTGATGTAATACGTACAGGGAAATTTGAACCATTATAGCATGGCCCCTATATTGTCAAAAGAGTTATTGGTAAGGGTACCTATGATTTGGTGGATTACGATGGAATTTCGTTGGCACAGCCCTGAAATGGGTTGTATATGTAACGTTTAGTATGCTTAATCATAAGCGTAGTAATTTTTTGTACTATATTTTATATATATGTTATTGATTTGCATTCACTGTATTAGTTTATTTTTTAGATTTTTCTTGACGTTAGTAATCCGCTTTACATTTCATCACAGATGTCTGAATCTTTGGAACCATTTTTTGGATATGTTGATGATGCTATGATCCAGGTGGAATAATCAGGTACAGGTACAAGTGGCCTGAGTAAAAGGCTCAAGAATCAAAGTGTTCAAATTTTTATCGAACCAAGTTCATGTTGTAGATCTCATATTTCTGATTCCAACGGCGCAGACGGCACTCAATTCTGAGTCCGTATGAAGAAGTTATAAGCGGTCAAAGTTCCAGGTTGACTTGGTGACTGGGCAGTCTTAAAGAGGATGCAAATTGGACCAAACCCGGCCATCGGGTTCCGACAAGCTCAGGCCAAATTCCGGGAGAAATTTTCGCCTGATTAAAATGACCCCTACGGTCCAAAACCGAATTTTCAAAAATGGCCAGTTTGTTTTATATTAAACAAAAATGATTTAAAAAAAGGGGCGATGGGTGGTCAAACCCCGTCAACCCCTCCACATATTATATGGCACCATATAAATGGGCCAGCGGGAATTGAACCCGCCCGGCCATGTGGGCCGGCCCGATCCACGGGCGGCCCAACCAACAAATCAAACACATGTTATAACGTATATTGCCGCGGAGATGGTTGGGGGCGGGTCGCCCAATGCGTGTCCGACCCCCCAAAAACAATGTTATATTGTTTTTCAACAAAAACGCATGCATATTTTTGGAGGGGCGGGATTTGATCCCCCGACCTCTCCTTAGCAAATTCCCAGTTTTACCAACGTGCCAACGGACTTGACTTGGGTAAGTCCACCCATAATTTTTATATAAACTCAGATTTGCACAGTGCGCCAAAAGGGCCAAGAGGATGAAGATGGAGCACGAATTTTCTGAGTTTTAATGCTATTTTGCAGCCAAGCATGGGCACGGAATCAGAGGAGATGCACGGATTTCCAGACTTATGATTTTTTTATTTGCAGGTCTTGTGGAACCATGAGCCAGAAAAGAGGCAGGCGGAACCTTGATTGAGGCCAAATTTCAGGAGGGTGAAATTTTGACTTTGTCCAAATGGGACAAATTTTATGTCATTTCAGCACTACTCGATGCCACGAGTCTGATGGCATGATCAGTTTCTGCATCTGAGTTTTTGATTTTTTAGCCACTTTTGGAAGTGGGTTATGCCGGTGTCAGGTTTCCGCATGTGAGCAGTCATTTTCACCTTTTTTTGACGCCACAAGATTGATGGTGTTTTTAGATTCAGCCGCAAAGCAGCTCGGCATTCAGCAAAGGGCAGCATGAGGTATATGATGTGGATTCCATGTAATTCTTCATTTATTTCTCTTTGAGATGCATTATGTCTTGCAGATCCCTGTTGATACATGGGTTGTGGGATCTTGCTTTGTGTTGTTATTGATGTACTTTCAGCTATGGATTTGTGTCATGTATGAGTCCCTTTTATGCCACATTGGCGGGATGCTCTTATTTTCTATGTGTATTGTTGAGATCCCTTGTTTTCCAAGATTGGCGGGATACTTTTATTTGCTACATGTCAGCTATGGTCATACTGATAGGAGTCTTTCTTTATGTATGAGAGTTCTGCAGTGGAATATATCTTAAAGAATTCAAGCCACTCCTGCGTGAGGGAATTTTTTCCTTGTATGTCATAGGAAAGCACATCCATGTACATCTTCTTCATACAACACATAATGCAGCGGCCTACACCATCTTGACATCGAGGCCCGGATATGTAGTCCCTCCTGGACGAACTCCGTCATCAAACGATGTGTTCTTATGATTGCTAATCTTGTTCATTTATGTTCCTCTTATTTACAGCTACAATTGTTCATTTCCGTTCTTTAACATCTTAATTAAATGCAATTCTATTTATCAGCCGAAGTAAAAGGTCTTGGTTAAGGGGTATTAAGATTTTACCCCGGATCAAGTGGTATCGGAGCAGGTATTCTTGCTGATTGGATTGCAGGCGTGAACATTGGACGTTCGTTAAGTTGAGCCATGGAAAATGTGAAGGACATGTATGAAACCATGCTCAGGGTGTCTGAGAAAGTGGACATGCTGTATGAGGCTTATGAAAAACAAGCAGTAGAGAACGAAGAATTGAAGACCCTCCTACACAAAGAGAAGGAGGACAAACAACAGTTGCAGCTTCAGTTGCAAGCCACGACATAGGCGTGGGAAGATTTGAAACGCAACAACGAAACTCTTCAGAGAGATCATGATGCATTAAAAGCATTCCTACAGAAAGAGAAGGAGGAGACGCAGCAGATGCAGCTTCAGCTACAAGCCATGTCAGAGGCAGTGACAGAAGTGAAGCACAACAAGGGCTTACAACAACTTTCTTCATATGTTTCGCAATCAACACCTAAGGTAAATAGTGTTGATTTTTCTTCAGTTTCTTCACATGATGTCATTTCAGTTGGAAGTGTGGAGATACCCATCACAGGTACCGGCATGAGGCTCCTCACTAAAATGGGGTATAGAGGAGGAGGACTTGGCATTCATGGCCAAGGCATAACCGAACCATTGGAGGTTGTGCAACGACCTCGTTATGCAGGTTTGGGGTACACTGGCGAAGGATGTTCGAAGGACATCAAGGGCAAACAGATATTGATGAACTCTCCAAGGAAGAGGAATGATAGGAACACTTTTCCATCGTTCCACGATAGTGCTCGTTGCAGTGAAGGAACCGAGGCGAGCTCCCATCATCATGATCGCACCAGAGACCACCCCAGAAGGTATATTAAGTCTCATTATTCCAGAGTGCATTTTGACTATAATAATGTTGATAACCACGGTCGTAAAATATGGCATCGTAAAACTTGTTATTTTTGTGGGTTAAATAACCATGTGATTTCTGAGTGCTGGAAGAGGATGGCAGCATGAAGAAGGAAGAGGCATGAAAATCCTTCTTCCCAACATGAAAGGAAATCAGTTAAGCAGGTTTGGAGGAAAAAGAACGTTTGCACCCATTGCGACCGAAGTGGCCACCAAAGAGCCACATGCTGGAAACTTCATCCAGAGCAGCGCCGTAAAGCCAAAGATCCCATGCATACACCAGTTGAAAGAGCTTATCGACAAGCAAGTTCACCACAGGGAAATGATCCACTCGTTTTAATAAATGAGAAGTGGTTCTTCTAGATTGTTTTTTTCTAGAGATGTTAAGTTTGTCATGGCCATGCTTGTAAGCCATTTGTCGCATTTTTATTATGAAAGTGATGATGTGTTTCCATCACTCGTTTAAGCGACCATGACATTTTTTTGGCCTTGTTTTATAAGTCGTGTGTTGGATCTCTTTCATGTAAAAGTGATGAGGTGTTGCCATCACTTAGAGATGTGATTTTTATGTTTTGGCCATGTTCTATGAGTCGTCTGATGCATTTCTTTCATGTAAAAGTGATGAGGAGTTTTACCATCACTTCGAAATGCAACGATGAGGTCTGGTCTTGTAATTTTTTTGAGGTATAATTTCCATTTTGCTGTAAGCTTGACCACCGAGTACATGTTATAAACTCGTGGCAAGTATGGAAACATCTGGGTCATTATTGGTCACATTAATAATGTAGTGTTCATAGCAGTTGCAGGAGTTGGCTTTACATCTTGATTCCGAAGTACGTGAGGTGAAGGAGTCTTCAAGGGATGTGCCTTTTCAGACATTTGCATTTCCGCAGTTGCGGGTGTTGGCTTTGCATCTTTATTCTGAAGTGCGCCAGGTGAAGGAGTCATGTGGGGATGTGCCTTTCAATGACATTTGTAGACAGTTAATGATAGGTAAATCTTGATGCTTTTGGAGGACCAAAAGCTCCTTACTGGGGAGGATTGATCTAGGTGGAATAATCAGGTACAGGTACAAGTGGCTTGAGTAAAAGGCTCAATAATCAAAGTGTTCAGATTGTTATCAAACAAAGTTCATGTTGTAGATCTCGTCTTTCTTATTCCAATGGCGCAGACGGCACTCAATTCCGAGTTCGTATGAAGAAGTTATAAGTGGTCAAAGTTCCAGGTTGACTTGGTGACTGGACAGTCTTAAAGAGGATGCAAATTGGACCAAACCCGGCCACCGGGTTCCGGCAAGCTCAGGCCAAATTTCGGGTGAAATTTTTTCCTGATTAAAATGACCCCTACGGTCCAAAACCGACTTTTCAAAAATGGCCAGTTTGTTTTATATTAAACAAAAATGATTTAAAAAAAGGGGCGACGGGTGGTCAAACCCCGTCAACCCCTCCACATATTATATGGCACCATATAAATGGGCCAGCGGGAATCAAACCCGCCCGGCCATGTGGGCCGGCCTGATCCACGGGCGGCCCAACCAACAAATCAAACACATGTTATAACATATATTTCCGCGGAGATGGTTGGGGGCAGGCCACCCAATGCGGGTCCGACCCCCCAAAAACAATGTTATATTGTTTTTCAACAAAAACGCATGCATATTTTTGGAGGGGCGGGATTTGATCCCCTAACCTCTCCTTAAAAAATTCCCAGTTTTACCAACGTGCCAACGGACTTGACTTGGGTAAGTCCGCCCAGAATTTTTAAATAAACTCAGATTTGCACAGTGCACCAAAAGGGCCAAGAGGACGAAGATGGAGCACGAATTTTCTGAGTTTTAATGCTATTTTGCAGCCAAGCATGGGCATGGAATCCGAGGAGATCACGTATTTCCAGACTTATGATTTTTTTATTTGCAGGTCATGTGGAACCATGAGCCAGAAAAGAGGCAAGCGGAACCTTGATTGAGGCCAAATTTCAGGAGGGTGAAATTTTGACTTTGTCCAAATGGGACAAATTTTATGTTGTTTCAGCACTACTCGATGCCACGAGTTTGATGGCGTGCTCAGTTTCTACATCTGAGTTTTCGATTTTTCAGCCACTTTTGGTAGTGGGTTATGCCGGTGTCAGATTTCTGCATGTGAGTAGTCATTTTCACCTTTTTTTGACGCCACAAGATTGATGGTGTTTTCAGATTCAGCCGCAAAGCAGCTCAGCATTCAGCAAAGGGAAACATGAGTTATATGATGTGGATTCCATGTAATTATTCTTTTATTTCTCTTTGAGATGCATTATGTCTTGCAGATCCCTGTTGATACATGGGTTGTGGGATCTTGTTTTGTGTTGTTATTGATGTACTTTCAGCTATGGATTTGTGTCATGTATGAGTCCCTTTTATGCCACATTGGCAGGATTCTCTTATTTTCTATGTGTATTGTTGAGATCCCTTGTTTTCCAAGATTGGCGGGATACTCTTATTTGCTACATGTCAGCTATGGTCATACTGATAGGAGTCTTTCTTTATGTATGAGAGTTCTGCAGTGGAATATCTCTTAAAGAATTCAAGCCACTCCTGCGTGAGGGAAATTTTTCCTTGTATGTCATAGGAAAGCACATCCATGTACATCTTCTTCATACAACACATAATGCAGCGGCCTACACCATCTTGACACCGAGGCTCGAAGATGTAGTCCCTCCTGGATGAACTCCATCATCAAACGATGTGTTCTTATTATTGTTGATCTTGTTCATTTATGTTCCTCTTATTTACAGCTATAATTGTTCATTTCCGTTCTTTAATGTCTTAATTAAATGAAATTCTATTTATCAGCCGAAGTAAAAGGTATTGGTTAAGGGGCATTAAGATTTTACCCCAGATCATGCTAGTTGTAGTACGTAGAATCTATCCTCTGCAGCGTGGACCATTTTTGCTCCGAATGGCAAGTTAGTGAGTTTTCAAGGGATTTGTATCGGTAGATTGACAAACAATATCGCTGAGTATAGCGTGTTGATATAACTTCTCTCTGATGTCATTTCATTTGGTATTAACCGCATCATCATAAGGTTAGACTCACAACTTGTGGTATTACAACTTACTAGTGTTTATATTGTTAGAAATCCAACATTTCATTGTTTGTTCCTAAGAGTTTGACTTTTGGAAAGACACTTTGATTATATTCAATATCAGCACATTTCCAGAAATTTGAACACATTGACTGATTCTTTAGATAATCATGTTCTAGACAGACATTTGCAACACATGTAAAGATACATTCACATAATTGAATATGATTGTGCAATAAACATAAGAAAACACTGAAATCAAATAGATAGATAGTTATAGGTTTTTACAAAAATTTGTGCCCAAGACACATTGGTCCTCTGACCTCAAAATGTATGCAACATGTCAAAAGTAAACTAGTGATGCTCATGGTAACATGCTATCGATCTAGCTATCCTACGCAGTAACCACATCAAGCGGTTAGGAACGCCTATAGTGTGGCGCTGCAGTCTCATGGGTAACACTTCGATCTGGCAATCCAGAATCCCAAAGGTCAACCCCTCTATGTGTTGTCGAAGCTTAGACAGAGTCTCAGCCATGTCTAAATCGTGAAGGAATACTCTTCCAACAGCCCTCTCTGTTGGCTCATCTGCTCCATGCTCTGGTTCCTCTACTGGTTGAACTCGACCAACATCTGCATTACATTAAATATTTAGTTTAATCTTGGGAAAACATCAAAATACAAAAAAATTGTATAAACCTTAGAAAAATCAAAAAGCATGGTCAAAACAGTCTTACATATTGCACGCCACTGAGCGCCTTCTAGTAAAGCTAAGTCTGGATCTCCTCGGAAATTGACGCATGCGTATGCATACTCATCGATGGTGATAACATGTCGCTTGAACTGGGTGAAGAATGAAGTCAAGAACACAATGGACGATTGGCTTGCATGCCTAGCCATTAGTTCTACCCATCTCTGCATCCTCATATCTCTAGGGTTAGACACACCCAGTGTCACATGTTGAGGTTGGATTAGTGGAATCTGCTCTAAGGAAAATGAAATGAGGATCGAACCATAACTGTAGTTTTTCTTCCTTCCTCCCTTTTCTTCATTCATTTGTTCTTTTATTTGAGAAAGTACAGCTTCAAACCAGTTGAATATTGTTGGCTCCATGCACTCTAGCACATACTGCATATAAGATCTATTCGCCACATGTAATGTAACGGTGCTGGCAAGCTTTGCGATCGTGAATAGAATGGTTCTCAAAGGCAAATCACGAACGTCACGAATGTTTATTTTCCCATCCTTGCTTCTCTCTGCCCCTGGATAGCAATACTGCAAAACATAGTCTCTCAGTGTCTCTTCTCCGAGAGTGGACCCTGAGAGGGAAATAGGCAAGTCTCTCCTCGAAAAGCCTGTCAGAAAATATACATCCTCCACTGTAATAGGGACCACTTTGTTCCTAGGAACTCCAAGAGTTCTATTTGTTGCCTCATCCCTGACAAGCGGAAGTACTTTAATAACCCACAATATATTAGGGCTCTTACTGTACCTGGATCATTTAGGGCAATCATATTTTGTTCTTCATGCTCTCTTTCTCTCTGAGTAATCATCATTCTAGTCCGATGAATTCCCGAAACATAACCATAAGACTCATTAGACTCCTTTTCATGCAAAAAATTAGGCAAACTTTGGGTAAAATGCAAAAATCAAAAATGTGAATTGCACTCAACGCAGTCTTGAACCATAGACACTACGTTGCATATGCACCTAGGCTTCAATTTAGGTGCTTCGCAACGCAGTTTTCGATGCTCAAGGGTGTGTTTCCCTCTTTTGAAAAATAATTTACCCTAGGGGGCCCAAATCCCTAAAAATGTTAAATGAAATGAAATGAATTTACTACTGAAATAAAGAGAGGGTTTAGGGCACCAACCTAGATCAAACGACGATGAAAACCGTCCACAGATTCGATCGCAATCAGTAGTTGAAGTTCGAGGGAAAAAATAGGTTCAGAGCTCCAAAATGCAAATGGTAACTTTTAAATGGTAAAAATGAATAGTAAAACTCTTTTAATTAGTCATTTCATTATTTGAAAATCATATTTATTGTTGTGAATATGGTTTTATTTTATTTTTATCATGAAACAGGTATTTTTAATCCATTTGATGTTGTTCTGAACAAGTTTTGCAACTGATGAGCAAGTTAGTCGTACAGATTTATTTCAAGAATGATTTGACCACAAAGCATACTTTTATCCTTATTTTTCAAGCTTTGATAAAAATGAAAAAGGACTTGAAGCACACTTTTATCTCTTTTTCGAGCTTCGATAACAACGAAAAAGGAACCCCTGGAGTCTTATTTTAGCTCTTTTCAGACTCTGATAATGTGAAAAGATTGCCGAGCACTTGTCTTTTTGAGCTCATAAAAGTAAATGAATTGATATATACTCAGTATAATTTTAACCCTTTTCCGGACTGAGATAGATTATTTACGAAAAATGAATTCCTTAGTCGAACATGGCTAGGAGGTTCTCTCAGATATTATTTTACACTTTTTCGGATTTGAGCGACAACTTTACGAAAAATCACTTATGGAGTTTTCTTTCATCCTCTTTTTCAAACTCTCTAAATATGAAAAAGGATCGGGCTGTCACTGTCGTTAGGCTCGTTAAAACATAAAATAGCGACAGGCTTGTCGATCATGGCATGAATCGAGTTTCACTCATCGCTAGACTTGTTAAATTATTAAATAGCGATACATTATTCACCCGAAGGGTTGAATTATAGATCAAGCATATGTTCCTCAAGCTTGTTAAAAAATAAAGAGGTACTAGTTGAAAAATGAACGAGGAAAATTTGGGAAAGTGAACAGAACTTTTACTGTAGCAAGTCACTCTTGAACATGACACTTCACTCTATCATTGTGAATATTTGGGTTGGGTAATATTCTTGATGGTTCATTCATACCTATGGTTCATCATACCTTCACTTCGGTTTTGGGTCAATGTTGCCAACTCATCTCAATGTCGTCGATATGTTCAAGATAAGTCATCCAATGAATACTCATCCTTCTGTAATACTCATAAACCTTCATTCTCATGACAGTCATCCCTGAAAATTTCTATATCAAGTCACATTTTGTCTCTGAATTCAGTAACTCCCATTTTGCAATAAAGTGACTTCATGTCGATGTCAAATCATCATGCAGGAAGTTTACTTAGAAACATCATCTTCCAATACCATGAGGTTTGTTACAGCATCGACAAGATCCTTGCTTCTGGACTTTTGACCGAAAGATTTTGTTTGGCATTAGACATCAAATCATTTATTCATGCCTTACGAAATGTACTGCAATACCTTGAGGGCCATTGACATCAATGGTGGTTACCTTGTGTTTGTTAATAGCTCACATCATTGGCTGGTAATCAAACAATGTCTTACCATGTTTGACTACAAATCATATATTTGCATGGCTAGACTTGTACCTGAATGATCGAGTGAAAAAGATAAGAAGACCCCGGATCTAGTTTCAGCCATCCAGGCTACAATTTCAGGATTTTTGTACACATCATCTGTACAGTGACCTTACATACAGATCGTCATCCGAACATGGACCTATATCTATAGGCATGTTTGTATTAGGCAACATTCTAATGCAGACGACTTTTTGAACTATGTACATGTTATTAGATAGTTTATGAGCTGAGCATGGGAATGCCTTCCCTCAGCAATTTGTGATCAAGAGGATATATCATGATGTAATGTATTATAATATTGATGCAGGTCACCACTCCGCTTCAGCTCCAGCCCATCACAGTGTAAAGCATCTCATTCAAAAAATATTATTGTTATTATTCTAACTTCATGCTTTAGGGGGGAATTTTTATAGGTCAATTTGGTCACCATTCCCAATGACCTGGTTAAACTAGACATCATCCCCAGTACCAATGAAATAGGGTCTATCATCCCCTATCATTTCAGATGCTACATGCCGTAAGACAAAGAAAAAGAACAAATCATCCATGACTTCCATTGCAGGGTTTCCAAGATTTGAAGTACATGTTATATCACCTATGAGCTCACCAACGCAACCTCTCAAGGGACTAATTTCTTTGCATATGCATTTACCTCCATTCAAGGGTGCTCTGCAAAGCACTTCCCGACATTCAAGAGTGCGTTGGTCAATTGGGAGCGAAATTCTCATTGTTCCGGAATCTCCACATGGCTAGTGCCTTCTAGAAGAGTCCATATGTGTCAAAATCTGAATCCATATGTTCATGTAACACCTCTGAGTTTGGGAACATGTCTTACCTATTATTATAAAGTCATTGATTGAGAAACTACCTTCAGCTATTCTATAAATTGAGCACAGATCCTAGTGCTTTATAAGGAATAAATTTGGTAAAGAAATGATGTTGAATTCTCAATTGAGTATTTGATTTGAGTGATATGCTGCTAGAGAGATGTTCATTGTGATGAGGATGGGATGATCCTAGTGTTGGTGACATCAAATCAATCAATTGTTGTAACCTCCCCCTTCTATCCATTAATAAATATTGCTGCTCATTTTCCCACATATGTATCTGTATATGCTTCTATCTTTCATATCATAGATGCTTAGCTGATGTATATGTTTCATGTTTCATTTATTTAATTGATTAAGGTAAATAGCCATCTGTATATTTCAATCTCTTTGTTTTTTAGTGTTTATACTTGCAGGAACTAGTCTGGCGATGAAAGTTGGATTGGAAGCTACAGCAAGAGCGACAGAAGGAGAATAGGAAGCGCTTGGATCACAAGTAAGTTTCTCCATCTTTCTGTGTGTCTATTTACTCTTAGGAAAAGTGTCTGCAAAGTCTTTGATCTGTTGTTCTAAATGCATAGCACCACATTTAGGGAATGTGTTTTATCTGTAATCCATAATTCTGCATAACACCTTACATCATTAGTTGCATTATCATCTATTAGGTCATAGATACATTGTTCATTCATTTACAAATCAAAACATGATGAAAGTCATACATCATCATTGTCATAATACATTCTTATAACTAACATAATAACAATAGAAATATTATGGATGCATCAGCCATAGAATCCACACATAAACTAGTACATTTACACATAAGATGTCAAGGAAATAATCTCTTATTAATGAATGCAAAATCCAACCCATGATTGAACTACCATGTTCCACCTGACCATAGATTGGTTGAGCCAAATATCTCTTCATCCAATCACCCTCGTGCCATAATCCAAGCATGAATGTGGGACTCAAACCAGAATAACCAACCAGGGCATCCTGAGGCTAAACCACCTCACCCTCATCATTAGAAACTAGGCTTTACCGCAATATTTCTTGGATCACTAGGCCATAAAACAAGCATGAATGCCACCGGATTTATCCTCCTACACTGTGAGGAATTTTCCTATATCTTAGTCTCTCAGTCTTTACTGCAATCCACACAGGATCACTAGGCCCTAAACCGACACTCCACTCTCCAGAATTTACCATATATACCATATCAAGATTCCTAGGCCTGGTGGAGAGAAATGACCTCTGGGATTTACCGTATATCCTGCCATTCACTGGTCGAATATTCCTAGGCCCACCGAGGCAAGACAAAATCTTGATTTACTGCAACCCATAGTTTGGTTCAGGGGTTACTAGGCCATGTGTTCTTTCATTCAAATATCCACCTCACTCAGCTTCGAATCCATCTTTAAATCTAGCTCAACCAAAACATGAGAACCCCATCACACCATGGCTATCTAGAAATGGAAAGGCTAGGTTGAAAAACATTGCCACGCCTCTGAAAACCCATTCCATGACACCAAAGAACCACATGCAACACCATGCATGCCAAATATAGCAAGGAAATCACACATGGAAATTGATGCGTGCAAAGAATATTGGTGTAGTTGCTTGATCATGCTCTTCCTTGCTTGCTCCTTCCTTCATCTTTCCTTCTTTTCATTTCTTGATCCAATTCCAAAGTGCTCCAAGAAAAATCTATGTCCAAGAGAGAGAGAGAGAGAGAAAATAATGAGAGAGCTCCAAAACTGAACTGACAAAAGGTTGAGCAAAAATATTGCCAACTAAACCTCAGAATTCTTTTATCAATTAGGCCTCTATTTTCTTCATTTTCCATTATTTTCCTTCATTTTCCTCCTCACATGTAACCTATAACCTTTCACCTTCATTTTCTCCTAATTTCCATTACTTTCGTAAATAAATTCCAAATAATGTCTCTTGCCCTTTGAAATCCTTTGCCAATTTCCTTTAGCCATAATAAACCAATGAACACCCTCACTAGGATGTTTTTCCCACCATTTAGCTTGGAATAAGTGTCCCATCAACCGTGGTTATTATTTTTCCTTTATTAACTTTTATTACATGGAATTTTCACAAGGGCAGTTACAAATTTAATTGATCAAAATAAACAAAGCTACAGTTTTCCTTGCAAATGGTACAGTAAACCATAGTTTCATTCATATTTCTAGCAGTTGTAATTGGATTACTGCATTTCGCATACACAGTCTCAAAGGGATTCGCATATGCACTAGTTTTCCTCAATAGTCCTTGCAAGTGTTATAAAATTGTTATATAAAATTGATACTTAGCAATTCGAAATCAAATGTCTTTCTTTGCTTCTCTCTTTTTGCACACACACACACATATAGCAATAATATAATAGAGTTTTCCATGCATACTCCACTCGCTAAAGAAATCAGTTATCTCGAACTTTCCACTTTCTTTTATGTTTTCAATGAACATATGAATGTGGATTGTGAAGTTCGGAATTTTTTTTCTTATTTTTTAACTATGTTTTTTAGAAAGATGAGCAGAAAAACCTTTTCTTGTTATTGTCTTTGGATTGAAATATAAGTTGGAATATTTTTTTCTTGTACTTGAACCTATCACATATGTAGTATTTGTAAAACAATACATGTAAATCGTATAAGAGACGAACAATAACTTGATATCATTGAAACATTCAAATAAATCTAAGCTTACTATTTCCCTATCTTGATCTGCATTCTCATTTATTTTATTTCTAGTACCTATTACATTCTTGTCTGTGTTTCTAAAATTGTAATGGCACCGAGTGTGCTAACTGGAAACGCATCTTAACTACGGGACATATTTGTAATCATCATATTTGGGAAAATCAATACTCTTCTAAAATAGGACAAATATTTTCTACAATGCTAAATATATTTTGTAAAATAGTATTCTCACATTCACTATTATCATATTTGTTCTTTAGAATTATTTCACAATTTCTAATAGAAACAGCAGCAATTTCAATAAGTTTTGACTTATGTTGTTCAATAAACTGTGTTGGTACAAGCAATGTTATTGTCATTTTCGCCTTCTTATCTGTCAAATATGCATGAAGTATTGGTTTTGTCTTATTTTTTTTGTCCAAAAACGTTTGATATGTACCTAACACAATGCCACGGAGAATGCTTCATGTTATCTTGTTATTTATATCTTCGATTAATAACGACATAGAATTGATTTTTTTTCCTAGTCCTGAGTATTTAATTGAAATTAATTCAAAATAATAAAAAAATAATAATAATAATCTGATATACAATTAGCTAAACTTGGACACGACAACCTTTCTATCTTTGTTTCTTGTCTGCTTTTTGCTTCTTTCATTGTGTCTCCTGCAATATATACTTTTGTAATTGTACTAATTGTCATTTCTACTTCTTTTTCCATGTCTATCATCACATCATTGAGAGTATCTTTATTTGAGACCATTTCAGATTCTAATAATTTTTCCTTGTTCACAAAAAATGCACTGAAATCAATGCTTAAAAGGACATTATAATTGATACTAAGTAAGAATTGGCTTATAAAGATAAAGCCAGATATCGTAAAGGCATTGAAAATGTATATTCTAATATCATATTCATAGTTACCAAATAGAATCTGATTTCTATGCATATAGGTATCATACTACAGAGATTTTAGATTCGACAAATTCTAATTTATAGTTCCTTGTTACGTATATTAAATTGAAGAATTAACAAATGTACAAATGCAAAAATGTGTTATAGAAATATTCAAAGTATATTTTTCGTCCTTTTAGTTTTTGTTCTATATCTGAATCTCTAAGTGTTACATGTTTCTCAAAAATTGAAAAGTGTTGTTTATAGTTAGAGTACATAAAAAATATAGCAAAAAAACACAAAATTGTACAATGTAATAATCAAATGAATGATAAATAGAACAAAACACACCATCTCTTAGCAAATATGTGTTCTACTTGTGTTCATATTCCCTACTTCGAAGATATGAATTAGATCAAATATATAAAAAATAAGAAAAAAAAGAGGTTCTAATTGCATAGCACGAAACAATTCAGACCTAACAACTACATGGTGATATTGTATATCATATAAATGTTTTTAGCACTATCATATTGTCCACTTTTTGAACTATGTGCATCATTGCTACAAGGATGTAATGCATATTGTATAAATTCTCTAAGTACTCACATACAAAAGGAATGACACATCACTTACCGAACAAAAATGCTACATTTTTTCACCTGCATTTGAAACGAGCTTGCAGATAAAATCCCTCACTTCATGCAACTACCAGAAGGACCACCATACAACCAGGAGAACAAATATTTTTGTGACTAGCTTCCCCAAAACGTAATTGAACATGTGTTCGCAACATGTATGCTAAAAATTACATGATAAACACCTAGTCAATGCTACTTTGGACAACATAACAAGAACTAGTGGTTACAATTGTCACATACCTTTTAGATTTTCAACATATTTATTAGGTACTAACTAAATATGATATCTTATTCATTCATGATATCTTATTTTGAACATATTACCAATGCACATGCACATAGAACAAATAGAATTAGTAGTTAGAATCATCACATTACCTTACAAAATTCCATGATATGTTTTAGATTTTAATAATAATATGTTAAAAAAATTGTTAGTGCCCTTATTTCATAACTGATATACACATGGCACAAACTTTTCATGCCCTAAATTTTAATAAGTTAAAATTTCTAATTAATTGACTAATACATAGTTTGTGGAAGTGTATGAGGAGGTACGGAACATTTCTAAAGAAATTTTATGTTCTTTGCGCTGCACACATGATTTCCTGCACAACACTTCTTCCTCACACACATTAATAGCCCAAAACCGCTAAATAAGTGAATAATATGTAGTGTTATGAAGAACAAATATCTGTGATAGAAGTGTGAGGACGAGCAATGTATCCGGAAGCAAGAACATAATGAATGAAAGTTTATGTTCCTTGTTTCACACACTCATTTTCCTCCACAACATTATTTCCTCATACACTTTCAAAAAAACGTTAGATTTAATATAACTATTTAATTGACATATGTGAAGGCATAAATGTACTTAGTATTCAAGAAGCTCAAATAAAATGATCCTTTGTTGACATAGTAATGGGAACAACTAATCGTCGACTCTTATTTCGCACCCGATATACACGTAACCCAAACATTTCATGTTGGAAACTTTAATAATCCCAAACGATAATTAATTAATTAATATGTAATGTGTGAAAATGTATGCAGAGATACAGAACATTGCGGAAGAAATTTTATGTTCCTCATCTCACATACCTGTTATGCCACATAATTTTTCTTCCTCACACACATTAATAAGCCAAAAACTCTAATTAATTGATTAATATGTTCAATTAATAATTATTGTTTTGGTTGATTATGCAATATTGAATAGAAGAACCTTCATTTGCAATGTTCGCACCTCTAAAATAAGGTTGGGTGATCAACTATGTGCCCTACTATTTTGACGTGGGTGTGTTTTATTTGATATTGGGATGCAAAAGATATTTAATGAAATTTCTTTGCAAGTGGTTTGATGTTCAGTTCTCAAAATTATGTTCGATGATTTTGAGTGCAGAGGTGCGGTCGTGCGCAAGTACGGAAGAAGCACAATGAAAGCTTCTTCCTCACCTCTACACTCTGCATGACTTTAAATGGTCAAAACATATAATGATTTTCAAATTTTAAATTAAAAATAAAAAATAAGTAAATAAATAAATAAAAATAAAAAATAATAATAATAATAATAATAATAAATAAATAAATAAATAAAAACAAAAATAAAATTAAAATAAAATAAATAATTTGAGGCATGAAAGGTTTCACTTACATGTATTTTGGGTGCATGATAAGGGTGAGCGATTAATTGTCCCCACTACTATGTCTACGTGGGCTCGTTTGATTTGAGCTTTTCTGAATACTAAATTCATTTCTGATTTGACATGTGTCAATCAATAGTTATTATCCAATATTAAATGAAATGTCTTTGTAATGCATACGAGGAAGGAGAGTTATGTGGGAGAACTGGTGTGCGGAGCAAGTAACCGAAACTTTCCCCCTTCACATGCTTCTATAAATGGTCCATCACACTTAGTATAATTTGGAAACTATAGAATATTAGGTAATATATAGAAGTTCAAAGCAAATTATCAAAACATATGTTAAATTAATGTTTTTGCACAATGTCACAGAATTCAGACCTATACAAAACTTCATCCAAAACATTATCTCAAAATTCCTTTTAGAATTGGTAAGCAGATTCATAATTCAAACACAGAGCAATCAGAATTGGAACAAGGATTGAATACAAAGCCATGGTCCAAAGATTAATATTTGTTGCATAAAGCACTTACCAAAATCATGATACTCAAATTGTAAAAGTAAATGCATTTTCCCTAATGGGGACTAAGATTGGGTTCCCATGAACAGTAAAGTCAAAAAAGGAACTTGTAACAAAAAATAGGAAAATGCATCCAGGAATTAGATTAGTTCACAATTATATATCCAACAAACTTGAATAATTAAACACTATAAATAGAAAAATGAATATTCCAAGATTTAAAAACACTTAATATATGTGAAAGCATAGACCATGATTGTTTGAATGCTAGCCTCCAAAATAAGGGTGAATGCTCAATTGTGCACACTACTATGTCAATGTGGGTGTGTTTTATTTTATATTGAGATGCAAAAGAGCTCTGGCGAAATTGCTTTATGGGTGTTCCTATGTATGGTTCTCAAAAATATTTTCAGTGGTTCTAAGTGCGACAATGAAAGATTATTCCACACCTTCGCATTAATTATTTTATAAAACAATGTTGTTCAGCTAAATTTGATAGTTGCTTGAACCTTTATTGCCTTATATATTTTTTTTTTAATTAATTAATAACTTTACCATAGCTTTCTCTTCTGCACTCTACACAATCAAAGAAATAGATGTATGGTAGAAGTGTTTGGGAGGGGAAAAGTTCTTGTCGCTTGCTTTGCACACCCATTTTCCCGCACAACACTTCTTTCTCATATGCATCAACAAGAGAAATCAAACATTAACTATATATATATATATATATATATATATATATACCATGGCAAGAAAAGGGAAACCTCGAACACTCGACAACGTTGGAAGCATTTGGAAATGAAACTAACTATCAATTGTTCTAAACAAGCTTATTAGAGAATAATGTGCAGAGTAATTTATTAAAATTTTAAAATATACATTTTGCGAAGTGTGGAGGAAAAAAGCTTGACTCAATATAGTTTGTACTCTTTAACAAACTCCCTCACACACAATTTCTTAGCACACCCTTTCTTCCACACTTCTTAAACACCCTTTCTCCGAAAAATAAAATAATAGCAGTTTCATATTAAATTAATATATAAAATCTTCCTTTGTATATTTTTTCACCCCTTGGCTTAAGTGACGAACCTAAAACCCTGTTAATTTTGGCATCACTATGGAGAGTAGTAGTAGTGTCATGCATAACAATTTCAGAGCACTCACCGATGGAATGACAACTCACAAAATCAACCCTTTTTGTCCATGCCTCGACTCTGCATATTAAATTATCCTTGTGCGAAGTGCATAAGAAGAAATCTTGACTCAATATAGTCCCCGCTCTTTAACAAACTTCCCCACACACCATTTCCTTGCAAGCCCTTTCCCCTTCCTCTGCATATTTTTTTAGTCCCCCCCCCCCCTCGCTTGCTTACGTTAGGGACCTGGAAGCCTGTCAATTCTAGCATCATTGGGCAAAGTAGTAGTAGTGTCAGAGCTTTCACCGATGGAATGGCCACTCACAAAATTTGGCTTTTTTTAATTTTAAAATGATTTTTCAGGCACTAACAAATACTGAAAATAAATCACCCTCCACAAGGGGAATTATGTCGCATGAAAAATTTCTCGTCCACTAGAAAATTAGAAATTAGATTTTTATGAATTACAAAATCATTTTTGAATATATGGGAAAATAGAAATATTCAACATTTTCCCGAAACTTTGGTTAAAATTTCAAAAACTCGGCAAAATAATCGAGAGTCAACAAGTTTTTACCACAAAACGAGTGTTATAGTCCCTGGCGAGGAAGGTACTAATAAAATTCTTACATGAATATAAGGCTATATAATATTTATTTGTATTATTATAGATGGTTAAAGTAAATAAGAATATAAAAGAAATATCTTAATTAATGGTTTTAATTACAATGGGCAATGTCTCCTATTAACATAACGGCTAAATGGTTGTGTGGTGCCCTCCCATTCTAGATGTGTTGTGTGGCTACATTTATATGAAATAATGCCAAGATAAACATATATTGTTCTAACTTGGAATAACTCTAAAAATTTTCTCTCCTCTTTGTGTGTCATTCCACACTTTTTGTGAACATCGATTCACATCAACATATAAGTCTTAGAATAATAAGATCATTATATTAATGGGAAAAATAATGAGAGAATGACATCTCCTACTAATATAATGATTCACTAATTGTGGGGTCAGTTTGTTTTCTTGTCCCTTCGCATTTTTGGGATGTATTATATGGATGGTTTTGGTTCGAAACAATAATTCATAATGCTTATTTTGTAGAATGACTTCTATGGCACTATTAAATTTCCTCTCATATATCCTCTCTAAATAAATAATAATTCCAAGATGAATATGTTTTAAAAAACCATTTATTTTTTTAAGATCGATATCAAAATATATTTTAGGTGTTTATTGAAAGGCTTGCCACCACATGTTTTGATATGGATTAAAGTTAGTTTTAAGATGTCAATTTGCACAAATTGAACATGTTGAAGTTTAGAGTAACAAATTGGCCACAATGAAGATAGTGTGATAGAGTAACTATTACAAAACTAACATAGATCCATCTTAACTCTAAATCTACCAAGCACTAAGAGGAATCAAATCTCTCAATATGCAAACATCTTTTTTAGTGCAAAATTTGAGGAAAGTTTTGCACCTTGAGATATTTGATTCCTCGTAGTGTTTGGTAGATCCAAAGTTAAGATGGAACTGTGTTGGTTCTTAATAATATTTTTTATATTTATATAAATTTCACATCTCTATATGTAGAAATTTTTTATTTTTTTTTATTTTTTTAAACCCTAACAATACATATAGTTACAGATTTCGTTCACACACACACACACACATATATATATTAGTAACAATTATATCATATAAAATTTTGAAATATAATTGTTACTAATATGAATCATTATTACTTAAATTTATTTTAATGTGATATGCATCTTATGGTTTTTTTTTTTTTTAATTGTTTGTAATTTTATTAATAAAAGAAAAATTACAATACAACAAACTAAATTGAACCTATTTATGTTTTTATTATTTTTTATTTTTTTAATTGAGTTAACATTAAGTTTTATTATTATTTTGGTCTAATGCTTCGTTTTATATATATTACAACATCTCTTTCATATTGAGTCGACATTTAAATGTTTACCCTAATTTACAAACACTACAACATCTCCCCCATACTGGGTTGTAGAGCGCTTATCGGTGCAACAATGAGTGAATTGTATAAAGTGATGTTTAAGAGATGAGTAAATGAAGTGTAAGAGTTGGAAAAACCATGGTTTTATTGTCCTTGAATATAAGAGATTGTTGAGCCCCTGTAAAATGTTAGCTTATTTTCATCAGTGAACATGTGTTGCATTGATATCATTTTGTGAAGGATAGAAGGTGATAAGAACCTTTAAAAAGTTATGCAGTGGAATTTCTTAGTTATAGATTTTATAGAGAACTAAGAGATGTTGTTAATTAGTTGGAAAAATTATATATCATTGTTATATTATTCTTTACTTATCTCATGTATTTGGATTAAGGTAGAAGACTCTATAATCAATTGTAATGGACTATATGAGGAGAGGTAATTTTATGGGAGGGTTGTTTTCTCACTAGACTATGTCAAGAATGTTATAGCATCATTCAACATTGTTGTAACTTGATGCTCTTCTATGGCCCTGGGTAGTCCCTTTACCCATGCAAACTTAACTTTATATAAATTAATTAATTAATTAATTAAAAAAAAAAAAAATCAAATTAAATTCCATACACGACTTCGCCCACACAAAAATGTGTACATATGTCGGTCTCATAACACTATACCCACATGTACATTTTTAAATATGAAAAAATAAAATAAAATTCTATTTTTCGGGCAGGGTTTACGAGTTTTACCGAGAGCCCCACTACAGGAGCTTGTGTCTTGACTGAAATAACCAATTTGAGATGGTATATATACACCCCTTGGGTAGGCCTAATGAATAAGAGAAGAGAGATATCGACATTATGCTCGATTTCCCCCATATCAAGTTTGCTTTTCCCGTGCCTCATGCACTCCCAATCTCCAGGAAACCATGGTTTCCTTTGCAGAGATGCTCAGTCTCCTTATCTAGAATTTTTTTCACTTATTAGAGAGGTTGTCTTCGTGACTTAGGCTGGATGGATCCATAGGAACGCTTCGTTAGTGCCTTTGGCCTAGATCAAGTTTTATCTATCTTGTACTCACTGTTATTCATCAATAAAGAAGCTCATGTATTGTTCCTTGTATGTGTTGTCATCTTATGAATGATAGTATAAATTGTTATATATGATGATATAACATATTTTTATGGATGCACGATGAATTATCTATTTTGTATATTATTTTTTGATTGATTTTCAGGTCTACACATCTTGGAGGAAGCAAAGGCTTTGGACCCTATGGGAACATCTTCAAACGTAGGTCCCTCGAGTTCTTCTCTAAGTCCAAATTTGATAATTCGGATGTTTAGAATGCTTGAATGGGTGTTATTTGTTTATTTATTTTCATCCTGCTCTATTGAGGATTTTAACCCTTGCCTTAGGGAAATTTTCTCGCCAATAGGGGGAACCTACTCAAGTCCAAAATATGTGCAGAAACACTCTACTTCTTGTTAGAGTACTCTTCCGATCGGAAGAAGAATTAGAAATTGAAGAAATTTCAAAGTCCCATGGGACTCCTACAAAACCTCTTTCTTCTCATCTTCCTTACGTTTTATCATACATGGGTACTCTAACTCATATACTAGCTAGCCTTGTTCACTCTCCTTTTTTCTTAATGGTCAATGTTAGTGGCATAAGTGTAGTTGTTTATAAGGGTGGTTTTCATACTTCTTATTCAACTATAGGAGGCGGTATGATTTATATCTCTACTACTGCACCTAGCATGGTAGTTGTTAGCTCTACCTCCATCCCGGGTTCGAGTGGGAGCACCCAACCTTCTACTCCTTTCACTATTGTTTATCTTGTTGGAATGTCATCTAGTGGGATTCCCTAAGTTTCATCAACTTTACCCTCTTCTACTTTGATATCTATGGCTTCTATAACTAGTGATCTAGCATCTTTACAACATTTTGCATTTGGAAGTGGACATGTTCCTCCTTCCAATCCATCATTAAATGTAGGATCAATTCCTTTCTCTAGTTATGCTCAAAATGTTAATCCTTCTCAAGGGAGCCAGGGTTTGGTATATCCTTCTATTAATGTTTTTGGGTCTGAATCTCTCTCATTTATTTGGTCAGTAGGGGAGTATTCCATTTCCTACTGTTAGTACTTCATCGATTTTTCCTCCTTTGGCTAGTGCTTGGAATCCTTATCAAGGGCTCCCCCCTTCATATAATGTTCAACCTGGAGGAAATTTTCCTATGGCCAATAATGTTGCAGTAGCGGGAGGATACCCTCTGTATACCACTGGGCTATAAGGTTTTCCTTATAGTTAAATTGCTTCTACTAGTAATCCTTGGCAGCGCGGTGCCTCTTAAAATTATGGACACTCTTTTTCAAATGTTAGGAATTCCACTCTTGGAGCTTGGATTCTGCAGCCTCTCTGCACTTACCATTCCTAGAAACTCCCAATTTTCCATATCTTTCAAAATTGACTAATGATCTTATCCATTGCAACCCGGATTTTCCCTCGGTCCCCACCAAAATTCCATCTGATATACCAAAATTTGAAGGGAATTTCAGGGAGGATCTAGCTGACCATGTAACCACTTTCCACTTATGGTGCTCATCAAACTCCTTGATTGATAATTCAACTAGGTTGAGACTCTTTCACCGCACCCTAACTTGAAATGAGGTGAAGTGGTATATCAAATTAAAGGGTGGGTCGTTTTCTACGTTTGATGAGTTGGCTACAATGTTTCTCAACCACTTTCAGTTGTTTGTCCGTTATGATGTCAAAACTGAAATTCTCGCCATTTTTTAGCAGGAAAAGGCCACCCATATTTCTATTCACATTCAAGAGTGTTGTAGAAGGAAGAGATTGATCAAGGCTTATATCCCTAATGAATTTATTCTTTAGTGGTTTTTTAAATCATTACAATCTAAGATATGTAAGGGTGTGTCACTTTTAGGAGTGTTCACAGGAGAATATGATATCTTTAGATCCCAAAAGTTAGAGAATATTTATTCCTAGTATGGAGTCCTCTATAAGATCCTTCCTAATGCTCCTAGATCTAAAATCGATCTCGCCAAACCAAAACTAGGCCCCCATGTCGACAGAGTTGAAGGATCAATTAATGTTAATATGGCTAGTTTGTTAAATCGATTACAACGGTTTTCACTGCAATCTACTTCTGCGACGCGGACTACTCCATCAATGTCTCCTTCTCATCAGCCTTTAGCAATTAATGTTGTTTAGTCCTCGAATCCTAAAGGAAATAAAAAGTCCAATGGGAAGAAGAAAGGACATGGGAAAAAAAAATACAAGGAAGGGAAGGGAAATGCAAATAAACCTAGTGAAGACACTAGTGAGGGAAAGAAGGAGTCTAAAAAGAAGGTTAAATTCCCATGCAAGTTATGCAGTGGGGATCATCTTACTCATATTTTCCCCAAGATTCAAGATGCTCAATACTTGTTAGCCCAACAAAGTTCTTCTAGTTCCCAGGTTGTGCTTACTAACCCTTTTCCTCAAGGGCAGGTATTACTTTTTGGCACAAATGCTAATACTAGAGCCCCTACAGGGGGAAACCAAGAAAGGGAGTTTGCATCGAATGTATATATGGTTAAGACTCATGTTAATATTTCAACTAGAGCTCATGATTGTGGAGAACCAGAATCGTTTAATGCTAAAACGACTTCCAATAATCAAGAACCTCTTCATATAGAGAGGCATGTAGTTCAACCTATACCTCAGATTCTGAAAGGATCCTTAAAACGGTTGACTTATAATCCAAATGCTAGGGCTGCTCATAAATATTCCATTGTTGAAGATCTAGCTCAGATCCCCTGTGTTATATTGGTGTTAAAGGTACTCTAGTCGTGTCATGCGCAAAGGAGTGCTTTGCTCACTGCAATCGGAGCAGTTGACCCAAAAAACTCTCTAGTAATCACATTTCATATGTCAAATGTTAAAAAGAGGTTCCCTCATCATATGGATTTACAAAGTAAATCTACGTATCCTAAGACAACCATATTTCAAACCGTAGCTGATGAAGGGGCTTCGACGTGTGTCATGTCTATGTCATGTTGGAAAGCCATCAGGTCCCCTGAATTTGTTCCCTCTCCTACTATTTTAACTGCATTCAATGGTCATTCTCATAGGCCTCATTGGATTCTTCCTGCCTTCTGTATTTTTGTAGGGGGAAAGGTTGTTAATGTGCAAGTAGAGATAGTTTATGCCAATCTTGATTATAATATTTTACTGGGTTGAAACTAGGTATATGTAATGGATGCCATAGTTTCATCTTTCTTTCACATCCTATGTTTTCTTCATGAAGGGAGAATTGTTATGATTAATCATTTAGCCTTCTCCCAATGAACTAAACACATATGGTGACTTCGGTGTCCCCTTGGTGAAGGATACCAAGCAACTGATTGAGAATTTAGGAGTTGGAATGTATTCCTCATTGATGGGTACTTTTTATCTTCCACCTCCTGTTGCTCATATCAATGCCATTTCATCCTCCAATATGGTTCCTCGACAATGTTATTTTATAACTTATTATTTTTTGGATCCTTGGACATTGCCCCCTCCTACAGCCACATTAGAAGAAGGGAAAGTGAGTGGAATGGCTTATCCTATATCTGTAGTAGAAATTGCATATTAATCCATTGTTGTTTCTTCATATTCTGATCCCATCCCTGTTACATCAGAGGATGTGGATGATGATGTGGCATCAGTATGGAAAATTGATTCCACCTTGATTATGGATTGCCTTGACATCGTTTTACCATCTGAAGAGGCAATTCTAGAAGCAATGATTGGTGTAGAAATACTGTGGGATGACTTGCATCATCAGTCCTATTTTCTCCTTGGCTTGCGTAAGGTCAAATTAACTTTATCTAGTCTTCCTTCTCGTGGAATTGTTCATGAAATTTTAAATCCTCTGGCTCACACATATATCTTTGTCAAAGGTAATATGGCTAATATCTCGGAAACTATTTCGGTGAACATTTCCAAGAATCCCAACATTATTGAAAATATCTTCATCGGAGCCAATTTCTCCCACAAAGATATTAAAATTTATATCGATCTCTTTAAAGAGTTTAGAGATGTATTCGCTTGGTATTATGAGGAAATGCCTAGGATTGATCCTATTATAGTTTAGTATCAGATCGAGACTTACAAAAATGAAAATCCTATGAGTCAAAGGCTTTGGTCGGCCAACCTTAAGAAATTTGTGGTTATCAAGGCAGGAGTAGAGAAATTGCTTAAAGCAGGTTTCAACTACCATGTTCCTCTTATTGAATGGGTTTTGAATCCAATACTTATGGAAAAAAAACAAGGAACAATCTGTGTGCATCGATTTAAGGGATTTAAATAAAGCATGTCCAAAATGTTAAAAAGTGTAACTAGGTCAGTCTTCATGTTGCCTATGTAATTATCTATTTATGTAAAGAAGAAGACAAAGATAAAAAAATGAATTTTTGGTGTACTTGCTTCATGGGTTTCATGAGCAAGATTTTATTATGTAGATAGACTTATTCTTGGTGTCTATGAAGTTTTTATCCTCTAGAAATAAATAGAATTAAGGGTCTCATACATGAAGGATCTAGTCTAGGTATTTATGCTCCAAGACCTTGTGGAAGAACCTCACAAACAACCCTCAATGCATTGATGAAAGGCAAGTTTTAAAAATGGGAAAGAAGCACCTTATCAACGCTGGAATAATACTTGTTCAAGTTGGCCTCAAAAATCATAGAACAAGTCGGCTTATTTACAGGCGGAAACAACTATTTATAGGAGCATGTGAATTTCAGTTTGGATGAGAATTTCAGACAACTTTTGAGATTGAATGCGAGGTATAGGACTAAAGGATAATACGGTAATCCCCATGCAAGAATCTACGAACAAATCTGAATCTAATACAAGAATAATTGCAGACTTGTCTGAGGAAAAAGTGCAGATTTTTTCTGAGGAGAAATGCGGATAGAACAGAAATAAGTGCGAAGATTTCAAGCAGAAGCAAGCTCGAAAATCAAGGTGAACACAGTGATAGATTTGCGGATAGGTCTATGAATTATTGCAAATCTTTCTAATGATAAAGATGCAGATATAAGAAAAAAAAAAGGTGTGGATGGAAGAAAGAATCAGGCTCAGACTTGAAACAGAATAAAATGCAGATGTAAGTGCGAACAATCTAAAGAGATATCATTTGCGAATTTGCACTGAACTATATAATAGATTTAAGGAAGAAATAATAATTCGGATGGTCAAGAAGTTATTATATACAATGTTTAAATAGTAAAAGAAGTATGCAATATTCTGAGACAGCTTGACATAGAAGAAGTAAAGTACAACATTCAAAGTGCAGATTTGTTGAAGCAAGTTCACTCACACAGTGCATGAAAAGAGATCAGTTTGAAAGGTGTGAAAAGAGACCGAGTTCTCTAGGTCATGCCCAGAATAGTGCAGATTGCTATAAAGGGGAAGAGTTGAGTTTTGAATTATCTGAAGAAGTTGTATCAAGGTCTTGGAATCATATCTAGGTCAAGGGTCTAAGTCTGGGTCATGGTACTTGGCATTTGAAGATCTATAAGAACAATTCTTTGTGGGTTTTCCTCTCCAAGAGGGAGAGGTTTTGCCCTGGCTCTAGGATCCTAATTTATGTTTCTTGTGCATTTTGATAATTGGCTTGATGAAAGACTAACTAAAGAAAGAATGACATAAGCAAATAAAGCAAGCTCACAAGTAATTATCAAGAAGAGAATTTGTATTGACCTCAAGCCCTCCATATTCTCAACACAAAATACAATTTCCCCACTTCATTTATAGATCAGATTATTGATGAGTGTGCTAAAAATTAACCTTTTCCTTCATGGATGGATTTTCTAGGTATAATAAAATAAAATTTGTCCTAAAGATAAACCTAAGATGATGTTTACTTTCCCCTGGGGTCCATTTGCATATAGGAAAATTCCTTTTGGCCTTAAAATTGCTAGAGCTACCTTTCAGCAGCTATGTCATATGCTTTCCACGAAACACATAATCGAGGCTTATTTGGATGATTTAATTGCTCGCTCTCATAATAGAATGGAACATCCAAAGCATCTTCGTCTAGTTTTTGAAAGATGTCGTTATTGTAAAATTTGGTTGAACCCTAATAAGTATGTTTTCATTGTTACATCTGGTCAATTATTGGGATTCATCGTTTCTAATGAAGGGGTTCGGGTTGGTCCTTTCGAGGTTGAGGCAATACTTCAGTTGCCTCCCCCATTTAGTATTCGTCAACTTCACAGTCTCCAAGACAAAGCCAACCTTTTATGGAGGTTTATCGTGAACTACGTTGAGATTACAAAAGGTTTTATGTGTTTACTTAATAAAGGAGTTCCATTTATTTGGGAAAAATTAGTTCAACACTCATTCGATTCTTTGAAAAGGGCATTGGTCTTTGCTCCCTTTTTGAGTCCACCTTATTATAGCATAGATTTCCTTTCGTACCTCGCAGTGGCAGAATCAACCATTAGTATGGTTCTGGTTCAAGAAGATGATGCCCTTAGAAAACATGTGATTTATTATCTAAGTTGTGGATTAATTTGTCCTAAACTTCGATATTCCCATGTTGATAAATTGGCTTTAGCACCAATTCATGTTGTTAAGTGGATCCATCATTATATTTTTCTGAGAAAAAATTTGCAGTATTTGACATCAATCCATTTCAATTTGTCCTAAGTAGGCGGGTGATTGGGGGAAAATACAATAAATGGATTTTGATTTTATAAGAGTTTGATCTAGAGTTCATGTCAGCCAAATCAAAGAAGTCTTTGGTTTTCGCAAAAATAATTTTGGAATTTCCTTGTGAGAGAGATGTTACCTATGAAGAATCATTTCTGGATGAACATCTTTTTCTTATCTCCTCACAAGATGCTTGGTATGGAGACATCATTGTATATCTCCAAACTTTGAAGTTCCCTTAGTATTTTTCTAAGGACGAACACTGAAAATTACATCACCTTGCTAAGAGTTATCTAATCATTGGTGATACCTTATATCGTCGCGGGGTTGATTCAATTCTTAGACGTTGTTTGACCTTAAAAGAAGTTGAGTCAGATTTAAATTATTGCCATAGTGGGGCTTGTGGAGGTAATTTGTCTAGGCTTGCAACAACTCAGAAGATCTTGCGTGTAGGGTATTTTTGGCTTTGAAATTTCAAAGATTGTATTAAAGTGGTCAAGAAATTCCACCCTTGTCAAATCTATACTCGAAAAATGCACCCTCATTTAGCTTCACTTTTTCTTGTCATCATTATCGACCCATTTACTAAGTAGGGAATTGATTTTAAAACCTGTCACTCGACTTTGACTAAGGAACACAAGTACATTATCGTAGCAGTGACCTACTTTACAAAGTGGGTCGAAGCTATGTTGAATTTTAATGATGATGGTGAGACAACAACCCTTTTCCTTTTTACTTAATTTATCTCGTGTTTCGATATCACTCACCATGGAAATCACTTTCAGAATAAGAAGATGTCTAAGTTGGATTTGAATCTAGGATTTCAGCAGCAGCATTTGTCTCCTTATTATCCTCAAGTTAATAGACAAGTTGAATCTGTTAATAAATCCCTTAAGACCATCCTGCAAAGAATGATTAATCAAGCTAAGTCCAAATGGCACATCATGCTTTATCCTACTTTATGGCCATATCGAATATTTGTTAAGATTGCCACAGGGTTCACTCCTTTTCAGTTAGTTTATGGTTTGGAATCGATCTTTCCTATAGAATGTGATATTCCATCTCTTAAATTAGAAGTCCAACTTCTTCCAGACACTTCAAGTTTAGAAGAGTGATTTTTTCATTTGAAACATCTTGATGAGTAGCGTCGAGACGTTGCCGCAATGAACAAGGCTAATAAGAAAAGAGTTAAAGCTCAATACGATAAGTTCATGGTGTATCTCAAGGTGACCTTGTCTTGTTCTATGACCAAGATAAGGACATCTTGGGGGTAGGAAAATTAAAACCCATGTGGTACGGTCCTTTCATTGTCAAGAGGGTCTTGAAGAAGGGTGCTTATGAGTTAGTTAATTTTGAAGCGAATGCACTATCGGAGACCAGAAATGGGCTCTATCTTAAGAAGTATTATTCTTAATCTCTTGCCTGAGCATTTTCTTTGTTTTGTAAACATTGTACATAATCTTAGTTTTTTTCTATGAATAGCATGGTGACGATTGTGTTTTCAATCTTCTTTGGCAGGTTTCGATAGGTGATTCGGTGTACTTAGGATTCACAGATGGTGCTAGTAAACACATTTGGAATCTAGCTTCCGCAACATGGGTAGTTCATCATCCATCTTGTCAGTTGTTGGCTGCAAGAGGCATATGTATTGGTCCTCCTTCTAATAATATGGCTTAATACATTATCGTTATTAATTTATTTTCTAAAGAAATATCTTATGGTATTGAATCATTAATGGTGTACTTGGAATCACAAATAGTGGTGTCTTAGTTAAATATTATTTATCGTGTGAGGGATCCTTCATTACATCGTCAATTTCTGAGAGTGATATTATTACAAATATCATTTAATTTTGTTACATTCATTCACATTCCACGATCATAAAACACATTTTTCGATTCTACAACTAACTAAGCATTGGATTGGCATATCAATAATTCATCGTATTAAATCAAAAAAATCAAATAAACATTTGTATATATGATCAAGCCATACCAAAATCTCTGTATACATAGATAGATAAGTGTTAAATTATTAAAAAATGTGGACAAATGTCCTACAAAATTAGGGCTTATGCCTAATCATGTCTATATCAAAAAGATCAGTCTATCTAAAATTTAAGTCTAAGGGCCCTGCCCTGGATGAGCATCTCAATAAAATATGATAAAATCGAGAGTCACCTTTATCCCTGCCATGACTTTGTGTTGAATTTTCATTCTTATTCTTCTCTACTTTTATTTTGGCTTTATACCCTAGAGGCTCCCATTTGTTGAGTTGTACTATTGCGTTGCATATTGACCATTTTCACCCCATTGTTGAGTTGTACTATTCCTCGAGAGTTAAACATCGACGGAGTATAGAATCGACACCAATTTGATAGAGTGTATCTCCAACGATTTGAAAAGGTTGTGACTGATGGCGGATGCGTCGGTGAGCATCCTTCATCAACTCAGATCTAAAAGACGAAGTCTGGAGATATACGATGATGTCACTGTACCAAGGATCGAGGGTGCTAATCAAGAAAAGTGATTCGTCTGTAATGGATTCCTCAAAACGAAAAGGAGCAGAGTCGGAAGGGAGAGAATAAAGCAAATAAAAAAAAACTAATGATTTCTTAGACTCTTGGAGGATAAAAATCTATTTAGAGTATTTTCCCCCCAGTAATTGTCGAGACAAAATATAGGTCATGGGGTTGCAATCAGAAATCACCGTCATTTTGCGTAAGAGAATATAATGACGAAAATGTTGGACTGCTTGAACTGCAGCTAACGCTAACTTCTCAACATAAGAATAACGATCTTCTGGGTCCACAAGGTTACGAGACAAGTAATAAATAACATGCTCATGACCGTCATCATCGTCTTGTACCAAAACCATAGCAATCGTGCTGAAAGCGGCGGCTAAATAAAGAGAAAAATCATGATGATAATTGGGAGGGTGAACTAGAGGAGCATTGACAAGCAATTTCTTCAATGCATCAAAATATTTCTGAGCGATTTCATCCCAACAGAAAGGGAAACCCTATTTCAACAATCATGTGAATCCTTTAGCTACTTCGACATAGTTAGGTATAAAACGACATAAAAATTTAGCTTTCCCTTGTAAACTCTACAACTGGTTCAATGAGGAAGGAGAGGGGAGATTAAAAATTTAGCTTTCCCTTGTAAACTCTACAACTGGTTCAATGACTCATCCTCGAGGTGGTTGGAATGGAACCTCTGCCTCTATTTTTAAAAACATTCCATAAACAGCTTGGCGCGGGTGCTTAATTGGGACAGAGCGCCAACTGGTGCAGGCTCAGTGTTAATTTTCCAATTCGGCGCAAGAGTGTAACTAGTTACTCGCGCCAAGGCAAAAACAAGGGTTTTTACAGTCCTGCTCAAGGAATTGTCAATAGGAGGAATATTGCTCTCATCAAAAGGGATGCCATGATGGCCTTTGCAAGGTATGACATTTCTTATAAGTCACATAAATGACCCTCCAATGTGCAGGTTGGGGATTGCAGGGCTAGTGACAAAATATTGTGTAACAGATGCCCCCTAAAGCATGAGGTACGAGGGAGAGGGAGGGGCGAAATGCTTTATGAGAACACGTTCGAACCAAACACTGCTGTCAGAAAACCTGCAATTACAAATACAATTGATATCTGTGATACATGAACATGTAGCGTGGACGCATCCATCCATAATAGAGTACAATAAAAACTGAGATCCGAGGTATGGACACAGCCATCCAGCAGTGAGGATCAAAAAATAGACTCAGGTATGGTCACAGCCATCCAATCAAAAGATTCATGTAATAAGTCATGATAATCCACCAAAATCCGCGGCCTGGATTTTATCAAACAAAACCTAGGGTCTTTCACTCCATCTCGACTCGAACAAGTTCAAATTCAAGCATGCAAATATATGAGCTGAAGTCGAACATGCAAGAAAATCGTCTGATTACCAGCCAATATTGAAAATTGTTAACAAACGCGAGATAAACCACCAATAATGATAATGGCTCTCAAGGTACTACCGGTACAATCCACGGAATGTGAACAGTGATCTGGCGTCGAACATCCGTAGAATCACCCGATCGAAGGCCAATGATGTGGAACTTGCGTCAAATGTGAAAAACCTGCCATTGAGGCATGCAGGCTCCAAGGTACTAGAATAGAGTCTCTCGATCAAATTCCTAGATAATGAGTTGAAGTCGACAAGAAGTGATCTGATCAAAGGTGGGCCATAATGTTTCCCACATCATCGACATGAAACAGAGGAATATGATGAAAGTGAATCAAGACTAATAGAGAATCAGAGGACAGTTGACAACTAAAAAGCCAAACTTCTCTTGAACATATCAGCAGCACGACACTGGATTTGGTAGTATTTGACATCAAAGGATCTGAGGTCATGACGACGTGATAAGCAGCAGATGAGAGGTCAAAAGAGATTAACCAAACCCATGGAGGCAAAAATGACAAAATGATATGTCCCCAACTCGACACAAATGCAGACAAGTGCCATGTTCAAGAGCGACATACTGCCAACACAACTAGAACTTGGTTCGATTTTCCCCCACCATTTCTGGCGAGTACCCCAGTTATTTTTTAAAACAAGCTTGAAGGGGATAGCATATGCTTGCACTGTAAGTTTTTCCTTCGAAAAAATCCAACCTAGTACATTTTACGGGCCCTAGGAAGGAGGAACTCGAGTAATGTCATTGCGACGAAATCTGATGTCATCAGGATTTAACGAGTCTGACAAAGAGAGAATTCGCCATCTTTTCATGTTTAGAGAGTTTGAAAAGAAGGCAGAAAAGAAAACTCCAGCATTTCCCTTTTCGTAAATAGTCTCTCAGATCTGAAAAGGTAGAAAAAAATATCTGAAAGAACCTCTTAGTTGCGATAGGCTAAGGTATTCCTTTTTCGTAAATAATCTATCCCCGCCCGAAAAAGAGGTAAACATATACTGGGTAGATATCATTTCGCAGCCATTTAACGAGTTCGAAATGACAAGAGTCTCGGCAATCTTTTCAATTTTAGAGAGTCAGAAAAGAGCTAAAAGATGACTCCAGTAGTGACTTTTTCGTGTTTTTACCAAGTCCAAAAAAGTATAAAATATAACTCGTTACTTCATCGATACATCCCGAAAAACCTGTTGCTACACAAGAGACATGTGTAAAACCCATTTTTCGAAAATAATACAATAAAATAATAAAAAAATACGTCTTAAAACCTAATTAGGGTTGTGAAAAAGTTATAAAATGCCAAAAATGGTAAAAATAATTACTTTTCACTTTTTACCTCTTGTGGAGCAATAGTTACCCATTTCACTGCGCAATCTTGCGGCGACGATAGCGGTAAATCCAGCAGATCAATCTCAAAGCCGTCAATTCCAGGTAAGAGCTGAGATCCCTCTTTTCATTTTGAGTCATTTCTTACTATCTGCAATTTCCAATTTTGAATTATGTGGGAGGAAATGTAAATATTAGGGCACGGCAGTCGGCGTGGGTTTTAGGAACGGGGTTGCGCCAACTGCCCAATTTTCTACACTATGGCACGCCAACGGTACAAACCATTTTCATGTAAAATATTGATCAAATATCCCAATTATTCACAAATTTAAGGTTCAAAAATGACTAATACCACTCATATGAATGTCTTTGCAGGTAGAAAGAGTCAAAATGGTCATAGAATGGAAAGAACGGGAACATAGCGAAGAAGACGAGCTGGCCATGGAAAATGAGAGAGTCGTGGAAGCTCTCAGAAATTTTGGCTTGAAAAAATTCTTCCTAACGCCATGTCTCCGAGCCCAACCAAAGTTATTACAATATATGATCAGCATATGGGACGAAAATCAAGAGAAGTTCAGCCTTCGGGATCAAGAACTTTAGATTGAAGTCTCTGATGTCTATTTCATAATAGGATTATCGCTGAGGGGAGTAGCACCAATCCTAACCGACACCCGGCCTTGCATGGAAAACATGACTATGGTGATAGACAGGGTATGTCCAAAGGATCAGGCAGTGGGAAAGTTGATATCCAGACTATCCCAGACTTGACACTCATAGTAGTACTACATACCATCACACGAGCTGTGGGATCACAAGCACCGCACGAAGCAACAAAGACACAGTTTCTCCTTGCTGTAGACTGCTTGGCACCGACCATATACAGTTGGGTAGAGGCCGTGACAATAAACACGAAACGCAAGCTAACAAAATTATAGAAGGCCAAATTGAAGCAATTTGGTTATGGATCTATTCTGGTATCGTTCTTCTTGGAACGACTACCCATTTTCTAGCGACAGGAGGTCATAGTCCCGACACCACCAGCGAGAAAACCACGGATGGCTCGATGGGCAGCTCTGATGCCAAGGGCAGGGGGCGGTCAACAGATGTCCTGGAGACCGGAATTCATCAATTGGCTCCGCCGACAATTGATCGTCATGGAGGACTGGCCCTACTCTGGTACAGTTTTCACTGATGACCCGAACCTTCCACTCCCAGAGGGAGAGGATTGGGATGAAGATTTGGGTAAGACTCATTTTTTAAGTTTTATGAGTATTATTATTTTTTATCTATGTGTGTTCTAACATTAAATCCATGTGTTTGCAGATGTTGGCCCAGAGAAACCTGCAGGCATGTCACCAATAGCGAGGCGAATTCCTCGCGATTTCGACCCTCAAGGCGAGGGCGGCGAGGAAGATGAGATAGTGAATAATCTAGAAGGAATCACCTGAGGAGTGCCGGACTATGCACGTTTTGACGATGTTCCACGCGTCAACCAAAGGCATACTATAGGGGTGCCTAGCCGAATTCACTGCTTGCTGAGGCGGCTTGTACTGGCAATGACATGTTATCACGAGCACCATGTTGATTAGACACCTAGGTTTTATTTTCATTTGCATATTTTGAGAGACATGATGTCTCAGGATGTAATAGAAACACATATTTATTTTTTGAAGTTTATGATGCATACAGCTGCAAATATGTGATATATATATACATCTATTTTCCTACATGGATCTTTTACATGTGATGATGATTTTACAAATTACGCAAATGTATATCTAATACAATGTTAGCCATTGTATCAGTTAATGTATTCATTCGTCTAGGAATATGTTGATATGTGATGAAATCAAAATTTCTTTCTAGGAAATGAATACGTAAATACAATCTCAAAATGTGCAGATTTCTAACTGAATAATGACTATTGATTTGTAGAATGACAAGATGTGAATATAGATTTACAAGAAAAGCGCGTATGCCGAGGTTGATTTCTTCAGTTAATAGTTCAATAACAACGCTATATTCAGCGACATTGTTTATAGTTCATCCTAGAAAAATACCTTACAGATCTATCAACTCACTGGCAGGATCATAAATTACCCAGGTTGCCGAAGAAAAATTCCTGGTACTACGAAAAGCACCATCAGCGAAACCGACATAAGGAGTAATAGACATCTGCACAATAAGCAAGACCCAATAAGCATGAAAACGCTCACAAAGCACACTTAAACCGAAAACATGTAAAAAAATGAAAACAACACCTACGTACACCAATTACACATGAATACTTCACGCATAATATTTTTTGAGATACAACCCATTTCTGGGTTGTTCAAGAGGATGACCTTCGTAATCTATGAGCTCATAGGCCCCATTCTATAAAACACGCTTAATGATGTAGGGCCCATGCCACATGGGTTGAAATTTTCCTGCCCATAGCTTATCATGAGCCTGGTCATACAAGAGGACGCGATCTCCTTCAATGAAGGAACGAGGGGATGGTCAAAATGAGCTTTGACCCGCTTTTTTTGTGCTTCGATAACCAAGGCAGCAAAGCGGCAAGTTTCATCCAACCTTTCCAAATAAAGGAGACGTTCTTCCTCTTGCAAATTATTTTGCAGTAATACAACAACTAACTTGAGCGACGGTATTTCACATTCAATCGGGAGAGTAGCTTCCAGGCCATAGACCAACTGGAAAGGAGTGAAACCAGTTGCACTCTTAGCTGAGGTTCGGTACGCCCAAAGAGCCGAAAATAACATGAGATGCCAATTTGATTTATGGATCCCAATCGTAGGTTGAATCATAGTGACAAGAACTTTGTTCACAGCCTCAACTTGGCCATTGGCTTGAAGGTAGTACGGCGTTGAGCTATCGTGACGCAAACCCAACTTAGAAGTCAACTCCACCACCATATAATGACGAAAATGGGAACCATGATCGGTAACGATGGCTTGCGGGACACCAAACCTAGCAATAATGTGATTGAATATGAATTGAGCAGTTGTCTTACCGTCGGCGGCAAGTGTAGGCATTGCTTCGGCCCATTTGGTGAAGTAGTCCACGGCTACAATAATATAAGCATGCCCCCCCCCTCGGCCGAGTGACAAGAAATTTGTAATGATAGCATGAAAAGGGACCAATGGTAATGATAGCAAGAAAAGAAACAGGTGGTGCATGCATCTTGCATTGGTAAATCTGGCAATCATGGCATTTACGAACCGCGACAATGTAGTCTTTGAAAATAGAAGGCCATAAATAACCAGCACAAATAATTTTCTATGCAATAGCATAACCAGACATGTGACCACCACTGTGACAATCATTGAGGACTTTCTCAGCTTCCTCGAGAGTTAAACATCGACGGAGTATAGAATCGACACCAATTTGATAGAGTGTATCTCCAACGATTCGAAAAGGTTGTGATTGATGGCGGATGCGTCGGTGAGCATCCTTCATCAACTCAGATCTAAAAGACGAAGTCTGGAGATATACGATGATGTCACTGTACCAAGGATCGAGGGTGCTAATCAAGAAAAGTGATTCGTCTGGAATGGATTCCTCAAAAAGAAAAGGAGCAGAGTCGGAAGGGAGAGAATAAAGCAAATCAAAAAAAACTAATGATTTCTTAGACTCTTGGAGGATAAAAATATATTTAGAGTATTTTCCCCCCAGTAATTGTCGAGACAAAATATAGGTCATGGGGTTGCAATCAGAAATCACCGTCATTTTGCGTAAGAGAATATAATGACGAAAACGTTGGACTGCTTGAACTGCAGCTAACGCTAACTTCTCAACATAACAATAACGATCTCTTGGGTCCACAAGGTTACGAGACAAGTAATAAATAACATGCTCATGACCGTCATCATCGTCTTGTACCAAAACCATAGCAATCGTGCTGAAAGCGGCGGCTAAATAAAGAGAAAAATCATGATGATAATTGGGAGGGTGAACTAGAGGAGCATTGACAAGCAATTTCTTCAATGCATCAAAATATTTCTGAGCGATTTCATCCCAACAGAAAGGGACACCCTATTTCAACAATCATGTGAATCCTTTAGCTACTTCGACATAGTTAGGTATAAAACGACATAAAAATTTAGCTTTCCCTTGTAAACTCTACAACTGGTTCAATGAGGAAGGAGAGGGGAGATTAAAAATATCCTCAATTTTGAGAGGATCGAGGCGAATTCCGTCTTTGGACACGATAAACCCTAAGAGTGTTGGAAATACTGAGAGGAAGGGTGAATCAGTATTCCTTTCAATTAGAGCATTAGTTAATCTTCAATTATTATCAGTGTTTGTACAATGATAGCAGCAAACAAAGGAACACAAATGCACACAGTTTTTAGGTGGAAACCCACTCCGGGACAAAAACCACCTAATGCTTTTCTAATAATTTCTTAACATTCAACTCCAATTGAAAATAAAGCTCCAACTTCCTAGAATCTAGAAAAGCATTCTTCTCCATCTCCCACTGGATGGACACTCCAATGCCCAAGATTCTTTAGTATTCAACTGAATGGATGCCCCAACACCCAATGAGCTACAACTCACCCTAGCACCACCCTACCACCCTATAGAAGAATAAAAGAAGAATGGACTCTCGTACCAAGGAAAATGGTCCACTTTACAATGATATAGAATGATGTAGAAGAAGAAGATATACTAGACCATAACCCCAACTTTGACACAACCACCTGATGATGATCTTAGACCTCCCAACACTGCCTCTTCAACCCTTGGCAGATAGATACTAGTACAATTTGTACAATAATGTATTTACAATGACTAAGTACAATGATTGTATGCAGTGTTGCCCTCTTAAAAACTTCATATGATGAACTATACTCTTTGTGCTTTGTTGTTGATATATTCATGCTACCATCTCTGCTGCACCTTGCTTGCAACTATTTCTTAGTAGAAATTAAGTCACTTTATGACCTTGAAAACACATGATCTAGCTGTTTCTTGCCTTCTAGGAGCTCGATATTGAATCTGGTGTATCTCGGTTATTTCAGATCCACAATATCTGATTTTCGGTCCTGTCGTGTTCCTCTGAGTCGTCTTTCTAATTCCACAGGTCTGACCCAATTTGGATTATTCAAGAGATATTTATACCCAATATCTCACAATGCCCTAATTATGGACTGTTTTAGCAGAGCGCATTTGTACGGAGTGACACGTGTCACTGTTTCTTCATTTGGCTCTGAAATTGATAGAGCGAAAAGTACTGACTGTGCACTATCTGCCACGTTTTATAGAATTCCAATCTAATACTCAGAGAGAGAGTTATGACAAATTTACCAAGGTCACTTCTTTGAGATGAATTTCAGGAGCCTGCAAAAACCCTGACTTCCACAGATCATATCTCAAAAACTATTGCGCACCTTCATCTGAAATTTTTACAATAGCTTCCTCAGGATTTCAGCTTCGCCTCATAAAAATTTCAGCTTCTAAACCTTCGTAGAAAAAAATTTAGAGTGAAAATTCCACGATGACATGTTTCAGATGGTCGAATCCCTTGCCTAAAGAGGAAATGAAGATCACAATTTATATAAATGGTTAAGTTGAGAGGGGCTTCAACAAGTGAACGAAGGAGGGATTTTAGGAGCTTAAAAAATATTAATTATGACTTTTCAATGACCCATGCCCCAACCCTATGGGGTTTTAGCCCACTAACTGGGGGTACAAACTTCAAACATGAATATCTCTCAAACCGTGAAGAATTACATGACGTGCCATATATCAACCAAAACATCTCGACAAATAGAAACCATAAAAATCATTATTGGCCCAGAATATATTAATTTGGTAGGTCAAAATTCCCATGCAATATTGGGTTAGCCCCTGGTGTTGCTTGGGTTGACATCAATGACAACCGTTGATCAACAATCTCCCCCTTTGGCATTGATGGAAACACAAGTACTCCCCCTACGATCATGACACCTCTTCCTACAACATTCTATCCCCCTTTGACATTAATGGAAAAGGGTAACTCCCCCTGAAACACAACCATCCTACAGACCTCTACACACTTCCACTCCCCCTTACACACAATCGTCCTGCAGACCTGTAATCTAATGAGAACTTGGGAGAATCCCAAGCTTTTGACGAAGATATTCAAATGCTTCATGAGGTAAAGGTTTAGTGAAGATATCAGCAATTTGATCTTTTGTACAAACATACTCGAGTTTGATATTCTTTTCAGCGACTTGTTCTCTAACAAAATGATATTTGATAGAAACGTGTTTTGTTTTTGAATGCATGAAAGGATTCTTGGAGATGTTGATGGCACTAGTGTTGTCACAGAATATGGGAATAGGCTCACTGAATTGTACTTAAAGATCTCGCAAATTTTGTTTCATCCAAAGGACTTGAGTACAACATGATGTTGTTGCAATGTATTCTGCTTCCGCTGTAGATAACGAGATTGAAGTTTGCTTTTTTCTCAACCATGATACGAGACAACCACCTAGATAGAATGTTGCTCCACAAGTATTCTTACAATCATCAACGCTTCCGGCCCAGTCTGCATCTGTAAATACTTGAATAATGAGATTGTTACCCTTGGGATACCAAAAGCCATATTCTTTTGTGCCCTTTAGATATCGAATAATTCTTTTGACGCCAATAATATGTGATTATTTTGGTGCTGCTTGGAATCTTGCTACTTGTCCAACTGCTTGCATAACATTTGGCCGAGAGGCTGTTACATATAGAAGACTACCAATCATAGATCTGTACAACCTTTGATCCACATCCTTAGATAAGTCGTCTATGCTCAATTTGCAACATGTTACCATCGGAGTAAGGACGGGTTTGCAATCTTCCATTTTGAATTTCTTAAGCATTTCCTTGATGTACTTGGCTTGACATATCAATGTTCCTTTCTCTTGCTATGATATTTGAAGCCCTAAGAAGTATTTCAGCTCAACAAGTAAAGACATCTCAAACTCACTTTGCATCTTTGTAGAAAAGTTCTTACTTAGTTGATCATCATTGCTACCAAATATTATATCATCCACATATACCTCAACGATTGTTAAATTATCTTTATCTATTTGTACATAAATATTGCTATCAACATTACCTTTCTTGAACCCTTGTTGACGTAGATATCCATCAAGATGAGCATACCATGCTCTAGGAGCCTGCTTGAGACCATATAGAGCCTTCTTTAACCTGCAGACATAGTCTTCTTTTTGTGATAGTAGAAAACCTTCAGGTTGTTCGATGTAAACTTCTTCTTCTAATTCTCCATTCAGAAATGTTGACTTAACATCCATTTGGTAGACTTTGATTTTTCTTGAACATGCATAGGCGAGAAACATTCGGATGGCTTCCATTCTGGCAACTGGTGCAAATGTTTCATCGAAATCAATTCCTTCCACTTATGCATAGCCTTTGCAAACCAATCTTCCTTTATTTCTGGTAACCTGCCCATCTTCATTCAATTTGTTCTTGAACACCCATTTAGTCGCATTGACATTTTTATCTTTTGGTCGCGGAACTAATTCCCAGGTGTTATTCTTCTCAATTTGATCCAATTCTTCATTCATAGCTGGTACCCAATGTTCATTCTGGCCGGCTTCCTCAAAACTACTAGGCTCAAAGGTTGCTAGAAAAGCAACATGAGCTTGTTGTGATGAACGAAGCTGTCGACCTTCATTTATGTCACCAATGATTTGATTTGATGGATGGTTCTTTTGAATCCACTCTTTTGTTCTCCCTGGATGAGCTTCTTCTTGTTGTTCTGGTATATCTTGATGATCATTGTTTACTTCTTCCTCGTTGATAGTTGCTTCTTGTTCTACAATTTTATCTTTGTCTTTTTCAGCCTCTGTCTCAAGTTTCAAAGATTCTAGATCCTCGTCATTACTCGCTAGAACACCATCTTCATCAAATGTAACATTTAGGCTCTCCATTATCTGTTTTCGTCTTAGATTATAGCATTTATAGGCCTTTCTTTTGCGTGAGTAACCAACAAAGATGCCTTCATCAACACGTGATTCAGACTTACCCAAATTTTGATCTTCTCTTTTGATATAATATTTGCTTCCGAAGATTCTGAAATATTTTACATTAGCTGGTTTTCCTTTCCATAATTCATATGGAGTCTTGTTGCAATTATTTCTGAGAAGACTTCGGTTAATGAAGACTGTCGTATCAATTGCTTGAACCCAGAATTTTTCATCCAATTTTGAGTCCTTCAACATTGTTCTACCCATTTCCTATACGGTTCTATTCTTTCTTTCAGCAACTCCATTTTGCTGAGGTGTTCGTGCTATTGAAAATTGCCTTTTTATTCCATTTTCGTCACAGTATTGCTGAAATAATTTGGAAGTGAATTCTCCATCATTATCTGATCTTAAACACTTTATTTTCAAATCAGTTTCATTTTCAACCAACTTTTTGTAGATCTTAAAGCACTCAAATGCTTCAGATTTTTTCTTTAGGAAACTAACGGTTGTCATCCTGGTATAGTCATCTATCATTAACATGAAATATAATTCTCTGTCTAAGCCTTTTGTTCTCACAGGACCACATAGATCAGTATGTATCAATTCCAATGGATGTGATGAAAAGTGTTCTTTTGTTTTAAATTGGACTTTTGTCTGCTTGCCATGCCGACATGCCTCACATAGTGTGTTGGAAGGTTTTGAGATTTTCGGCATTTCTCGTACTGCTTCTTTTTTTCTTATCCTGACAAGATTGTCAAAGTTTATGTGACCCATTCGTTGGTGCCATAACCAGCTTTCATCTTCTTTAGCTAGTAGACATGCTTTAGTTGCTTCATCCAGAACATATATGTCATTTGGAGCTTGACTTGTTGTAGCCACAATTTTACCATACCTTCCTTTCCTGATTTCACATTTTGTGGAGTTGAATAGCATTGTGTGTCCTTGATCACACATTTGTCCAACACTGACAAGATTGTGATTCATGTTTTCGACCAATAGAACATTCTTGGCTATAACATCTTTTCTTCCGAGAGTGACGGTACCTGATCTTATAACATTTGAAGATCCATCATTTCCAAAGGATATGGTTCCATCCTTCTTCTCTTTCAGATATGCAAATTTCTTTCTATCTCCAGTCATATGCGTTGAGAAACCGTTGTCAACATACCACACATCTTTATTTTTTTGAGCCTTGAGAGCGAGAGCACAATTATCAGTCTTCTTCTTCCATGTTCATTCATTCTGTGGCTTCGAAGATTCTTCTGGAGGATTTTCAAGTCTGTAGTCTCTGGCTATGTGTCCAAAGTTCTGACATTTGTAACATTCCATATTATTTCTTAAATGTTCAAATCTATTGATGTTTCGTTGAGCCCTGGGAGGTTAATATTTGAAGAATCTCTTGGAATTGTATTAGTTCCTAGGGTACGTGCAACATTCTGCAACTTTATGACCAAAATTTCAGCATGAATAACAATAGCCATGAAAAATAGGTTGGTACCTAGATGAAAATATTCGTCGAGGAATCGTCTTCCAAGGATGTGCTTGTGAATCTTTTCCAATTAAGTCTTCATGTATGTCAGATCTCATAGGTTCATTGTATTTTTTTGTAGAAGGTCCTGCTTCTTCTTCTTTGTAACCGAGGCCAGTTCTATCGTTGTAAGATCGTTGATTGTTGATGAGTTCTTCCAATGCCCTTGAGCTGTTGGCATAGTTTTGGACAGTTTTTCCCTTCTTCACTTCCTTACGCAGCGAGACTACTTCGACTTCTAATGCTTCCCTTTCTTGGTTGCTTTCTTCCAACTTCTTTTGAAGTGACTCTTCAATACATTTTTGTTCTTCAACCTCAATTTTGAGACCTTGAACTTGTTCTTCAAGAGTATTGGAACAGATCTTCTCAGCATTGAGCTCTTTTATAAGCTTGATTTCCTCCTCATAAAATTCTTCTATGGTCAACCCTTCTTCTTCATTGTTTGATACTTCTTGTTTATTGTGCTTGGCCATAAATAATACTTTCTCATTGGCTTCTTCTTTGCTATCACTTTCTTCATCGGATGATGAGCTATCTTCTTTAGAGAGAAATTTCCTTTTGGATCCTTTCTTTTTTCCTTGCTTGTTGAATTTCTTAAAGCCTTTCTTTCCTTTTGAGTTGCCATCACTTTTGTTTGGACATTTTGCTACGAAATGCCCAACCTCACCACAACCGAAACATATCAATGGAAGTTTACCTTTGAATTTTCCCTTACCAGGTTTTAGTTTTCTCGTAAAGTAAGCATATTCTTCATCTGAAAGACCTTCTCCATCATCTCCCTTTTCTTCACACTTGCAAGTGCATGTCATTTCAATTGAAGGTTGTTTGTCCTTATTGGTTTGCTTAGATGCAACGAACGCAGTTTCTAGATTTGAAGTACCCTTTTCTTCATCAAGTCTCATTTCATATGCTATGAGAACTCCATGTAATTCTTCCTTGCTGAGTATTTATAGATTTGCACTGTATTCTAAGACCGATACCTTTGGGTCGAATCTCCCTAGTAATGTTCTAAGAATCTTCCATATAATAGTCTTCTCATCAACTAGCTCTCCCAATCCTTCCAGAGTGTTGGTTATTTCATCAACGTATTGGAAGTATGCAGCAATGTTTCAATCTTATTTCATTCTGAGTTGCTCAAATTTTTCTCTATAGATTTGAAGCTTTGCTTCTTTGACATTTGAGTCACCTGCATATATATTCTCAAGCTTGTCCCATACATTTTTAGTGGTTTTACAACCCAAAACCTTATGATAAGCAGATTCAATAAGTCCACTGATAATAATATTCTTTGCTTTTGCATCATTTACCAAATTCTTCTTACCTTGTTCATCCGCGGTTGATGTAAATCCATTTTGAACAGTGTCCCATACTTCATAACCTTGCGCTAAGAGATAGACCTCCATTCTTCCTTTCCAGAGTGCATAATTATTTTCATTGAATAGAGGTACACCATTCTTGGTATGCTCCATGACCTCCTTCCAGCTGTTAAACTGCTATTGAAGGAACCAAGCTCTGATACCAATTGTTGGAAATACTAAGAGGGGGGGGGGGGGGGGTGGGTGAATCGATATTCCTTTCAATTAGAGCATTATTTAATCTTCAATTATTACTCCAGTTTTGTACAATGATAGCGACAAATATGAAAGGAACACAAATGCACACAATTTTTAAAATTTGAAACCCACTCCGAGACAAAAACCACCGAATGCTTTTCTAATAATTCTTTAATATTCAACTCCAATTGAAAATAAAGCTCCAACTTCCTAGAATCTAGAAAAGCATTCTTCTCCAGGTCCCACTGGATGGACGCTCCAATGCCCGAGATTCTTCAGTAGTCAACTGAATGGATGCCCCAACACCCAATGAGCTACAACTCACCCTAGCAGCACCCTACCACCCTATAGAAGAATAAAAGAAGAATGGACTCACGCACCAGGGAAAATGGTCCACTTTACAATGATATAGAATAATGTAGAAGAAGAAGATATACTAGACCATAACCCCAACTTTGACACAACCACCTAATGATGATCCTAGACCTCCCAACACTGCCTCTTCAACCCTTGGCAGATAGATACTAGTACAATTTGTACAATAATGTATTTACAATGACTAAGTACAATGATTGTATGCAGTGCTGCCCTCTTGAAAACTTCATATGATGAACTTCTTGTTGCTATTATGCACCTTGGTTGCTGCTCTTTTCATGCTACCATCTGCTGCACCTTGCTTTGCTTTGCTGCCGTAGAAAGTCGGGTCCTTTGCAACCCTTGACAACACATGATCTAGCTTTTTCTTGCCTTGTAGGAGCTCGATATTAAATCTGGTGTATCTCTATTATTTCAGATCCTCAATATCTGATTTTCGGTCTTGTAGTAGTCCTCTGAGTTGCCTTTCCAATGCCATAGGTCTAACCCAATTTGGATTCTTCAAGAGAGATTTATACCCAATCTCTCACAATGCCCTAATTATGGACTGTTTCAGCAGAGCGCACTTGTACGGCATGCCACGTGTCACTTTTTCTTCATTTGGCTCTGAAATTGATAGAGAGAAAAGTACAGACAGTGCACTATTCACCACTTTTTACATAATTTCAATCCGATACTCATATAGAGAGTTATGACAAATTTACCAAGGTCACTTCTTTGAGATGAATTTCAGGAGCCTGCAAAAACCCTGACTTCCACAAATAATATCTCCAAAATGATTGCGTACCTTAATCTGAAATTTTTACAGCAGCTTCCTCAGGATTTCAGATTTGCCTCATAAAAATTTCAACTTCTGAACCTTCGTAGAAAAAAATTTAGAGTGAAAATTCCACGATGACCTGTTTCAGATGGTCGAATCCCTTGCCTAAGGAGGAAATGAAGATCACAATTTATATAAATGATTAAGTTGAGAGGGGCTTCAATAAGTGAACGTGGGAGGGATTTTAGGTGCTTAAAAAATATTAATTATGACTTTTCAATGACCCATGCTCCAACCCCATGGGGTTTTAGCCCACTAACTGGGGGTACAAACTTCAAACATGAATATCTCTCAAACCGTGAAGAATTACATGGCGTGCCATATATCAACAGAAACATATTGACAAGTAGAAACCATAAAAAACATTATTGACCAAGAATATATTAATTTGGTAGGTCAAAATTCCCATGCAATATTGGGTTAGCCCCTGGTGCTGCTTGGGTTGACATCAATGACAATCGTTGATCAACAAAGAGTCTACTGGAATCAATGCAGAAGACACACTTGTGCGGATTAAGCCGAATGTTATAGTGTCTACAAGAAAGAAAAATCTGATGAAGATGGTCAAGGTGATTCCTACGCTTAGCTGAATGAGCTGGAAGGTCATCCAGATAAGGCTGCACGATGTGATGAATATCATGAAAGGCGTAGGAAATTGCGCATTGAAATGTAGCCCCATCATTCTTTAAACCAAAAGGAAGCTTCTTATATGCAAAGGCACCCCAAGGACAGATGAAAGCAGTCTTTTGTTGATAAAACGGGAGAATGTTTATCTGATTATAACCAGAAAAACCATCCATAAGGGAAAAATCTCAATCCCGGCACAGTCGTCGATGATCTGATCAATGAAGGGAGTAGGATAATTATCCTTGGGACAAGCTCAATTTATATCACGATAGTCAACATAGACATGAATAGTGCCATGTTTCTTATCTACAGGAACAATATTAGAAATCCACTCTGTCAATGGAATCGGATAAATGAAACCAAATTTGAGAAGCTTTTCCACTTCGGCTTTTAAGGCAACAGCTTTCCGTGGATGCATCGGACTAAGACGCTGGCGAACAGGTTTCGAACCGGGGTAAGTAGGAATTTCATGTACCACGATGCTAGGATCAATGCCGGGCGTTTCTTCGTAGGACCACGCAAAGACATCACGAAATTCGCGAAAAAGGATAGTATAGACTTGTACTTCATCGAAAGAACAAGTGACCTCGATATGGATGTTCTCGACAATTCTAGGTTTAACAGAAATGTCAATAGGCATCGTCTGTATGATGTTACTCAAGTTGCCTTCTAAAAAAACTTCATGGATCTGAACAGGTGTTTGAAGCGGAGGAGAAGGAACCTCAGAAGCAAAATGCTCATGACATGTAGACATAGCCCCAAGACTTGGATGGAACGCGGAACGATGATGATTTTCGTCCCACGGTAGATCTTCGAGAGACATGGTTTCTACGATGGCTTCATCAGAAGGAAACACTTCTTTCAAAGGATTCGGCGAATCAAAAACACCAAGCCAAGATGATTGAGAATAAATTTCAAGAGGCAGGCTCGAAGGAGTAGAATCAGGGGGCGGAGTGTCTGACGCAGCGAGAAGTGTTGATCAGTGGTTGTCATTGATGTCAACCCAAGCAGCACCAGGGGCTAACCCAATATTGCATGGGAATTTTGACCTACCAAATTAATATATTATGGGTCAATAATGCTTTTTATGGTTTCTAATTGTTGAGATGTTTCCATTGATATATGGCACGCCATGTAATTCTTCACGGTTTGAGACATATTCATGTTTGAAGTTTGTAACCCCAGTTAGTGGGCTAAAACCCCATGGGGTTGGGGCATGGGTCATTGAAAATTCATAATTAATATTTTTTATGCTCCGAAAATCCCTCCCACGTTCACTTGTTGAAGCCCCTCTCAACTTAAGCATTCATATAAATTGTGATCTTCATTTTCTCCTTATGCAAGGGATTCGGCCATCTGAAACAGGTCATCGGGGCATTTTCGCTCTAAATTTTTTTCTACGAAGGTTCAAAAGCTGAAATTTTTATGAGGCGAAGCTGAAATCCTGAGGAAGCTGCAGTAAAAATTTCAGATCAAGGTGCACAATATTTTTGGAGATATGATCTGTGTAAGTCAGGGTTTTTGCAGGCTCCTGAAATTCATCTCAAAGAAGTGACCTTGGTAAAATCGTCATAAATCTCTCTCTGAGTATTGGATTGGGAATCCGTAAAAAGTGGCAAATAGTGCACAGTTTTTACTTTTCTCTCTATCAATTTTAGAGCCAAATGAAGAAACAGTGACACGTGGCACATGGCACGTCGTACAAGTGCGCTCTGCTGAAACATTCCATAATTAGGGCATTGTGAGAGATTGGGTATAACTCTCTCTTGAAGTATCCAAATTGGGTCAGACTTGTGGCATTGGAAAGACGACTCAGAGGAATACTACAGGACCAAAAATCAGATATTGAGAATCTGAAATAACAGTGATACACTAGATTCAATATCAAGCTCCTAGAAGGTAAGAAAAAGCTAGATCATGTGTTGTCAAGGGTTGCAAAGGACCAGAATTTCTATGGTAGCAAAGAAAAGCAAGGTGTAGCAGAGGATAGCATGAAAAGAGCAGTAACCAAGGTGCATAACAGAAGTAAGAAGTTCATCATATGAAGTCTTCAAGCAGGCAGCACTGCATACAATCATTGTAAAGGTATCATTGTAAATACATTATTGTACAAATTGTACTAGTATCTATCTGCAAAGGGTTGAAGAGGTAGTGTTGGGAGGCCTAGGATCATCATTAGGTGGTTGTGTCAAACTTGGGGTTATGGTCTAGTAAATCTTCTTCCTCTACATCATTCTCTATCATTTTAAAGTGGACCATTTTCCCTGGTACAGGAGTCCATTCTTCTTTTATTATTCTATAGGGTGGTAGGGTGGTGCTAGGGTGAGTTGTAGCTCATTGGGTGTTGGGGCATCCGTTCTGTTGACTACTAAAGAATCTCGGGCGTTGGAGCGTCCATCCAGTTGGAGCTGGAGAAGAATGCTTTTCTAGATTCTAGGAAGTTGGAGATTTATTTTCAATTGGAGTTGAATATTAAAGAATTATTAAAAAAGCATTAGGTGGTTTTTGCCCTGGAGTGGGTTTGCACCTTAAAAACTGTGTGCATTTGTGTTCCTCTTGTTTGCTGTTATCATTGTACAAACACTGATAATAATTGAATATTAACTAATGCTTTAGTTGAAAGGAATATAGATTCATCCCCCCCCCCCCCCTCTCAGTATTTCCAACAATTGGTGTCAAAGCTTGGTTCCTTCAATAGCAGTTTAACAGCTGGAAGGAGGTCATGGAGAATACCAAGAATGGTGTACCTCTATTCAATGAAAATAATTATGCACTTTGGAAAGGAAGAATGGAGGTCTATCTCTTGGCGCAAGGTTACGAAGTATGGGACACTGTTCAAAATGGATTTGCATCAACCGCGGATGAACAAGGTAAGAAGAATTTGGTAAATGATGCAAAAGAAAAGAATATTATTATCAGTGGACTTATTGAATCTGCTTATCATAAGGTGTTGGGTTGTAAAACCACCAAAAATGTATGGGACAAGCTTGAGAATATATATCGAGGTGACTCAAATGTCAAAGAAGCAAAGCTTCAAATCTATAGAGCAAAATTTGAGCAACTCGAATGAAAGAAGATTTAACATTGTTGCATGCTTTAATACGTTGTTAAATGTAATACTCTAAGAAGTTTGGGGAAGGCTTAGTTGACGAAAGACTATTATACGGAAGATTCTTATAGTACCGGGAGATTCAACCCAAAGGTATCGATCTTAGAATACAGTGCAAATCTGGACAAACTCAGCAAGGAAGAATTACATGGAGTTCTCATAGCATATGAAATGAGAATTGATGAAGAAAAGGGTACTTCAAATCTAGAAACTGCGTTCATTGCATCTAAGCAAACCAATAAGGACAAACAACCTTCAATTGAAATGACATGCACTTGCAAGTGTGAAGAAAAGGGAGATGATGGAGAAGCTATTTCAGATGAAGAATATGCTTACTTTACGAGAAAACTAAAACCTAGTAAGGGAAAATTCAAAGGTAAATTTCCATTAATATGCTTCGGTTGTGGTGAGGTTGGGCATTTCGTAGCAAAATGTCCAAACAAAAGTGATGGAAACTCAAGAGGAAAGAAAGGCTTTAAGAAATTCAACAATCAAGGCAAAAATAAAGGATCCAAAAGGAACTTTCTCTCTAAAGAAGATATCTCCTCATCCGATGAAGAAAGTGATAGCAAAGAAGAAGCCAATGAAAAAGTATTGTTTATGGCCAATCAAAATAAACAAGAAGTATAAAATAATGAATAAGAAGGGTTGACATAGAATAATTTTATGAGGAGGCAATCAAGCTTATAAAATAGCTCAATGCTGAGAAGATCCATTCCAACAGTCTTGAAGAACAAGTTCAAGGTCTAAAAATTGAGGTTGAAGAACAGAAATGTATTGAAGAGTCACTTCAAAATAAGTTGGAAGAAAGCAACCAAGAAAGGGAAGCATTAGAAGCCGAAGTAGTCTCGCTGCATAAGGAAGTGAAGAAGGGAAAAGTTGTCCAAAACTATGCCAACAGCTCAAGGGCATTGGAAGAACTCATCAAAGACAACGATCTTACAATGATAGAACTGGCCTCGGTTACAAAGAAGAAGAAGCAGGACCTTCTACAACAAAATACAATGAACCTATGAGATCTGACATACATGAATACTTCATTGGACAATATTCACAAGCACATCCTTGTAAGACGATTCCTAGAAGCGAAGATTTTCATCCAGGTACCAACATATTTTTCATGCATATTGTTATTCATGTGGAAAATTTTGTCATAAAGCTGTAGAATGTTGCACGTACCCTATGAACCAATACAATTCTAAGAGATTCTTCAAATATGAACCTCCCAGGGTTCAACGAAAAATCAATAGTTTAGACATTGAAAATTATGTAAGATATTTTAAATGTCTGAACTGACTTCTGGCTGGGCTTCAGACTTAAAATCCTCGGAAGGATCTTAGAAATACAACCCGATGAACATGGAAGAGAAGGCGATAGTGTTATCCCAAGCTCTCAAATAATAAAAGATGTTAGTGGTAGTCAGTGATAGCGTTGCTAACATGCTTTGAGAAGGAGAAATTTGTATCTCTGAAAGAGAAGAAGGATGGAACCATATCCTTTGGAAATGATGGATTTTCAAATGTTATAGGATCAAGTACCGTCACTCTCGGAAGCAAAGATGTTATAGCCAAGAATGTTCTATTGGTCGAAAACATGAATCACAATCTGGTCAGTGTTTGACAAATGTGCGATCAAGGATACACAATGCTATTCAACTCCACAAAATGTGAAATCAGGAAAGGCAGGTATGGTAAAATTGTGGCTATAGCAAGTCGAGCTCTAAATGACATATATGTTTTAGATGAAGCAACTAAAGCATGTCTACTAGCTAAAGAAGATGAAAGTTGGTTATGGCACCAACAAATGGGTCACATAAACTTTGATAATCTTGTCAGGATAAGAAAAAAGGAAGCAGTACGAGAAATGCTGAAAATCTCAAAACCTTCCAACACACTATGTGAGGCATGTCGGCATGGCAAGCAGACAAAATTCCAATTTAAAACAAAAGAACACTTTTCATCACATCCATTGGAATTGATACATACTGATCTATGTGGTCCATTGAGAACAAAAGGTTTAGATGGAGAATTATATTTCATGTTAATGATAGATGACTATACCAGGATGACAGCCGTAAGCTTCCTAAAGAAAAAATCTGAAGCATTTGAGTGCTTTAATATCTACAAGGAGTTGGTTGAAAATGAAACTGATTTGAAAATAAAGTGTTTAAGATCATATAATGGTGGAGAATTCACTTCCAAATTATTTCAGCAATACTGTGACAAAAATGGAATAAAAAGGCAATTTTCAACAGCATGAACACCTCAGCAAAATGGAGTTGTTGAAAGAAAGAATAGAACTGTACAGGAAATGGGTAGAACAATGTTGAAGGACTCAAAATTGGATGAAAAATTCTAGGTTCAAGCAATTGATACGACAGTCTTCATTATCAACCGAAGTCTTCTCAGAAATAATTGCAACAAAACTCCATATGAATTATGGAAAGGAAAACCAGCTAATGTAAAATATTTTAGAATCTTCGGAAGCAAATGTTATATCAAAAGAGAAGATCAAAATTTGGTTAAGTTTGAATCACGTGTTGATGAAGGTATCTTTGTTGGTTACTCACGCAAAAGAAAGGCCTATAAATGCTATAATCTAAGACGAAAAAAAATAGTGGAGAGCATAAATGTTACATTTGACGAAGATGGTGTTCTGGCGAGTAATGATGAGGATCTAGAATCTTTGAAACTTGAGAGAGAGGCTGAAAAAGACAGATAAAATTGTAGAACAAGAAGCAACTATGAACGAGGAAGAAGTAAACAATGATCATCAAGATATACCAGAACAACAACAAGAAGCTCCTCCAAGGAGAAAAAAAGAGTGGATTCAAAAGAACCATCCATCAAATCAAATCATTGGTGACATAAATGAAGGTCGACAGCTTCGTTCATCACAACAAGCTCACGTTGCTTTTCTAGCAACCTTTGAGCCTAGTAGTTTTGAGGAAGCTAGCCAGAATGAACATTGGGTAGCAGCTATGAATGAAGAATTGGATCAAATTGAGAAGAATAACACCTAGGAATTAGTTCCACGACCAAAAGATAAAAATTTCATTGGGACTAAATGGGTGTTCAGGAACAAATTGAATGAAGATGGGCAGGTTACCAGAAACAAAGCAAGATTGGTTTGCAAAGGCTATGCACAAGTGAAAGGAATTGATTTCGATGAAACATTTGCACCAGTTGCCAGTATGGAAGCCATCCGAATGTTTCTCGCCTATGCATGTTCAAGAAAAATCAAAGTCTACCAAATGGATGTTAAGTCAACATCTCTTAATGGAGAATTAGAAGAAGAAGTTTACATTGAACAACCTGAAGGTTTTCTACTATCACAAAAAGAAGACTATGTATGCAGGTTAAAGAAGGCTCTATATAGTCTCAAGCAGGCTCCTAGAGCATGGTATGCTCGTCTTGATGGATATCTACGTCAACAAGGGTTCAAGAAAGGTACTGTTGATAGCAATCTTTATGTACAAATAGATAAAGATAATTTAACAATCGTTGAGGTATATTTGGATGATATAATATTTGGTAGCAATGATGATCGACTAAGTAAGAAATTTTCTACAAAGATGAAAAGTGAGTTTGAGATATCTTTACTTGGTGAGCTGACATACTTCTTAGAGCTTCAAATATCTCAGCAAGAGAAAGGAATATTTATATGTCAAGCCAAGTACATCAAGGAAATGCTCAAGAAATTCAAAATCGAAGATTGCAAACCCGTCCTTACTTCGATGGTAACAAGTTGCAAATTGAGCATAGACGGCTCATATAAGGATGTGGATCAGAGGTTGTACAGATCTATGATTGGTAGTCTTCTATATGTAACATCCTCTCGGCCAGATGTTGTGCAAGCAGTTGGACAAGTAGCAAGACTCCAAGCAGCACCAAAAGAATCACATATTATTGTCGTCAAAAGAATTCTTCGATATCTAAAGGGCACAGAAGAATATGACTTGTGGTATCCCAAGGGTAACAATCTCATTATTCAAGCCTTTACAAATGCAGATTGGGCAAGAAGCATTGATGATCGTAAGAGTACTAGTGGAGCAACATTCTATCTAGGTGGTTGTCTCGTATCATGGTTGAGAAAAAAGCAAACTTCAATCTCGTTATCTACAGCGGAAGCAGAATACATTGCAGCAGCATCATGTTGTACTCAAGTCCTTTGGATGAAACAAACTTTGCAAGATCTTCAAGTACAATTCAGTGAGCCTATTCCCATATTCTGTGACAACACTAGTGCCATCAGCATCTCCAAGAATCCTGTCATGCATTAAAAAACAAAACATGTTCCAATCAAATAGCATTTTGTTAGAGAACACGTCGCTGAAAATAATATCAAACTTGAGTATGTTTGTACAAAAGAACAAATTGTTGATATCTTCACTAAACCTTTACCTCGTGAATCATTTGAATATCTTCATCAGAAGCTTGGGATACTCCCAAGTTCTCATTAGATTACAGGTCTGCAGGACGGTTGTGTGTCAGGGGGAGTGGAAGTGTGTACAGGTTTGCAGGACGGTTGTGTGTCAGCAGGAGTGGAAGTATATACAGGTCCGCGGGATGGTTGTGTTTCAGGGGGAGTTACCCTTTGCCATTGATGTCAAAGGGGGAGAGAATGTTGTAGGAAGAGGTGTCATGATCGCAGGGGGAGTACTTGTGTTGCCATCAATGCCAAAGGGGGAGATTGTTGATCAACGGTTTTCATTGATGTCAACCCAAGCAGCACCAGGGGCTAACCCAATATTGCATGGGAATTTTGACCTACCAAATTAATATATTTTTGGTCAATAATGATTTTCATGGTTTCTACTTGTTGATATGTTTCCATTGATATAAGTCACGCCATGTAATTCTTCACGGTTTGAGAGATATTCATGTTTGAAGTTTGTAACCCCAGTTAGTGGGCTAAAACCCCATGGGGTTGGGGCATCGATCATTGAAGAGTCATAATTAATATTTTTTATGCTCCTAAAATCCCTCCCACGTTCACTTGTTGAAGCCCCTCTCAACTTAAGCATTCATATAAATTGTGATCTTCATTTTCTCCTTATGCAAGGGATTCGGCCATCTGAAACAGGTCATCGTGGAATTTTCGCTCTAACTTTTTTTATACGAAGGTTCAGAAGCTAAAAATTTTATGAGGCGAAGCTGAAATCCTGAGGAAGCTGTAGTAAAAATTTCAGATCAAGGTGCGCAATATTTTGGGAGATATGATCTATGGAAGTCAGGGTTTTTGCAGGCTCCTGAAATTCATCTCAAAGAAGTGACCTTGGTAAAATCGTCATAACTCTCTATCTAAGTATCGGATTGGAATTTCGTAAAAATTGGTAGATATTGTACAGTCTGTACTTTTCGCTCTATCAATTTCAGAGCCAAATGAAGAAACAGTGACACGTTGCACGCCGTACAAGTGCCCTCTGCTGAAACATTCCATAATTAGGGCATTGTGAGAGATTGGGTATAAATCTCTCTTGAAGTATCCAAATTGGGTCAGACCTGTGGCATTGGAAAGATGACTCAGAGGAATACTACAGGACTGAAAATCAGATATTGAATATCTGAAATAACAAAGATACACCATATTCAATATCAAGCTCCTAGAAGGCAAGAAAAATGAAAGCTCTATTATGTTGTGAGGGTTACGAAGGACGGAGTGCGGCAACAATACAGTAAGGTCTGATGAGAGGATAACATGACAAGAAGAAGCAACCAAAAGATTATAACGGTGACCAAGAAGTTCATCATATGAGCTCTTGATGGAGGCATCCTTTGCATACAATCATTGTAAAGGTATCATTGTGTGGTCATTGTAAATACATTATTACAAATTGTGCTAGTATCTATACCTTAGGGTTGAGCGGTGTTGGGAGTGCAGCATCATCTCATTAAGTGGTTGTGTCAAAGTTGGGGTTATGTTCTAGTATATCTTCTTCTTCTACATCATTCTATATCATTGTAAAGTGGAATATTTTCCCTGGTACGAGAGTCCATTCTTCTTTTATTATTCTATAGGGTGGTAGGGTGGTGCTAGGGTGAGTTGTAGCTCATTGGGTGTTGGGGCATCCGTTCAGTTGACTACTGAAGAATCTCGGGCGTTGGAGCGTCCATCCAGTTGGAGCTGGAGAAGAATGCTTTTCTATATTCTAGGAAGTTGGAGCTTTATTTTTAATTGGAGTTGAATATTAAAGAATTATTAGAAAAGCATTAGGTGGTTTTTGTCCCGGAGTGGGTTTCCACCTTAAAAACTGTGTGCATTTGTGTTCCTCTTGTTTGCTGCTATCATTGTACAAACACTGATAATAATTGAAGATTAACTAATGCTCTAATTGAAAGGAATATTGATTCACCCCCCCCCCTCAGTATTTCCAACAAGAAGTTCACAATAATCAATTTCAATCGGACTCAATGGCATCAAATCTCCAAAAGAATCGATCTGTTCAAGAGAAGGGATAACCCATGGGTCATCAGTATGAGAAATCATGTTGACCTGAACAGTGTTCGGTGGTGGAAGAGGGAAAATACCCATGAGGGCAGGATCCTTGAAAAGTCCTGACCCTACGCTCTCTTAGGGAGTAGGGATCTTATCCACATACGAAACATTGTTCTCGGAAGAAGAAGTGAAAAAATACAATTGATTGACAGTAATAATCTTTCCTTCATGTGGGAATTTCAAAACATGAAAGAGAGTGGACGGAACACATAGCATCGTGTGAGTCCAACTGCGAATGAGGAGAATATTTTAATTGAGTTTAGCATCAAAGACTTCAACCTCGACATTGACCGTCTTCCCTTCGAATGTGATCAGTAAACTTGCAAGAACGCGAAGAGGTTTAGATTCTCTTCTATCAAATGCTTCGAGGGCATTGGGTGATAAAGTAAGAGTTGGAGAACCAATGGATTTCTAACAAGTAGATGACATAACACAGGTAGATGCACCCTCATCCACGACTTCCCTGTGAATGTTCAAACCATTTATACCAACTTGAATAATAAGCGCAATTTGGTGTGGGAGTCTCGGGACAAAATGCTCTAAATCGAAAGCAAGAAAGCTAGTATCGGCAGGATCAACCCCACCTATCACAGATAACAATGCTTTCCTTTGTGATGGACAACTCTGAAGTACTTCTAACGCAAACATTGCGGAGGGTACCTGGGCCAAATCCTCAACAATACTGTAATGTTGAGCGGCACGGGCATTGGGATTATAAGAAGACTTACGGAGTACACCTTTGGAAGGTGGTCGCACAACGGATTCAGTATTAAGTCGTTCATTCTCGAGAGGGCCGGAAACAGGTGGAGGAGGAGGACCATTAGCAATCTCCTTCCCCGTTGCCTGACGTGAACCAGAATAATCTTTCGATCAAGTCATAATAGAAACGGGTGTAGAACCGTTCATCATAAAAACTTGAGAACCAAATGGGGTAGAGGACCGTGGTTTCTCTACCATCTGAGTTTGCTGAGTAGGAAAAGGTTCTTTAAGAACGGCCGGAGCTCCTTGAGTGCCTTTGAGTAATCGGCTCACTTCGGACCGTCGAGGACAGTCTTTGGTGAAGTGCTCTTTTTCACAAATTAAATAAGGATACTTCGGTTTGCGTTAAGAACTATCAGCAGAATGAGGTTTCAACGAATCCTACTTTGGGGTATTGGCTTTGGCCTTACCTTTACCCTTCTTCTTACCTTTAGAAGCATTATCCGTAGGATTTGCCTGAACGGCATTCACTTCTGCGGGTTTGCAAAAACTCGGATTTGACTGAGAAGCAACATTATGGGAAGAAGTAGACTTCTGCTTTTCAGAATTAGATGAAGACTTCTGAGAAGTCTGAGATACGGAACCAATAATCCCATCAACGGATGGAGTCGCTGGTGGTTTAGAAGTTCCAGGTTGGGGAGCATCAGGCAAGATATCGTATAAAGCATCAGATTGAGAGTACACAAGATCGAGGTACTGGGCATAAGCAATGGCTTGCTCCTCGATCACACATGCCCCCATAGCTATGTCTTTGGCAATCTAATTGACAAAGGAGGTAGTGAACCAATGAGTTAGAAGCTGATCAGGAATCTCAAATTTGATCATGCGACGACGTCGCTGCCACTCATGAATATGATCCGAGATATGAGTAGCTCGGTCTTGTTTCAATGAAGTGAGGAGGTGTGTCTCGGTCTCATAGCAGACCGATAACTGGAAATGTGTAAGGAATGCCATAGCTAAAGAATTGAAATCTTGAAAAACTCCACGAGACAGCTCAATGTACCACTTTACAGTGGCACCAATAAGAGTTTGCTGGAAAAGACAGAGTTGAATAGAATCATCAACCCAAGAATTAGAGGAACACCACAAGTGGTAATTCATAACATGTGTTTGGGGGTCTTCACCAGGTTTACCCTCAAATTTAGGGAAATCACCAGGAATCTTGGTCGAAACCGGAGGCAAATACAGATTATGAAGAATAGGATCATTTGTCAATTTGGACACATCAAGTAATTCCAACGTAGCAAGAAACGGTAATTGAATATTAAAAGTCATCGGAGGTCTTTGATAAGGACCCGTGTGTACATTCCACCCAGTCCCAGCGTGATTCTGTCCCCATATGTTCTATCCCTAAATATTTGGATCATAGGGATTAGAAGCAAGATAATTCGGTTGATACTAGGGTTGAGGACCAGGATATTGAGTCGAAGTAGACCACTGAGGTCCTTGCTGAGTAGCATAAGAATTTTGTTGCAGAATGTAGACATGGCTTTGGGGTTGATGATACACAAGTTGATTCTGAGGGTAAGGAATCTCGGGTGTGCTATATTGATATGAAACTTGAGGGTACTAAGCGCCCTGCGGTTGAGCAGGTTGACCTTGCGGAGCAGGTTGAGCAGGCTGCTGAGCAGGGTAGACAGGTTGGACCAGCTGCAGAACCGAAGGAATCCGCTGGTGGGCAGGTGGAAATGGTTGTTGAACTAGTTGAATCGGTTGTTGAAACTGTTGTTGGGGACCACCAGGTTGTCCTTGGGTAAAAGGTTGGCCTGATGGTTGCGATGGACTATGTTGTCCCTGATAACCAGGTTGACTCGGAGAAGGACCATAGGGTTGTCCTGGTTGCACAATATTTGGGCCATACTGAACGTGTGTCTGTGATTGAGGTGCAACAGGTTGTCCCTGTGATGGATAATTTTCCCCCCCATAACCAAAAGATTGTCCTAGTTGATTCAAAGGTTGACCCGAAAGACTGGAGGGTTGCCCATGTTGGGCCAAAGGCTACCCTTGAAAAGGTTGGCCTTGTGGACCATATGGTTGTCCCTACGGACCGAAAGCAGGGCCCTGTTGAGCTAAAGGTTGTCCCATGGAATGTTGTCCTTGCAAGCTAGAGGGTTACACATGCAAGGTAGGTCCCAAATGAGTAACAGTCTGATAAGGATCATAAACAGCCTGATGAGGATCAATGGGAGGCAAATAGACCGGATTACCATACACATCATAATGGTGTGGATACACATATATGGGATTACCAACGGTATCATAATGATGGAAATGAGGATCTCTAGGAGCTTGAGACTACTGAGAACCATGAGAACTATGTTGCTGAACAGCCAACAGATATTCTTCAAAAGTAAGACCGCCAAAAATCACAGGAGGAGTGGAAAATGAACTAGAAGCCACACAAACTATTGGTTGGACCGGAACGGATGTGACAGTAACCGATGAACCAGGAGTCGAAGGTGATAGCCCTAATGAAGTTAGGACCGAACTCTGAGGAGGAGTTACTGCACTGGATTGCACGATGGAGGCAACACCAAAGATAATCTGACTCAAGGATCTATATCCAAGCGGAAGTGATACCGATGGTGGAGAAGATTGGATAGAAGCACGAGAGAGATCTTCTAGAAAAAGTTGATATTCTCCTATGGAAAAAGACATTCCTTCACTGCCAACAAGACTGGAGGAATCCATATCTGAGTATGCCGTAAGATCTTCGAAAAGACTACGGGGACTAGGAGGTACCGCAACAGCAACAAAAGGCGATCTTGACGTAAGAGGAGGAAAGTCTCCTTCTTCCCCAAAACCAAACCAAGCACTTGAAGGAGGCCAATTGAACTCAACCGGCTCGTCAAACGGAGATCAAGTAGCAAGGGGTTTGACAGATGGAAGAATAGGCTGCAAAAACTCAACAGACCTAGTGGACTAAGGGGTTTCAAAAGAAACATCCGGAAAAGAACCGCCACTAGGAGGCAATGAGGATGAAAAAACTAGATGTTCCGCCACTTTGACTGTATATCAAAACAGGAAGGGAAAGAGATAACCAATCGAAGGTGCCAAAACAAGAGCTAAGGAAACTAATCAGGCCAAGTAATAAACTTTTAATAGGAGTGTGATTGTAGGTGATTAATTTTATGACACTGAAACCAAAATTCGTTGTTTCATGTTTTAAGAGTCGAGAAACAGGCAAAAGATGACTCTAGTCACTTTCAATTTGAAACGAGTGTGAAAGGACAAGTACTCGATGATCTCTTCTCTTATTTAAAGAGTCACGAAAATATCGAAATGACTACTCAGGAACTCTAAGTAAGAGGGTGTACCAGGTTTCCGTGAATTGCCATATACACCTTGGTGATCAAATGAAAGAGAAATGACCAAGGACTTAATGTACGTGCAGGTAGTCTCCCCGAATGTTGTGTTCGATGTATCACAGTTACAAGGTGGTAGACTCGACTTCCTATGGATAAAGGATTGCAACTTAGAGGGGTCTCCCTTTATATACTCGACGGTACGGGGAGCACAAGTCCGTACTAGCGCTATCTGAAGCGAGATGGCGAATGACAGCTACTAGGTTTTAAGATGCCAAAACACGTCTCTAGCCTAGACCACTAGAAATTTTGCGTTAGGTTTCAATGTTGCCTTAGGTTCATTGAGTAAATTTTAAAGTTAACCTTGAATTATGTTTCAATTTCAAGGCCCTATCGATGTTGGAGCTCAACTTCCTAAATGCAAACTATATGCAAATGAACATCATTTCAGTTCGATGAATGCTAGTTATAAGAAGGATAGAAATCTTCCAAACAATAACAAACAACGAAAGTATACGAAGAAAACTTCTAATGCCTCTAATGCAACTAATTGAAAACAAAACCCCTTCCTAGATGACAAAAACTAGTTATGCAAAGGAATGTTTCAATTTCGATGCAACGAAAGAATGCAAAACATATTTATTTATTTTTTCAATGAAAAAGCACACAATGTAATAATTCAAATGGAAAGCAAAATAAACACTAGTTCGAGTTCTGTGAATGTAGAGATTGAAAATTGAATGACTCAACCGAAACAAAACAAACAAACAAAATTCAAACTAATGGAGCAAACTTTCAATCAAATAGAGAGAAATTCCCAAATCGACCTGACACAAGCAATGTAATCGATGCTCGGAGGACTAAGGAGAAGGATCAATTGACGAAACGAAAAGACCATTCAACCAAAACAAACACTCAAAAAGGGTCAAGAGAAACTCAGTGCAATGACGCAAGATGAAATGAGGCTGACAACAATCAAAGAGACTTGCATTTCAAACAGAAGGCTTAGTGTATAAGAACACTTAGAAACCCTAAGGCCCTAAATGACACTGACAGGAATATGGAAAAACGACTGAAAGAAATAATTCTATAGTAGTCAACATTGTTCCAAAGGCTAAATCACACCTAACAAATAACCCAGAAGCAAGCACAATTGACCAAAAGACTCATCAAGGAGGTAAAACCAAAACCTACAGGGGTTGGCGCGATTGTAAGGCTGTAATCCGTGCCATACAGGGGTTGGCGCGAGTGCACAAAGAACAACATGCACCAATCGGCGCAACTGTTCAAACAAAAACTACGCCAATCTAGATACCTATGGGAAAAAGAGGAAAAACCAAAACTTAATGAGCAGAGGCCAATCTTGACATTATGGAGCTGAACAAAGGATGGAAATTAGGAAAACAAACCAAAAAAATACAGAGAAAAAAATTAACAATCGAAAGCAACCCAACAGGATGAAACGACAAACTCGCACTTTCCCCACTGGAGTCGCCAATTTGTTAAGCAGGTAAATCCTGTCTGCAGATAGAGGTGATCCCTCTAGCCCTAGGGTGGGTCTAGAAACAAAGAGACATGCTAAAGTGTTGCTTCCTAGTTAATGAATGAACAAGAGACACGGTAGATCAACCTACCTGGAATCCAATGCTGTCGTCGTTGCCAAAAAGTAGTAGCGTCTCGCTCCTACCTTGGAAAATCACAATCTGTTCACTGTTACACTCGGACACCTGCACATAGAACAAGGAACACGAACAACATATGACATCATAGTTTCACTCATAACTATTAACCATTCGAAGAGGGCTAAAGCTATTGCATTACACAAACATCATAACACAATAGTGGAACCAAACAATAGTCATGTATATATAAGTAGAAGGAAGAGGTACAACCGATGCTTTGACGTCGCAGTCTCCTCCAGCGGGGTTCAGCCAAAGCACGTCTCAGTACTTGTCAAGGGATTCATACGAGATGAGGGCATGGACTCAAACTCTCTTGATGATTCCTCTTTGCTCTATCTCTTTCTCGAATGCAACTTCAATCTATGCACAACTATTCAGCTATAGTATCAATTCTCCAAGTTCAGCTAGTTGATGAGAAGAGAGATAGTTTCTTTTATAGAGGTGAAGGAGGAGATTGAGAACCCTACAAAGGTGGGAGGGAGTCCTATCCTTTAGGAGAGTTCCAAGGGAGGTGGAAACTACTAACTAAAGGAGGGAGTCTGTGGTTGTTTCAGTTCAACCACTCCCAATGACTCATCCTTGAGGTGGTTGGAATGGAACCTCCACCTCTATTTTTAAAAAAAATTCCATAAACAGCTTGGCGTGGGTGCTTAACTAGGACAGAGCGCCAACTGGCGCGGGTCAGTGTTAATTTTCCAGCTCGGCGCGGGAGTGTAACTGGTTACTTGCGCCAAGGCAAAAAGAAGGGTTTTTACAGTCCTACTCAGGGAATTGTCAACGGGAGGAATATTTCTCTCATCAATAGGGATGCCATGATGGCCTTTGCAAGGAATGACATTTCTTATAAGTCACATAAATGACCCTCCAATGTGCAAGTTGGGGATTGCAGGGCTAGTGAAAAAATGTTGTGTAACACCTTTGAGTAAATAACAACCAAATAATACAGCGCTAATTAAAATTAATCTAGATATTTGTATATTTTTTAGGGCTCATTCCACCAATTTAGATCAGGATTAGTGCTTTGGAATAGGGAAGTAGTTAACTTTCTAAAGCAAATAAACAAACAATATTATATTGTGATAGGAAAAATTCCAATTGTTGTAATTTTTCTCTAGGAAGCTCTTCTTAAAAGAGTCAAGCACGAGGTCATATTGGACCTAGTGGAGTAATCGTACCTACTTCATTGGTAAAGATAGAATATGTGCACGCATTACAAATGGTAAACCTTTGATTAACCATTATCAAGGAGCCTAGGATCATTTGTCAATAAACCTCAGATTTACCATGTCAAGGAGATTTCAAGGGGATTGAGATTTGTTGCTCTGTCCTTACGTGTATATCGAGCCACAGATTGTTCCCCCATGTTTGATTGTATCAGTTGGTAACCTTAGTGGCTATAATATTAGGATTTTTCCCAAGGTGACGGTGGAGGGAAGGTCCCACTGTACCTGGAACAGACATTGACTAAACTCACATGGAATTTTTCGAGGGTAATCTTCACTCTAGATGGCATAGTGGAGTTAATTGCACCAGATTATTTCATTAAGCAGGTTTTCAGGGTAACTAGTTCCATCCGCTATTTTTTTCACATTGATTTTTGCGACGTTGGATTTCATCACTAACCAGTGCTTTCGATGTGAAAACAGACTGTTTTTGTTTGTTTTGACTCCTATATTTGATAGCACATGTTAATTTGTTTGTTTCTACTTTTTAGAGACCTTAGGTGTGGATTGTGAATTTGATTTGTTAATATTTTTAAATTGTTAATAAAATTCACTGAAGTTGAATCTAATGGCAACAGTTCCGTAATTTACCAACCAAGGGAGCCCTCTTAACGAGAATCCTAGTCCTTTTCCTTGCTTTGGAAATGTTGGTCCTCCTTACATGGATACATTGTCATTACCTGGATTTACCATAGGTTTACCGGTATGGTTATTTTCAACTTCATTAGCCTCGAATACTCAAATTGTTCCACCTCAACCGCATGCTTCACTTCAACATAATTCACCATATCAACATCACCAACGTCATGTTGACCCTTTACCTTCTTCGCCCAACATGTCTTCCTCCCTTTCTTCTTCTTCTCTTGGTAAAAGCCTTGATGCTAGTAACCAGGTGGCTGAGAAGAAGAAGAAGAAGAAGCAAGATAAGAAAGAGATCAACCAACCAACCATGGTTGTGAGTATTGGTAATGTTGAAGAAACCTCCAACATGCATCGTAAGCCCAAATACCCTCGCAAGCTTTGTAAGGGTGACCACTTCCTTATCAATTGTCCTAGTATTCCTAAGGTCTTGGAAGTATGGTCATAAAAATTATTATCAACTTATTGTTGATCCATCAACCAGTGATTGTCAAGCTTCGGGGAAAACGGGTAAAGTTAGGTTTCCTTGTAGGTTATGCAAAGAGAGTCATCATAGTCACCTTTTCCCTCACATGAATGAAGCCTCAAAATTGTTGGAAAACCTTACTGTTCCACAACAAGAACTTCCAACTAGTTACCGTAAAATTTCTCCGAACCTACCGTCAGTTGACGAAGTGATTGATATAATTCCAAGTACAGTCACTCCTAGTCTTCCATTGGAGAGTGAAACCCATATCACTTAGGTTGATGAACCATTAGTTATCAAGTGGTCAAATCTATTTCACATTCAATCGATCCAACTCTCCCTATAGAGAGTGAAATTCATACCGCTGAGGTTCTTCTAGTTACTTCATATTCTTCTACACAAGGGGGAATTCACATGTTACTATAGAACCCCCTCCAAGTACTTAGGTATTTTCCTTTGATCGGAGTAGACTAATTGAACCTCGTCTTCCTTCTTCCATCCCTTTCCAAATCATTGTGAAGGCTTGTGGTAAGAATATGCGTCACACAAATGTAGATGAGGGTGCTTCTGTTAGTATTTTATCCTCAACTTCATGGAAAGATTTGGGTTCCCCTCAACTTGTGTCTGTTACACAGAATCTGACAACTTTTAACATAACCATTAGTGAACCTTTAGGGATCCTTCCTAAGTTTCCTATTACCTTGGAAGGTAAAATTGTATGTATTGATCTTATGTTGGTCCAAGGCCCCTTGGATTTAAATTTTCTCCTTGGGCGAGACTATGTCTATGCAATGAAAGATATTGTATCGACATTGTTTCGCTTGATGTCTTTCCCTCACAATGGAGACATTGTGACTATTGACCAAATTTCATTCCTTGATCTTGACTCGACTACCAACCATCTGACATCCTTGAATGTTCCTTATATGGAAGTGGTATCCACCCCGCCACGGGTTAATTATGTGGCAACCAGTCCCATGTTTTCAGTTATCGATTTAAGTGATCCTCTCACTGATTGCTCGACTTATTTTGACTTAGATCCAGTAATTGACACGGTAAACCCTATGGAGTATTTGAACGTGATGTTCTTATCCCTATTGAGTCCCTTGACATGTGTTCCTTCCAGATAAATGTTCTTCCTTATGATGAAGCCCTCTTGGAAGCCATCATCGAGGTGTGTCCATTGACATGTGTTCCTTCCAAAGAAATGTTCTTCCTTATGATTAATCCCTCTTGGAAGCCATGATCGAGGTGTGTCCCTTGACATGTGTTTCTTTCAATTGGAAGACATGATCAAGATTATTATGAGGATATTTTATTTACTGTGTCAACCTCGTTAAAAAATGAAACAGGTTTCCATGAGGATAGTTCTTTTCACTGTGTCAACCTTGTTTAAAAATGAAACAGGGATTCATGAGGGAAGTTCCTTTTACTGTGTCATCCTTGTTAAAAAATGAAATGGATCCTTATGAGAATAGTTCTTTTAATGTGTCAACCTCGTTAAAAAATGAAACAGGTCCTTATGAGGATAGTTTCTTTTACTGCGTCAACCTTGTTAAAAAAATGAAACAGGTTCCATGGGGATAGTTCTTTTACTTTGTCAACTTCGCTAAAATATGAAACAGGTCCCTATGAGGATGGTTCTTTTATTGTGTCAACCTCATTAAAAAATGAATCAGGTCACTATGAGCATAGTTCTTTTCCTGTGTCAAGCTCGTTAAAAAATCAAACAAATCCTCCCTTAATTGAGTCGAGTCTTTCGCCTAATCTTGTAAATGATCCTTCATTCCATCCAGCTATTAGTAACTAGTAGTCTACTTAGGTGAATGAAATGAATCTTGGGGGGCATGTGCCCTTGCAGGTTATGCTTGGGGGGCATTGACACTTAACTCAAGCACAATTTTCCTACGTTTCAAGCTTGTGTAAAAATGAAACCACCCTCAAGCACATTTTTTCTTTGTTTCAAGCTTGTATAAAAATGAAACCTGTCTCGAATCCATTTCAGTTAATATTTTCAAGACTTGTTAAACTCGTGAAAAATCTAGAGCTTATTTTCCTATTCTTTTCATGCTTGTAAAACACATGAAAATGTTGAGTTCTTTCTGTCTTTTCATGCTCGTTAATTAAATTGAAAGTCAATGATATGAGTACAATTTTATCACTTTTTTGAACACGTTAAAACTTACAAAAAAAGAGAAACCACGAATTTCTCTTTTAAGACCTTTTTAGATTCTCTAAAAATGAAAATATTGTCGAGCACTTGACTATTCGAACTCGTAAAAGTAAATGAACTGTCATGTATTCAGTATAAGTTTAACCCTTTTCCAATCTGAACTATACTATTTACGAAAAAGGTATATGTTGACTAAACATGGTCAATAGAGTTCTCTCCTGCATTATTTTATCCTTTTTCGGGCTTGAGGGGCTAAATTTATGAAAAATAACACTATGGAGTTTACTTATGTTTTTCTCCTGACTTCCTAAAACTAAAAAACAATGAGTTATACTTTCTTCAGGCTCATTAAAAATCTACGTTGAAAGAACAACATGAGTTTTATTTTTGTGTCTTTTCAAACTCTTTAAACATGAAAATGACATCAAGTTAACCCTACACTGGACTCGTAAAACTTAAACAGTGTAGGACCCATTGATTACAATGGGACCGAACCACTCCTTCCTAAGGTTTGTTAAAAATACTTCGGAGGACAAGCTTATATGACAAGCATATGTTATCCTCCTCAAGCTTGTGTAAAAATAAAGAGGTACTTGCCCGTAATGGTGGGGGGGAATTGGGAAAGAACATTCACTTTTATATTATTAAAGGTAGTATGTCGCACTTGAGCATGACACTCTGTCACATTTGTGTCTGGGTTGGGTAATCCATTTGTCTCATAGTTAATTGAACCTCTTTGAAAGTCTTAAGCTGGTTTTGGGTATTGTCTTTGAGTAAAATGTTGCCAAGTCAAGTGTCGTGTCACCAATATGTTTAAGAGAAGTCCAACCTCAGTAAAAATTTCCATGTTATTCATAACCTTCAATCGTGTCAGTCGTCCCCGAGTCAGTCCTAAATTAGTCTAATGTTGTTCTTCAAAACTTGACATGAAGTTTCATGTCGTAGGCCCTCCTGCGACAGATCGCTTCCTATCGACTTCAACTCACTATCTAGGAATTTTATCTAGAAACTATTTTCAGTACCTTGAGGCCTACATGCCTTAATGGCAGTTTTCTCGCTTTCGACCATAGGTTATCAACATTGGTCTTCGATCGAACTATTATATGAGTGTTCGACTTCAAAACATTTAATCACACTTCATAATTTGTACTGGGAGTACCTTGGGGACCATTGACGTTAATGGTGGTTTCTCTTGCACTTGTTAACGGTTCACATCATTGACCGGTAATCAATTAGTTTCTACCATGTTCGACTTCAAGTCATTTACTCACATGGTTGGATTTGTACATCAATAGAGATGGAGATCAAGACCCTGGATCTAGTTTCATCCATCCAAGATGTGTGGAGTTATAAAATATTCATGATTATAAATATAGATCCATTGATGGTTGTGTCCATACTATGTCTACTATTGATATGGATCTTTGTGTATTTCCCTACTAGTTCATCGAGTTATGCTTACTTTGAGTATGGGAAGGCCTACCTCAGTGATGCTTATATGAAAACATGATATGGTAATACTTGATTGTTTATTTCAGATCTTCAACCAATTGGTATCTAATCTAAACCTTTGGCATGATAAAGCGCTTCAGTCATCAAACATCTCTTTTGGCTTTGCACTTTAGGGGGAAATCTGTTACACTAAAAATTTTCACCATGATTTTTGATTCAGATATCTTTCCATCTAATGGAGCATCTCAAGTGAATCCCCTATGAAGCTTGAAGTAAAATAATGCCAGGTACAAAATGAATTTTGGTTTCATTGCTTAAAACCCATTTTTGAGCACCTCCTCAGTTTTCCTAAACAAAACTCGTGCATGCGCAGTTTCTTCCACTATAAACTGCGCAGATATGTGCAATTTCTTCCATTATAAACTGCGCAGGTATGTTCATGTAGGTAAAAATAAAAAAGTAAGTTCTAGAAGCTTTGGTTGAGGAATCTTATCCAAATTAGAAACCTTGAACCACTACAAACCTGCGCCTCATCCCTTGGTATATGAAACTAATCTCATTTTCTCAAGGATCATATCCCTTGAGAAGAGGAACTATAAACCTCCTCATCCTTCCTATAAATTGAGCATAGGACTAGAGGAATGGGAAATTATTGAGACTTGGATTTGTAAACTCATGTTGTTGGTTTTGGGTATAAAGAACTTGTCATCAAGGGAAGGAAAGGAGAACATTAAAAGAGGCTTGTGACATCAAAGCAACCAAGTTGTAAGCTTGTTTCCTTTTGATTTTTAATACAAAGTAATTGTTCTTTCCTAATTGCATTTATTGTTGATGTTATTTTTGGGATTCCTTGTTCACTCACATGGTTTATAACTGATTACTGATTCATTTATATGTTGTATTCTATATTAGGGATTCCATTTACCTTTTATTTTATATGCGATATGCTTTGATCCTTTTGAATGCTTTTTTCTATGCAGATCTCTTTTGGAGCGTCATGGACAAGTTGTGGAAAGCATTTAGAAAGCCTTTAATGCATTAAGGGAAAGTTGGTTGTAGAAAGCGTTGAAAGGACTTCTACAAGCACTTCATTAATATGTAAGTGATCCTTCGCATACTACATGTTTCATGTTTTGGTTATAGGCTAAGGAAAGATATATTGTTTTGTTTGCTTGTTTCTAGTTTTCCTTTAGGATTCTAGGAAGATCGCTCTTGTCCGCAAGAGGGATTAATCCGGGTAATAGATCTGCTCTTATTGACTTCGACAAATTTCTTTGAGAGTAGACCTAAAGTTGCACCTTGGCCTTATTTACATCATTGATAGGTGACCTTGTGCTCAACATCGATCAATATCATGGGTATTTGATTGAGTGGTTTCCCTTGTGTTCGATGTTAGCTTACATTATCACACCTTGGGATTTGTGCAATAACTTGGTTTCCAATTGACCTTCTTGGTGGATTCCTCGCCTCTTTGTAATCTTTCATTATTGGTTGGTTTAGGGGATTTATTTTGTGCGCTAGAAACATTTTTTGCACGCCAAAAATGTACTTTGGAATGATTACTTCATCTTTATTCGTCTGAGTTTTTTGAAATTATTGGGTTATTGGTTACGTTCATGTTGGTTGATGTGGGATTCATTAATTCCTTCCTCCAGTAGATATTTTCCCATCGACTGCAACTGATTTTTCTGGGAATAAGTTCTATAGTCATTTTCAGTACCTTACGTTTTGCAGTCATCAGTGGCAGACTCCTTCGTTATCGACAGTCAGAATACATCAATGTCTCTTGATTGATATATTCTTTCAAGTGTTTGACTTCAACACATTTATTCACACTTGTTAGATTGTACTGGGGTGTCTTGACACTCATTATCATTATTGGTGATTTGTCTCATGTTTGTTAACGGTATACATTAATGACTGGTAATCAAACAATTTCTCACATGACCCACATCAGCTCATTTATTCCCATGGTATAAAAATGCACCATCTATGGTTGGTGAAGACATCGAGCTATGCCAATATCTTGGTTTACTTGATAGCTCCTTCAGTTTTCTACCAGTGACACCTCTCAGGTTTATATGTTGCAGATTTTCTCAGCAGTGCCTTATATTTTGGAATCTGAGTTTATGCAGTACCATCATTCCACTTATATGACTTGGTACTTTTTCCAAGGATCAATTATGTTGCATCATTATTTAGACATTATTTTATGTGATATTGAGACATATCTCTGATGTGTTCTTTCGTGGCTATGATCTAATGATCCATTATGTATTCTTCAGCTTAGTTTTTACACTTATGTATACATTTTGGATCCGCGTTATACTTGATTAGCAGGTATGCTTTACTACTTATAAGCATGGGTCTACCCGCCTCAGACACGATTTTTCTTTCTAACTCCTTCCACAGGTACTTGAAGGGTTGGAATTTGGTGATCCCTCCTAGGTTTTCGAATGAATCCTCTCTCTATACTTAAGAAATTTCAATGATCATGTCCCCCTCTAAACTCATATATTAGGGTGCATCTGTTATAGCATCATTCAATGGTCTTATAGACTTGATGCTCTTTTATGGCCCTGGGCAGTCCCTTTACCCATGCAGACTTGAATTTATATTTTACAATTATATTTCAAATTCCATACATGACTCTGCCAACATAAAAAATGTATATATGCAGGTCCCTGAACACTATACGTGCGTATACATTTTTATATATGAAAAAATAAAATAAAATGTTATTTTTCGGGCTGGGTTTACGGGTTTTACCGAGAGCCCACCTATAGGAACCCGTGGCCTAAATGAAACAACCAATTTGAGGTGATATATATACACCCCTTGGGTAGGTCTAATGAATAAGAGAAGATCGATATCGACATTACACTCAATTTACCCCAGATCAAGTCTGCTTTTCCTGTGCCTCCTACACTCCCAGTCTCCAGGAAACCTTGGTTTCATTTGCAGAGATGGTTAGTCTCCTTATCTAGCATATTTTTGTACTTATTAGAGAGGTTGTTTTCATGGATCAGGCTAGACAGATCGAAAGGAAGGATCTGTTAGTGCCTTTGGCCTGGATCAAGTTGTATCTACCCTGTACTCATTGTTATTCATAAATGAAGAAGCTCATATCTTGTTCCTGGTATATGTTGTCATCTTATGAATGATAGTTTGAACTGGTATATGTGATGATCTAACATATTTTTATGCATGCACATTGAATTATCTAATTTGTATATGCTTATGTGATTTATTTGCAGTTTTTCACATCTTGGAGGAAGTAGAGGGTTTGGACCTTATGGGAACATCTTCAAACGTAGGACCCTCAGGTATGTCTCTAAATCCAACTTTGATAATTCAAATGTTTGAAATGATTGAATCAATGTTATTTGTTGATTTTTTTACCCTCCTTTCTTGAGGCTTTCAACGCTTGCCTTAGGGAGATTTTCCCGCCAACAACGAATGAAATTAATAAACGTAGGAGATTCAAATTTTATTCTTAATATAGTCAGAGTTGTGGGAAGCAATAACAAGACTAAACAAACAAACTGACTTATTTAGTTTTAAGATAGATTAGGTGGGATTTGTAGATGTTAAACTGAGAAAACTTATCCCTTGAGAAATAATAAAGTGGGTGAAGCACGAGTTTCAAGAAGACTTGATAGATTCTTTGTGATGAAAAACTTAGGGACAAGTCTAAACATTCTACTTTTGGACTTTTTTAGGGAAACTATCACTAAAATTTGGCTATCCAATTATTGGTGAAATTGAAATTTTCCATTGTTTAAATTGCATTTTTTAATGCATAAATGAATTTAGCGCCTTGAAAAACTCCTATTACACATAGATTGTGCAATCTCAACAACTAGTATATGCAGTTCCAATATTTCTTCTACTTTTTTGGTTGAATTTTTTACAAAACTGGTCGAAAAAATATGCCTTGAAAAGGTTCAAAAAGAAGAATGTTTAGAATACTACAAAACTTAGTAGTGGATTTAAATAGGGTTAGGTTTTACATGGAGACTAGGGGCTGCTCAAATTAAATGCCAATCTTAATTTATTTATACAATCAAGTCCATAAGCCAACAAGCCCTTTTAAATTTAATATGGTTTGCATATAAAGTGTATAAAATGGTAAAAAGGGAAGGGTAATATATACTGATAATTGCAAAGACACATCAATCTTCCAATTTGCAATAAGAAAAAAAAAAGTAAAAATGACAGTCATGTTAACATGGGCTATGAATAAAGATAAAAACATGGATAAGGATTTGAAGGGAGTGTGAAGAAAAATATCATAAGTTTGTGATAAGAATGAGGGTGAGATAGTAGAGGGGAAGTATAACTAAATAAAATATAAACTAATTTAAAAAATGGTTAAACTAAATGAACGTAGAATGAAAAATGAAACACAGGGTAATCTGGTTGGAATTTTGGGGATAAAGATATAATTTTTTTGGACAATTATGCAATGTTTCATAAGAAAATAATTTAATTTGGGAATGAAAAATATAGGTGGTGATAAAGAAAGGAAGTCCATGAGATCGCTAACATGGAAGTTTCCCACTTCCATTCAATATATGTTGAGCCAAATAGAGAAACCATAGCAAAAATACTAAATATGATCACCTACTTTCCAAGATTCATCTTTGGAAAAGCAAACCAATTGTTTGTGGAAGAAGTTGTAACGTTCAAGCATGTGAAGTGAAACATTGCATATAGATTCTTAAGCAAAATAGAAAGAACAGTGAATGCCATACTCACATTACATAAATATTCACACTAGAACCTTTGATTGGGAAAACTAGCAAACCTGTGAGCCACTCCTCTATCTTCATATTATATTAACATCACCATTCACAATACAACATGTAATCATTTGGTGACATCCCAAACCTAATATGTTAGTTGAAGTTATGTTACATCATATTAAAAAAACTAAAAACAACCCATATTTTTTTTTCCTTGAGGGCTCTATCCTCAATCCCTTGAGTAGGGGGGAAGTAGCTAGCCTCCCAACACATATGAATAGCATGTGAGGATAACCATGCAAAGAATATAGCACATGTAAAAAATATAGCCATGTAACACATCCCTAATAACATACACGAAGGAAGAATTAAATAATCTCCTTAAAACTTTTAAAAGGGATACAAGCCCTAGACTAGATGTATGGACAATTAGATTCTTCGTTAGATTTTATAATTTATTAGAAGAATATCTCATTGAGGTGATTGAAGAATTAAAACATATAGGGTAAGTATTTATAGTATTCAATTCTAGTTTTTATTTCTTATTCCAAAAATATAAGTCTGTGTACTTTGACAAATTTGGACCAATATTCTTGTGCAAGTACATCTATAATATCATGGTAAAATTATTAGTATTGAAACTTAAAAATATATTTTTAGAGGCTTTATCTCAAGAATATTTTGGATTTTTTTTCTAGAAGATAGATTAATGAGGCCATTAGAGTAGCCTAAGAAGGGCTACACATTATTAAAACAAAAAGGCATCCAACATTGGTTATGAAGCTTGACCTACCAAAAGCATGCAGTGTGGGTCATTGCTTCTACTTGTGGGATTTTTTCTACCTATTATCAAAGGATGATAGGTGTTTAACATTTATATCATTTGTTGTCCTGATAAAATGGACCAACATCCAAAGTTTTCAATCCATTAGGGAGATTGAGGCAAGCATGCCCACTTTAACCCCTACATTTATTAATTATTATTAATGGCTTGAGTAGGGTCATATTAGTGGCACAAGAGTTAGAGCTATATTAGGAGCGGAAAATGAGGAGAAATCATTTTCTATCTCATCTTTTGTTTGCAAATCCATTCTAGTTTTATGGAATTCTTTACCTTATATTGCAAAGGGGGTTCTAGAAAAAAAATAGAAATAGTTGTTTTAAATTATTGTCAAAGGGGAAAATATATAATAAATGTATTCCTTTAGTGAAGTAGAATATAACAAAATCCAATGAAGAAAGTGGTTGGCAGTTAAAAACATACACTTTTTGGGGAGATCATTAGTAATTAAGAACTTGTAGAGAGTAACTAAATTTGAAGGGTTATGGAAACAAATAATAACATAGAAATATATGAAGTATGGAACTCTTATAGGTTAGATAAGAAGTCAAAGGAATTATCTTTCTAATATTTCAACTTAGTGAAAAGAACTTGCAATAGGAAACTATATGGTATCAAAGGTGGTAAATGGTGAACAAGCCAAAATTGGTGTGGAACTTGGATTGTGTGTAAGAACATTCAAATGCTTTGAAAGAATTTGGTTGAGATCATACATGAGTAAAGACATTCTACATTGACCAAGTGGTAGATCTATAATCAACAAACACATGGCAGCAAGTTTAGATAAGTGCACAATGTCTTGAGTTGGAAGGAGAAATTGCAGATTATGGTAGGTTCGTATAATCATTGAATTCATGCATGGATGAGAGAGGAAGAAGACTCCATTGTATGGCCTTAAAACTAGACCCTAAGAGACTACAAAAAACATATATGTTATAGAGCAGTGATCTTGTATTATTTACAAGAATCGAGTTGGTAGTCGAAAGTGATATAGAAACTTAAAGCTCCTAAAAAGGCTATAACTTTTATGTGGTTAGCTACAAAGAATAAAAATTTGATATGGAAATTGTTGGAGGGCCTAATTAACTAGTCAACTAGGCCAAAGAGTCAACCAAATGTAAAGATTCATTCAACTGGGAAGCTCATGCAACTAGATAGTATAGTCAATTATCCAATGTGGTTATGTTAGTTGCAACTACCTTTTATTGATTGTAATATATAAATAGGTATGAATCTATGATGTAATGAGGTTGTTATCGATCAGATATAATAAAATACTAATTGGTGCTAGTTCCACCACTACTTTTCTTCTCTTCTTCCCTTTATTTATGCATGTTTTAATATTACTTTGTTGTATGTGATGATTGTGTGGTTGCACTACTAGTAACAACTTACTATGGAATTCCTTAGATTACAACATTTATTATTTTATCGGGTTGGGAATATGCATTGTATGTAGGGAGGATAAAGGAATAATCTCTTTCCTTCTTATAAAGTGTCCTTATGTAAAGAAAGAATATGTATAGAGGTTGAGGTTTTAACTAGAGTCGAAGATTTGTGATTGGGAGATATTATGGAAGAGTGTTTAAGAGCGCGAATAAGAAAGATTGAATTAAAAGATTTCAAGGAACTACAATGTATGATCATTTGGGGCATTTTAATTTCTAGAAACTCTCATAACTTTGAGGAAAATGTATATACCTTGTTTTCAATGTTTCTCTTAGATCAAATCTATTATTTAGGTTATAAAAAGCTTGCAAATCGAGAAAGAAACATAGAATCTGAAGAAGAAAAAACTAAACATCAACAAAACCCCAACTCTTGGTGTTTTTTTATGGAGCCAATCAAAGACAATCAAACTTCAATCATCTTGGAAGTATGTTACTCTTTAAAAAACTCATGGTCTAAAGTTCAACTCTGTATTGGGAAAAGTGGCAAACAATAATGTTGAGTGTATGACATTAAAAGTCATATTGAGATGTATAATAAATAAGAATGCCAAATAGATTCAGGTATTTGAGTATTTTAACTTGGTTATAAATTCAATGAAAGACAAAACTCAACTTTCGAATATTTATCTTAAACTCATGAATTACCAATGAAAACAAGTTATCATATTTTTGATAATATCTCCTTGAATTACATTACATTTATAAATAGTTGAACGAGGAAGCAAATCATTTGTCAAAGCAGCACAATAAGTGGTGAAGGGGGCAATGGTGACGGAAGAAACGAAAGACACCATTCTTATTTCTTCTCTCACATTTTAAAATCCCATTTATATTTTAACAAACTGTTTATATTTTCTATCTAATTATAATTTTTATAATTAAGTCCTCTTGTTTTAAGTATATACATCTTACATCTTTAAATGACGCATACAAGTAATTAACCTAAAAATATCAAGTGGAGAAGAAAAATATACTAATTATTTTGAAGTGAATATATTGTGACAACTTTCCTCGAGGCTTTTAAGGTTTTTAGGGTAGGTAAGAGTTAATGTAAATTTTAAAAATGTATTATATTTATATAATATTTGATATAAAGTGTAAAATTTATATTTGTTTAGATAATGGGAAAATTTATTATAATTTAATTATCAAATTAGTAATGAGGACAATTGTCCCTGATTGTTATCTGCAAATGCAAGTTGATTCATAATTTTTATTCAAGGAAAATTATGTCACCTAGAATTACTTGTTGGTGGTCCGTAAGGGGCAAACTTTCATTCTCGCCAAATGTCTCTTAGTCTTGGGTTGTCAACATGTTTCCTTAAGTCCTAGAATGATAAACTCTTAACTAAGCATAAGCAGTTTAAGGGCATATGAGAAAAATTGTAGATTCAATGTTGCTCATGTAATGCTCTAAAACATAAGACTCAAATATACTCTACTCATCTTCGGAAAGCAGTTCATGGTTGAGAAGCAATATCAAAAACATGTGACATGAACCAATTAACACCCATGGCACGAGGATATATCTAGGGGAAAGTCACTGCTCAAAACCCCTTCCTATATGTATGTATTAATCATAAAATAGAGAAGAAATAGAATGTTTGTTCAAGCCTGAACAATCTCTGCACAAGTATAATCTATCTCATTGCCTCACAAGTTGACTATCGCCGACACTTAGCCAATTATGTTGCCTTCCAAGCTCCTATTTCCTTGTGTTGTTTCTCAAGGAATTTACCCCTTATTAATTAGGGAAATCCCTATCCTGAAATTCACAATCCCTATAGGTCCTTCTCTAACTGCATGCACCACCTGTACAACTTAGATAATTATACAACTGATAGTACATTGCCCCTGAACTCCAATCTCAATTGGTTAACTCGTATTTCATACATACATGAGTTAATTATAGTTGATTTATCATTTAACTGGTCGAACACTGAAACTACACCCACTACTAGGCCTTCTACTAGTTCCTCCAACAATTGGAACTAGTTTAATTGACTTTAACTCAGTTTAACTTCATTAAATTATTACAACTCAAATTAAACCCAAGCTCGACTCCTAAAATTTAAAATCACTCTACACAACTCAAGTTAGACCCTCAACTCGATTAACTGAGCCAACTGAGTGAAACTAACGTTGTTAACTCATACAAGTTGCCGTGCGAAATGGAATTACAATTTTCTCTTAATTTAATTCAAGGGAAAATTAAATCAGGATTTCTCTTGTTGCATTTTCAACAATTTAAATTATAATTTTGAATATATATTGACAAAAATGAGAAGCGATTCTATTAAATCTACGTTTGGCTGCAACAAATACAAGGAAAATTCATTTCATTACCATCTTTCAATGGGTTCTTCCATTGGGGTAATAACGAAATCCATGGAAGACATATACCAATATTTTCCACAAATTCTACTACTAAGTCCTACATGTTTACAAGAGTAAATTATTGCATATTGTGAGCATAAGAGGATGCAAAAACAATACATTTTGTTATTTGTGAGGCTTTTGGAGCAAAGAATCCACACGGAGTTTGGATCATGAGGCCAAGTTAGAATCTGTTTAGCATTCTCTCCTTTCTTTATTAGATTTCCTACCTCTTGCAAGAGGTGGTTCCACTTCATTTGAGGAGATCGAGTTTTCAATGCTACCTCCAATGCATCATTTTGCATGAGCTTCTCTAATTGTCTTAACTTCTTAGTAAATCCTTAGGGAGCATTTCTTGCAAGAGTAGAGAGCGTAAATGTTGGGAAATCTTGGGGCATCTAGATTAGGTGATTTCTCTTACTTTGGTAACTACTTGTGAAGTTCCTTTACTTAACTTGATGTACTTGTTGTTAGTTCTTATTTAATTTATTATTATTGAGTTCTTTGTCATGAAACAACTACCAAAAAGTGAAGAACAATGAGACAAAAGGACACAAAATATAGGCTACTAGCTAGGGCCAAAACCTCTCCTCTTGAGAGGAAAACCCACAATAATTATTCTCTTCTTATAGAATGTTTAGATGACAAATTCCAAGACCAAGTCAAACTATTCCTTTGATGAGTCTTCTCTTCTCTAAGTCAAACTCACTTCATGTCACAAAATTTTGACTTCACTTCAGAGATTTGGCTTCCTGCTTCAGATCTGTACCTTTTGAACCTCTTGTACTTACTTCAACTTCGCACGTGTAGTTGTATTAGGGCATAATAGTGACCATCTCTTCTTCGATGGGATAACTCATCTCTTCTAAGGTACTCATCTTCCTTTATTGATGTTCTAATTCAACTTCCTTAAGTTGATTGTAACTCAATCTTGTTGCAATTAATATGGTGCCAATCTTCAAATGTGTGAGAGGTAGTAAACCCAAGATAGTCCTTGATCAACTCAATTTCTTTTTGGGAATTTCGTTGGCCCAATAGACTTCTTTCTTCTTCGATATTAACTCCTTACTTCCTTGATCAAACTTCCTTGATTGGTCTTGAATGAGGTCGAATGCATACTTATATATAGTATTGTTTTAGTGGATGGATAGCCCTTTCATGATGCCAACTTGTCTCCTATTGAGGTCCAACTTGATGACTACATGTTGACAAGGTCCTAGAGGGTCTTTTATGACACTTTTGGTTTACATATTTTTTTTTGACTTGATATGTAATGCCTAAATGGGTCTTATACATATTACAATGACTTAATGGACTTCTTGACTCAATGACAAAACCTCGAAGCACACAATGGGTGCTTGAACTATAAATAAAATTGACTTACCTTTAAAATGATAATTATAAATTTATTTTTCTCTTTTCATTAAATACATAAAATCATTATTACATTAGACATTATGAAGAGTGAACCTAGTTACACTTTTCAAAACTCCTTCTTAACTAGGGAGGTATTGATAATCCATACAAGGTCCTTAGACATTCTCATAATAAGATTTGGATTGGTAATTCATCTCATAAGTTATTTATTCATCTTATATCAATGCATCTCATCATATCTACCAACATTGTCATATAGCAAAGCCTTGACTGACAACTCTATCTCTCCACAAGAATAGAGCACAATGTTGGGGATACAATGACTTATAGACACCTTCATCATTGTCTCTTAAGGCACATACCTCATCCGAATGTTCATAAGGTATGTCCTTCTAAGACCATTCCCATTCTGGATTAACATGTCCTCATGTAATTTACTCTTCGATTACTCTTACCTATTGGATGCCCTACCTCATCGTTAAATAATCTCAAAATAAATTTTAGATGCTTACTCAATCCTCCATTTTTTCTTCATAACATGAAGACAATAATGATGTGTCGATATCTTCCTCTCAACTAGGGAGGATCAAATCATTCCTATAAAAGGAATATATGCAAGTTCCCTCTTAACAAGGGACTTGCCCAAGCTCCCTCTTAACAAGGAACTCATTACCAACTACAACTCTATTCGGTGGATATACTATCAGTTGCTTGTAGGGTTCCTTCTTTTGACATCATGTCATTAATTTTAACTTCTTCATCGTGGAGCCTTCTTCTTGTAAGGCATCAACCATCTTCTCCATCACTTCCCTTCAATGAAACAAAGTGTTGAACCAACGGTCATATAATTCTTCTCTTCATCAGAAAGTGATCTTCTAGTCCACATATGGATTTCCTTCATACAACTACCTCTTCCAAGTCATCATTCTTTGAGAATCTTCCATCCAATGTTATGAGTGCTAGTTGTAGGTGACTTCTACAACCTTCTTTCTATGGCCATGTTTCAACCCAACCATATGATTTTTCAAAAATTTAAATGAACATTAAATCAAAGTTACCTTTTCATGATGGCCTTTTGTCATGAAATTTGATTCTTGCAACATCATCATCCTTTCACATATCGTCCCCAAGACATACATTACCTGTTATGCTAGGAGTAACTCTGAATGAATTGATGTCTTTGTGTTGAGATAGAATATGACTATATACAAGGAGAGGGAGACTACTGGGTTTCATCTCCCAATGTCTCTTCGTCTGCTAATGCATTTTATTTTTCTATTTACAATATTTACATTAATCCCAAATATTAGGTGTCAACATTCCCCCCTTAATCTGAAGGGATGTTGGTGATTTCATGCATCATTGTGAGTATTTCAAACTTTTCCCTTCCAAGTGCTTTGGTGAGGATGTTTGCAATATGCTCATTTGTGGAAGTGAAACAATGTCGTAGGTGGATTGCTTTGGCCTCAACATGATGTCAAATCAAATGGTATTTTGTATTGTTGTGCTTGGTTCGATCATGGAACTTTGGGTTATTGACCAACTTTATTGCAAAAGTGTTGTCAATCAAAAGAGGATTTGAATGCACTTGTTTCTCCTGCAAATCTTCCAAAACTTTCCTGGGCCACACAATTTAATTTGTTGCGTCGATTGCTACCACATATTCTGCCTCAGTAGTGGAATCTATTGGAACTGACTATTTGTGTGACCTCCAGGAAAGAGCTCCTGATCTAAGACTCATAACATAACCTAAAGTAAATAACCTCGTTTCTTTATCTCAATTGAAACTCGAATCAGAGTATCCAATTAAGATGAAGTGATCCACCTGTGTATACTTGAGTCCAAAGTCTTGAGTTCCCTTCGAGTACTTTAGAACTCTTTTTGTAGTGGACCAATGACCCTCACAAGGCTTTGCATAAACATAGAGAGGATTCCAACAACAAATGAAATGTCAGGTTAGGTAGTAGTCCGTAGTCAAGACTTTCTACGAGTTGTTTGTACTTTTTTGCATCCTCAAATTATTTTCCTTTAGTGGATGTGAGATTTAAGTTTTGTTCCATCAGAGTAGTCAAAGGATTGCACTCATCCATGCCAAACATGGTCAACATATCTCCAATGTACTTATTTTGAGAGAGGAATATAAACTTCTGATGTTGGGTTACTTCAATCCCAAGATAGTAGTGAACATAACCCAAATCTTTCAGTTTAAAACCTTTCCTCAGTTCCTTATTTATAGATGCAAAGTAATTCTCATTGTTCCCTATAATTAAAATATAATCTACATACACCACAAGGTATACAACTATTTTTCCAACTTTCTTGACAAAAAAAGTTGCATCATCAAGATCATAATGTTTGAAATTGAATTCCAGAAGATGCTCAGTTAATTTCTCGTACTAGTCTCGTAGTGCTTGCTTGAGGCCATACAAGGATTTTACAATCTTGCATACTTTGTGTTCCTGACACTTCACAAAAAATCCTTCTGGTTGGGACATAAAAACATTCTCTTTCAAATCTACATTGAATAAATTTGTTTTTACATCCATTTGATGAAATTTCCAACCATTTTGAGCTGCCAAGGCAAATAGTGTCTGGATCATAGCCCATTTTGTTGTGGGGGAAAAAGTATCCTCATAGTCGACCCCTTCCTTTTGTGCAAAACATTTTTCCACTAGCATGACTTCTGATTTTCAAGTGAGCCATATGCTTTATACTTAATTTTGAAGACCCACTTGCAACCTATTGGTTTGGTTCCCAATGGAGGATCAACCAGCTTCCATGTGCCATTCTTTATCAAAGCATCATATTCTTTCTACATAACTTCTTTCCATTCATCATGAGAAGCAGATTATTTGAAGGAAGTTGGTTCAAAATATGTAAGCAAATTCATTTCACAATCATAAGAAACATCCATATGAATAGGTTAATCAGGATTGTCTATATCGCCTCCATTCTGTCTAGTTGAGCTTCTTGTTCCTATATTTCCAACTTTGTTGGGATGAACACTTTCAAGTATCTTTGTTAGCCATTTTGGAGGACCTTTATGAGATGTCTTAGGTTGCTCAGTTGGTTGAGATGGGGTTGAATCAATATTTAGTCTCCCAATTTTGTCAATCACATCACTCAAAGTGTCATCGGTGGTTGGAGCTTCATGCGGGGGAGAGAGCGATTCAAAAGAATATTCCATAGATTAATCTAGTACATGGTTACCGCCTTTAAAATGTGGAATATCATTATCAAAATCTTGAAAATATTTTGCATGTTTGAATCTATCCAAGCGATCAAGTTGCCACTCAACAACATTGTTAGTCTTAGAATATTTAAGAAATATCACATCTCTATATATTATAAAATTCTTATTAACTTCATCATATAGACGATATGCTATGGAGGTATTTGAATACCCCAACAAAATACATTTGTGATTCCTTGCATCAAGTTTCTTTCTATTTTCCTTAGGTATCAAGGCATAACAGGTAGAACCAAAAACCTTGAGATTTTGAAGAATGTAACTAGGTTCAATCTTAATAAATTGTACTTGAGTCAATACTTATTGTACTTGTCAAAAGAATAAAGAAAGGAATTTTATATTATTACTAAATGAATTATTAAAGCATGGGTTTCATGCTCGGGTCATATATATTTTAGGTCAAAGTCCCTATTGTGGAATTCTAAGTTTTATTCAGAGTCTATAGGATTATTACAAATTTAAATTGATCCATATTGGGATTTTGAATCATGTAAATAGGTCAAGTATTGGGTCAAATATGGTTTATGAAGACTCCACATAAAGTTGGCCTTAAGGTGACCAAGTCAGCCTCACCTAGGAATTCGATCTCATCTCAAGCCTATATATACAGTGGAATTGAACTCACTTGGAACCATCTCACTACAACACAAAAATTTGATTTTGTGGCTACAACAAGGAAAATTTGTGAATTGGAGGAGAAGGAATTTTTGGATTTGATTTTGGGCATGCATATAGAGTTGAAGAAAATCGAAATTTTGGTGCTACTATCTCTGCATTTTGAGCTATAGTTTGGGAGATCAAAGTTATCAAATTTTTACTGCAACAATTGTTGCATCACGTGTTTCTTCCAAGAGAGGAGGAAGTCGAAGTTTGTTTTGCTAAATGTTGTTGCTTGGAGAAGTTGTATTGGGCATAAATTGAAGTCTTTGAATCTAGATCAAAGTATCTACCTCAAGATCGAAGTCTCAAGAAGCAAGATCGAAGTATCAAGAAGCAAGCTTGAAGTTCCAGGTCACCATAGTGTTGTTACTACTGTTGTTACTACTAGATTCAGAAAGGATCACAAGGAAGGATGACTTGGTGTGGAGGAAGTTCGGGTCAAGGTATAGAGTCTCAAGAATCACTATTGAAGGAAGAATTAAATATTGGGTTTTTCCCAAGAGTGGGGTTTTTCCTTGGTTGCTGGCCTACATTTGGTGTCCTTGATCTATGTGTATTTTCTTTGATATTTTCTTGATGAACTAATAAGAAGAACACAATAAGAACTAAAGAATATCACAAGAAAATAATCAATAACAAGAGGATATTTCTACCTTTCTGAATCTCTAACATGGTTTCAAATCTTTGGTGAAAGAAGAAGGAAAAATGTTGTCTCAAGAACTTGATCAAGGAAGTCATAAGAAGTACACTAGAGGAAAGAAGTCTTCACTACCTTCAAGAAAGATGTCTAACACTATCAAGGGATAGAACAAGCTTGAAGGAACTGCAAATTATAGGTCTTGGAAAAAAAGTATTGGCATCATCCTTGAAAAGAACAAGGTCTTAGATTTAGTCAAAGGAAATATGAAAAGGCCTATAGAAGAATCAAGTGATGATGATAGGGTGACGTACAAAGAAGTGGAATTAGTAGTCATGGATTTTATGGTTGAAGGCATAAAGGAAAATCTTGTCCCCTTCATATCAAATATTGATCATGCTCAAGAAATGTATGAGGCTTTGTCAAAACTATTCACCATCAAGAACATTGGAAAAGTGGCAAGCCCGAAGAATGAACTAAGAACTACGAAGATGACAAAGGAGGGTATTGTTTCCTCTTTCTTTGTGAGGATAGCAAGGATAAGGGATGAGCCATTGATGAAATAGTGCTAGACAAAGAACTAGTGATTACAACTATTCTCATATTACCACCTACTTGGGGTTCTTTTGCTTCAACTCTCAACAGCTAGAAATAAACAACCACCTTTGAGGAGTTATGGACAACATGTAGTCAAGAGGAATTAAGAGTCTCCATGGTAACCAACAATGAAGAAGTTTCAAATTCTTATGTTGTTTATGGTAAAGGAAGATTCAAGAATAAGGCACCAAAGAAGAAGGCTGATACATCAAAGATTGAGTGTTATCATTGTCACGAAATGGGGCACTACAGGAGTGATTTCCCTCACAATCCTAGGAGCAAGAAAAGATATAGAGATCATGCAAACATGGATGAAGAAACATCATCCCCCAAGAAAGAAAAGCCCGAAGAATATCTAAGGGACTTGCACTACTAAGCCCTTTCCTTCTTATATTTTATTTGTACTTTTTATGTAGTATAGGTTTAACATCTTCTTGGATATTTATTTCAGTGTTTTATAAGTTTTAGGTTTTCCCTCAAGCTTGGGAGGGAACCCACAACAAATCCTCAAGATAAGTATCTCATTCCCTCTATTTGTCTTCATGTACTTATTTAAGATTTTGATTATATTATATATTAATCACTTGCCTACCTCTATTCCTTGTTTAGGAATCAATATGTTGAATGTTCAAAGAATCATGGAGAATACTTCAAGGATCAAATAAGAAGACCACACAAGACAAAAGGTTTGTCAAATAATCAAAGGTATGTATTGAAATATATAGTCTTGATACTCTCTTTGAAATATCCATTTCTATGCTACTAAGTGTTGCTATGTCTAGGTCTACTGAATCCTAAAAGGATTCTTGTTTGGGATGATTCATCACCTGATGAATCTACCCACCTTATACACCTCTAATTTCTTATATAAATAGAACCTTAATGAGGTTCTCTTGAAATCCCTAACCTAAGGGTATGTTGATAATGTGTGAAACCCTAAACCTATTTAGGGATGTTTATGAAGAAATTTCTATTCTAATTAACATATTGATAATGTTGAGATTGGGATTTTGATATGATCATGGAAGCTCTAGACTTTCTTGAGTTAAAATGATGTTTTTCAAAATCTCAAACCTCTAAAGTCTAATATAATAAGGGTTTTCTTTGACAATGAACCGAAACCCTAGGTTTTGGTTAGGTCTACAGGTAAAATCCTTATTATGGAAAATCCTAGGAGTGAAACCCTAGGTATATGTTCTCTTGATTGAATCCCTAGTCTAGTCTAGGACAATATATGTCTAATATATTAATGTTGACTAACATATGATGTGCTTATAATGGTGATCTCCTAGATATGTGCATTGACTTATTTTCTAATGATCTTGAGAATCTAGGGTTTGAAAACAAACCTTAGTTAAAGTTTGAAAGATCTAGGATGATGATTGAAAAGTATAGGGTTTATAAATAAATCCTAGTAATGATTAAATTCTCTAGTATATATGTTGATTTGAATCTATATAATGTGTGTTGAGAATTTATAGATGGAAAATCTAGGGTTTACATTGAATCCTAGTGGGAGTTACTTATGATGTGTTTATTGAATTCTAGGATTTACATTAAACCCTAGTAGAAGCTATTCATGATATGTTTTGATAATTGATTTGAAATCTAGGGTATGCAACTAACTCTAGTGAAAGTTGATAATGTTTGAGTTGTGACTAATCTTGATTGACTCTTTTATGAAATCTATGATTTGTATCAATTCCTAGTGGAAAGTCTAACATATGAATTCTAAAGGTTGTTAGATATCTTGTATATCTATATTGATTCTAGGGTTTACTAAATGCTGTAGCAAGGTATATTATATCTTTGAAAGAAAACATTGAAACCCTAGATAGAATGAAAGACATTGTGAAGTAGTCTAGGGTTTATGATAAAAGTCCCTAGCAAAATGTTGAAGAGTATATGTCTCTTGTTTAGGTATCTAATATGTATAAAGTTGAAAATGCTTCCGTAATTATGATATGGCTAACTTTATGCTTCTACAGTTTTCGTTGTACTTGCTATCTAAAGTTGTGCAGGTACATCATAAAGATGGGAAGCTTATAAGTATGATGAGAAGGATGCAAGCCATGAAATATTCTCTAACACATAAAGAAAGAAGTTGATCTCCCTAGATTAAGAGGGAGCCTAGATAAAAGAAGAAGTGATTATGGTTCTATACTTCATGTGGCATACACTAGACCATGACTAACATCTGTAAGTATTAGTGAAGACCATGAGTAAGAATCATAGACATGATTGGAGGATGCTTTGGCACTGCTATAATAAGGAAAGAAGGATCTGATTCAATAATATATTTCTACATGAAAAGTAGGAAAGGAAAGTGTATGAAGAATCTTATTTCAAAGATTTTATTGATAGTTCTACTAGAATTAGTTGAAGGGAAACATCGAAACCCTGAGTTTGTTTTGATTATACATTTGAAATTATTAATGATTGGGGTTTGTGTTTGCACAGGTGAATCTCTCGAAGGATTTGATAGCATGCTAGTTACCAATCAATTTGATTGGGAGAGATTGGTTGTCCTTGATCTGTTGGATCAAGGTGTGTTGAGTGAAGCATTGCCTAGAAAAGACATCGGGCTAAAACTTTGTGTTGATGTCTGGTTGGGAGGGTGGAATCGGGTGGATGTTCACCTACTTCCCTTGTTTGATGGTTATTAAGTAAGTCTGATGGTACCTATAGAGGATGCAAGCTTTATCCCATCTTAGTCTCACTTGGATATATTTCCCTAGTCAGGAATCTAGTCCATGGCATTGAGGTGTCTAAAATGTTGAGCGACCAATGGATAGAGTTCTCTGATCAGGGAATCTAGTCCATGACATTTAAGTGTCTAAAGATTCTTCATAGTTCATATAGTTGAGATCTACCTTGTACTATTGAGTTATGAATACATCCCTAGTTAAGAGGGAGTGTTGAAGAATGTAACTAGGTTCAGTCTTCATAATTTGTACTTGATTCAATACTTATTGTAATTGTCAAAAGAATAAAGAAAATAATTTTATATTATTATTAAATGACTTATTAAAGCATGGGTTTCATGCTTGGGTCATATTTATTTTAGGTCAAAGTCCCTATTGTGGACTTTTAGGTTTTATTCTAAGTCTATAGGATTATTGCAGATTTAAATTGATTCATATTGGGTTTTTGAATCATGTAAATAGGTCAAGTATTGGGTTAAATATGATTTATGAAGCCTCCACATCAAGTTAGCCTTAAGGTGATCAAGTCGGCCTCAATCCCGAGAATTCGAGTTCATCTCAAGCCTATATATAAAGTGGAATTGGGTTGTGGACCGTTGATTTTTGTGGTATGGAGGTGTTTTTGGGCTATTGGATGGTTTTGATATAAACCGTTGGATGAGCGACACATGGCAAGTCCGCAGGCCGCCACATGTACTCGGGGGGTGTATTAAAATTTGTTTGGAGGCTACAGGAATCGAATCGGAGACCTTGGGCATGGGTGCGAACGGCTTGACCAGTCTGCCTATGAGGTTTTTCTTACCCTATAGGGCATCCACATTATAATAAAGTGTTAATGTTTTGTATATGGGAGAGGGGACCGCCAACAGTCCCAACCTGCTGGCGGCCCCAAGTCTTGTTCACATGTCACGGAATAAAACCACAACAACGAATGTAACCGCTGCCTTAAACCTTAAACCCCGACAGTAAAGTCTTGTTCACATGTCATGCGGTAGATGTAGTTGCAGTTAACGATTGTATGAAACAACTAATCTGGCGGAGTATTAAACTGTCACATGGGGCGGGATTTATGACATGAAATGCGACGATTGTTGGAACTGTGCCAGCTATGGGTTTCGCCCACCTTAACGTAGAGTTTTTAAAGCCCTCAACCGCGTGGTTTTAGGCGAAGGGTCGGCTTGTGACCACTCTGCCTAACCATTTCACTTAAATGGATGCAGTTTTATATGGCGAGAATAGTAGCGTGCCCCTAATTTTTAGGGTTTTCATCAATTTAACTCCAACTAAGTGCCTGTCTCCACTTTTAGTGGAGCTTTTCTAGCTGACATTGGGAAAAATGCATGGGGAGGTCAATTTGCGACCAATTTTGGTGAAACAAGAGTTTACCTATACTAATTTGAGCATTATGGAGCCATTGGTGCAGAGAAAACCGCCATTAGAGGCCTGCAAACACATGTAATTTACAATTTTAAGCATAATGACAAAGAGAGACATGCCATTGGGAGCCGGACCAGCAGATGTAGCCCAGGAGGAGTGAAATGCTTCATCATGCCTACTGTGTAAAACTTATGTGTGATTGTTTCTCTCTGTTATACACTGTTGTTCAGTATTTTTAAGGCCTATTTTCATGCTTAAAGTTCACTAATTCGTTTATGTTTCATAGTTAAAACACTCATTCCTTAAGAAAACTTATGGTGACAAATTGCACATGTTTATATTACTGAAAGGACAGTTAGCACAACAGAACTAATGCACTCCTTTCAAATTGTGAAGAGGAGGAAGAAAATGAACAAGAAACTTCAAAAGAAGAGGATATACACCAGGAACCAACCCTAGAGAAAGAAGAAATGAGTCCGACCATATCCTGTAATGCATTGGTAGGAATTACCACTCCTCAAACTCTCAAGATAGATGGACATATCAAGAAGAAAAAGGTAATAGTGTTGATTGATTCGGGTAGTACCCATAATTTTATTCATTTTAAGGTAGCCAAGGAGTTGAATTGCTTCTTATACCCAACACGAGAGTGTCAAGTGATGGTTAAAAATGGAGGAACTATAAATTGCTCTAGAAAATGCCATAATATCAAGTTAACCATGGGGGAATATGTATTGAATAGTACAATTCTTTCCATTCCAAAGGGAGGTGTTGATGTTGTACTAGGAGTACAATGGTTACAATCTTTGGGGATGGTAGCTTTTAATTTTCAAGAAATTTTCTTGAATTTATTTTCGGAAGGAAAGGAAATTGAATTACGGGGTATCGCAGGGAAGTTGGGAAATATAATAATCTCTAATGTCATGACAAAGCTTGTGAATAAAGAACAACGAGGCGTAATTGCACAATTATGCTCACTGGAAGTTCCAACATCAAAATCATCTATTTCTCTAGATCTCCAAAAAGTCTTGGACAATCATTCCAAGGTGTTTGAAACTCCCAAAGGACTCCCACCTATCCGTGATCATGATCATGCTATTCATTTGATTCCAGGAAGTGTTCCTCCAAACATCAGGCCTTATAGATATCCTTACTTCCAAAAGAGCGAAATTGAACGTATGATTGCAGAAATGTTAGAGGCAGGTATAATTCAACCTAGTCAAAGTTCTTTCTCTGCTCCTGTAGTATTGGTATACAAGAAGGATGGATCATGGCGAATGTGTCCGGATTATAGGGAGCTCAATAAGCTCACCATTAAAGATAAATTTCCCATTCCTGTGATTGATGAATTATTGGATGAATTACATGGAGCAATTTATTTTACCAAGTTGGATCTTCGCTCAGGATATCATCAAATTAGAATGAAGACTGAAGATATTCCAAAAACAGCATTTCGAACTCATGAGGGTCATTATGAATTTTTGGTCATGCCTTTGGCCTTACCAATGCACCTTCTACATTTCAAGGGTTGATGAATTCCATTTTCAAACCCTTCCTTAGAAAATTTGTGCTAGTATTTTTTGATGATGTACTAATCTATAGTAGGTCTTGGAAGGATCATGTTGAACATGTTGACAGGGTGCTCAAACTATTGCAGGAGAAACAATTAGATGCAAAAACATCCAAATGTTTCTTTGGAGTACAAGAGGTGGAATATCTGGGTCATATTATATCTCACGAGGGTGTTAAAGTAGACCCTAACAAAATTAAAGCCATTAAGGAATGGAAAGTCCCCACAACCATAAAGCAGTTGCGAGGATTTCTCGGGTTAACAGGGTATTATCGCAAGTTTGTTAATAATTATGGGAGAATAGCAGCACTTCTAACAACATTATTGAAGAAAGATGCATTTTCATGGACTCCTGAAGCAACTAAGGCCTTTGAACATCTTAAAGAGGCAATGTGCCTAGCACCAGTCTTAGCTACGCCAGACTTCACAAAAACCTTTATTGTGGAATGTGATGCCTCAGGAAATGGAATTGGTGTTGTTTTAATGCAAGAAGGAAGATCCATTGCTTTTGAAAGTTGTTCAATAAAAGGAAAATATTTACAAAAGGCTATTTATGAGAAGGAAATGTTGGTAATACTACATGCACTAAAGAAATGGAGACCTTACCTAATGGGAAGACACTTCAAGGTAAAAACTGATCATGATAGTCTTAAACACTTTTTTGAACAAAGACTATCTTCAGAAGAGCAGCAAAAATGGGTCACAAAGATGTTGGGTTATGACTTTGAAATAATCTACAAAAAAGGAAAGCTTAATGTTGTTGCAGATGCACTCTCAAGAAAGAATGAAGAGGTGGAAGCATTGCTTTGTGCTATTTCTATTATCCAACCAGATTGGATAACCGAAGCAAGAGATGAATGGAAGAAGGACAAAGATGTATGGACACTCATTCAAAAGTTGCAGCAAGATCCTAGTACATCTGATACATTTAGTTGGAAAAATGTTTCCTTATGGTACAAAGATCGCTTATATCTTTGTAAGAATTCCCAACTAAAACAAAAGATTCTTCTGGAATTGCACACTTCTCCTTTAGGAGGACACTCAGGATTTTTAAAAACTTACCACAGGGTGAAGATTTTTTTTTTTTGGGATGGCCTTAAATCTGATATTCAAAAGTTTGTGGCGGAATGTTTGGTTTGCCAGCAGAATAAAGTGGAGACAATTAAGACCCCGGGACTTCTACAACCATTATCCATTCCAAGTCAGCGTTGGGAGGAGATTTCAATGGATTTTATCACAGGTTTACCTAAGTCTGAAGGAAAGAATGTCATCATGGTGGTAGTTGATAGACTTACCAAGTATGCACACTTTTGTGCATTATCTCATCCATTTAAAGCAAGTACAGTTGCTACTACATTTATGGATAGAATTCAAAAGCTACATGGAAGCCCAAGGGTTATTGTGAGCGACAAAGATCCCATTTTTACTGGAAATTTTTGGACGGAGTTATTTTCTTGTTTGGGTACTCAATTAGCTCATAGCTCATCTTATCATCCTCAATCTGATGGTCAAACTGAGATCGTAAATAAATGTTTGGAAGGATATCTTCGTTGTTTTGTATATGATAAAAAAACACAATGGGTCAAGTGGTTACCTCTTGCTGAATGGTGGTATAACACTTCCTTCCATACTGCAGCAAAAATGACCCCATTTATGGCACTTTATGAATATCATCCACCATCCATCACATCATCTTTAAGGGAAAATTCGAAGGTTCAAGCAGTGGAAGATCACATCGAGCATCAGCAAGAAGTTTTCCAACTCTTAAAGGATAACCTGAATTTGGCACAAAATCGAATGAAACAACAGGCAGATCAACATCGTAGCGAGAGAAGTTTTGATGTAGGAGATTGGGTATTTTTACGGCTACAACCATATAAACAAATGTCCCTCAAGCAAGCTAAGAAGGATAATAAACTATCGCCAAAGTACTATGGTCCTTACAAGGTGTTGCAAAAGATTGGTACTATGGCATACAAATTGGAGCTTCCTGCTTCTTCGCGAGTACATCCAGTTTTCCATGTTTCATGCTTAAAGAAGGTTATAGGTGAAAATCTTCCAGTTCAAACAATATTGCCAGAATTTGATGAGGAAGGAAAAATCATATTGGAACCGGAAGCGGTCACGGAAACAAGAACTCAACAACTACGAAATCGATCAATTTCAGAGTATCTCATCAAGTGGAAGAACTTACCCACTGAAGATTCTACATGGGAGGATGAGAATTTTATACAGAAGCACCCAGAGCTACTCAAGCATTGAGGACAACACTTTTTTGAAGGAGAGGGCATGTTAGGTTCCTATATTACTATTGTAGTCCCTTATTGTTGTTAGTGTAGCCCCCTTATTGTTATTGTTGTACCCTTGTAGCCCCCATAATGTTATTATTGTGCCCCATAAAAGCCACTAGTGTTATTGTTGCACCCTTGCATTATTATTGTTAGCTCGGCTAGGATTATATTGTGACCCCATGGACTCCTATATATAGAAAGGAGGTTTTGTCATTTCTGTCATCCAAGAAATTTTCATTTATGTAATGTAAAGGAGGTTGCCCCTCGAAGTGGTTGATTTCTAAGGTGTTGATCTCTCTTTTCTTCTATTTTGGGAGCTGGTTTCATAACACATTGCTTAAGCTTCCTAGGAATAGTTGGCAAACTAGTAACACCATTTTTTTTTCTAACAAACGAAGGTTGTCATAGTTCAAGTGCCCAAATATAGCATTTCATAAAAGACTTGATGGAAATGCACCTTCATCATAGTGAGAACTATATGAAAATTAATGTGCACGAGCAGAGGTTCCTTGCAACTTCAAAAAATTTTCTTCTTCTATCCCAATCATGACAAGTGAGTGATATGATGTTTTTTTGACCTCAACCTTGCCATCTAATATATGAATGGAGTGTCCTTGCTAGCGGATGTCGACCAAAGATAATAAGTTTCTCCTCAACTCTCTAAAAGACCAGAAAATTTGAGCCTGATGGAGTCAATCCATGATGGCTTGAGTTTTGACTTGTCTACATAGTATATTGCTCCATAAACATTGTCATTGAATTATTTAAAGAAATCACTTCTGAATGTCATGTGTCAAGTTGCTTCTGAATCAAGCAAACAAGCATCTTTCCATGAAGCAAGTGAAGCATTGAATAAGTATTCAATTACTCCCATGTTGTAACGTGCCACAACATAATGAGCATGAAACCCATGCTTCAAAATGATAATTATAAAAAATATTTTTCTCATTTCATAAAATACATAAAATCATGATTACATTAGACATTATGAAGACTGAACCTAGTTACACTTTTCAACAGTGAAAAACTAAATCTCTTTTCTCAAAATTTGACTCTTGACCTCAGTCGACCCATGAAGGGGATTACTCTTCATTGTCCACTCACATTTTTGTATTTCACTGATACTCATTTGCGGTTTCATCCATATGGGTGACTCCTTCTTATTTAGGATATTTTTGAATAATTTATTAGTAATAATAATGTATGTTAAAAATTGAATGAATTACACATTTCTCTCTTTTTAAGAAGCAACTAAATGATTTTAATTAGTTTTTCCTTTTGAGTATTCAAATATTTTAATAAGGTCAATATTAACACATATATATACTCTCTATCTATATTTCATATTGAATATGTTAATTAATATGAATATTCAAACAATCTATTTAAGTTTTATATTGAAATATTTATAAAAGAAATAGAAGTTTTTTAAAATTTTAATTACTTTATCTATATGAAGTTATATAAAATTATATTATTTAACATAGATATGGAAATATTTTATTTATAACTCCAAAAGTGAAAGTAAAATATTTTTACCTCATCTTTTTCATAGTGGATTGTAATGTTAACAACTAATCAAGTGAACACAATGAGACTGAGTTTATTGATGTGTTATAGTGCTTTTAATTAAAACTAATCAAATATGTATAATCATTTACGTTTTTATTATGGTCGAATTTTATTTATTTGTCTCTTACCCATGATGGAGATTGGCCTAAGGATGGACAAAGACAAGAAAGAATAAACCATTAAATTTTGGACATCTTCAGTGAAGTTACCAGTGGGATTTATTAGAGTTCCAATAAGTGCAGAGACCATATGACTGCCTCGAAGACATGTAAAAGGAAAACAGAGAGCCCAATCCCAAAGACTGATGGTTCGGAAAGAAACAGAGAACTCAAAACCCCAGCTAACAGAGACAGTTATGCCAACACAATGATTCCGCAGGATAGTTGTAGCCACAAAGAACTGGACAGAGAAAGCCGCCCTCCAAAGTGGCAACCCCCTCAACATGGTTTTCTTAAACTCAATTACGGTGGCGCATCAAAAGGAAATCCAGGCCAAGCAGGTACTGGTGGGATTTTTCGAAATTCTCAGGGGGAAGTCTGTCGGTTTTATGCCTTAGATTTGGGCTTTGCCACCAATAATGAAACTTAACCAATGGCAGTAAAACAAGGCCTACTTATTTCCATTAGAGAAATTACCAACGACTTATAGTGGAGGGAGATTCTGCAATGGTTACAGGAGTTCTCAATAATTTACAGCATGGAACGCCCTGGGAGAAGATCACTCAAAGTTGGCGAACAACAACTCTCATTCAGGAAGTAAGTATGCTGCTTAAAAACATCCAGTATTTGATCCCTAATCACATTCAAAGAAAAGGAAATGAAGCGGCAGATTATTTGGCCAATTGGGGCTGTAAAAAACCCTGATCGTTCTATGGAGGCTCATCTGGGCAACAAAGGTTTCAGCCGATTGACCATTATGGAGGAGAGAATTTTATAAATAACATTACAAAGAGCAATGGGTCTGAAGCCAACTGGAGTATCAAAATTTTCCTGCTTAGGTATAAGAGTTAAGAATGTGGCATTTAAGGCTGGATATACCATCTTATTTCTTCAAGACTCTTCAACTACCTCTAAAATGTCTTGACTGAGGAATTGCCATGAGGCTTTGAAGAATTCACTTGTAAAACCATTTGGACCCGGGGCTTTATTCCTTGGCATATTCATGACTACTTCTTCAACCTCCTGTAAACTAATTTCCCAGAGCAATGCAAGGTTCTGGTCCCTAGTAACCACTCTGGGGATATGAGCAGTAATTTTATCAATTGCTGCCTGTTGATTAGGAGTAGGTTCTGTAAGAAAATGTTTAAAATGAGCAATCAGATCCTTCTCCATGTCCTCATGCTTTATCAAACGCTCCCCATTTGCTACTTTTAAAGAGAAAATTCTATTATTATGACGTCTATGTATCATTGTTTTATGAAAAAAGTTTGTATTACGCTCACCCTCTTTTAACCAATGAATCCGTGATTTCTGTTTCCATAGAATCTCTTCTTGTTTTCGGCGTTCTTCTTGCTGGCTGAGGGTATTACCTTCTTCAAGGGCTAACTCTACAGTGCGACCATATAGAATAATTCTTTGTTGAATATCTTTCATCTTTTCTATCAGTCTGATTTGATCCTGATGGATATTACCAAATTCTATGCGATTCCATCATTTGATTTCAGCTTTTAGTTGTTTTAATCGTAATTGAAAAGAATGCATCTAATTTCTGCCTGTGACCTGATGTGAAGTCCACCAATTTTTTGCCTTTTCAAGAAAACCAAGATCCCGTAACCAAAATAATTCAAACCGAAAAGGTCGATTTTTGAGAGCTGCCTTGACATCAATCTCCAGTCTAATCGGCCAATGATCTGATCCTAGCATGGGTAAAATAGTTGCTTCGTAATAAATGTCTAAACTTACCAAAGCTTCCGAGGCAATAAAGCGGTCCAACCGAGATGCAACTTGATGACGTTCTCCCCGTCGATTGTTCCAAGTAAAATTTCCATTCACCGTGGGAATATCAACTAAACACAAATCAATTAATAAATCTCTGAATAATTCCATTTCAGGTTCCTCTCTTCTTATACCTCCCTTTTTTTATGAGAGATTAAGAATCATATTGAAGTCACCCCCAAGAAGCCAAAATTTCTCCTGATGCATAGTACTTAGCACCCTAATGTTCTGTAAAAACTCTGCTCACTCTCTTGGAATTGGAGGTCCATAAACTGCCGATATGAGAATCTTTTCCTCTGATCCAAGTTGTCGAAAATTACTTGTTAAAATTCTATGAAAGCCTATCCATTCATCTACTATAATTTCAGCTACATTCCAGAGAATGGCTATTCCCCCTGCCGTACCAACTGAGTCAATAGCCATGACCTCATATTGCATTTTAAAGGATTGAATGATGGATTGAAGCTTCTGCCCTGAGACCTTTGTTTATTATTATTATTATTTTAATTTAAAGTATTTTTTTAAAGAGATACATGTCAACTTTAAGTTGAGCGCCAACGAAATTACACATCACCCTACTTGGCTGTAGAATGAGCCGAATGAGCCTCTCGACTGAATAATGAACTACAAAATTCAAATTGATCAAAATGTTGTGAGATTGTCAAGACTCTAGTCATGTAAGAAAATGATTATGCTAGTTTGATGTCATCAAAATCTACAATTGTAAACAAATAGAATATAAAATCCTAGGTATATATGCGTGTTAAAATTCTATCAATTTTATGTTGTCTATAATTTGAATTTTTCTTATATAGATAAATGAATGGTAATTGATGCAGTGACGAATGTCATTATAACATATTCCTACAAAATGAAGGGGAATTGAATGATAAAAGGAAGTGATCCCTCAAATGAGTTTGATGTACATGGATCATCATCTTGAGCATTGAAATCGAGCTAGTCACAACACTCTTGGTCTTGATTAAACTTGATTATACATCTAGATTGGTGTTTTGAGCTTTTAGGTTGTTTATGCCATTAACATGGATAGACGAGGCATTACTAAGTTGGCATGTTAAATTATTTTTTGAATTGGTGCCACATGCACTGAATGTTGGAGCTTCATCAATAGTGTGCTAAAGATCAAGTAATGGTCACATGCGAATGACTAAGCACGATGAGGGGGATGTATTGGCTACATGCCATGGTGTTGGTGTGAACCTTGGAAAAACTCTACCATGTTGAACATTAAAAGAGGCTTATCATAGAGCACGTCGATGCACAAATCATGCATATTCTCATTGTTACTCTTTATCGCCACCTCTAGTTCTATCAACTTAAGCTTCTAATGCTAGTCTAACCACCAACAAAATGCAATATACATGTCAACCAACTACTCCATGTTACCCCTTCATTCTTAATAGCCACCTTAAATTGTTGGTAGAGGTCCAAGTCCTTGTCACACAAATAGTGGAATGGTTGACAAAGATAAGTATACAACATGAATTACCTTCCAACATCACATTTGTAATTTTTTTAAATGCATAAATCAATAATTCCAAGTTAACAAATTTTTATAATCTTCTTAATTAATTATAACTTTGTACCATATTTATTAAGATTTCATCATATCATTATTTTTTATTTTTCGATGGAATACAAATTGCATAGAGATCCTCCACACACTTCTTCTCATCTCAACAATAGTACTAAGCTAAATCTATCAATTTTAGTTTTCACAACCTAATCTAGCCACATCGAATGAGGCCCAATATATCCACAAATACAACCAAATAATCTCTTACTTATAACTCATGATACTCAATTACTCAAACTAACCCATTAAACTTACATCATTAATTTATTACTATAATAAATAATAATTTCACTTTAAAAATTATTGCAATCTAATTAATTAAATATCAGATTCACATATATAACTTTTTTATAAAACAAAAAAATATAATTCAGCTTAAAACCTATGAAAATATGTATTTTTTCAAAAAAAAAAAAAAATCTTATATTCTTGTTAAAAATCAAGACTATCAATATTTTTTTATCAATAAATTAAACTTCTAATATATTCTTAACTATTAATTCTTTTTAAGTATCATTTATAAATAAATTAAATTTTTTAATACATGAATGAGTTTTCTCCATTATTTATTTATTTACGTTCCCTTGAGCATTTTTGTAGAAGGGTTGGGATGCAAGTCAATATTAGCAAAACGAAAGTAGTGGTTTTCTCTAACAAAAGAAAGCATAACCAACATAAGTTCTATTTTGAAGGCAGCATTCTGGAAGAAGTTGCAGACTACAAATACCTCGGAATTGACTTCAACAGAAATTTAAGTTGGGATGGTTGTAGAAAGAAAAGAATTTTAGGGGGTTGGAAAGCATTTTATGCTCTTCAAAACAGGTGTAGAGAGGCAGAGCTGTGGGACTGGAAAACCACCCTAACTCTTTTTGGGCTTCTAGTGATTCCGGTGATTCTTTACGGTTGTGAACTATGGGCTAGTAGCACAACCAAGATGCAGTGGAAACAAATTGAGAAAATTCAGAAACGTTTGATTACAAACAAATTCAAAATTAAAAGTGTAGTTCCTTATGCTATTCTGTTAAGTGAAACAGGGGCTGCTCCTATTGAAGCAATCGCTATGGTGCGAGTCATAAGGTATCTGAAAAAAATTGAGCAAATGGAAGAGGATAGATGGCCTAAGGTGGTGTTTAGTGACAGATTGTGCAAAAGACAGAAGACTTGGATGCGGAAAAATAACAAATGGTTTAGTAAATGGGGTATTTGCTTGAACATGTGTCCTACAAATAGTAAAGAGATAAAAACTTTTGTTATGGATAAATTCCACAAACATACTTGGAAGAAAGAGCTAGAGAGAAAGAAGAAGTACTACATAGAAGAGTTTAACTCCACGCATAACCATCAACAAAAGGCATACATAGGGGCTAATATTTCTTGGAGATCTAAAATTCTTATTGCTCAATTAAGGACTAATTCTCATCAACTCCGTTGTGAAACAGGGCGCTGGAAAAGGCCAAAAGAAATGTAGGAAGAAAGAGTATGTATTTTTTGCTCCTCCGGAAAAGTGGAAACAGAAAAACATTTCATTCTAGAATGTGAGGCCTTCAAAGACACCAGGGAAAACTATGCAGGTATTCTGACAGCTAATTCTTGGGATAAGCTATTCAGCGAAGAGTTTGTCGATAAGCTGGGAGCGGTCATTGTAAAACTTCACAGGAAAAGGGCCGAATACAAAAGTCAGATAGAGAAGCAATCTGTCCCATAGATTATTTTTAGCCTCGTGGACATTAAAAAATTCTTTCTTTCTTTCTTTCTTTCTTTCCCGATGGATCCACCTTTTTCATTTTCGTCTTCGAACCAAATAATGAAGATGGATCCTCCCATTCAAATTTAAATAGTGAGGGGACGCCACTTTTAATCTTCCAACTTTATTTTGAACATAGACAGTTGAATAGTACTGAAAAGTCTCCGTTTTCATTGATCCACTGCAATCCGAGAGAAAGAGAGAGATCGATCCGATTTGGAGATTCGAACGCGGGTTGCTGGAAATCTAGATTTCTTCGTGTCTAGTCCTCCGGGATTCAGTAGTGATGGAATTGGACCTATGGCTTGAGAAGGTTAGGGGTGGGGAGAACCTCACAGAGGACGAACTCAAGCTTCTGTGCGATTACGTATGTGAGCTTTATCTAATCTTATTATGATGCCTTCAAACAATTAAATCATATTTTGGTTACGGACAAAACCCGGAAATCCAACTTATAATTTTAGGACTTCATTTTAAAAATAAATATTGTGTACTCTGATGCATTTTAAGCCGGAATTTGCCAGCCGGATTTTCACTTCTAATGGTGGACCTCACCTGTTTGTGTAGCAACTAGGGTTTTTATCACTGAAGTGCCGGGCTTGTTCTGTGTTTTTTTTTGGTTTCTACCCTGGGGTTTTTGTGTAATATCAGGAATACTTTCTGCAATATTCCCAAGTCTGGCAAATATATGTATATGTGGAATTTGTACTTTTTTTCATCCATTGAATTCTTTACGTTTACCTCGGGACCCTGGTTCACTGGCGAGATTTTCCAGATTTAAAGCCGCGTGCCAGGATTCCATTCTCGCGGTGTCTGTTCACCTGAATAGGATGCTGAGAAAAGGACGAGTCCAGCTGTAAGTTCTGGATGATTTTGGTGCAATTGATACGTCTTCCCACGAGATAGGCGAAATTGAACTTCCTTATATGATTGATATTGCTGTTTTCTAACAGAAGGATCTTCTAAATTTCCGAGGTTCATATAACTTATAAGTTTATAACTGCGAAAGTAGACTTTAACATTGAACAACAGAAGTATGGAAATGTTTCAACTAAATCTAGTGACAAGGCAGAGACAATGTCAAAAATTTGTAAATTGTATACTTTCTAAGAAATAACAAAGGGTTGAGGGTTGGAATGCACTACCTAGGGTTGGAATGCACCTTCAAGTCCTAAGAGTTCAAGGAAGACATCTTGATGTGATTCTCCATTGAAAGAGAAGTACTGACATAAGCAAAAATGTTCGATAATATATTGGACTATTTCAAGGGAGGGAAGGGACACATTTTAATACCAGTTTCATGCTAACACCTCTCTACTAACATAGTGGTGCACAATTTATCGTAACTGGAGCTAGAGTGGAACCAACTTGGAACTGGAAAAGCCAAAATATCGAAAATATTGAATTGGAATGGGACTATACTAGAACTGGGAATAAAATTGGGTTTGAAACACTCGTGGACAAAAAAATACATAAAATATGCAAATTTAATAAAAAAACCGGTGTTTCACCAAGTTTCTAGGATGCGGGTGCGAGGCAACACATGTAGGGGACATGTGGAAGCACTCCCCAAATTCCAGGGAACATCATAAGGGACCTTGCCTCGAAATATTGAAAAAAGAACATTAAAATATATGAAAGCTGGAACATAAATTATTAAAATTTTATGCATAATGCACCATTGATACACCTAATTACATGCAACATATAAGTTTATAACGTATAAATGATACATGTAACGATGCAATAACATAATAATCATGATCCTCAAATAGCTTGTCACCATTGTATTTCTCATTGCATTTAGAAAACCTAGAAGATACATATTTAAGTCTCAAGATAACTGATCTTAGAACAGGTCAAACAAAAAATGAGCATTATTGCTCATGGGGATGCCTCATTAGTCTCTCCATCCGGCTATTGCACAGAGAAATAAGAATCAACTGTTTGAACTACATTGATTCGAAATAAAAAATTCTTGGTTGTTATTGTGCAATATTGCTATCATCCTTAAACCCATTGATGGTACAATCTTATTGAAATCCATAGTGCTCTCAACTAGCACAATGAAGCTACTTTGTGGCACTCTGTGCTCATCTCTTACAAATCAAAACTTTCGAGAGTTCCATCTTGCTGAACTCCTCCATTATTTCTTTTTCATCAAGCTTCATATGACCCCCTTTTCATCAAGCTTCATATGACCCTAAAGGGGGTACCTATGGGGTTAAATGTATATGTAATAGTGGTTGGCCTAATAAGGGGCCAACACATGCAATGAGTGAGATTAGGTTTATGTAGAGCTCAATACAGTCATTGGAAACATAAACCTATGATTTGGCTGTATAAATGTATTGGGTTTATTTGGAGGAGGTTCTCCTACCCAGCATGGAGATATTGTGTATGTTAATTTCTGCTCATGTTCTATGCCATTTCAGATTAGGGCACAATACTGAAGAAGATAGAACATACTAATAGATCGATAGAAGACAAGCCAAGACAGAGATAAGAAATGGTGGCGTTACGACGATCAGCAGGATGCTTCTACTAGCGAAGTCTCCAATAGGTCATTCAGCCAAGCGTGTCACACATAACCCCAGAACAACCCAAACAAAGAATACGCAGCTCCAACGCCATCAAGAGAGAGAGAATTCCTCCACATCAATGTGTGTCAAATGAACTCCAAGTCTCTCCAATATATAGGAATCTTTGGGGGTGTGTGACACGTCCTTTAAGACATTTAAGTCAATATTTTAGTCCAAGCCGACCTAGCACATAAGTGGAATAAATTCAAAGTATATGTTCTGCTCATCCGATCGAGATGATCTTTAGATCAATCTTACACCTCTCCGAAAGAGGAATCCAATAAAAATATTGGGATTGTCATCTGAGCAGCACAGCCCGAAGTTTGGACCTAGTTGCCAAAATTTAACACTTCCTCTCAACTAGGGAGAACTTCATCCACTAGTGCAATCCAAACATTGTGCGTCATCCCGCCGTAACTTGGTTTGCTGGCCTCTTTATTTCAGAACAGAAGTGGGTCAGTCACCAAGACATCGTTCCCAACTAACAAATTCAGCCCAAACGTTTGAAACCTCTAGAGGACTCATAAAGAGTCTCATACCAACCCAAAGTTGGTTTACCTGACCCGAATTCAGTTGGAGGTCCGAAACCTCACTAGACTTAAGAGAGTCATATACTAACCCAAAGTTAGTTTCCCTGACCCGAAGTTAGTTGGAGGTCCGAGACCTCACAAGACTTGATCCCAGATCAAGTGGTTGGACCATGCCATCCCAGATAGAGAGTAAGGCAATCTCTGATGCGTCCATCAATCTTTGCTACTAGTCTCTAGATTTTCCCACCTCATTGGCCAAATGAGAGGTACTTCCCATGAGTCCCGAACTCAATGGGTAGGATGCACATGGGCAAAGAGCATGAGAGGTGAACCAACTCAATAATCACAACGGTGGGGCAAAAGCACTACAAGGTTCGGCAAGCCTGAACCCGTGAGTGCTTATAGCTCCGAGAAGCTATCCCCAAAGTCCCCCAGAGCTCATCGTCCAACGGGACCCACATCATAGGGTCGTTTCACAATACCAAGATTCTCACGGAAGGTTCGGAACATGACCTTCCCCAAGGGCATTGTGAGAATATCTGCGACCTGCTCATCAGTTCCTATATGATCGAGCCTTGCGGCGCCTCGCTGTACCATATCCCAAATAAAGTGGTACCAGCCATCAACATGCTTGGATCAATCGTGGAACCTGGGATTCTGTAACAAATGAATCCCCCTCTGGTTATCACAAAGGATAATGGTGGCATCTAGCACATGCTCGAACAACTCACAGAAGAGCTTTTAGAACCAAGTGACTTCACAACATGCCATACATGTTACAATGTATACGGCCTCAGCGGTGCTCAAGGCTACCGACTTTCGATTCCTGCCCGAAGCAGATCTACATGTGAAGTAGCATCCAGATGTGCTCTTGCAATCCACCACACTGCCAGCCCAATTGGCATCAGTAAGTCCATGTAGTGTCATACTCCTAGCAGTGTATCTCAGCCCATGGTCTATCGTGCCTTAGAGATATCTCAAAAGTTTCTTGACACCAACCCAGTGAATGTTATGATCAACCATGTGTTGACTCAAAGTGTTCACTGCACAACATACGTCCGAACAGGTGTTCATTAAGAACATTAGGGTCCCTATGAGTTGACGATACTCAGTAGGATGGACCCAGCAACGCTGCTACTCAACTTCTTAAAGTTGAGTTCCATGGACTTACAGTCCATCATACCAGAAAATTCATAATCTATTTTCCTTGAGAAAGGAAAATCTCACCAGGTCTTCGCTAGACCTTTAGGCCTAGACATCAGTCCTAGGTCCTTCATCTCAATTCTCAAAGAATAGCCCTCTCAGAAAGATGAAAGAGGGTCAAGACCACAAAGAAGAGGTCATCCACATACAAACTTCATCCACATACAAGACCAGAGTGAGAGGCTTTTCTATTAACCTTGGCAAAGAAGGTCTGCATCAACAATACTGAAAACTACCATCACAACTATCCATCCTCTCGTACTCAAGATCTGGTGCTTGCTTTAACCCATGAGGGCTTTCTTCAACTCCGTGCATGAGTGTCTCGATCCTCAACTTCAAATCCCGCAGGTTGTTCTACATACACCTCTTCTTTTATTGCAAAAGCTTGCCTTGACATCCATCCGATGAAGACTCCATCCTTGCGTAGCAGCAAGGGCTATGATTGATCGAATGGTGGTATATCGTGCCACAGGTGCAAATATGTCATCACAATCTATTCCTTCCTTTTGAGAGAAGCCACGGGCAACATATCTTGCCTTGAACTTTTCAGCACTCCCATCAGATCCAAGTTTGATCTTGTAGAGCCATTTCGAGGTGACAACTGCTTTGTCCTATGGTCTCATACTCTTCGTGCATAGTATCCTTCCAGAATTGATGCTTTACAACTTCCTCAAAGGATCCAAGGTCAGATTGTACAATAGTACTCATGGCAGCTAGATACCCTTGGTATTAATATGGCTTCTTGGATTCCTTCCAGAATTTCCCCCTCTGAAGCCATATGTCTTTGAGCCATGAGGATCTTCTTTCATTCAGTAATGATATTCGCTCAGGAGCATATACAGATGTATCTCCCTCTTAATGTCAGCTTCTCTCTCGAGAGAAGACATCTATTTTAAATGAGGGCATCCTAGACACCAACTTGGAAAAGGGGACTTAATCTTCCACAGTCAAAGCCATCCAACAGGCTTTGCTGATCATGGTTCAAGATTCCAATAATGTGTCTGAAAGCTGTCGAAACACGTTTTACCATTATGCTCCAGTGAGACTGCTGATGTCTCATGCTGACTGCTACAGAGGTGTCTATCTATGTCACTGTCAAACAGGGAGAATATATCAACACGCCTCAGCTTGTTAGAAGTCGTGATATTTTGAGGAGGTCTGCTGTAGCTTCCTCAAATCTGACCCATTATGCTTCCTTTTGCTGCGACTGTTTTTCATTTCAGCCCTCGAGCAAACTCTGCCCTTATCAAAACAAGTCTTCATTCTACCTGAGCAGATAACAACTGTCACAGTCCTCTGATTTTCACCTAACAGCTCCATCGAAACAGGCTTTTCTTTATCTCAAATCATCCGCTGATACTTGGCCTTGTTGCTCAACAGTTTGCATATTTCTGATTTTAAATAGGGTATCATAGTGATCCCAATCCAGCTCAAGATACAGTGATTCCTGTTCAAAGTAACAGCCCTTCAATGCTGCCTTCATGAACAGATCTGATATGGAATTGAAAGCGGCCTACTAGCCAATAACTGAAAGCTCGTAATATAAACCTGTACAAAGGCCTCAGAAGCAGAAGGGACCATGTAGCAGGCACAACGAAACTGCTTGGTGGCAAAACAAATGACCCCAATCTCAAGGTATCCATTTGTGATGCGGCCCCCCATCCAGAATTCAACTCTTCTTGAGCTACAATAGTTCAATAAACCGAGCTACAAGTCTGGGATTCACGGTTCTCAGGTGACTGTCTTTTGTTTATGCAGAATTGGGCCGCTTAGGGAGTGACGAAAGGTGGAACTTTACCTCAAAAAATAAAAATAAAAAAATAAAAAAAATATAAACTCACCATAAAAACTGAGTTTGAATACTTCACTCTGTGTAGTTACTCTGGAAGAGTGAATGAGATGCGGAATTGCCATCCAAATTCAAACCCAACCGGAATAAACCCAGACATGCATAGAGCCCAATGACAGTGTATGCATGCGCCCAGTTTGACGGCCCTGTAATGCAGTAGGTAAGAGATGGAAAGTTCTTGGCCTCTCGATATACATTGGTTAGCCACTTTTCGGCTTCATGCAACGAATCCTCGTACGCAACGTGCATCTCATAAAGATGAACAACTGCCTTAAATGGCAATTTCTCCTTATCAGCCGCCTTCCGGGCGTCTTTCTTCTTCTGCGGCTGCAATGACAGCAATTCTCCCGATCGTAGCCTTCGGGGGCTCCTCTATGACGATTTCTTCCAATCGCTTAGAAAGATTGCGCTTGGTCTCTGCAACGCGGCGACGGGCTTCTTACACAGCCTCGTGATCCGGCCGATCTCCAAGGGACTGTAGAACGGATCTGGTCTGCGCAACATCGGAAACAGCGCCGGTCATTTTAGCCACGAGCTGCGGCTGCAGAAGCTTAGGCATCTCTCTAACCAGAGCCTCACCATGCTGCTCATTGGCTTCGAGATCCACTCCAATAGCATTCGAGGACGAGGGTTTGGAGGACAGCATCAATGGCTGGCGCAGAGGCCTCAAAGACATAATGTATGAAAGAAATGGATGAACCTTCGAATCGACTTCCATGATTGCTTAAGATTACTACAGATCTGCATTCACCAATTCAATCTATTCGTAACAAAGAGCAGAGGCTTTTGTTCCTCCAACGGACTTCAAAGGATACTTGGAGTATTTGGCTGTGTGATGTCGATTATTTCACTACACAGCTCGGTTGTAGCATCCAGACCAATGTCTCATCATGAATATGTCAATTCCAGGGCTTATAGCGTACTGTGTATATGCTTAATGCTCAATTGGCTCCACTGACCCGATGCCTCCTACGTAAATAATCGGACGTGAACCAGCAACACAACGGACCCATGCTCATATAACTGATCAGTCTTATGCTTGACAGAACCCAACTGTTATTGTGCGATGAGTTGCGGATGAGGGCGGTAACCTCTGTAATTTCTCTTCACGTCAAATTCCGGTGGACAAGCGACGATTTGTGCAACGGTCTAAATAATCAGGCCCATTACATAAAATTTATACGCCTTTGATAATTCATGATGAATTTCGACTTGATTAACCTCAGAGATAAATGAACAAATTTTTATGCACAGAGATGACGCTTGAAACAATGTCGAGAACCACAGTAGAGGAAGAAATCGGGCTTCTGAGGATTGCGGCTAAGTGTGTCTTTGATTTCCTTCATGACGCGATCATGCGTGATTTTCCTTACAAAGGACTTGTTCTGCTACATTGTGTCCAACGACTCTTCCAACTAACGTTGTGGAACACTCAGAAATGGCAGAACAATGAGATTAGCACTTGAAAACCGCTTCTGAAATCAGAGAAAAAAATAGGTCTTCTGTGATATTCACTTTTCTGCTAATTATAGCTGATGCTCGGTCCCTTCCGCGGGCTGCAGAAGGTTTTCCTTATACTCGGCCCAAAACCGGTCACAATAAGCCTTCACACTACCATCACATGACAGCGATTTGCATGACAGCTCCTTGGCCAACAAACTGCCTCTTAAGATAACCCTAACCAGATCTGTTCTTAGCAATACGCTGTCACATATGGCTCCTGCCACGCTAACTAGGCATACTTGCTCACGCTGATTCAAGCCTAGGGCATTGTCTTCAAACCTTGCTCCGATACCATGTTAATTTCTGCTCATGTTCTATGCCATTTCAGATTAGGGCACAATACTGAAGAAGATAGAACATACTAATAGATCGATAGAAGACAAGCCAAGACAGAGATAAGAAATGGTGGCGTTACGGCGATCAGCAGGATGCTTCAACCAGCAAAGTCTCCAATAGGTCATTCAGCCAAGCGTGTCACACATAACCCCAGAACAACCCAAACAAAGAATACGCAGCTCCAACGCCATCAAGAGAGAGGGAATTCCTCCACACCAATGTGTGTCAAATGAACTCCAAGTCTCTCCAATATATAGGAATCTTTGGGGGTGTGTGACACGTCCTTTAAGACATTTAAGTCAATATTTTATTCCAAGCCGACCTAGCACATAAGTGGAATAAATTCAAAGTACATGTTCTGCTCATCCGATCGAGATGATCTTTAGATCAATCTTACACCTCTCCGAAAGAGGAATCCAATAAAAATATTGCGATCGTCATCTGAGCAACACAACCCGGAGTTTGGACCTAGTTGTCCAATTTTAACAGTGTAACTCATCTTTATTATCTCTCTAGGAGTTTTACAGGCTCACATTTGGTGTACAATGTGAGTATTCTAGTTTTTATATTATTTTAAGAATTGGGTACATGACATTTGGTATTAGAACAAAGATCCTTTGTATGTCTCATTTAAATGAGTCACCTTACCATTTTCGCTATGATTTTTTGTTGTGATGTTGGAATTGCATGGACTTGCAGGGTTAGAAAAAGGACTAAGTGAACCATCTTTGGTCCAAATGTCATTATCTAATTCACTATAATTTCAGAGGTACATCCTATACAAGTTCGGGTTTTTGTCTAGCCTTGAAACTAGTCTTCTTAAAAGGAATTGATTGCACCATCTTCCTAAATCTGTTGATTACTACAAATAGGTAACCATACCCTTGTCTGGTCTTTGATAATCCTCTAAGGAAATCCATTGAAATGCTATCCCATGGTTGGTCTAATATAGGTAAATGAGAATATAATCCTGATTTCCTATTGGCAAGCTTCAATGTACAACAAAACACAAATGCTTGAATAAATTTTGCCACATTAGTTGACATGTGTGGGCAATATATCATTGTAAGTTTAATAGAGTCTTTCTATCTCCAAAGTATTAGCAACTTCAAGAGTATGGGCTTGTCTTAATAACATGGTTATACATTCTCTACTTGGTATAAATAATTTATAATTTTTGTACAACATGCCGTTTTTCAAATGGTAGTTATTCTCCTTCACTTCTTGTTGCAATTATACTACAATTAGATGGAATCCTATACACTCTTCATATTGAATTTCCGCATCTTTAAATGGAAAAGGTTGTAGTTGCATAAACACTGTGAGGGTTGTCGTCCACCTCAGGGATCTAGTTACTAATTCAATAATCTTATTTGCAACCCCCTACTTGTACTTGATGATGAGGTTAAATTGTATATAAGACATCCACTTCATATGCCTATCTTGTTACAACTTGCCTTGGTGTATGCAAAGGTTTATTACTGGCGTGGATCATTGTCTCCTTCTTTAGGACATCAACTCTCTAGTGTTTCATTTTTCTGATGCAAGGCTAGTAGATCCTTCTCATAGGTAGGATATCCTAACACTATTGCATTCAAGGTTTTCTAATGGTAAACAACTTAACTTCCTTTTAAATGAGGACCTCCCTTATAACATAACTAGATGCCTCAACCTCAATCTCAAAAGGATTTTGTAGTTTTGGAAGCCCTAAACACAAGTGCTTCACAATTTTTATTCATTGAAGGATTTCTCTTGTTCTTTCGTCCAAGACAAGTGACTCTCTCCTCTTGTTAAAGAATGTAGTGGTGTAGCAATCTTTGAAAAATGTGAAATAAACTTTTGCAAATACTGAGAAGTATGACAAAACTTCTTACATTTCTCAGATTCACACTTTTAGGCCACTTCTAAATGGTTTGCAATTTGCTTGAGTTGATTCCAAGTTGACCTATACTAGTCATGAATCTTAGATAGATAATTATATGTTTGCAAAATCACATATCTTCATATTCAACTGCAATTTCATTTTTCGAGAGAATTTTTGGTACTTGCCTTAAATGGTTCAAGTGTTCTTCCCATGTCTTGTAGACTAAGATGTAATCCAAATACACAACTACAAAGGAGTCAATGAAGGGTCTAAGAACATCATTTATCAACCTCTTAAGTGTTGCTAGTGCGTTAACAAGCTCGAAATGGGGTTATCAACCATTCAAACATCCCTTAATTGCTTTTAAAAGTAGTCTAGTTCTTACTTGATGGTATCTTGACTTAAGGTGTAGCTTGGAAAACACTTTGCTCCTTACAAGCAGTTTTCGTGGTTTTTTGCTATCTGAAAACTTCATTTAAGCACTAAAAAATGCCCTGCAAGTGGATGACGTGAAAATTTCGGAAATATTTGCTAAAAATTTGGTTGATTTACTCCCCTAGACTAGTTATATTCTCTTGTAACTGTATTATTTTATTGTCTTCAAACATACGAACCCCCTCTGTGCGTCTCTTGTTTCATTGGGAAATAACTGCTTATTCATATTTGGGTTTTTAGTTCCCAATGGACTCGAATTGGCTTGCACAACTTCCCTTGACACCTGGCATGCATGCACCTTCCTTCTTTTCCATTATCAAGGCCCTTCGTTTCTTTTTGGGTGCGAATTTTAAAAGTCTCCTCTGAGTCCTTTCATTGGTGATGTCACTGATGACATCATCATAATGTCATGTTGATGTGGAATGTCACATCAATTGTCCACATAAGCTGCCATGTCAACATCATCTGTTCACCCCCGCTTACCTGTCCACTAAGTCACTTGCCCTATTGTGCACCGCACTATTGTACTGCCTCAACCAAAACCATTGGTAATATGGACTCCCCCCATTCCCCTCGTTGAAAATTGGCAGCTGAGAGATGAATTTCCTTAAATAAAATTTCATTTTCGACAATTCTGGAGTGACTTTCTAAAAATAGAAATTCATGTCTATCATCTCAAGTATGACTTTCCAAAAATAGTAACTTACCTTGTATCAGTTGGTACTAAAGTATATTTGATGGAAAATCACTCAACTTTTCATTAATCAATCCTAATAATTCAATTTTGACTTAATTATCAATGTTATCATTACTATTATCATTATCCTTATGATAGATAATATGATATTATTATAAAAAATAAATTCAAGTCACCTTACCTTCGTACTTCGCACCCCTATCCCCTTAATGTCTCACATGACTCTACGTTACTCTCTCTCTTACTCTCTCATTAAAGACTTGGCATATTCCTCTTACACACTCATTGAAGGCATGTCATAAAAGATTCCTCTTACACACTCTTTAAAGCACATGTTACACTCTCTTAAATGCATACCCTTCAAAGCATATCTTACACTCTCTCTTAAATGCATACCCTTCAAAGCATATCTTACACTCTCTCTTAAATGCATAAGCTACAAAGGCATGCGTACTTCTCCTTAAATGAAATTCGTTACCCTCTCTCCTTAATGGCATAAGTTACACTCCTCAAGGCATGTGTTGCCTCTCTCCATAATGGCTTGAGTTACTCTTCCCTATTTGGCATATGAGTTTCTCTAAGGCATGCTCCTCCTTTATGGCATGAATTTGTTGCTCCTCCTATATAAATGTGCCTCATATCTTCTCCCCTCACTACTTGTGCATTGTGAAAGAAGGATTCGAAATTGAGAGATAGAGTTGGAGAGACTTGAGGAAGATTGTGAGGAAGAGAGTCTTGGAGAGTGAGAGCAAAACTTGAAGGTTGATTCAGTGTTTGCATCAACTGCTGTTATCAGTGATCTTCATGCTACAACTTACTCATTCTCAAGATCTCTCATTGTACTTTGTATCTTTGTTGAACAATTGATATCTAATAGAAGAAGAATATGGTTGGGTTTTCCCCTTGTGGGTTTTGCCCTGGTCATTAGACCTAAATTTCTTGTGTCTCATTCTGTTCTTGGTTGTCTTCTTTTGTGCATTTGGTTTATGTTCTATCTACAATTGCTTAACTAATATTGCAACATAAAGAGGCTTTGTAATAAGTGATTGTTATAGCATAAAACATCGAATTCCAACACTCCCCTCGATTGTGGTTTCAAATTTTGGGAAGGGGGGGCCTGCAATCAATCTCAGTTGTTGATCAGAGATGGGTGGGTTGGTGCAAATCCAAACCGCGATTCTCCCCTTGCCCGTTAAACATATACCACAAGGGGGGGGGTCCGCAATCGATCTCGACTGTCGATTTGAGGTGATCAAGTAGGCACTAATTCCAACTACGCCTTCCCTCACTCGTTTAACATCGATCATCGAGGAGGGGGTGGCGCATTCGATCTGAATTGCCAGATTTAGTGCTGCTGTGGATCAACGACTATTCGTGGCTTTTGACCATTTACCATAGGAAAATTGGATTTTTGCTATGCATTTTGTCAAACACTTTGCTTATAACCTTTATCCAATCATATCCTATGAGCATATCCAGAGAGCAGTGTCCATGAAACATCGACCTTGAACCCAACCCTTGCAATGCAAGTAAGTAGTCTTCTTTGACATCCCCAAGCTAACACATGTTGATCATAATTGTCTAGTAGTAGTCTTTCAGCTTCGACATTTTGTCAAATAGTTTGCAAGCTTACTCTTACAATTTTTCTTTTGTGCTCTATTTCTAATATGCTTTGGTGTGTTGAACCAAAGGATATGTGCTATAAACTGACAAGGCAGGCGAACATACTTTGTAATTCTAAGGGAGTGTGGTTCAGTTGTATGTATTTTCCTTCCTTTTGGGATAATGGCCCATAATCAGTTGGATTAGTTCTAGGTTCTTGTTGTATGTGTTGCCTCAAAATCTAGCAGGTCTTGTAGAGTAGTACTCTACAAGGTAAGAACTAGACTAAGTGACAAAAATAGGGTGTGGCCCACTGTCACCACAACCCCTACCCCTTGTTGTTTATGGAATTTCACCAATGGGAGGCTTTCCTTTAGAGTCACTTATGATAGATATGCTAAGTTCAAGGATTAAGGTGACATTAGAGGCTTATAGAGGATGGCTCTTCTTAAGTACAAGGCTCAGTCAAGGAAAGAGCGACAACTTGCATCCTCTAATAAGACCAAATTAGGGCACATTTGACATAGGGCTTGAGAGATAGCAAACCAAATGGGATATCCTAGGATCAATAGTCCAAGAAAAGGTTTCCAAACAACAAATATTAGCAAGAAAATGGTCTAAGAAACCTTCAGTAAGTCCCCAAGTTGAAGCACTACCCCAACTAGGGCTTCCTAGGGCAAGAGAATTGGGTCTTGAAATGGAAAATTGGCCACTAAAGGAAGATGATTTTGAGGCAATCAACTCTTCCCTCAGTGTTGAATCCCCACACAAGCTGACATCCTCCTTCTAAGCCAATTTAGTCCAAGCCCTAGGTGGATGACTTATTCTTAAGAGGGTCGAAATTAGAGAAAGAGACCGAAAATTTAGTTTGGGGTTGAATTTGTGTTTGACCACCAAATTGACGAGGCCAATGCCTAGTGTGAAAATTCCTAGATCTGACAATCTTAGGAATTCTATTGCAACTAATTGAATCTACTTCATCTACTTATAAATTACATTACATTATGATTCTGAAACAAGGAAACTGAGCAAAGAATAAATCACACATAAGACACCATTATTTTTGGACGAAAGTCCCCGGAAAAACCCAATGCGGGAAAACCGATGTAGCAGATCTGAGGGTTTGTTATTATTAAGCAGCAATTTCTGAATACAATCTATGGATGCCTTCTTGTTGAGAATTTGGTAGGGCGGCAATTAATTCAAATTCTCTACTTGATAATCACTTGTGAGCTTACTTCTTTTACTTATGTCTTTTCTTCTTAGCTTATTATATCTTTCATCAAGTCATTTATCAAAAACACAAGAGACAAACTTAGGCTCTTCAATCCAAGGCCAAAACCTCTCCCTCTTGGAGAGGAAAACCCACAAGAAATTCTTCTTATAGACTTTCAGATGACTAGTACCATGACCATGACACAGATCCTTGACCTTTATATGCCTCCAAGACCTTGTCAATGCTCCTTCAATAACTCCTCCTTTCCTGCACCTTCCTACACCGATTTGCACTGTTAAACACCAGCCTTAGGGAGCTCTGCACCAGCACTAGGAAAACTCGGTTCCTAGCCCTAAACAATGAGCTCCTTTGCTGCCCTTCCTTGATCTAGTCTCCGCCTACTATCGACTTCTCCTCAGCCTTATTTTCAGCACCCTTGATGCACAGGACCGAGATCTTATCTTGCTGTGATGCCTCTTCTTCACGCTGTGTATATATTTTGCCCTTTTCAAAGATATCTGAAATATGAAGACCGAGTCTCTTTTGCACACCTTGCAATCTTCCCTTTTCTGTTTCCTAGTCACCTTCTTCCGCACTTTATAGTCATACTCTTCCGCATAGTATAGGAGATCTATTTCTCACTGAGGTAGCCCTTGGCCTACCAATTGCAGTCCTTTACTTCACACTCTCTCATAGAACTAGACCGAGATACTTATACCCAAAACAACTTTTTTATTTCGTTGAACGAGCTCCCTTCTCCGCAGACCTTATCTCGCATATCTTCAACAAACTTGTCTGAACTTCTTACTCTTAAGTGAGCCGCAAACTTTCCTTTATATTGTGTACTTCTTCAGGGATTTAGGCCGACCTTACTGACTGAGGGTAAGCTGACATGATCACAACTTATAGGCTGACTTGTAGGGCTTATCTTCCAGCATGAAGGAGGTTGACTTGAGGGTTGTTTTGAGCATCATACTTGAGCTATTTTCTTCACGGTTATATGACAAGGTCTTGAGGCATATTCCTTTGACTAGATTCTTCATATACATGACTCTTAATTAGTACATTTATGACAAGATGGCAAATCCCTAAAAGACATCAAGAAAAAGTCTTTTGACCTATAATAAAAACCTTGCTCATGAAACCCATGAGGCAAGCATAACAAAAATACATTTTATTATCTTTGTCTTCTTAATTACATAAATACATAATTACATAGTCAATATGAAGACTGAATTTAGTTACACTTTTCAACACTAACTCTTAACTAGGGAGGTATTCATACAAGTACATAGTCACTTTCAAACTGAAGAATCTCATAAGAAGAATCGGATTTGTAATCGCATCTGTATAGCATTATATCAACCAGCATTGTCCTAGTGTAAGGCATTGACTAAGAGCCCCATCTCTCAACGAGACAATGGGCTACAATGCTGGCGGGACACATGAATTATAGACACCATAGTCATTGTCTCTCCAAGGTACATACTCCACCCAGGTGTTCCTAGAGTATGACTTTCTTGGACTATTCTTCTCTTGGTTAGCTAACCCTCAAAGAATATCGGTCCCTGACTACTCTTATCTTGAATGCCCTATCACATTCTCAAAGAGTATTGAATGCCAGATGATCACCCAATCCTCCATTCTATCTTCCAGATGAGGACCAGAATGATGTGTCTATCCATTCTCTCCACATGGCCTTCACTGAGACTTACGACTGTTAGTCCTGGTCTAGTGCATGACACATGTATTAAAGAATCATATATGTCACTCCCTCTTAACTTAGGGAGGACATACTTCAAGATTCTTCCAAGTAAGAAACTTATCACCAAGCTCCCTCTTAACCAGGGCCCTACAACAACAATGGTGAGACACCCAACTGCTCATGAAGAATTCCTCCCCTCGATGTCGTGGATTTTGATATTGAGGAATCTTCAACTTTTTGGTTCCATAGGGCATAAATCATCCATCACTTTCATCCACGAGTCATGTCAACCATTAGAAAGTGATCAATCTTTCTCATTTGGTCAACCTTTATGCCATGTTGCTTTCCTTCGAACCATCTCCCAAGGATCTCACATCCTTCCACATGATTGGCAACCTTGCATCAACTCATATAGATAAACATATACATAAGAACTTTTAAATCAAAATTTACCTTAGTGATGATCTTTCACCATGACATCTTCTTGTAGACATCGACATCCTTTACTCAGATTGACACATCTCGTAAACATATGTCTTGTCAAGGGTCTTCTTCTTTACCATACTTCTATCAGAGTCCACATAACTTCCCAGGAGATCTTCTAGTCACATCTTCTTGGCTTCCAGATGATAACCGCCTCATTACATGGTTGTACTTCATGATCTCTTCCATTTTTTCTCCACACAGCTTCATCCCTAGGAACTTCCAGTAGCCAGTTCCTTGTTTGTATACAACCACCTCATATTCCATATGAGGACATATTTAATTTCTTCTGTTAGTGGCAACCTGTGCACTAGAAGTGATTTTCCTTTCATAGAACATAGAAGTTCATCACTTGTAACCACATGACATGACTTCACAACATCCAGTGTCAACATATAGATATATGCACCTCATATTTTTCCCTTTGAGTCATCTTGTAGCACTTTTACTAGAATGAAGAACTTCATTCCCTTGACCTGCTTCATCAATATGTCATCATGTCCTAATCCTAGAATTTTGTAACATATAATTCTCGATGAAACCTTTTGCTTTCTTTCTAACCAGTGAATCCATTGAGAACTCCATTAGAAAATGTCAACACCTGTTTCCATATTGATTATTGATTAATGACCCTTGAACTTGATGACTGCCTTCCATCGATGTTGTTTATCTGTGAGGTTTCCAGGAGCTCCTTCTTCAAGTGCTCCTCCCATCCTTCTATCATGATGCTTTTAATATACAATGCTTCCTATCATACTATTTTATAACCAACAAAAATCACTTAAAGAGAAAGATGATCTCAATCATAGATCTTTCGCTTCTTCTTTCTTAGATTTCTTTGTATCAGGTTCTTCCCTTACATCTGTGACATGGGCTTCTTCCTTTTTCCTCTTGTCCTTCCCAAATTTAGGACAATCCCTTATATAATGCCCAAGTTCATTACATCCAAAGCATCATACTCTGTCCATATTTCTTCTTTTATTTTTAGGACAATTTTCCGAATCTTCCTTTCTTCTTGGACATGGCTGCAAAGGCTTGATCCCCTTAATTGGATCTTGTATCAGCTTTGGCTTTTAATCTTGTTTCCTCTATTTTACATAGAGACCATAGATCGTGGAATGGTGTTTCTTCTTTCTTCCCGTATAAGCTTGAAGAGAAGTTTTCCCATTCTTCTGGTAGAGCATTCAACACTGCTATAGTCATCTCACTATCGGACATTACTTTTCCCAATTCTTGCAGTTGGTCTCTTATTTCAGAATTCCTCATAAAATATGAGGTGATTCCTTCCACTCTTGAAAATTTCTTTTTGTATAGTTCTTGTCTCAGAGATATTGCTTCTTTTGTAGGACTCACAGAGAATAGTTCCACCAGTTTCTCATATGTTTCTTTTGCAGTTTTTAGTTTTGATACAGTGTATGAGTGAGTCTTTAATGGATTCTATGAGAATCTTCTGGGCTCTGATTTCTCCTTTCATGTACTTGGCATCCTGGAGCATCTTCTTTTGAGGGTTGAATTGTAGATACTTCGATGTAGCCCATAACATCATCTTCAATTAGATTCAAATATGTCCTCTTCTTCCATGCACTAAAGTTTGATGACCCAACCAGTTTGTTGTTCTCTTTGCAATAAGTCATTTTGACAGATTTAGATAAGGTCATAGATACTTACTTGAGTAGAGTGACTTCCTCCTTCTAGCAGCGTCCTTGATGATGATAAAGATGAAGTCAGGAACTTCCTCTTTGATTGAATTCTCCAATGTAGGTGTTCTTGGATCCTTGATGATAAAGAATGTCTCCAAAAAGATGATGTCTCTTCCAACAATGTCTTGAATAAAAATCTTTGATGGCAAAGATTATTTTCTTGATGAGTGGATCCTTTGAATGAGATTGAAGATTTTTCTTGAAATGGCTTGAGAATCTTCCTTGCAAACTGATTTGACTTTTCAACGCAAACTTTGACCTTGACTTTGATTCTTGCTTTGTTGAGTGCCTCCTTGCTAAGTAGCCCTTGTCTTTAGCACCTTAGCTCTGATACCATGTTGAGAATTTGGTAGGGCGGTGATTAATTCAAATTCTCTACTTGATAATTACTTGTGAGCTTACTTCTTTTACTTATCTCTTTTCTTCTTAGCTTATTATATCTTTCATCAAGTCAATTATCAAAAACACAAGAGACACAAATTTAGGCTCTTCAAGCTAGGGCCAAAACCTCTCCCTCTTGGAGCGGAAAACCCACAAGAAATTCTTCTTATAGACTTTCAGATGACAAGTACCATGACCATGACACAGACCCTTGACCTTTATATGCCTCCAAGACCTTGTCAATGCTCCTATAATAACTCCTTTCCTGCACCTTCCTGCACCAATCTGCACTGTTCAGCACCAGCGTTAGGGAGCTCTGCACCAACACTAGGAAAGCTCGGTTCCTAGCCCTAAACGGTGAGTTCCTTTGCCGCCCTTCCTTGATCTAGTCTCGGCTTACTATAGACGTCTCCTCGGCCTTCTTTTCAGCACCCTTGATGCACAGGATCGAGATCTTATCTTGCTGTGATGCCTCTTCTTCACGCTGTGTATATCTTTTTCCCTTTTCAAATATATCTGAAATATGAAGACCAAGTCTCTTTTGCACACCTTGCAATCTTCCCTTTTTCGTTTCCTAGTCTCCTTCTTTCGCACTGTATAGTCATAATCTTCCGCATAGTATAGGAGATCTGTTTCTCACTGAGGTAGCCCTTGGCCTACCAATTGCAGTACTTTACTTCGTACTCTCTCACAGAACTAGACTGAGATACTTATACCCAAAACAACTTTTCTATTTTGTTGAACAGGTTCCCTTCTCTGCAGACCTTATCTTGCATATCTTCAGCAGACTTGTCCCAACATTTTACTCTCAAATGAGCCGCAAACTTTCCTTTATATGGTGTACTTCTTCAGGGATTTAGGCCAACCTTACTGACTGAGGGTAGGCCGACATGATCACAACTTATAGGCCGACTTGTAGGGCTTATCTTCCAGCATGAAGGAGGTTGACTTGAGGGCTGTTTTGAGCATCATACTTGAGCTATTTTCTTCACGGTTATATGACAAGGTCTTGAGGCATATTCCTTTGACTAGATTCTTCATATACATGACTCTTAATTAGTACATTTATGACAAGATGACAAATCCCTAAAAGACATCAAGAAGAAGTCTTTTGACCGATAATGAAAACCTTGCTCATGAAACCCATGAGGCAAGCATAACAAAAATACATTTTATTATCTTTGTCTTCTTAATTACATAAATACATAATTACATAATTACACAGTCAATATGAAGACCAAACCTAGTTACACTTTTTAACACTTCCTGGCTATCTAGTACAGAGAAACCACGACATAGTGAGTTTGACCTCACAATGCAAGTCTCGGCTGATCCGGTAGTTGAAGTGACGAAACCCCAACACCCTCTGTGATGCCTTTGCACAGTAGCTGCGTAGGCCTTTGTGGGGACTTTTGTGGATTGCGTCACCTCCTCTATGAATCGATCTGCCTCTCGGAAAGTCGAGTTTCAACCTTCTTGGCTCAGAAACCCTGATCTCTAGTAAATCTTTGACTATCTCACGAAAACACTGCACAGACTCTGCGTGGGCCTGCGTCACACACTTTAGAGGATGCGTTGCTTCCTCTGCTGGTTCTGCTGCCTCTTTGTTATGTATTCTTGGTCCCGGATAAGATCTTCCGACCAATAACTGTCTCTGCCCCTCACTGCACCTGGAATCACTTAGATCTAATCTTCGTCCGAGCACTGCTCCTTTAGAAGAATTCGATCTCAAGATTCAATCGGTGTGTCTTTCCAAATGACCCTCAAGCCTTCCTTTATAGTCTTCTCGTTGAGACATCAACAATAGAGATTAGATCGTTAATCAATGGCTTAGATTATAACATGACTTGATCTTTGCTTTTTCTAGATCATTCTCACTCTGTTTTATTAATACCCTTTAATTATTTAATTTCCCTAAGTTTAGACTTGGGGTCCCCATTAAAATAATTAATTTTTACAATAAAACATAATCCGAGTGGAATTTTCACAAACGGTTTTTGGGTTCTTTGGAATACCAGTGCCTAAGCCTCTCCACAAAATTTGAGACTTAGAGGACTTCCGATGCTACAAAAAATCAAAACTCCCTCTTAGTGAGGAAAGTGCTCTAACAACATGCCTGCTGCATACTGCTCTGACCCTGAAGCATCCTCTACGCTGCTGAAGTCTGATGTAATATCTGACTGATCCACACCCTCAAACGGGATTTACAGGACTCAGCCCAGATCTGACTCTAGAAACCCTCAATGCCGCTTCTGAAGCCCCAACGTTGCCCTGGAGGAGCTTATGGCTGTTCTGGATACCCATTGCTGATTTTTTCCTGTTTCTGCCTTCCAGAAACTTGGATAACTTAGATTACTCGAATGACAGATCCCAGGGGTGAGATTTCATACTACATTATATTACTAACACCACTCTATATACTTTGGTCCTTTATGCATATTTTTTTAGTGAAGGCATTCTTAGACTGAAAGCCGGACACATACTTTCCTGACTTCCATAAGAAATGTCTTTTGGTGGGATAGAGCAGCTTTGCGTCCAGGCTTAAACTTACTTCTGACCATTTAGAAATGCTTTGATGCAACAATGCAATTTATGTTTGCTAGCTCGAGTTTGTGTTCTCAACAAACTAATGAGAAGATGCTTTACTTATTATTCCTTATTTGGAAATTCCAATCATAATATTTTACTGTTTTAATGCCTTCATGGCTTAATTAATTTTCAGAATTTGGACTTTTAGTCATTTCTTTTTAAGCAATATTTTGCAATGTCCTTGCAAGACTTTCTTCCTGATGGAGATTGGTTTAACTAATAAAACATGTTATTTACATTTATGTTCATGGGCAGATTGAACTCAAGTCTACTACAAATCCAATTTATGACATTCATCTTTAATCACGATATGTCAGACCCTATTCCTAAATGACATCAGTGACTGATGATTATAGTGAATTTGTTATAGATTATCCTGAAGAAACACAATTTGATTATTGCTGTGCTTTAATATCTTGGATTGCATTTCAATGCAGGTGAAGGAAATACTGGTGGAGGAATCTAATGTACAGCCTGTTCATAGTCCAGTGACAGTGTGTGGAGATATCCATGGACAATTTCATGATCTAATGAAACTTTTCCAGACAGGAGGTCAGGTGCCGGATACAAATTATATATTTATGGTAAGTGACATAGTAGGTTTGAAATCACATTTCTAATATCAAGATAATGCTGTATAAAGTTTCGGTTTGTTTCTTTTACTGTTTTCAGTGTACAAACATAGCTTTGATGTGATTTTTTCAGGGAGATTTTGTCGATAGAGGATACAACAGCATTGAAGTATTCACGATTCTTTTATTATTAAAAGCAAGGTATATTCTAACTGCCAAAGGACATTATTTCAACTATTCTCGATGCATCATATTTTATGATGTTTTTTTATCATGCCAGCTATTTGAAGTGTGCATAGAGAGCCTAATACCTAAGTCTCCTGTTTCTGGTTCATGTTTGAGTTCAACAAAAATGACAGTTAAAAATTATAATATATATATATATATATATATATATATATATATATACCAATTTTTTTTTGTAACTCTTATATATATATAATGTGAAGATATAAATGTGTTTTTAAAATATATATATATATATATTCAGAAATAATAATTGACTACAAAATTTGAAGATTAAAATATTTTTTAATATACATATGTTTCTTTTTTATATTATTGAAATATTATGTTCTATTATAACTGTTTATAAATATATAAATTTATTTAATTTAAGTGTGTACGCTACAAATAAAAAATTAACACACACACACACACACACACACACACACACACATATATATATTATTTATTTATTTATTTATTTTTTTCCCGGTGGAAAAAAATCTTTATTTTTATATAAAAAAATAACAGATCAGCCTCTTAACGATGTTATACATTGCTCCTTGAGCTGTTGGTTTTTCTGTCATGAGTTATCCGTGCATCCTTTATGGATCAAAAACATTTAAGATTCCTAAAACTAAGTTCCATGCTTCCTGTATAATTTTACTGTGACCGATAGCCTTGAGAGCAATGACAAGAATCCTTTAGATTATGCCAGCTGGGCGGCTCCTTGCTGCTGGACTATTCGATCTTCCAGCTGTGCAAATTCCATCATCAAAACGAAAACGATTAAGTAGACACAGCAACTAATCTGAGGTGCATCAGCTGTAAAATCAGAGCAGATGGATTTCTTCCCGCATGGAGGAGATGTCCACTACTTTCAGAGTTCCAGGAGGAAGTGTAAGAGCAGATTTTGACAGACCGTCTGCTTCCATATTTAATTCCCAATACACATGTAAAAGAGAGGGAGTGGAAGCCTTATGATAATGAACGAATGTTTCGAAGGAGAGCTTGGAGATGTGGAGAGTGGATATGTGATCTTTGAAGAGCCTAGTCGATAACCATTTTGGAATCTCTGAAGCATTGCATTGTTGAGATGTCATTAGATCTTGCCACTTGAAGAACTGCCCAAAGCGCCGCAAGCTCCGCCTTGCTATTTGAACCGTGGCCTGGGCAGAACTGAATGTGAATTTTAGAATTAGGCGGAAAATGAAGAACGGCCCCTGCTCCTGTCAATGGAGGGGAACCTTGAGAAGCACCGACTTCCCATTCCCAATTATCCAAGCAGTCCACTTACCAATGTAGGAAAAGGCTGAAACCATAGCCTTCCAACCAATGGAAGCGTTCTTGTGAGATTTGTTCGGATTCCTGAACCAATGAATAATAGATTGCCCTGGGAAATATTTTGCACTTATGATTTTGTTCCATAGAGCTAAAGGGTTTTCCGACAGTCTCCACAAGGATCTTGCGGCAAGAGATAGACAAAAGGATGGAAGGTTCTTGATACCCCATCCCCCTAAGTCTTTAGGTCTGGCTAAAGATGACCATTTTACTAGGGGAATTCCTTCATCTTTTTTGCTAGCTGTCCAGAGGAAGGAGAAACATCTCTTCCTGATTGTGTGAAGGATCCCTTTTGGAATAGCAGCAATGGTGGCCCAATACACAGGGATGCTTTGAAGCACTGACTTGAGCAGGACCAATGGAATTCCACGAGACAAAAAGCGATTAGTCCAATGAGAGATCCGATTTTCAACCTTTTGGTAAAGCCATAACCAATCCTTGAAGCAATAGGAATTTGGCTTAAGAAGAAACTCCAAATATTTAAGCCCAGAATCCTAGGCAGCGACAGGGAAGGGGAGAGCAATCTTAATTGGGGAGAGGAGGGTATCCGGAAGGTTGTTATGAACCAAAACCGATTTGTTAATATTTATCAGCATCCCGGTTGCAATTTGAAAGAGGTCAAGGATTTTCTTTAAGGCACAGGCATTTTCGATGGAAGCAAAGCAGAATAGAAGAAAATCGTCAACAAATAGAATGTGTGATAACGACTCAACACCGACAATATGGATTCCTTTTAGCCTGCCTGTTGAGAGGGCATGTTTACATAAACGACTCAAAGCCTCATCAATCAGTAGGAACCAAAAGGGCGATAAGGGGCAACCCTGCCTAAGTCCCCTAGAGGATTTGAAGAAGGCAGAGGGAGAACCATTGATTAATACAACGAAGGAAGCAGATTGAATACAACCCATTATCCATTCTACAACTTCAATTGCTATGCCGATGTGAATAAGTAAAAGCCTGAGAAAAGTCCATTTTACTCTATCATAAGCTTTGGACAAATCCAGCTTTAGAGTGAAAGAAGGATTTTTGCTTATATGGACCGAGTGGAGAGCTTCTTGAGCCAGAGAGACAGCATCATGGATTTGTCTATTGTTTAGGAAACCAAATTGTTCTTCCGATATGATGCTGCTTAGAATAGGTTTTAGTCTCTGAGCAATAATTTTTGCTATTAACTTGTATATTAAGTTACAACAAGCAATGGGTCTGAACTCATCGAAATTCTTTGGAGTTGCTTTTTTTGGAATTAAAGTGATGAAGCTGGAGTTGATAGACCCCAATACTTTACCAGATCTTTGTGATTCTTTAACAACGAGTAGTAAGTCATCCTTTATGAGCTCATAAAATCCAAGGAAGAATTCGATCGTTAGGCCATCCGGCCCTGGAATTTTTCCTTTTTGAAAACTTTTTAGGATATGTTCAAGTTCTGCTTCGTTTACTTCTGATGTGAGAACAAAGTTCATTTCCTCGTTGATCATTCGGGGAAAATGTTGTAAAACTTGGAGAATCTCATGGATGGGACAACCCTCAGGAGCCGTGAATACTTTCTTAAAATGCTGCACACCAGCCATGGCTTTTTCATCGAAGGACTGGACCATTTCACCATTTTCAGATTTTATTTCATCAATTGTAGTCTGATTCCTTCTATGTGTGGCAAAATGTTGGAAGAATTTAGTGTTGTTGTCTCCTTCTTTTATCCAGATTGCTCTGCTCTTAAGACGCCAGAGTTGTTCTTCCTTTTTTAAGAGCTCAAGACGCTTTAGTTCAATGTTTTTAAGAGAGACGGTCTCAGATTCACTTAGAACACCCGACGAGTTATTACTGAAGAGTTCGCAAATCTCAGCTTCAGTGGTTTTGAGGAGAAATCGTTGTTTTGCTTGAAAAGCTCCGGCCCATGACTTGGTAATCTTCCTGATCTTCTTTAACATATATATATTAAAATTTAAAGATTAAAATATTTTTTTAATTTACATATGTTTCTTTATATATTTACTTTTATATTTGATTGAAATATCACACTTGTGTTATAACTGCTTATAAATATATAAATTCATATAATTAGTGTCTGGTATAATTTTTTTTAACATATATTCAAAAATAATAAATAACAAAAGAATTTAAAGATTAAAATAATTTTTAATGTACATATGTTTGTTTTGTATATTTACGTATTATATTTTATTGAAATATTACACTTCTACTCTATCTTTTTATAAATATATAAATCTATATAATTTAAATGTATATGGTATAGATAAAATATTAACAAACACATTCAAAAATAATAAATGACAACAAAATTTAAAGATCAAAATATTTTTTTTAATTTATATATGTTTCTTTTATATTTTATTAAATTATTACACTTCTATTATAATTGCATATAAATATATAAATGTTAATTTTAGATAATAATGGTATGTTCTATGCTTAAGAGCAATTTATTTCAATTTTCTTTAGCCCCAATATCAATTTTCAGATTAGCAATTACATTAACATTGATAGTAAATGCAGATAGAACATAAACAATAGGCAGAAGACAAGCCAAGAGAAGAGGACACAATATTTGGCGGATGCCAGGGAAAAACTCCAATGTAGGGAAAACCCTTTGATCAAATTATTCTTATTATTCTTCAATAATTCAGCAGAGAGAGAGAGAGTACATAATACAATTATACATGCCCAAACACTGTCAAATCAGCCTTGTCATAACAGCAGCCGACAACAGTCAACCAGAAGCCCTAACACCAGGAAGTCAACGCTGGTCAAATCAGCAACAAATCGTCCCCAAGACAGCTCGATCAAAGTCAGTCAACTCGGCCTCCAAGAAGAGTCATAGTCAGCCCAAAACAGTCCCTGAAACTTCAGTCAAACTCGGTCAAACTTCAGTCAATGCTGTGGTCAACACAGGTCAAACTGCCCCAATCACCTCGATTTCTGTGCCCAGCAGTACGGCATCACAAAATCGGATTTTCCTGCTTGAAAACCACAGTCAAAGATGAGGGTTTGACCCGCGGTCAACGCTGATCAACACCCTGAAATCTGCAGCCTGCAATCTGCTCCTGAAATGAGTCCTTCAGCCACACGTGTGACAGAGGAAGAGAGAGAACCCAAGCTGTACGAACCAATCTGATTTGGAGAGAGAAGAATGTGTGAGTGAATGATGTCCAAATGAGGCAAAAGGTCACTCTTATTTATACAATTTGATGAGGGTGAAAAGACACATCTGTTGGGCTTCATGAGCCTACATTTGACTTCTGGCTGACCTTGACAATTTGCACATGTGTGAGAAATAAATTCAAAATCACACTTCTGCTCATCCAAACAAGATGATCTTTAGATCAATCTTGCACCTCTCGGAAAGAGGAATCCAATAAAAATATCATCTCCATGATATGAGCTGTCCAAGGTGGAGTTTGGCCCTAGTTGCCAATTTTAACAATAAATTTATATAATTTACATGTGTATGGTATAATTAAAAATTAACATATCAAAATTGTAAGATAAAAATAAACAAATAGAAATGATATATATATATATATATATATATATATATACTGTAAAGGAACGATTATGCATTTCATTAAAAAGCTTGGTTTGAAGGTCAGGACCTTGTACATCATAATCCGAAGATTCTTTTGCCATTGTCCAAAAACTCGATATAGAACTGATACTATTAATCCCTAAGCTACATATTACTACTTTGATATGATTTTCTCCATATATCCTCCAAAAAACACCATATACTTGCAAAACATAACAAAAAACTAATAAATGCGTGAAAGAACTGTTAAAATTTCTAGATCTGGATCTGGAGTCCCTACTGCAACAACTGAACTATTTCTCCTACTTGTAAATTAGATTTAACAAGTTATTTGCAGATTACTTCTGAAAATATCAAAGTAGTTACTGAAGTAGCCTTCACTTACTAAAATTACACGTGAAAACAATAAACTGAGCAAGGGAAACAACAAACATAGTACACCATTGTTTTTGGACAAAAGTCCCTGGAGAAACCCAATGTGGGAAAATCGATGTAGCAGATCTGAGGGTTTTATTATTAAGCAACAATTATTCTGGATACAACTCTGAATGTCTCACCGGACGATTCAGTTACAGAGAAATACTGACAGAGAAAAATGGTGAGTATACCTCACTCTGCAAGTCTCAGTTGATCCGGTAGCTGAGCTGATGAAACCCCAGTTGCCTCTACGCAGTAGTTGCGTAGGTCTGCGTGGGGTCAGATCTGGAATTGCGTCATCCCTTCTGCTTGATCTTTCAGCCCTTCTGGAAAATCGATCTAGCCCTCTTGGCTCAGATCTGGATTTCCCCAGTTGAAAATTCGGACTTTCTGCTGAAGAACTGCACTACCTCTGCATGGGGCTTGCGTGGCCCTGTGTCACCCCTTTTGGGTGTTGCGTCACTCATTTTGGGCTTTGTGCAACCTCCTATTCGTCTTCCTCTCTCTCTATGTTGCTGATCCTTGGCTCGAAGAAGATCCTCCTGCCAAAATTGTCTCTGCCCCTCAACTGCGCTAAAGAATCTCTTAGATCGAAGTTTTCGTTCGAGCAATGCTGCGTTCGAAAATTCGATCACTTGATCTTTCGGCGTGTCTTACAAATGACTCTCAAGTCTTCCTTTATAGTCTTCTTGTTGAGACTTCAACAACAGAGATTAGATCTCCTATCAACGACTAAGATTATATTAGACTTGATCTTCTTTTTCTAGAAGTTTCACCCACAATTTACATTAATACTCATTAATTATTTTAATTTCCTAAGTTAGACTTAGGGTCCTCATTAAAAATAATTATTTTTTCTTATAAAACTGTTTCTGGGTGGAATTTCCCAAAACAATTTATGGGTTAGCTGAAATACATGTGTCTAAGCCTTTCCACAAATTTGAGACTTAAAGCACATCCGATGCTACCACAAATCAACACTCCCTCTTAGCGATGAATGTCCTCTAGCAATACACCCTGCTGCATACTGCTCTGACTCTGAAGCATCTCCCTCTGTGTTGTTGATGCTGTCCACCAACCACTGTGTTGCTGCTGCATTGTACTGCTGCTGACCCTGCCACGATCAACATTGCATCTGTACTGCAACTCCCTCTCAAATGCTGCATCTACCGCTAGCACTGCCACTGCTAACTCTGCATTGCAACTCAACTGCTGAGAGAAGCAACTGAAAATCATCCAAAATCTGAACAAATGTTCAGGATGCATCTCGATGCTGAAACATTGATTGTTACTAGTGCCATGATGTCCCTCTGAATCACTGCGCTTGTTAATTTCTAAACATGTTCTATGCCATTTCAGATTAGGGCACAAAACACTGAAGTAGATAGAACAAATAAATCGATCGATGGAAGACAAGCCAACAAAGAAGAAGAATGATGGCATTACGGTGATCAGCAGGATGCTTCAACCAGCAAAGTCTCCAATAGGTCATTCAGCCAAGTGTGTCACACAACCGCAAGACAACCCAGACAAAGAATACTCCACAAAGACGTAGCACCAAGAACACAACTCCATCGCCATCGAGAGAGAAGAAAATCCTCCACACATTGTGTGTTTAATGAACTCCAAGTCTCTCCAATATATAGGCATCTTTGGGGGTGTGTGACATGTCCTTTAAGACATTTAAGTCTATATTATATTCCAGGCCGACCTAGCACATAAGTGGAATAAATTCAAAGTACATGTTCTGCTCATCCAATCGAGATGATCTTTAGATCAATCTTACACCTCTCCGAAAGAGGAATCCAATAAAAATATTGGGATCGTCATCTGAGCAGCACAACTCGGAGTTTGGACCCAGTTGTCCAAATTTAACATTCCCTCTCAACTAGGGAGAACTCCGTCCACTAGTGCAGTCCAAACATCGTGCGTCATCCCGCCGTAACTTGCTTTGCTAGCTTCTTTATTTCAAAACAAAAGGTGAGTCACAAAGACATCACTCACGGCTAACCTGAAGTCAGCTTAGAGGTCCGAAACCTCTATAGGACTCAAAGGAGTCATAGACCAACCCGAAGTTGGTTTCACTGATTCGAAGTCAATTGGAGGTCCGAAACCTCTCTTGGACTCGAGAGAGCCATATACTAACTCGAAGTTAGTTTCACTGACCCGAAGTCAGTTGGAGGTCCAAAACATCGCTAAACTTGATCCTAGATCAAGTTGTTGGACACGTGCCATCCTAGACATAGAGAGGACGGCAATCTCCGATGTGTCCATCGGTCTTGCTATGGTCTCTAGTCACATTTCCCACCTTATTGGCCAAATGAGAGGTACTTCCCATGAGTTCGAAACTCCATGGGTAGGATGCATACGGGGCATAGATCAGAGAGAGGTAAACCATCTCAATATCATCACGGTGGGGTAGAAGCACACCAACTAGGTTCGACAAGCCTAGCCCAGTGGTTGCTTATAGCACCAAGAAGCTATCCCCAAAATCCCCCCGGGTGCTCCCAGAGTTCATCGTCCAACAGGACCCTCCAATTAGGGTCGTTCCACAATTCCAAGATTCTCACGGAAGGTTAGGAACATGACCTTCCCCAAGGGCATTGTGAGAATATCCGCGACCTGCTCATCAGTTCCTATATGATCGAGCCTTATGACGCCTCGCTGTACCATATCTCGAATAAAGTGGTACCAACCATCATCATGCTTGGATCGATCATGGAACACGGGATTCTCTGACAAACGAATCCCCCTCTGGTTATCACAAAGGATAATGGTGGCATCTAGCACATGCTCGAACAACTCACTGAAAAGCTTTCGCATCCAAGTGACTTCACAACGGGCCATACATGCTGCAATGTATTCGGCCTCAGCGGTGCTCAAGGCTACCGACTTCTGTTTCCTGCTCGAAGCAGATCTATGTGTGAGGCAACATCCAGATGTGCTCTTGCGATCCACCACACTGCCAGCCCAATCGGCATCAGTATATCCAAGGAGTGTCATGCTCCCGACAGTGTATCTCAATCCATGGTCTATCATGCCACAGAGATATCTCAAGAGTTTCTTGGCACCAACCCAGTGAATGTTATGATCAACCATATGTTGACTCAAAGTGTTCACTGCACAACATATGTTCTAAAGGGTGTTCACTAAGAAAATCAGGGCCCCTACGAGTTGATGATACTTAGTAGGATTAGCTAACACGGGCCCAGCAACGCTGCCACTCAACTTCTTAAAATCGAGCTCCATCGGTGTCGACACAGACTTGCAGTCCACCATGCTGAATCTTTCCAGAAGCTTCACAATGTATTTTCCTTGAGAAAGGAAAATCTCGCCAGGTCTCTGCTAGACCTCCAGGCCTAGGAAGTAGTGCATCAGTCCTAGGTCCTTCATCTCAAACTCAGCAATGAGCTTCCTCTTGCACTAATGAATGAGAGGGTTAGCACCTGTCAGGAAGAGGTCGTCCACATACAGCGCCAGAATGAGAGGTTTTTCTCTATCAACCTTGAAGTAAAGGTTTGAATCAACATTACTACGAGTGAAGCCCAACTTCATCAAGTATCTATCCTCTCGTACCAAGCCCTGGGGGCTAGCTAACCTGCAAACATGGGTGTCTCGATCCTGGACTTGAATCCCAAAGGTTGCTGTACATATACCTCTTCCTTTATCGCACCATGCAGGAAGGCAGTCTTCACATCCATTTGATGAAGATTTCGTCCTTGCGTAGCAGCAAGGGTAATAAAAGATTACAGGTGCAAGCATAATCAATGCCTTCCTAGGCAACACATTTTCTATCAGGTCCATGCTTGATCTTATATCGAGGTGACAACAGCTTTGTCCTTTGGTCTCGGGACCATATCCCAGACGTCATCCTTCATAATGGGCTCGTATTCTTTGTGTATAGCATCCTTCCAGACTTGATGCTTTACAGCTTTCCCAAATGATTCTGGCTCATATTGTACTCATGGCAGTTAGATACCTCTAGTATTTATATGGCTTCTTTCTTCCGGAATTTCCCCCTTGAAGCCATATATCATTGAGCCATGAGGGTCTTCTTTCTTTCAGCAATGATATTAGATCAGGAGCACATATAGTTGAGGTCTCCCTCTTAATGCCTGCTCCTCTTGTGAGAGATGGCATTTATTTTAAATGAGGGCATCCTAGACACCAACTTGAAAAGGAGTTTTGTACTCAGGGGCTTGAATCTTATTCTCCCATTGTCAAAGCCATCCAAGAATCATAGCCATACATTGTCATATAGCTGTCATGCATCTTGACACGTATCATATACTGTCATATCATTGATTTCAGTGTTGTCATGATTTTATCATATACATCATTTGTCCAAAAAAAAACTTCACAGACTTAGCTGACCATGGTTTCAAATACTTGACGGTACGTGACTGTCCAAGGTTGCAGAAACTTCATAGTTCACACTTTCAAGTTTATCATTATGCTCCAATGAAAGACTGATACTGTCACAAGCTTACTGCTATTATGAATTTCGTAAACATGGGTATGACTGTCTATGTCACTGTCATTATGACAGTGACATAGAATCATAGAGTACATTCTTACTTCCTTTCTGCGGTTGTTGCTGCCCACAGCCTTCACTGTCATTTCCATTTTCATTTATCGTCACTGACATCACTAGAGATGCAATAGAACCCATGCTGAGCATGTACAAAAGGCTGACACTACCCATTTTTTGTACTAGAACTTTGGCCTATGATTTAAAGACAGGTGGCAGAAGGCAGATTCCTTTTCCAGGTAGACAATTTGTCACAAATATATATTACACAGGACCAACAACAGTAAAAAGAGGTGAAATATGAGTAGCCTCCACCAGAGAAAAGAGAAGGAGACGATCAACTCTTTCATATCAAGATACAGGTCAGGAGGACAAAGGTGGATGCTCCCTTCAACTTCAGTTTACAAGCCAACCTCATATTTACTATGTTTCCACTTCAGTTGCATATGCCTTTTAATTCTTTTCAACTATTACCTTTTTAGCTGACAAAATTATCACACTAACACTTACAAAAACTGCTACACCAGCATCCAAAGCGTGGGTATTTTTAATATTGTACCTTGTAAGAAGGTTCATCCCAGCAAGGAAAACACCTTCGAGCATCTGCTGGCTCAAACTGAGTAACTGCCATATCCCTTTTCTCACCATTGATCACATATGCACTTCGATAAAATTCCTTCATCTCATCATTCAGAGTTCCCTGAAATTCAATGTCCAAAAACTGTCTCATCATATGGCAAGGTTACATCGAACTCAACACCAAGATCTTGTTTGTCGCATCGATGCTGACATTGGATGGATTTATCACCTTCGACGAGGTAGTGCTCCGTAGAAGGACGGAGTTGTTTGCAATCACCAAATCCACAGCACTGAGAACGAGATGCTTCATATCTAGGATGACATTCAACGTGACGGCCAAATTGCTGTCAAATTTACAGGCATTCAAATTTGGCCTGAGCTCTAGATCATAATGCCATGGAATTGCAAACTCTGAGGTATTCATGCGGGCCTGCTGACAGACGTGGATGGGCGAACATCTGTATGGATCGATCTAGCATATTTGTGCTTGATGGCAGCGAGAGAGGACTCGGGTGTATCTGCTGGGCGATCGGGGTCATTTTGGCGGGTTACGGCGGGGGACGCATACACGAAGCTTGATCCTGCTACACCGGATTCCACTTCAATGTTTGATGAGGAGTGCAGACTTTTATGATTCGACTGGAGGGGCCGCTTATGGGAAGATGCCATTTTCAGCAATGTCGAAAGCTTTGTCCAATAACTCTTGGAGAAACCGCTCCTTCTGTCGGACAACATCGACAAGACTTTTCTCTGTAGATAAGGCTTCCTCTAATTCAACTACCTTTTTTTTTTGTGCTTAACTTGTACTTCTTCCACTTTTTCTCGTAGAACTTTGGTTACATCTTTTGGTATCTCACTCATATCGTGATTATGAGTCCCAGTTTTCCCCACCTCTCGAGAGTGGTCTTCAAATACTCCAATGATCTGCTCGCAAACCCACTTCTTCGCTTGCTTCCAGAGATCCTCTATTGATTGAGAAGATGGCCTGATTACAGTCTTACTAGACCTCACAGCGTTTTCCTTGTCGTTACAAGATGTTTCGCCTTGTGTTTGATTATCAACTCTTTCTTGAGTTTCAAATGCCATTCCATCCTCTGTAGCAGCTCGGTGGGTCTGCTTATCAGTTATTGATTCTTGAATGGTATTTTCCGTAGGGCTGACAGAGGGACATTGGCTCCTTTCAGCATTTATCACGTTTTCCAGAATGCTCAAATGGTTTGCCATCTTATTGGAATAAGTTCTAAGACACATGTGAGGGGACTGCGGGCATCAACCAAAAAAACGTACAGGAAGCCCAAGAGCATGCTGAATTAACTGGCCACATCAATTTTTCTGAATCGATTGAAGCTGTGCTTAATTTGGTGTGCACTGTCTGCGGGAAGCCCTGCTGCTCCAAAACCGAGACTGACTTGCATACTAAGAGAATTGGCCACAACGAGTTCATGGATAAAACTGAGGAGGCTGCAAAGCCCATTGATTTAAAGGTCTTAAAATAACCCACATCTCGCTGCCCTAGATAAGCTGGGCGTTGTCTTCTCCCGGCTCTGATACCATGTTAATTTCTGAACATGTTTTATGCCATTTCAGATTAGGGCACAAAATACTGAAGCAGATAGAACAAATAAATCGATCAATGGAAGACAAGCCAACAAAGAAGAGGAATGATGGCGTTATGGCGATCAGCAGGATGCTTCAACCTGCAAAGACTCCAATCGGTCATTCAATCAAGCGTGTCACACAACCCCAATACAACCCAGACAAAGATTACTCCATAAAGATGCAGCACCAAGAATGCAGCTCCATCGCCATCAAGAGAGAAGAAAATTCTCCACACATTGTGTGTTTAATGAACTCCAAGTCTCTCCAATATATAGGCATCTTTGGGGGTGTGTGACACGTCCTTTAAGACATTTAAGTCTATATTATATTCCAGGCCGACCTAGCACATAAGTGGAATAAATTCAAAGTACATGTTCTGCTCATCCGATCGAGATCATCTTTAGATCAATCTTACACCTCTCCGAAAGAGGAATCCAATAAAAATATTGGGATTGTCATCTGAGCAGCACAACCCGACGTTTGGACCTAGTTGTCCAAATTGAATAGCGCTGCTACTGCTCTGTGCCGCGTCCCTCTCTACGCTGCTGCAACTCTGCTTTGTGCTGCTCAAATGTTAGCATTGCTAACTACTACATCTGTCGTTTCTGCACTCCTCTACACCGACTGAAAACTCCTCCAGCCTGCCAATGTTGATCATGGGCACCCGTTGCAAGTTATTGATGTTGAAATTTGGTTACCAGAGGACAGGTGGTTCCCTAAGGCTTTGATCTTTGGCTTAGGGAAAAGTGTCCAAAAAGAATTTAATTTTTCTCCTAAAGTGACTTTATAAGTTATGAAGTCAAATCTAATTTAAAAGTGACTTTAAGTGATAAAGTTACTAAGTCTAATTTTAAAGTGACTTTAATAAAGTCAATGTGAAATTAGAAAGTGAAAAGTGACTTTGGAAATAAATGACTAAGAGGGTCTTTATTAAAGTGGGGTGAATTAAAAAATAGAAAGTGAGATTTAAATGAGCATTTAATCTCAGCCCTAGATCTAAAGCTATCTCAGCCATTGGATTTAGGGATTGCCCAAAAGTCACTTAGTGTTAGGTTAAAGGAGAAAAAGGAGAGAAAAGATCATTCATTCTTTCATGAGCAGATTGAGAGGAGGAAGAGAGAAAGCAAGGGAGAAATTTTTGAGCAGTGAGAAGGAGGGCAGTAGCTAGAGACTTCAACAAATCCGTACAATAGCAAAGAGGCACAGTTCCCAAGGTAGAAATCCGTACAGCAAGAGTGGCACATTTTTCGAGGAGGGAGGCACAGTTTTCTAGGAATCTGTACAACAGCTTCAACACAGTTTTCTGGGCAGATTCTGTGCACAAAAATCGAGGAGAGATACTGCTGTTTGGTGGCACAGATTTCGAGGAAATCCGTACAGTATCCGTACAATAGATTCAACACAGTTTTCGAGGCAGGAGGAGGCACGAAAATCGAGGAGGCTTTGCTGTACATTCCGTACAGCAGTACGGCTGTATAATTGGGCACAAAAATCGAGAAAGGTAGTCAACATTTAATGCTGTTTTAAATGCTGTAAAAATTTGTTTTGTTAGTTTACTGTTCGACACGTTTTCCAATGCTAGGTATAAGCACAGAAATCGAGATAAGTACATTTATTAAGTTGCCAGAATTTTTGTTGTAAATTCTGTCTCACTGTAAAAGCAATATTCAGAAATAAAGAGAAGCTTTCGAACTAGTTTTCCCCAAGAGTTGTAGGGGTTTTTTCTAGGGTCAAGCTGACCAAAAATCAGCGTGTCAATTTTCTGTGTGTGGCTGATTTATTTTTCTGAGTTTTATTTCTGCATTTCAGCACTGTGAAATTTCTAGAATTTGTGTTTTCAGAAAAAAATTATTTTTTCAGCTTGTTGAATGTATGGCTATGGGAATGGGCATTTAACTTTATGGGAGAAATAAGGAGAAACTGAAAACCGGAGTTGGGAACAGAAATTTCTACAATTGATTCGAGAGGTGGACTCCTCAAGGATTCTACCCAATTGAAGTTGTTGCGAACTTACAGCTCAATGTCTCCCCATCTCCCTCTTGGAGATGCGTGGGCACTCATGGCATACTCATCCTCATCGATCTTCGCGGTTGCAACCTTCGAATCGTGCTTCTCGTCCTTATCCTTTTGCCTCAAAGGACACTGGGAAGCATAGTGACCAAGTCCACCACACTTGAAGCACTTGATCTTCGAGACATCTTTCTTATGTCTCCGATGCTCCTGCTGCCCTTTGGATGGAAGGGCTACATTTTCTTCCTCCTCCTGCTTCACCTTTGATTCGTTGCTATTGTTGTCATCAAGTTTGAACTTGACCAAGTCTCTCCTTAGCTCTTCTTGCTGAAGAGCATCCCAGATCTCTTCCCAGCTTGGTAAGGTTGCTTTGCCCAAGATACTCTGGACAAATACCTGCCAATCATCAGTGACTGCGTTCAACGCTAGTCTCACCATTGTTGTAGGAGAAGGGGTATACCCTACTGCTGCAGGTTGGTCATGGATCTCCTGAAATCTAGTCCGGAATGGAATAATGCGTTCCCCTTTCCGCATCTGCGCCATCCTTAGTTGTTGTTCCAAGTACATCTTCTGCTACACGGAAGAAGGCTTCCCACATCTGCCTGGCAGTATCTTTGTCGGCTATATGGGACACAACATGATATTTGACCCCATCCAGGAGTAGGCTCTTTGCCTTCGCCTTATCAGCCTTGCACTTTTTCAATGGATTTGGATCTGCAGGGACAACTACCGTGCTCGTCACAAAGAGCTTGAGATCATACTCATCTAGAAGACAAGTGATTCTTGCCTTTCAAATCACGTAGTTGGAGGCTCCCTCCAACCGGTCCTGATCTCTAAGCCCGTGAGCTGCCATGGCCGTAAAAAATCTCGAATCTGCTCCTCTTCTTCCCCCTCTACGCAACACTAGACAGGCTTACGCACTCCTTGTGGAGCTTGTTAACATGCTACCCGGATTTGTTGCTCAGATCTTGGAAAATCTGAAATTCCCCGGCTAGGAACTTCTTGAGGAAGAAAATTTCCTCACTGTGCTGCTTCTTCTTCTTCTGACGACTTTTCGCTCGGCAAAATCAAGATCTGCCTGCAGAAACTGCGTCCCACTAGCTCTGCGCTGAGGCTCTGCACTGCTCCCTCTCGCTTGGTGGAATTCCGATATGAAGTCTTACCTCTCTGTCGAATCACTCAGAGAGAGATCTTCCCGGAAATTTCAGCCCTCCTAGTCTGGACTACGCAATCCCTTTGGGGATTCGAATTGCTGCTTTCTGCAGCTCTTCAGCTTCTGACTTAGTGCTGGATCTGCTCCTCTTGTTTCACAATCAACGCTCTGATACCATGTGAAAATTCCTAGATCTGGATCTGGAATCCCTACTGCAACAACTGAACTAATTCTCCTACTTGTAAATTAGATTTAACAAGCTATTTGCAGATTATTTCTGAAAGTATCAAATCAGTTACTGAAGCAACCTTCACTTACTTAAATTACATGTGAAAACAGTAAACTGAGCAAGAGAAATAACACACAAATGACACCATTGTTTTTGGACAAAAGTCCCCGGAAAAACCCAATGCAGGAAAACCGATGCAACATATTTGATGGTTTTATTATTAAGCAACAGTTATTCTGGATACAACTCGAAATGTCTCACCAGTCGATTCAGTTACAGAGAAATACTGACAGAGAAAAATGGTGAGTATACCTCACTTTGCAAGTCCTGACTGATCCGGTAGCTGAGCTAACGAAACCCCAGTTGCCTCTGTGCAATAACTGCGTAGGCCTGCGTGCGGTCAGATCTGGAATTGCGTCACCCCTTTTGCGTGATCTTTCAGCCCTTTCGGAAAATCGATCCAGCCCTCCCGACTCATATATGGATTTCCCCAACTAAAAACTCGGACTTCCTGTTGAAGAACTACACTGCCTTTGCGTGGGGCCTGCGTGGCCCTGTGCCACCCCTTCTGGGTGCTGCGTCACTCACTCTGGGCTCTGCGCAACCTCCTCTTCGTCTTCCTCTGCCTCTCTGCTATTGATCCTTGGCCCGAAGAAGATACTCCTGCCAAAACTGTCTCTGCCCCTCAATTGCGCTGAAGAATCTCTTAGATCGAAGTTTTTGTTCGAGCACTGCTCCGTCAGAAAATTCGATCACTTGATCCTTTCGGTGTGTCTTACAAATGACTCTCAAGTCTTCCTTTCTATTCTTCTCGTTGAGACTTCAACGACCGAGATTAGATCTCCAATCAACAACTAAGATTATATTAGACTTGATTTGCTTTTTCTAGAAGTTTCACCCACAATTTACATTAATACTCGTTAATTATTTTAATTTCCTAAGTTAGACTTAGGGTCCTCATTAAAAATAATTATTTTTTCTTATAAAACTGTTCTGGGTGGAATTTCCCAAAACAATTTTTGGGTTTTTTGGAATACATGCGTCTAAGCCTCTCCACAAAATTTGAGACTTAGAGCACATCCGATGCTACCAAAGTTCATGAAGAACTACATATTCTCAATTTCAAGAGCAACTTGGTCTTCGAATTCCTCCATTTCGAGCTGAGTAGAGTCTTCTTGGTCATCGGCAAGATTGAGGCTACTCACCTCTTGCTAATCAGTATTTCCAGATTGTTCCATATTATCCACTTCTGCTTCAACACAAACCATATTGACATTATCAATGAAAACCACATTGACATTACCAGCCCCCGCCTGAACCAATTTCTCAACGCGAAATTCTAGCATTTCATTCGCCAACTGGAGACGGTCCATCGTGACTTCCAATATTCCCATTCTTTGAGTTAACAATTCGTTTTGTGCCCTAGATTCAACCAGAATCATTTCTGCGTGCCTGCAGGTCAAAGAGATGATGAATTCCAAAATACCTTCCATCCTTGCAAGGGTGAGACCAAACTCTTCCGCTTCTTTCCCAATCTCGTGCCCCATAATTTTGATATTATGCTAGCCCTGTTGACATAATTGAAAAACTAAATCTCTGGTTGAAGGTTCTTTGCCTTCAACCTCTCCCCAACGTTCTATAAATACTGTCAAACCTATCTTCCTTGAATTGAGTCCACTGCATTGGGCATTAATGCCGATTCGACTCTTAGATACCATATGTTTAGAGACCATAATGGAAAGATCGTGCTTGAAGGTGTGTTTCGATACATGCATGAAATTCACACATGCAATTTGAACTTCACATGCAGACGGATGGGCCTTGTACATTTGAATGACGTTATAAACCACATCTTTCCTTTTCCATTTGCCCTTTGCCCAACAAACTGTGACGATTACTATCCAGATGGCCGCAATGGCACAACTCTCCATGGTAATTAGTGGCCGTTTCAATAATACTGAATATAATGAGGTTTCAGAGTAATACAGAGTCGATGCATATGATAAGACCTTACTCTTCAATCCATGTATAATGTGTATTAGGATTAGAGGCACAAGAAGATTGATGCGAATTATCATGGAACTGCTTTGAAGAACAATCCCCCTTCATCGATTTTTAACTTACCTTGTTCTAAGAGTGCACCTTGGTTAGCCTAGGAATCTGCCACTAAAATAAGGTTTCTTTTAATGTGAAAAAAATCGGTCATATCAAATTTATCCACTACTAATTTGATCCAATGTAAAATAGGAGTTGGGATTTGCTCCTCTTCACCTTCGATTTTAATTACCTGTTGGATCACAATCTTTGAATCGCCAAAGGCCATAAATTGACGAAATCCCCTGGAGTAAGCAAATTCTAAGCACTGCCATAGAGCTAAATATTCAGCCTGGTCATTTGATGATGTTCCTAACCCCCAGGCAAATTGAATCTCCATTTCTTCGTTGGGGTGAAAGATAACCCCTCCTGCTCCTGTGTCCTCGAGAAATGAAAATATTATTAAAATAGAAATAAAAATCTTAAAAAAAAAAGTTGTGTTCTATGTAAATTAACGACATGAATCCCAACATCCTCCCAAATTAACTTAACTCCTATTGGTCTCTCCCTTGTTGTCAAATTTGACATTCAAAGACAACATTCTTTTAGTGCATACAACCTGTAATTTTTTCTTTTAAAGTGAGTAGGTTTTATCCTTTAGTGTTTTGTTGTTTTTTTTATTACAAACCTCTTTGAATTTGTTGTGATTTCATATTGATCTTGAAACGAATTTCAATAGAATTTTAGATGAATTTCGTGAAATTATTCGTGTTCGTGTTTGGCTTGTTCGTGTTAGGCGTGATATTTGTGAACCTCATCAAATAAGTTCGCCAAGGAAGGAAATTCGATGAACCTCGAATTTAATCAATTTGTTTTCCAAACTTGGTGACTTATCCTAATACTGCATATCAGATGATATTGTATAGTGCCAAAATGGCACATTGGGTTGTTAAGATTTTAAGTCCAAAATGGCACATATTTGACCAAGGGATGCAAGTCTCTTGGAGGAGCAGAGTGCGAAAGCGGGGTAACTAATGCCATGAAGAGTCTGCCATCCACTGTACTCTGTAGATGTAGACAGTAAAGCTTGAAAGCTATCTAAAAATGAAGAAGATATTCTCTAAACTGTCTGTACAATATATACTGAGCAACACACTGTTTGTACTGAGAAATTATAACACGTCAGGAAGGTTTACTTCTTTTTCATATGGGAAGGCGAAAATAATCAAAATCCGCAAGCATAGATGGCCACAAAAATATCTGCCAAAATATTTTATGAAAAAGGGAAAAAATGCAGTGGTCTATACACTATTTAGATTCTATACAGTATCCTTGGTACACAGGAACTTATCGGAGAAAAGAAAGGGAAACAATAATACAAAATGCTAATAAATAATGTTGTTAAACAAAGAAATGGTATTCTTGTGCACAAAATAAAGGATTACATCTTATGGCACAATGACCCTCTAATAATCCTGATTATATGAAATACAATCTTATATGACTTCCATAAAGATTATGAAAAATGGCAAAGCTAGCCAATCAAATTCTACTGTTATTAAGTAGTCTCACATAAATGGCAAGATTTATTACTTCTACATTGTTTCACAAAGCAAATGGCATTGCCAATCTGCCTTTCATGAAACTGTTTACCAATTTTGATTTGCTGAATAAGTGTGTGTGATATCACAATTAACAGAATTTTTTTGGAAAGAACTCTTCATGACAATTAAGTCTTGATACTGGAAATCACCTCCAGACAGATTGGGAGACTGACCAAATAAAGCAAACTACAGAAGGTATGTTAAAAGCACATGTAGCATTCAGGAAAAAGGTTTCGGAAGAAAATCATGATGTGTGGAATTCCCATATAATAACAGTGTTTACACAACAAACATGTTTATAATAACAGTTTTTACACATCAAACATGCTGCCTTACATGTTAATGTATTGTATCAATTCATTTCCCATTCAATTGGATCTTGTGAATTTCAAAGTGAAAACAGAAGGCCCTCTGCAAATCTTGCAAAAACTGCAGAAATAATTGAAAGAATACAAATGTGATATATGAAGGTCATGATGAAAAGCAAAGTTATAACAATGTCAACACTAAACACAGATCATTTGAGATTTTATATGAAGTGTATTTAAGGGCTACAGGAAAAAGTTATTTACCTACAAGATGCTGTACAATTTTCAAAACTCTCCCTTAGATACTGTGCACAATTCAACATCCTGAAAAAGCTAAACCAAATACAGTTGGCATGACTTACTAATGTGTGCCCAGTTTTTATGTAAACTTCTTAAACAACACCTTATTGATGTGATATATAATACTAAGTTATGTTAATTTGGAACAAATAGAACGCTGTATATGCTGAGGTAAAATTGCTGGACCAAAAACAAGAAGCTAATTTTTTATTCAATTAAGATGATGGCCTGATATCGTTTTTTTTTTTTAAATGTCTATAGATATCCAGCTCATATAACTCTTTTGCGTGGGAATCATGAAAGCAGGCAGATAACTCAGGTATTCTTCTTTTCTATTATATCATTATTGTCATAAGATAGATTCTACTAGATTTTAGCTTTTTGGTTGCCTCTTAAGTGTTTACACAATGCCAGGGCTGTCTTTATGTGATGCGGGGAGTGTTGATTTTTGTGTAGCATTGGGAGTTATTCCCACATGCCAAGAGGCCTCCTAAGTCGGCCTAGAAAATTTATGGAAATTAAAATAAATAAATTTTATTTTTGGGTTTCATGTAGGCTCAAAAGGGACAAGTCGGCCCCACCATGAAAGGGTGTGTCTGTTGGGGTAAATGCACCCATTCGACTTGTATGTATATACATAATGTGACACTTCATTTGTCACGCTCACTCATCATCTCCCTTACATAGAAGACATTTGTGGGAGCAGAAAAATGATGAAGTGGCTAAAGTTTGGACTTGGTTTTTGGCACAGATTTTAAATTTTTAAGATATTTTATATTAAACCTTGCTGAAGAAGAATTTCTCCTAGAAGAAGAGGTGCTGGGTTTTCTCCCAAGTTGAGTTTCCCAGGGAAAATTTGTTGTCTTTTTTGTGCATGGATGTCTCTTTATGATCTTATTTGTTTCCACTGTTTTCACCATATTACTGTTGAGATTTTCTGTGTATAATTGCTTAATGATGTATGCGGCACAAGATAAATCAATTGAAGATCATTAGAAGTAATTATCAGATAAAAAAATGGGTATCTATTGTGTTTATTGTAGAAAAATCAACATGGTATCAAAGCGATGTTGAGAGAGCTGCTAGAAAGAGGCCAAATTCTGAGAGTTGTGAAGGCTACAACGACATAGCCACACTTAGAAATAGGCTGAGGGTTCTTGTTGGATCCATGTTGCTGGACGAATCAAGGAAGGTCTGTTTAGGGTTGGTTTGTGTTGAAAAATGTGTAACTAGGTTCGGTCTTCATCAATATGAAATGTACTTTTCATTCTTGTAAATTGTAAAATGAAAGAAAATAATTTTTATTGTTTTTGGAGCATGGGTTTCCTGCCCAAGGTCTTTTATTTTATAGGTCAAGCACCCATTGAGTGCTTCGAGGGTTTGTCCTAGGCCAAGAAGTCAAAAGAGTCATTGTCATAAGTTGAAGACCCCATCAAGCACATTGTAACTTGTAAAGAAATTATTTTTTTCTTTAAAAGTGTCAAAATACCCTCCAAGACCATGTCGGCCTGGCAACTGGCAAGTCAGCCTAAAATGAGGAGCCACACCCACCTTGAAGAGCCTATATAAAAGAGGAAACTCGACCTCCTTGCAACACATTCATTCACTCACTCATTCTAGCGAAGGAGGAGGAAGAAGAAGGCATCGAAGAAGGAAGAGGATGAAGAAGACTTTGGCTTGGGCTATTTCTCTCACACATGCAAAGGAAGACTAGAGTTTCTGCTGCAGATCTAGGGTTTTCATCTACAAGTACGATCTAGGAGAAAAGAAGGCAAGAATGTCAAGCGAAGGTCACTAGAAGTCATCCTCAAGCTCCAAAAGTCAAAGAAAGCCAAGCGAAGGTCTAAGGAAGCCTTGGAAGGCTAAACGAGGCTCACACGTGTTGCAGCAACAACTGTAGGAGGGTCAAAAATTTCAGGTCTAAGTGGAGACCAAAATTCCACAACAGAAGGTCGAAGTTGTTCCACTAGAAGAGAATCGACTGGGTTTGACTTGATCAAGGATAACACATCATCCAGAGAGGTTGGTCTTGGTCTTGGAGGGTATTGGTCTCAGTCTAAAGGTCTAGGAATTCGTCAATTGAAGAATCTATAAGGAGGAGATTTGCGGGTTATCCTCTTAAGTGGAGAGTTTTTGGCCCTGGCTTGCAGCCTATATTCTGTGTTCTTGTTCTTCTTGTTTTGGTAGCTGTTTGATGATATACAAACGTAATAATAAGTAACGAAGCTAATAAGTAATTTAAAGTAAAAGGACATCACAAACAATTATCAATTAAAGAGAAATCACTCTAATAATTTCCTTATAGATTTCTCAACATGGTATCAGAGCTACGATTGGCTAAGGGCATTATGAAGATCTGTACTACACTGCAGAAGTTTCTCAAGAAGCGTTAAAAGGTAGCAAGCCATCTCAAGAAAGGTATCAAGGAAGCATGGAATCTTCTATTTACTACAAAGAAAGAAGTGACCAAGACAAAGGATGAGGGACCCTTCTCGACACTCACTTACACATTTCGAGATGAGAACATTTGGGTGATCAATAGTGGTGCATCAAGACACATGACTGGTCATTACAAGTAACTAAAGACATTATCAAAAGGAAAATCTTCTTACTCAGTGGAACTTGGAGACAACGAGAGCTACCCCGTAAGAGGAATTAGGTCAACCTCAATAGAGTTGGAGAATGGAAGCAGTATTCATTGTACAACATCTTATTTGTTCCAGGTTTGCATAAGAACTTACTCTCCATTTCAAGTCTAGAAGATGAAGGTGATAGAATAGCTTTTATTGATGGAAAAGTTGTAGTATGAAGTAAGTGTTGAGAAATATAGGCATCAAGTATTAGGTGATTTATCTTATGATGACTGCTTGTGAATGCTTTTTACTTTTTAGATTAGGATCTTCTCTTTCTTAGATTATTAGTGTTCTTCTTCATCAAACAACTACCAATGCATAAACCATAAAGAGACAAGAGACACAGAATATAGGCGATCAGTTTGGGCCAAAACCTCTCCCACTTGAGACGAAAACCGGAACAAATTCTTCTTCTTATAGAGACATCAATTGAAGAATACCAAGACCAAGACCCTTGACCTACTTGCCACTCCAAGACCAAGACACAAGTTCCCTTGATGAGATCTTTAGTCAACGATAGTCAACCTTCTGCTCCTTCCTTCTTCTCGGCTCCTCTTTAACTTCAACTTCCTTCTGCTTCAAACTTTTAGCCTCCTTGAATTAGGTATGCAATCCTTGACCTTAATTCAAAAACCCTAACTTATGTACAAGACATTTTTAGGTTCTCCTTCTAGCTTGTCTCAACCTCCCTTTTGACTTGTACTTAGCCCAATTCGGTTACCTTGGATGATTGAACCTTCTCGACCTTACTGCAGCAAATGATCTCCTTCTTCTTCACACATGTGAAAACAAAGCCACCCTAAAACAAACCCAAAAATGAAGCTAAGAACTTCTCTCTACTTCCTTCTCTCTTCGCTGATGATAAGGCTTCCTTCTAAGTGATCCCCACACTTCTAGATTTCAAAACTTCTTGACCAAATTCTCTGCCTCAAATGAAATTCGAACTGCCCTATTTATAGTTGCTTCCTAGTTAATTAAGTCGACTTTTGTGAGGGTGAGCCGACATATATTTTGTAGATCATTTATTCCATCTTGAAGCCGACTTGCTAGGAGATGCTTGTGCTTGTCTTGGAGGGTCTTTTGACTCTTTTAATGACTTATACAAATATGTAGCATGCCGAAGAAGGGTCCTTCATACATGACATTGACTCGAATTGACTTTTATGACTAGATGATGAAACCTAATGACTCACAATATGAGTCAACGCTAAAATTAAAATCCCTTGCTCATGAAACCCATGAGATAATCATTACAATAATAATTTTTTTTTCTTCTTTACATCAATTACATAAAATCACAGTTACACATGTTATTATGAAGACCAAACCTAGTTACATTTTTCAACACTCTCTCTTAACTAGGGAGGTATTTATAATGGTACTTGGTCATTCTCAATCTGAAGAATTCTCACAAGAAGAGTCAAATTGGTAACGCATCTGTATAGCATCATATCAACCAACATTGTCACATAGCAATGCCTTGACCAACAACTCTATCTCTCCACGAGATCCGAGCACAATGTTGGCGAGACCAATGATGTATAGATCCTCTTATAATTGTCTCTCTCGGAACATACCCTACTTGGGTTTTCAGGGTGTGTTCCATCAGGACTACTCTTATCTCGGATTCCCAGTCCTCAAAGAATATCAGTCCTCTACGACTACTCTTATCTTGGATGCCCTAACTCATCCTCAAAGAGCATCAAATGTCAGATGTTTATCCAATCCTCCATTATATCTTCCCAAGTGAAGACAAGAATAATGTGTCTATTGTAGAAATTTCTGTTTCCCACCCCGGTTTTCAGTTTCACCTTATTTCTCCATATAGTTAAATGCCCATTCCCATAGCCTAACATTCAACAAGCTGAAAAAATAAATATTTTTTGAAAACACAAATTCTGGAAATTTTCACAATGCTGGAAATGCAGAAATAAAACTCAGCAAAATAAATCAGCCACACAGAAAAATAGACACGCTGATTTTTGGTCAACTTGACCCTGGAAAAACCCCCTACAACTCTTGGGGAAAACCAGTTTGAAAGCTCCTTATTTCTAATAAATGCTTTTACAGTGAGACAAAATTTACAGCAAAAATTCCAGCAACTTAATAAATGTACTTATCTCGATTTCCGTGCTTCTACCCCTCCTTGGAAAACGTGGCAAATAGGAAAAACTCAAAATAGAAAATTTATAGCATTTACTATAGCATTAAATGCTGAACTGACTTTCTCGAAATATGTGCCCAGCTGTACGACCATACTGCTGTACGGAATACACAACAGTCTCTCTCGATTTTCGTGTCCTTTTTTTGCCTCGAAATCAGCGCTGAAGCTGCTGTACGGATTTCACGAAATCTGTGCAACCAACCAGCAGTCTCTCTCCTCGATTTTCGTGCCCAGAATCTGCCCAAAAATTGTGTTGAAGCTGTTGTACGGTTTTCCTCGAAAACTGTGCCTGCCTCGAAAAATGTGCCAACCTCTTATTGTACGGATTTTTGCCTTGGGAACTGTGCCTCTTTGCTGTTGTACGGATTTGCTGAAGTCTCTATCAGCTGCCCTCCTTCTCCTCACTGCTCAGAAATTTCTCCTTTGCTTTCTCTCCTCCTCTCTCAATCTACTCATGAAAGAATGAATGACATTTTCCCTCCTTTTCCTCCTTTAACCTAACCCTAAGTGACTTTTGGGGAATCCCTAAATCCAATGGCTGAAATAGATTGAGATCTAGGGCTGAGATTAAATGCTCATTTAAATCTCACTTTCTATTTTTTAATTTACCCCACTTTAATAAAGATCCACTTAGTCATTTATTTCCAAAGTCACTTTTTCCTTTCTAATTTTACATTGACTTTATTAAAAGTCACTTTAAAATTAGACTTTAGTAACTTTATCACTTAAGTCACTTTTAAATTAGATTTGACTTTATAAAAATTATAAAGTCACTTTAGGAGAAAAATTAAAATTCTTTTGGACACTTTTCCCTAGGCCAAAGATCAAAGCTTTAGGGAACCACCTGTCCTCCGGTACCAAATTTCAACACTCCCTCTTACCGAGGAAGGTGTTCCTCACCACACCCATCTTGTCTCTGAAGTAGACATGCTTGCCCCGTGGTAAGGCTTTGGTGAGAATATCTGCAACCTGCTCATCAGTGGGAATATACTCAAGCTTCACAGCTCCTTTCTGAACATAGTCTCTGATGAAGTGATATTTGATCCCGATATGCTTTGACCTGTCATGAAATACTGGATTCTCCGTGAGTTTAATGCAACTCTGATTATCACAGTAAATCACTGAAGGTCTCAACGGGTGACCAAATAAGCCAAACAACATCTTGCGAAGCCAGATGGCCTCACAACTAGCTAGACTGGCTGCCATATACTCTGCTTCCGCTGAACTCAATGCTACTGACTGCTGCTTTCGGCTGAACCATGACACAACTGCTGAACCCAACCCAAAACAACACCCTGAAGTGCTCTTCCTATCAGAAGCACAACCTGCCCAATCAGAATCAGTGTAACCTGTCAATCTCACTCCATCCCCCTGCCTGTAGTCCAGACCATAATCCACTGTCCCTTGCAAGTACCGCAAAATGTGTTTTGCAGCCACCCAGTGAACCTTCCTAGGCTCACACATAAACTGACTCATCGTGTTGACTGCAAAACAAATATCTGGTCTAGTGTTGACCAAATACATCAAGGAACCAATCAGCTGTCTGTACAATGTGGGATCCACCAACTCGGAATCCGAAGCATGAAGCTTCTTCTAGTTGGTGATCATTGGTGTCGACATGGGTCTACAATCCTCCATGTGGAATCTGCCAAGGATGTCCACAATATACTTCCCCTGTCCCAGGAAGAAATGCCCCTCCTCCTGCCACACCTCCAAACCCAAAAAGTAATGCATCAAGCCGATGTCCTTCATCTCAAATTTCGCCGCAAGATCTCTCTTGCAGTGCTCTATGAGTCTCTCTGCACCTGTAATGACTAAGTCATCCACATACAGCACCAGAATGAGAGGCTCCTCACCTATCACAATATAGTAAAGGTTCGGATCTACCTCACTCTTTGTGAAACCCATCCCCTGCAAGTATGTATCTATCCTGGAGTACCAAGCTCTGGGAGATTGCTTCAGGCCATAAAGGGCCTTCTTCAGTCTGAACACATGGGACTCCTTCCCATGCACCTCAAAGCCATGTGGCTGCTCAATGTACACCTCCTCCTGTATGAAGCCATTGAGAAATGCGGTCTTCACATCCATCTGGTGGATCTTCCAACCCATCTCTGCTGCTATCGATATAATGGAGCGGATCGAAGTTTATCGAGCCACGGGAGCGAAGGTCTCCTCATAATCAACTCCCTCTACCTGGGAGAACCCTCTAGCCACAAACCTCGCTTTGAATTTCTCAATGCTGCCATCTGCAGCATGCTTTACCTTGTAAAGCCATCTGGAAGTAACCACGGATTTGCCCTCGGGCCTTGGCACCACCTCCCAAACATCATTCTTCATGATAGAAGAATACTCCTCCTGCATGGCCTCTCTCCAGACCTGCTGGCTAGCTGCCTCCTCATAGCTAGAAGGCTCAGAGTCAAGGATGTTGGCAACCATTGCCATATAGCTACAAAACCTCTTAGGTGGTCTGCTCTCTTTGACCGGCTTCTTAGGCCCAGCAACAGATGTGGCCTCTCTTAAGGTATCTTGAATCCACTTGGGCTTCCTCTTCCCTGAGCACACTTCTCCCACTGGAGAATGAAACTCCTCCTCATCATCAGGAGCCTGAACTCCTGACTCTCTATCTGCTGTTCTCCTGCCTGCACCTAAACTTGTAGATGCTGAAGTACCGTGTGAACTGTCTATCAGTGGACTCCCTAGTGAACTGCTCTGCGGACTGCTCTGCATGCTGCCTGAAGCACCACCTCTCTGACTCTGTGAGCCACTGCTCACTGACGGACATGACACTGTAATTGATGTACCTTCGGATCCTCCTGATCCCTGCCCACTGGATCCCTGCGACTGACTCAGCTGCTCTTGAGGGTCTGGCTGATCTAGATACTCTAACTCTCTTGACCTCCTGAAAGCCCTGTCCTCCTCGAATTTCACATCCCGCCTGACAACAAATCTCCTCTGTGTCGGAATATAAATCCGAAAGGCTTTAGAGGTCTCATTGTAGCCCACAAAGATACCCTTCTCTGTGGTGGGCTCTAGCTTGGTCCTCTTCTCCTTGGGTATGTAGGAGTATGCAATACACCCAAAGTTACGAAGATGACCAACATCAGGCTTCTTCCTAGAAAAAGCCATCTTCGGAGTCACATGCCCCAAGGCACGATGCAGACTCCTGTTCTGCAGATATACAGCAGTGTTGCAGGCCTCTTCCCACAAAAACAATGGTAGCCCCTGATCATGTAGCATGGCTTTGGTAGCCCCTCCGATGGATCTATTCTTCCTCTCCGCAACCCCTTTCTGCTGGGGCTTGTAAGGAACTGTGAACTCCCTCCTAATGCTTGCCTCCGCACAATAGTCAACAAACTCTCCAAGGGTGTACTCACCTCCATTGTCCGACCTCAGGGACTTGATCTTCCGACTTGTCTGGGTTTCCACAAGAGCTCTAAACTCCTGAAACCGCTTGAAGACCTCACTCTTGGTCTTCAAGAAATAAATCCAGGTCCTTCTGGAGTGATCATCAATGAATAAAACATAATACTCATATCCACTCAAGGAAACATGAGACATCTGACCACTCACATCGGAATGAATCAAATCAAGTATCGCAGTTGATCTGCTGTCACTGCTGGGAAAAGGGGATTTGGCAAACTTGCCCATCGCACATCCTCTGCAAGTATCATAGTGATCGGTACTGAAATCTGGCACACCTGTAGTGATCTCCCGCAATGTCCTCAAGGCTCCATGATACATGTGCCCCATCCTACAGTGCCAAATATCACACAGCTCTGAACTACTAGCTTTGCTGCCGGTACTACTACTCAATGCCAAAAGGGGCTGAAATGCAAACTTGTACACCTTTGCATGGCGTACACCTTTCACTCTAGCTGAATCAACTGGAGCGCTCCTGGGATATATAAGCACCTGTCCTCTCTTGAACAATATCTCATATCCTCTGTCCTTCAAAGCTGAGACGGATATGAGGTTCTTCCTCATCCCTGGCCGATATAGAACATCTGACACCTTCAAGGGAGGTTTGGGTTCCCTATCAAATGTCAGTGTCCCCACACCGACTGCTCTAACAATGCTGTCATCTCCGAGTACTACCTCTATATCAGTGCCACTCTTTGAAAGCTCTGAGAAGTATTCACGGACACCTGTCATATGACGTGAAGCCCCACTGTCAACATATTAGATACCTGACGATGCTCCGCTAGTGGAGGGAAATGCACACTCCCTCTCAAGCTCCATGGCAGGTGATCCTGCACTAGTGGATTCACAAGCAATGAACCCAAACTCCTGGTCAAAGTGATCCGTAAAGTCCTCTACCTCTGCTGATGCTGCCATGTTCTGGTTCTTCCCCTTCTTCTTCTTCTCCGGACACACAACTGCATAGTGTCCCATCTTCTGACAATTCCAACACTTCACCTTCGAATAGTCCTTCTGCGTGTTCCCCTGTTTACCTTTACCTTTGCCCCCACCACTGCTTGTGGAAGCTTCTTCTTTCCTTTGCCTTTCTTGCCTCCTGCCAACAGTGCTACATCCGCATTCTGCTCAAATGGTTTAGCTGCCCCAAGCTGGTTCTTTCTGATTTCTGTCTGTATGCAATCATTCCAAAACCTCTTCGAAGAGGGAAGGGTCTCACGTGCACAAACCCCATCAGCGAAGTTCAATCATGAACTGGGGAGGCCATTCACTGCAATCTGCACCAATTCAGTGGGTGGAATGACCTCTCTAACTGCTGCCAATTCATCTCTCACATTAGTAATCTTTGTTAGATATCCAGCTGCACTATCAGTCTTACCCATCTTAATGGTCTTCAGCTCTCCCTTAGGACCATTTTTCTGTTCTTATTGGTACTCTAGTAGAGATTGGTCAATGCTGTCCACATCTCATGAGCATTTCTCTTTCCTCTCACATGAGGAATGCAATGGTCTTTGATTCTGTCTAGAATCAGTGTCTTACCCTTGTTATTCTTTTTATTATAAGCTGCCAACTGAACAGCATCAGTAGGCACATTAACAGGGTGATGTGTGGTATGAACTATGATATCCCAGACTTCTGCCTCCTCAAAGATTCTCTGCATTCTCTCCTTCCAAACACTGTAGTTACTATGCCCATTCAACCTATCCTCCAACCACAAGCCCAAAGACATGCTTGCTGTCCTAAATAAGCTGAAAATAACACTGCTGTAGTAAAGGTAAAATTTTCTGTGTGAAAAAACAGCTTGTTGTAATTTCTGTGTGAAAAATCTGCTTGCTGTAATTTTTCCTTCTTGCTGTCCCAAACTGCTTTTTCAGCAAAATAGCTCTGATACCATGTAGAAATTTCTGTTTCCCACCCCGGTTTTCAGTTTCACCTTCTTTCTCCATATAGTTAAATGCCCATTCCCATAGCCTAACATTCAACAAGTTGAAAAAATAAATATTTTCTGAAAACAAAAATTCTGGAAATTTTCACAATGCTGGAAATGCAGAAATAAAACTCAGCAAAATAAATCAGCCACACAGAAAAATAGACACGCTGATTTTTGGTCAACTTGACCTTGGAAAAACCCCCTACAACTCTTGGGGAAAACCAGTTTGAAAGCTCCTCCTTATTTATGATAAATGCTTTTACAGTGAGACAGAATTTACAGCAAAAATTCCAACAACTTAGTAAATGTACTTATCTCGATTTTCGTGCTTCTACCCTGCCTTGGAAAACGTGCCAAACAGGAAAAATTCAAAACAGAAAATTTACAACATTAAATGCTGAATTGACTTTCTCGAAATATGTGCCTAGGTGTACGGTCGTACTGCTGTACGGACTGTACGAAATACACAACAGTCTCTCTCCTTGATTTCCGTGCCCTTTTTTGCCTCGAAATCAGTGCCGAAGCTGTTGTATGGATTTCTCGAAATCTGTGCCACCAACCAGCAGTCTCTCTCCTCGATTTTCGTGCCCAGAATCTGCCCAAAAATTGTGTTGAAGCCTCTGTATGGTTTTCCTCGAAAATTGTGCCTCCCTCGAAAAATGTGTCAACCTCTTGTTGTACGGATTTCTGCCTTGGGAACCGTGCCTCTTTGTTGTTGTACGGATTTGCTGAAGTCTCTATCAGCTGCCCTCCTTCTCCTCACTGCTCAGAAATTTCTCCTTTGCTTTCTCTCCTCCTCTCTCATTCTGCTCATAAAAGAATGAATGACCTTTTCCCTCTTTTTCCTCCTTTAACCTAACCCTAAGTGACTTTTGGAGAATCTCTAAATCCAATGGCTGAAAAAGTGTTAGATTTAGGGCTGAGATTAAATGCTCATTTAAATCTCACTTTCTATTTTTTAATTCACCCCACTTTAATAAAGACCCACTTAGTCATTTATTTCCAAAGTCACTTTTCCTTTCTAATTTCACATTGACTTTATTAAAATAACTTTAAAATTAGACTTTAGTAACTTTATCACTAAAAGTCACTTTTAAATTAGATTTGACTTTATAACTTTATAAAGTCACTTTAGGAGAAAAATTAAATTTTTTTGGACACTTTTCCCTAGGCCAAAGATCAAAGCCTTAGGGAACCACCTGTCCTCCGGTAACCAAATTTCAACATCTAGATATCCCTCTCAACTTAGGGAGGACATATCCATTCCAATAAAGGAACGTACTCATTCCTACGAAAGGAATGTACCTAATCTCCCTCTTGGCTTAGGAATTTTTCTTCGAAGTTTCTTCCAAGTAAGAAACTTGTTTTCAGGTTCCCTCTTAATTAGGGACCTACAACAGCTCCTCAGGTGGAGATGATGGAACAACTAGCTACTTGAAGAACTCCTCATGATGTGATGAACTTCTTTTCGTTATTTAGGAATCTTCATGTTTTGGGACTTTTTTGTAGATCACAAACTATCCATCACTTTCATCCTTGAGCCATGTCATCATTCCATTCATTGGAATGTGATCCATCAGTCCATATCTGGCCTTACTTCATGCCATGTTTCCTTAAGGTTCTTTCATCCTACTACATGGTCATTATTGGTGGAAGACATTCATAGCTCTTCCCTAGGCAGCCCTGCATAAAGCCCATATAGATATTATTCAAAAATAGGAAATGAGCATCAATTCAAAATTAGCTTTGTGATGGTATTTCATCATGACGTCTTCCGATTTACATCAACATCCTGCATACATATTGACACATCTCCAAAAGATATCCTTTGTCAAGGGTCTCCATCTTTTTCAGATTTCCATCAGAGTTTTCATATCTTTCCAGGAGATATCATAGTCAAATCTTTTAGTTCTTGGATGTTGATTTCCTTCATGGTTGAACATTCCACAATCTCTTCATTTCTTTATTCACACATTTTGTTCCGTGAACTTTTGCTCATAGTTCCTCCAATTTTGTCAACCACCTCATATTTCAGATGAGGACATATTATGTTGATTTCATCTAGACAAAGTGTGACTCATGCCTTCTTGCGTCGTTTCAGAGGATGAAATCCTTTTTCCTTTGATCATGCTCTTAGGAAAAAGCATTGATCCATATTACCTGCAACCATGTGACATGACTCTTCAATATTGAATATAAGCATACATACCTCATTTTTCTTTTGGTTCATCCAGACTTCCTGCAACAGCTTCCTTGATTGAAAGGGCTTCAATCCCCTAATCTGCTTTACCTTTTATGTCATCATACCATCACCCCATGAATTCCATAAGCTTGGAATTCTTGATGAAACACTTGCTTCCTCTCTTGATCGGTGAACCTTTCGATGAAGATTCTATTAGAGAATCTTGAGGATCTAGAGTACCTCCATTCAACATATGTTTCCCTTTTTAGCTGTTGTATGATGAGATTTTTACTAGATGACTTCCTTTTTCTTCTTTTCCTATAAGTACTAATAATGCTTCTAATGAGGTTACCAAGAGATATATCCTTCCATGGATCTAATTCAGCTACCCTTCATGCTTACCTATGATGATGTCACGAGCTCTTTGCTTTTAATGCTTCTATGTGTGAAAATTTTTGAATGTTACTTATGCAGAAATCTACTGTTAGATCTGGTTATGCTTCTCCTACATAATTAAGTTATTAATGCTGAAACTTCAGATTAACATTGAAGCAAACACATAACAGACTTTCACAAATTTAGATCTAAAACAAAAAAGTGCAGGCACACATAGACAAAGTGACACAAGGATTTTCTGGACAATAGTCCCCAGAAAAACCCAATGCGGGAAAACCGGTCTTCTGGTTGCTGGAGGGTTTTATTATTAAGAGTTTTCTGAATACAACAAATCTGGGTTCTAGATCTGGAAAACTTGATAGAGAAAATATAGATCTGTAGCTAACTTGCTGTTCTGAAGCCAAAATATTGATTGATCCACACCTTCAAACGAGATTTACAGGACTCAGCCAGATCTTGGCCCTAGAAGCCCCAGAGTTGCCCCTAAAGCCCTTTCGTCAGCCTTTGCAGCCTCTGCGCTGTCTTGGAGAGGGCTGCATATCCCCAGAATGGGTGATGCAGACCCTACAATGCCCTTGAGGTACTTTGCGTAACCCCTGAGGGTCTTCTACTGCCCAACGCTGCCCCAGGAGAGACTGCGTAGTTGTAGCTGACCCTGCACTGCACAACTGCTACCCTCTCTACTGATGCTGCCTCTGCTTCTTTGCGCTCCCTCTGGAAGCTGCTCTCTTCCTCTTGCTAATTCTAGGCACTGGGATCAGATCATCCCCTTTACCTAAACTCCCCTCTCTGCAGCTGAAAAACTTCTGGAAATTCTTAGCAAACCTCGCCCTAGAATTCCAGCTTAGCTTCAGTGCTTTGCCTCTGTGTGTGTTCTCCAAATGACCCCAAGCCTTTTCTTTATACTTTTCTCGTTGGGAAACCAATAACCATGATCATTTCTTGAATCAATGGGTAACATTAAAAGAAAGCTTGATCCATGTGACTTAAGATAATTTCATCACATGTTTTAATTAATTACCTTTAATAAATTAATTTTCCTAAGTTAGACTTAGGGTCCTTAACTAAAATTATTAATTAATTAATTATCTCCCGAAGCTCTGCACTGATCTCTGGTGTGGGTCTCTGCACTAATGCTGGACCTTCCGCCCTTCATCACTGTGCTGTTGCTACCATTCTATACTACTGCCCATGACGTTGCCACCACCATTGCCGCATCTGTACAACAACTCCCTCTCAATATGTTGCATCGTGCTGCCATCTGCTACACTGCAACTCAGTTGCTAAGAGAAGCAACTGAAACTCCCACCCAATCTTTGATAGACAAGTCAGTTGGGTTGCATCCTTATCACTAAAGCTCCATCAACTGCTGATTTGTGCTGTCATCTAGAGGATGATGCACAACTACAACTTTGCATTGCGTAAGCAGACTTCCTTTGCATTGTTGAATTCACATCAACCCCTTGTGTTGAAATCTCTCACGTTGCTGCTGCACTGCGCTGTCCTCCTGAAGCCTCCACGCTGTTGCAGCTCTGCTCTATGTAAGCAGCTCTGCTCTACGCTGCTGAAGTCACATCAACCCCTACGCAGCTGCTGCCACACTGCTGCTGCATCTGCACGATGCTGCTCCTTCCAGCCTTCAGATCTGCCTCTGCTTCATCCGTGATCTTTTCACCCACTGCTCCACTTGTCTCGCTACTGTCTTAAGGCTCTCGTAGCTCCGATGCGATCCAAGAGATGAGCTGCTCAAGGATCCCGCCCTCTCTCTGTAGCTGCTCTACAAATCCATGTCGCCCCACTTTCGTGGTTCATGAGCGCTCATGGCTGCATCGTCTTCTGACCCATCATCCGCCACAACAACCTTGGAAGAAGAGGTTTTCTTGTCCTTTTTCTCCTCAGGACAATTGCTGGCGAAATGTCTATTAAGGCCATTCCAAGCGTTGTATGGATACGAGCCCCCGAAATGGAAAGATCTCACTTCAGTCCAGTCAAACCTACCTGCGGTTAAAAACCAGCTAGAAGAAAACCAAAAGGTCGTCTAAGTCCTAAAAGAAAATCTGAATATTGCACGAAATCGTATGAAGCAACAAGCTGACCGAAATAGAACTGAGAGATCATTTGAAGTTGGAGACTGGGTGTTTGTCAAGCTCCAACCATACAATCAATTGTCCTTGAAACAAAAAGGGAAACATAAATTAGCCCCAAAGTTCTATGGCCCGTATCAAATCAACAAAAAGATCAGTCAAGTCGCTTATGGTTTGAGCCTTCCTGATACAAGTCGTGTTCACAACGTCTTCCATGTGTCCTGCTTAAAAAAGGAACTTGGTGACCATTAGTCAGCCCAAATGTCACTTCCATTTTTAGATGATGAAGGAAGGATCTTTTTGGAGCCCAAAAGTGTCCTATCCATCCGAGAAAAGAAGCTTCGATCTCGTGTTATCACGGAACACTTAATCAAGTGGAAGGATTTGCCCGACGAAGAAGCCTCTTGGGAAATTGAAGCATTTCGTCAACTACATCCGACGTTACATATGCTTTGAGGACAAAGCATCTTTTAAGAGAGGGGCAATGTTATGTATAATTTATTAATTATTATTTAATGTAGTTGTCTTAGGTTTATTAAGCAAAAGGGCATGATCAAAGATCATGCCCCTTCACCAAGGGACACCATAAGGCTGTATTTAAAGCCCTGGTCATTCCCCATTATAATCATCTCATCTTTTATCAATAATAATATATACAATTTCCTGTTAATCTGGACTTTTACACTCTAGTTTGCCACACTGGAAGCACTTGATCTTTGATAGATCCCGCTTCTTCTTCCCTTGTTGCTTCTTTGATGCCAAGGCTGCATCTTCTTCACCTTCCTTCTTCACCTTACTCTATCCCGTGCTGTACTGCTTCTTGGTGAATCTGTGGAGTTCTTATTGATGCATGATTTCCCACAAGTTGTCTCAGTCGGGAAGCTCCGCTCTGCCCAAGATACTTTGGACAAAGGTTTCCCACTCATCTGTAACCGCATTGAGAGCAGTCCTGACCATCACATCATCCTCCACCTTTGCACCCGCGACAGTCAATTGGTCTCTGATCGACTGTAATCTAAAGAGAAAATGTTCCATGTCTTCCCCCTTGGTCATCATGAATGACCGCATCTGAGTCTCCAGAAGCATCTTCCTCTCGACAGACTTCCCCTCATATTGGGCTGTTAAGGCCTTCCATATCTCATTAGTTGTTTTCTTCTCAGATATATGTGGAACAACATGGTCCTGAATTCCATCCATTATCAGCCGCTTGGCATGAGTGACAACTTCATTGTGCTTCTTTAGGAGATCTGCATCGGTCGGCGTGGTTAGGACTTGTTCTACATGGTCTCTTAGGCAATATGCCTCTAGGACTATCAGGATTCTAGCCTTCCAAACTGCAAAGTTGGATAGGCCATCCAATCTATTTGATCACGCAGTTCGTGAGGTGCCATCTGCTCAAAAATCTGTCGGAGCTCCTCTTCTCTGTGCTAGAGATCTGGATCTAAGGTCCTTGCTGAAATAAGCACCTTCTGCTCCCTTCTTCTCCCTCTGATAACTGATTTCCCCTCTTGGAAATCTGCCAAATCAAACAATGATTCAACTCTCTTCGATCCTCTGATCGATCTGCTAGTTTCTTTGGCTAGAAACCCTCTGAGAAGCTGATCTCCTCCCGCTCTGTCACTAGTGCTTAAGCTAAAATTTTGAAAACTTCAGCGATTTAACCCCACCAACACCTTCTGAAGTTCTGCAGCGCTGCTTCAGGCACTTTTGGATCAGACAACTTCAAATCTGCGTCACCCTGGCTGGCTTCAGACAATCGCAGCGCCGCCTTTGCGTAGTAAGTACACGGGCCTACGTGGAGACAACATAAGTCTGCGTCACCCTGCCCTTTGTGTGATTCTCTTCTCTCTGAAACTGCGCTGCCTCTTCAGATCTGGCCCTCTGTTGTTGCTGCTGCTCTTCCTGCTGCTTTTTGCAGCAAGATCCTTCAGTCTTTTGCTGGCGACCCTGCTAGATCTGCAATCGCTCTGATACCACGTGAAAATTTTTGAATGTTACTTATGCAGAAATCTGCTGTTAGATCTGGTTATGCTTCTCCTACTTAATTAAGTTATCAATGTTGAAACTTTAGATTAACATCGAAGCAAACACATAATAGACTTTCATCGATTCAGATCTAAAACAGAAAAGTGCATGCACACATAGACAAAATGACACAAGGATTTTCTGGACAATAGTCCCCAGAAAAACCCAATGCGGGAAAACCTGTCTTCTGGCTGCTGGAGAGTTTTATTATTAAGATTTTTCTGAATACAACAAATTCGGTTTCTAGATTTGGAAAACCCGATAGAGAAAATATATATCTGAAACTAACCTGCTGTTCTGAAGCCAAAATATTGATTGATCCACACCCTCAAATGAGATTTACAGGACTCAGCCAGATCTTGGCCCTAGAAACCCCAACGATGCCCCTGAAGCCCTTGCGTCAGCCTCTGCAGCCTCTGTGTCCCTCTGCATTGGCCTGGAGAGGGCTGTGTAACACCAAAATGGGTGACGCAGACCCTACACTGCCCTCGAGGGACTCTGCGTAACCCCCTGAGGGTCTCCTGCTGCCTAACGTTGCCCCTGGAGAGACTGCTTAGCACCCGCGTAGCTGTAGCTGCCCTTGTAGCTGCCCTTGCGCTGCGCAGCTGCTGCCCTCTTTGCTTCTGCTGCCTCTGCTTCTCTGCGCTGCATCTGGAAGCTGCTCTCTGCCTCTTGCTGATTCTTGGCACTGGGATCAGATCATCCCCTTTGCCTAAAGTCCCCTCTTTACAGCTAAAACACTTCTGGAAATTCTTAGCAAACCACGCCCTAGAATTCCAGCTTAGCTTCAGTGCTCTGCCTCTGTGTGTGTTCTCCCAATGATCCAAAGCCTTTTCTTTATACTTTTCTCGTTGGGAAACCAACGGCCATGATCAGATCTTGAATCAATGGCTAAGGTTAAAAGAAAGCTTGATCCGTGTGACTTAAGATAATTTCATCACATGTTTTAATTAATCACGTTTAATAATTTAATTTTCCTAAGTTAGAGTTAGGGTCCTTAATTAAAATTATTAATTAATTAATTATCTCCCAAATCAGATGAAATTTCCCAAATCCCTTTTTGGGTATTGGAGATCTCATGTACTCTAGTCCCTTCACAAATTTTGGGAGCTAGAGCACATCCGATGCTACCCCATCACACAAGAAAACTCAACACTATGATGCCATGATGCATCCTATCATGCTCCTACTTTACAACAAGAAAACTAGAAAAGGACTAGGTGAGGAAGACTATCTCAATCATAGTAGAGATCTTTTACTTCCTCCTTCTTGGACTTCTTCTTTTCAGCTTCCTCAGTGATATGGGCTTCTTCTCTTCCTCTTTTGTTATTGTCCTTCTTGAGCTTAGGATAGTCTCTCCTATAGTGCCCATATTCTTGACACCCATAGCATTGAATCTTAGCCATCTTCTTCTTCTTCGAAGGACCAAACTTTCCAAAATTTCCCTTTCTTTTTGTCATTGCAGCGTATGCCTGATTTTGCTCACCTGATCCCACATCAGATTTTGCCTTTAGCTTTGATTCTTCAATCTTGCATAGTGACCACAGTTCATGGAATGGAGTAGCTTCTTTCTTCACAAAGTATGAGGCTGTTCAATCTTCCCTTGACATCTTTAGCTTGAGAGTTCTTTCCTTAATGAGATGACTTCTCCAGCAGTGCTCACGGAATATAACTCTACCAGTTTGTCATAGATTTCTTTTGAAGTTTCGAGTTTTCATGCATATGGGATGAGGGGATCCTTGATGGATTCTATGCTATGTTGTACAGGTTCACGAACCCGAGGGTGGGGTTCTCGAACCTATCCCGGGTTCTCGTCCTCATGTACCGGATTCGTGTACGGGTGCTACTGAGAAGAATCCATAAGAACTAGGTTCTTCTATGAAGAACCAGGTTTTCCATTAAAAAAATTTGGGTTATTTTCTCTTGACGGGTACGATGAACCCTAATGATGGGTACCTGGAACTCCAAAATTGGGTTCTTTGGGGTTCTTTTCAGTTTTTATTTTTAAAATTTTAATTAATTTAATGGGCTTCCCCTAATATTCCAGGTAGCTAGTTCTTCATCTTGCAAGAGGAATTGGAGTACTTATGCCTCTGTCCATTCAGTAAGAGAAATAGGTTGGGCTGAAAGAAGGCAGTGAACTTAGTGTACATTCATAGCACACTTCGTCTCATATCTCGAAAAGACCCTGGGTACAAGGAGGGTCCTTTCAAGAGATGGGACCAATACACAAATGATGCTATGTGTGTGGACGAGGAGATACAACCATATGGCCTTATTGAGCTACCTCCAGTTGCTATGGATGAGTAGGAGCCTCAATATGAGAGCGATTCCTACCTGGAGAGCATGCTAACTGAAGATGTAAGTGATGCTGATGACATGGCTTGAGGAAGCCATTGTTCACTATTAGCTATTTTATTTTAGTATTTTAAAATTTCCTAGTTCATGTTTGGAGATGCCTTAAGGCAAATTTTGAATGTAGTATGACAATGGACATATATCATGATTCTTATTAATACGTAAGCTCCAATTTGCACTTGATATCAAACTAGAAATTTTGAAATTTCAATGTTAATGTTGAATGTTCAATGATGTGAATGTTTAAATCTTTAAAGTTACGTCATAAATATTTTAGTTTTCTTGTTTAAAGTTGAAAAATATACAATTTCATATATATTATAATTTATAAAATATAATATCTATAGATTATATATATAAATTATAATATACCCCCGACGAACCCGCACACTCTGTTTCAAAAAATGACATACCTGTCCCCATGTTGATTTTTGGGTAGCATCAGATGTGCTTTCGCTCCGAAACTTTGTGGAGGGGCTAGAACACATGAGATCTCCAAGACCCAGAAATCATTTGGAGAAATTCCACCCGGAGTGGAAGTTATTCAAATAATTAATTATTTTAAATGGAGGCTAAGTTAAAACTTAGGGAATTTAAATAATTAAAGTGAATTAATTTAACATGTGGGTGAGAAGCTTCTAAGCGACGAGGATCAAGTCTAATTTAAACTTATTCGTTGATTAAGGATTATATCACAACCGTTGATTCATCAACAGGAAAAGTATAAAGGAAGGTGTAAGGGTCAGTTGGAGAACACACAGTGGATGAATCTGAAGATTGAATTCTTCTGACAGAGCAGTGCTCGGACGAAGATAAGATCCGAGTGATTCAGCAACAGAGAGGAGTAGTTTGGCAACAAGACTTCATTCCAAGGACGAGAATACAATTGTAGAGAGGTTGAGCAACACCAGGAGAGACAACGCAACACCAGAGAGGGTGACGCAGAGCCAGAAGGGGCAGTGCTGGGGTTTCTGTCGGGTAGATCGGGAAAAAATTCAACAGATCGATTTCTGAGCCAGTAAGGCTCACGAGGAGCGTGACATAGCTTCTGTAAGGGGTGACGTAGTCTCAGCGCAGAGCTTGTTGCAACCATCACTGCGCAACACTGGGACAACGCAGTCACCTGTGGGGTTTCTTCATTTAGATGTTGGATCAACCAAAAATATCTGTCTCTGGATAGAGGTACTTCTGCCGGGATTTTCTCTGTTGGGTGAGCCGGATTTGGCACCCTAGATTGTATTCAGAAATCTGCTGAATAATACAAACCCTCAAATTTGCTACACTGATTTTCTCGCATTAGGTTTTTCCGGGGACGTTAGTCCAAAAATAAGTCTGTCCTTTGTGTGATTGTCTCATTTATTTTTCAGTTGTTGATCTGTATATTGGTGTAGGCTGCAATGTATTTACATTAATATTTTTTACTGAAGTATTCAAAAAGATAATTTGTTAATGGAATAAACACAAGTAGGTAATGTAAATCAATTTTACTGCAGTAGGATTTTTGGTTTAGATTCAGAAATTTTCACACCCCACTTCCTGGCAACATAAATTCTTCGAGAATCCTTTGAGCCCTAACTTCCCCTTTCATATATTTTGCAAGAGCTTGAGCATCTTTGTTTCTTGGTTTAGTGATAGATCCTTTGACATGTTCCATAACCTCATTTTCAATGAGATTCAGATATGTCCTTTTCTTCCATGCAAGATGGTTTGAAGCCCCAACCAATTTGTTGCTTTCCTTGCAAAAAGGCATTTTGGCAGATTCAGATGTGGACATAAGTATACTTACTTGATAGGATGCTTCTTCTCCTTGTTGCTTTCTTGATGTGGATGATGATATAGAAACTAGAAAACTTCTCCTTGATGAAGATAGTTTTCTTCAATAATGATCCTTGATCCCACAGAGAGGGAGATCCCTTTGGATCCTTTAATGGTGGAGTCCTTGTTGATGAAGATCAATGATGGCTTCTTGATGATATCTTCAATGGTAGGGATCTTGCTTCAATGAGAGAGACATTGCCTTAGAATCTTGATGACAACGTTCTTGATCTTGCTTGATGTATAAGCCTTTTAACTTGAGTAGGGTCTTTGAGGTCTTTTGAGATGACTTGAGGATTCCAAGACTTCTTTTTGGAGTAGACTTTCTTCTTCGATCTAGGGTTTTGATACTTCGATGTAGATCTTGACTTCAGTTTGCTTTGATGTATTTCTCAAAATTCGATCCTTGAGTGTCCCTTGATAAGATGCCCTTCCTTAAATTTGTTACCTTAGCTCTGGTACCATGTTGAGAAATATAGGGCATCAAGTATTAGGTGATTTCTCTTCATATGATAACTGCTTGTGAATTTTTTTTTACTTTCTTAGATTAGGATCTTCTCTTTCTTAGATTATTAGTGTTATTCTTCATCAAACAACTACCAATGCATGAACCATAAAGAGACAAGGGACACAGAATATAGATGATCAGCCAGGGCCAAAAAATCTCCCACTTGAGAGGAAAACCCGAACAAATTCTTCGTCTTATAGAGACTTCAATTGACGAATACCAAGACCAAGAACCTTGACCTAATTGCCACTCCAAGACCAAGACACAAATTCCCTTGATGAGATCTTTAGTCAAGGATAGTCAACCTTCTGCCCCTTCCTTCTTCTCGGCTCCTCTTTAACTTCAACTTCCTTCTGCTTCAAACTTTCGACCTCCTTGAATTAGGTCTGCAGTCCTTGACCCTAATTTAGAAACCCTAACTTATGTATAAGACCTTTTTCTATGCCTTGATTTCCTTCACTTTGGATAGGGTCTCCTTCTGGCTTTTCTCAACCTCCTTTTTGACTTGTACTTATCCCAATTCGGTTACCTTGGATGACTGTAACCTTCTTGGCCTTACTGCAATAGGTGATCTCCTTTTCCTTCTCACGTGTGACAACAAAACCACCCTAAAACAAACCCAAAAATTAAGTTAAGAACTTCGCTCTACTTCCTTCTCCCTTCGCTGATGATAAGGCTTCCTTCTAAGTGATCCTCGCACTTCTAGATTTCAAAACTTCTTGACCGAATTCGCTGCCCCAAATGAATTCTGAACTGCCCTATTTATAGTTGTTTCCTAGTCAATTAAGCCAACTTGAGTGAGGGTGAGCCGACATGTCTGTTGGAGGAGATCATTTATTCCATCTTCAAGCCGACTTGCTAGCAGATGCTTGTGCTTGTCTTGGAGGGTCTTTTGACTCTTTTAATGACTTATACAAATATGTAGCATGCCGAAGAAGGGTCCTTCATACATGACATTGACTCAAATTGACTTTTATGACTAGATGACAAAACGTAAAGGCTCACAATGGGAGCCATCACTAAAGATAAAATTCCTTGCTCATGAAACCCATGAGACAATCATTACAATAATAATTTTTTTTTCTTCTTTACATCAATTACATAAAATCACAATTACACGTCATTATGAAGACCGAACCTAGTTACATTTTTCAACAGTAGGAACTCAAGCATAGAAAATGGTAGAGTAATTGGCATTCATGAAGGAAGACTTTACAGGTTGATATCTCCTCTTGCTCAAGCTTTGGTTCACTTTTAAATCAACCCATGTGAACTTTGGCATAGAAGATTTGGTCATCTCCATTTCAAATTCCTTCCAACTGTAAATTCTATAGTAAATGGAATCCCTGAATTGAAAGAAGATCACGAAGGAGTATGTAAGGGATGTACATTAGGTACGAACACCAAGAGGCCATTTGGAAGCAATGCTTCACAGTCAAAAGAAATCTTGGATCTTATTCATTCTGATGTCTGTGGCCCTATGACTCTTAAATCACTTGGAGGTCATCTATAATATGTCACATTTATAGATGATCATTCAAGAAAAACCTTGGTTTACTTGATGAAGTCCAAGGATAAAGTATTTACCAAATTTCAGGTATTCAAAGTTGAAGTAGAGAATCTTACAAAAAGAAGATTCAAGATACTAAGATTTGATAATGGAGAAGAGTATACATCCAAGGAAATCATAGCTTTCTGTAAGGAGTCTAGGATTAAGAGGGAGATGATAGTCCCATGTGTTGAAATTTTTGAGTGTTGGGGTAGCATCGAATGTACTCTTGCTCCGAAAATTTGTGGAGGGACTAGAGTACATGAGATCTCCAAGAGCCAGAAAGGGATTTGGGAAATTCCATCCAGTTTGGGAGAAAATTAATTAATTAATATTTTTAATTAAGGACGCTAAGTCTAACTTAGGAAAATTAAAATATTAAAGGTAATTAATTTAAACATGTGATGGAAATGACTCAAGTCACATGGATCAAGCTTTCTTTTAATCTTAGCCATTTGTTCAAGAGTAGATCATGGCCATTGGTTTCTCAACGAGAAAAGTATAAAGGGAAGGCTTGGGGTCAGTTGGTGAATACACACATGGAGGTAGAGCACTGAGACTAAGCTGAAATTGTAGGGTAGGTTTGCTAAGAATTTTCAGAAGTGTTTCAGTTGCAGCGAGGGGTAGTATTGGCTAAGGGGATGGTCTGATCCTAGAGCCAAGAATCAACAAGAGGCAAAGAGGCAGCAAAGGCAACAACCAGGAGTAGTGCAAAGAAATAGGGGCAGCAGCAGCAGCTGTCAAACACAGCAGCTGTGCAACGCAGAGGGCTTCAGCTGCTACGCAGGCCCAGAAAGGGCATCATTGAGCCAGCAAGAGACCTCCAGAGTTACGCAAAGGCCATCCAGGCAACGTAGGGATTGCGTCACCTAGTCTGGGGTTACGCAGCCCTCTCCAGGCCAGCGCAGAGGCGCACAGAGGCTAGCAGGACTGACGCAAGCAACTTCAGGGGCAGCGTTGTGGTTTCTAGAGGCAGAAAGTGGCTGAGACCTGTAAATCCCGTTTGACGGTGTGGATCGGTCAAGTTTTCAGTCTCCAGAACAACAGGTACTGCTGTAGATCTATTTTCTCTGTCGGATTAACCAGTAAGGTACCCAGATTTGCTGTATTCAGAAACTACTTAATAATATAAACCCTCCAGCAGCCAAAAGACAGGTTTTCCCGCATTGGGTTTTCCTGGGGTCAGTTGTCCAGAAAATCTTGTGTGTCACTTTGTCTGTGTGCTTGTATCTTTTGCTTAGATCTGAATCGGTGAAAGTCTGTTATGTGTTTACTTCAATGTTAATCTGAATTTTCAACATTAATAACTTGATTAAGTAAGAGAAGTATAACCAGATCTAACCATAGGGTTTCTGCATAAAGTAATATTAATAATTTTTCACATGGTATCAGAGCGATTGTAGATCTATCAAGATCGCCAGCAGAAGGCTGAAGAATCCTTGCTGCAGAAAGCAACAAAGAAAGCAACAACAGCCGCAGAAAGTCGGACCAGAAGGGACAGCGCAACAGCAGAGGGAACAGAGCCACGCAGAGGCCAGAGTGATGTAGTCCTATGCAGTCTCCACGTAGGCCCACGTACTTACTGCGCAGAGGCAGTGCAAAGACAATGCTGGGACTGTCTGCTCATGCAGAGGCCAACAAGGGTGATGCAGGTCTGAAGCTGTTGTTGATTCAGTACAGAGCTTCAAAAGTTGCAGGTGGGGTTAAATTTCTGAAGATTCAGAATTTAGCCTAAGCACTAGGTGACAAAGAGAGGGAGGAGAACTTCTCAGTGGGTGTCCAACCAAAGAAATCTACTGTTCGATCAGATGATCGAAGAGCGTTGATTCATTTAATTTCGCAGACTTCCAAGAGAGGAGGTCAGTTGTTAGAGGGAGCAGAGGGTGACTGTTTCGCCAAGGATCCTAGATCCAAATCTCTAGCATAGAGAGGAGGAGTTCCGACAGATTTGCTAAGTAGATGGCACCTCATGGACTATGTGATCAGGATAGGTTGAACGGTCTGTCCAAGTTTGCACTCTGGAAGGCCAGAATCCTGGTAATCATGGAGGCATACGGCCTAAGGGACCATGTAGAAAAAGTCCTAGCCATGCTCACTGATGTTGCTCTCCTAGCGAAGCATGAGGAAGCTGTGGCACATGCCAAATGCTTCATAATGGATGGTGTTAAGGATCATATAGTTCCACGCATAGCCGACTAGAAAACGGCTCAGGAGATGTGGAAAGCCTTAACTGCCCTATATGAGGGAAGATCCGTCCAAAGGAGAATGCTTCTGGAGAACCAGATGCGGTTATTCATGATGGCCAAGGGAGAAGAAATCGAGCCCTTTCTTTTCAGATTACAGGTGATCAAAGATCAGTTGTCTGCCATGGGAGCAAAGGTTGAGGATGATGTGATGGTAAGGATTGCACTCAATGCAGTCACAGAGGACTGGGAAACTTTTGTCCAAAGTATCTTGGGCAGATCGGACCTTCCCAACGGGGACAGTATGTGGGCAATCCTTTGTTAAGAAGATCTCCGTCGGTTCACCAAGAGGTAGAACAACACGGGATCAAGTAAGGTGAAGAAGGAAGAGGAAGAAGATGCAGTGTTGGCATCAAAGAGGTAGAAGGGAAGAAGAAGCGTGATCTATCCAAGATCAAGTGTTTCCAGTGCGGCGAACTAGGACATTTCGCCAGCAATTGTCCTCAGAAGAAGGACAAGGAAGCTTCTACTTCCAAGGCTGCTGTGGCGGACGATGGTTTTGAAGATGACGTAGCCATGAGCGCTCATGAACCGCGAAAGTGGAGCAACATGGATTTGTAGAGCAGCTACAGAGTAGTGGAGGGATCCTTGAGTAGCCCAAATCTTGGATCACATACGTGCTACGACAACCTTAAGATAGTAGCGGGACAAGTGGAGCAGTGGGTGCAGAGAATCATAGATGGAGCAGAGGCAGAGCTAGGAAGCTGAAGGGAGCAGCGCAGTGTAGATGCAGCAGTAGCACAGAGGTTGATGTGACTTAAGTAGTGTAGAGCAAAGCTGCTTACGCAGAGCAGAGGCCTGCCAGTGTAAAGGCTTCAGGAGGATAGCGCAACGCAGCAACAACGTAAGGGACTTCAGCGCAAAGGCTGATATGACTTCAGCAGTGTAGAGGAGGATTGCTTATGCAGTGCAGAGCTATAGCTATGCAACACTTCCAGATGTCAGCATAGAACAACAGCCTATGGGGCTTCAGTGAAGAGGATGCAACCCAACTGACTTGTCTATGAAAGATTGGGCAGGAGTTTCAGTTGTTTCTCTCAACAATTGAAGTTGCAGTGCAGCAGATGGCAGCACGCTGTAATAGATTGAGAGAGCGCTGTTGTACAGATGTGGCAGTGGTGGTGGCAGTGTCATAGGCAACAATACAAAATAGCAGCAACAACGCAGTGATGAAGGGCAACAGGTCCAACATCAACGCAAAGACCCACACTGGAGATCAGTGCAGAGCTTCGGAGTGAAACAATGTTGTACTAGAGCACATTCCTCACTAAGAGGGAGTGTTGAGTTTTTTGAGTGTTGGGGTAGCATCGGATGTGCTCTAGCTCCCAAAATTTGTGGAGGAACTAGAGTACATGAGATCCCCAAGACCCATAAAGGGATTTGGGAAATTCCATCCAGTTTGGGAGAAAATTAATTAATTAATATTTTTAATTAAGGACCCTAAGTCTAACTTAGGAAAATTAAAATATTAAAGGTAATTAATTTAAACATGTGATGGAAATGACTCAAGTCACACGGATCAAGCTTTCTTTTAATCTTAGCCATCGATTCAAGATTAGATCACGACCGTTGGTTTCCCAACGAGAAAAGTATAAAGGAAACGCTTGGGGTCAGTTGGAGAACACACACACGGAGGTAGAGCACTGAGACTAAGTTGAAATTCTAGGGTAGGTTTGCTAAGAATTTTCAGAAGTGTTTCAGCTGCAGCGAGGTATAGTATTGGCGAAGGGGATGGTCTGATCCTAGAGCCAAGAATCAACAAGAGGCAAAGAGGCAGCAACTAGGAGCAGCGCAGAGAAGCAGGGGCAACAACAGCAGCTGCGCAACGCAAAGGGCTTCAGCGCTACACAAGCCCAGAAAGGGCAGTGCTGAGCTAGTAAGAGACCTCCAGGGTTACACAAAGGCCATCCAGGGCAGTGTAGGGACTGCGTCACCCAGTCTATGGTTACGCAACCCTCTCCAGGCAAGCGCAGAGGCACACAGAGGCTAGCAGGGATGACGCAGGCAACTTCAGTGGTAGCGCTGGGGTTTCTAGAGGCAAAAAGTGGCTGAGTCCTATAAATCTCGTTTGAGGGTGTGGATTAGTCAAGTTTTCAGTCTCCAGAACAGTAGGTACTGCTGCAGATCTATTTTCTCTATCGGGTTAACCAGGAAGGTACTCAGATTTGCTGTATTAAGAAACTACTTAATAATATAAACCCTCCAGCAGACAGAAGACCGGTTTTCCCGCAAAGGGTTTTTTCGGGGACAGTTGTCCACAAAATCTTGTGTGTCACTTTGTCTGTGTGCATGTGTCTTTTGCTTAGATCTGAATCGGTGAAAGTCTGTTATGTGTTTACTTCGATGTTAATCTGAATTTTCAGCATTAATAACTTGATTAAGTAGGAGAAGTATAACCAGATCTAACAGTAAGGTTTCTGCATAAAGTAATATTCAGAAATTTTCACACCATACAATCCCGAACAAAATGGACTTGCAAAACGAAATAATCAGTCCATTGAAGAAAGTATAAAAGCTACGTTACATGATCAAGATTTATAGAAATTTTTGTGGGGTGAAGCTACGAAGACAACTGTATACATACAAAATCAAAGTCCCCACAGGTCACTGGATAGAAACCAACTGTGGATCATCTCCGAATCTTTGGTTGTCCTGTATATATTCATATACCTAAGGACAAAAGAAAGAAGTGTTGATTTTTTTAGCATCCGGAAGTGTTCCAAGTCTCAAACTTTGCAGTGAGGCTTGGACAACAACATTCCAAAGAACCCAGAAACAGTTTGTGGAAATTCCACTCAATTCATGACTTATTAAAATAATTAATTATTTTAATGAAGGCCCTAAGTCTAAACTTAGGGAAATGAAATAATTAAAGGGTATTAATAAGTCAGAGTGCGAATCTTCTAGAAAACATGGATTAAGTCAAGTTTTATTCTTAGCCATTGATTAATCTTCTAATCTGGGCCGTTGGTTCTCCAACGAGAAGATTATAAGAGAAGGCTTGAGCGTCATTTGTAAAATAAGTCGGGCATACACTCAGTACCGAAGAAAATCGATTATGAAGTAATAGAATTTGATTTCAGTGGGAGAGTTGCAGGGCGAGGAGTTTGCAGAAGCAGAAGGCAGAGGGAGTCTTTAGTGATCGAAATCAGGGAGAGAGGGCAACAGTGGGCGACTGGAGGCAGCTTGAGGCTGCAGCGTAGAGAACCCACGCAGTCCCTACGCAGACTTATGCAGTCCAGTGCCTGGGACTGCGCAGTGAAACACAGAGACTAGCACATGAGCCAGTAGGGGTTGATTAGGGTGCCAGAGAATTGTTCGAGAGAGCCGGAAATTCAGTCTCAGGTGTTTCAGATTTTATCTACCATTATATCTCCTTGTAAAGATATCATTTTCTGAAGAATTAATAAAACCCTCATCTGCTGCACTGGTTTTTCGAGGACAATTGTCCAAAAATAATTGTGTACATGTGATTGATTCTTGTGTTTATGTCCTTTACTATTTATTTCCCTGCATATGTATTTGTGAATGTTGTTGTAGTATTTATTTCGATATTTGCCAGAAGATTTCTGAAAAATAACTTATTGAAATAATAAGTAGGAGGAATAGATCTATCACTGCAACTATATAGTTTTCAGGGTGAAAATTTCACATGGTATCAGAGCCAGTGATGAGTAACAGGAAGGCAGAATCGGCTAGTGAACATAAGTCTACTGTTGCAACAACAACGTAGTAAGGTTCACGCAGTTCTCCAGGAAGTGAAGGAAGCATGACAGAACAAATGGATCATGATGTCTCTGTATTTGCATCCAGACTTGAGGAAGATTTTGCTTGCGTATCAAGCACTGCTTCTTTTGATGTTTGGTATATTGATAGTGGAGCCTCTGCTCACATGACTGGAGTACGACACTGTTTTTCCGACTACCAAGAAGAGCAGATGAATTTCAAAATAACCATGGGTAATAAAGCAAAATGCACTCCTGTTGGGAGAGGTACCATAGTTTTTCAGACCGAGGTTGGAAATAGAATCTAAGCCACTAATGTTCTGCATGTGCCGGGTTTAGGGTAACTTGCTCTTAGTGTCTCAGCTTCAAAACCGAGGTTATGTCGTCTACGACAATAGAGTCTACGTTAAACACCCCAGTTAGAAGAAGAAGGCACAGATCGGGGTAAGAAGCAACAAACTGTACAAGTTACAACGTGAGTCTCCAATGGCACTGGTTGGCAGTGCAGATGGAACGAACCTGAATGAGCTATGGCATAGAAGAATGGGGCATTTACATCATGGGGCATTGAAAACTCTCCAAAAGATCGTCACAGGTGTTCTAGAGCTGAGCACTAAACGAGATGATGTCTACAAGGGATGCATATTGGGAAAATATGCCAAGGCAACATGTCTGAGAAGCAACAATAGGGCCAAGGGTGTATTGAACCTGATACACTCAGATATCTGTGTATCGATGTCCACTAGAGCTCTTAGCGGTGCCAAGTACTCCATCACCTTCATTGATGACCATTCCAGGAAAACCTATATCTACTTCTTGAAGACCAAGGATGAAGTCTTCAGTCGGTTCAAAGAGTTTAATTTTCTGGTAGAAAATTCGACAGGGAAGCGGATCAAGGTATTGCGATCAGATAATGGTGGTGTATACATAGATAAAGAATTCACTAGTTTTTGCGCAAGGGAGGGCATCAAAAGTGAGTGGACAACTCCATATAATCCGGAGCAGAATGGTGTGGCAGAAAGGAAAAAATGGACTATTGTTGAAGCAACAAGAGCCATGTTGTATGACCAAGGCATGCCCAAATTCCTGTGGGCTGAAGCGTGTAATACAACTATCTACATTCAGAACATGACTCCTCACGCTGCACTGGGAAATATGACGCCAGAAAGTGTCTTCACTGGCAGTAAGCCTGAAATAAGTCACATTAGGATCTTTGGTAGTACAACTTACTGTCATGTGCCCAGTGAGAAGAGGAAGAAGTTGGAAATGACTGCCGAAACAGGGTATCCGGTAGAATACAATGAGAATGCAAAGGCATATCGCATCTACATTCTTGAGAGTAGGAAATTCGTGGTGCGAATGGATGTGAAGTTCATGGAGGAGAAGGCCTTCAGAAGTTCCCACGAGTTGCCTTCTGCTACAAAGTCTAAGGAAGAGCCTCTGGTACAACCTCGACAACCAGCAGTAGAAAATTCAGTTGCCTCTCCAAGGCAGAAGGATCCAAGGGATGTGTCTCTTGAGGATTTGCAAGAGGGAGAGCCAGTAGATCCACCCACTACCAGTGGGAGAACGAGCAGGGAACTTCGATAAATTTTGAAGGATGTAGAGGACTTTGTCAGAATCCCCCGAAATGAGAAGAGACAACATAAGCAGCCTGAGAGGTATCAAGCATTGGTTGCTCAAGTCGGAGAACCTTCCAGTTTTCGGGAAGCAACTCAGCACCAGGTGTGGGTTGACGCAATGGTGGAAGAGTACAGTTCTATCATGACGAATGATGTCTGGGAAGTGGTCCCCAGACCTAAGAGGAGATCGGTTGTAGGATCCAAGTGGATCTACAAGATCAAGTATGCTGCAGACGACAACATCGAGAAATTTAAAGCCACGTTTGTGGCTAAGGGGTATGCTCAGAAGGAAGGAATTGACTATGAAGAAACCTTCGCCCCAGTAGCCAGGTACACCTCTATTAGGTTCGTGATATCCCTTGCTGCGCAGATGGGATGGGAAATTCACCAGGTAGACGTCAAGACGACATTTTTGAATGAGGTGATAGAGGAAGAGGTGTATATAGAACAACCGGAGGGCTTTGAGACACATGATCAGAAGACTCATGTGTGCAGATTGAAGAAAGCGTTCGATGGACTGAAGCAAGCTCCTAGAGCCTGATATGGTTGAATTGAAAGCTACCTGCAAAAGATTACTATTTGAGAGTAGGGAGTGAGCCGTTGATACTGGTTTTGTATGTAGATGATCTATTCTTGACAGTATCATCAAGGCTCATCACAGACTGCAAGAAGGATTTGGCTGAAGAATTTGACATGCCGGATCTAGGACTGATGCACTATTTTCTGGGGTTGGAGGTTTGGCAGCAGAACGGGGAGATCTTTCTTGGTCATGGAAGATACACTACAGAGATCCTGAAGAGATTTTAGATGGAGGATTGTAAACCCATGACAACTCCAATGATCACCAACTAGAAGAAAATCGACACGTCTGAAGATGATGAGGCTGATCCTATGCTATATAAGCAGCTCATAGGATCATTAATGTATCTGGTAAATACAAGGCCAAACATCTGTTATGCTGTAAATACCTTCAGTTAGTTCATGGTGGAACTGAAGAGGGCTCATTGGGCAGCAGCCAAGCATGTTCTTAGGGACCTTCAAGGAAAAATCAAGTTGGGATTGAAGTACACCCGTAGTAATGATGTCAGGTTGAGTGGTTTCATTGACGCAGATTGGGCTGAAAGTTCAGTAGATCTGAAGAGTACCAGTGGGTACTGTTTGAGTCTAGGTTCAGGAATAACTTCCTGGTGCAGCAGGAAACAGAAGTCTATAGCACTGGGTTCAGCAGAAGCAGAGTATATGGCTGCCAACACAGCTTCGTGCGAGGCCATATGGCTTCGAAAGCTGTTAGTGAACCTATTCAAGCAGAAAATGGAAGCGACCAACATCTTAGGCGATAATCAGAGTTGCATCAAGCTCTCTGAAAATCATGTGTTTCACGATAGGTCGAAACATATTGACATCAGGTGTCACTTCATTAGGGATTGTGTACAACGTGGAGTTGTTCAGTTGCAGTACACTCCAACAGGAGAACAGGTGGCAGACATCCTCACGAAGGCTCTGGGGAAGACAAAGTTTGTCTACTTCAAAGAGAAGATGGGAATGATGAAGAATCCCTTTTAGTAGAAGGAATGTATAGAGTTAGTATTCAGAGGGAGTTGTGGTACAAATGCAACAGTGACAGTGGCATTGTCAAAGGCAACAATACAGAGGACAACAGTGCAGCAGATGAGGGGCAGCATCCAGAGATCAGCAGCGTAGAGGGTTCTTCAAAAGAAGAGCAGCATGCAGTAGGCATATTACTGGAACACCTTTCTTGCTAAGAGGGAGTGTTGATTTTTTTAGCATCTGGAAGTGTTCTAAGTCTCAAAATTTGCAAGGAGGCTTGGACAAAAACATTCCAAAGAACCCAGAAACAGTTTGTGGAAATTCCACTTGATTCATGACTTATTAAAATAATTAATTATTTTAATGAAGACCCTAGGTCTAAACTTAGGGAAATGAAATAATTAAAGGGTATTAATAAGTCATAGTGTGAATCTTTTAGAAAACATGGATCAAGTCAAGTTTTAATCTTAGCCATTGATTAATCTTCTAATCTGGGCCATTGGTTCTCCAACGAGAAGATTATAAGAGAAGGCTTGAGGGTCTTTTGGAAAATAAGCCGGGCATACACTCAGTACTTGAAGGAGATCGATTCTGAAGTAATAGAATTCGATTTCAGTGGGAGAGTTGCAAGGCAAGGAGTTTGCAGAAGCAGAAGGCAGAGGGAGTCAATAGTGATCGAGATCAGGGATAGAGGGCAGCAATGGGTCACTGGAGGCAGCTTGAGGCTGCAGCGCAGATAACCCACGCAGTCCAGTGTTGGGACTGTGCAGTGAAACACGCAGACTAGCACAGGGGCTGATCAGGGTGCCAGAGAATTGTCCAAGGGAGCCAGAAATTCAGTCTCAGGTGCTTCAGATTTTATTTGCCATTATATTTCCCTGTAAAGATATCGTTTACTGAAGAATTAATTAAACCCTCATCTGCTGCACTGATTTTCTCGCATTGGGTTTTTCTGGGGACAATTGTCCAAAAATAGCTGTGTACATGTGATTGATTCTTGTGCTCATGTCCTTTACTGTTTATTTCTCTGCATATGTATTTGTGAATGTTGCTATAGTATTTATTTTGATATTTGCCAGAAGATTTCTGAAAAATAACTTATTGAAATAATAAGGAGGAATAAATCTATCACTGCAACTGTATAGTTTTCAGAGTGAAAATTTCACAAGAAGTTGGACCCTTTACGGATGAGAGGAACATGTGTTGGCTACAATAACTCTTCTAAGGCCTATAGGATCACATAAAGGAAGGACACTGTATAGAAGTCAGTAGGGATGTTGTATTTGATGAAAGTATTGCATTCAATAAATCAAAGGAACTCCCTATGGACTCTGATGATGAAGAATTTTCAGTATTTTAAGAAGAAATTACCAGGGAAGAGGAAGAATCTAATAATGAAGATGAAGGTTCTAGTGAACCTATTCAACTTGTGGTCATCCCCGAATCAAGAAAGAGAGACCTAATTGGTTGAAGTCTACACTACTTGATGTTAAGGGTCACGGAGCGGCTCAAGGCGCATTCAGGGAAAGTAAGAAGCCCAAACGATATTCTGGGTATGCAACCTACATAACAAAACTAATAGAAGCAAAGCCATCCACTTTTGAAGAAGCTGTCAATCATAAAAAATGGAAGGATGCCATGAGTGAAGAATATCGATATATAATGAAGAATGGAGTTTGGGAGATCGTACCCAGGCCCAAAGACAAACCTGTGGTAATTTCCAAATGGATCTATAAGATCAAACATGCAGCAGATGGAAGTATTGACAAGTATAAGGAAATATTTGTAGCTAGGAGCTTCTCTGAACAAGAAGGGATTGACTATGAAGTGACATTTGCTCCGACAACAAGGTATACAACTATTCATTCGTTGGTTTCTTTAGCAACATCGATGAGATGGAACATCCCCCAAATGGATGTCAAGATTGCATTCCTGAATTGCACAATTGATGAGGAAGTCTATATAGAACAAATCTTGGGATTTGAAGTTAAATGTAGAAAGGAATATGTTTGCAGATTGAAGAAGACATTATATGGCCTCAAGCAAGCACCAAGTGTTGAGATTTTGTGTATTTGGGGTAGCATCAGTTGTGCCCTAGGTTCTAAATTTTGTGGAGGGACTAGAGTACACTTGATCTACAAGTCCCATAAATGGATTTGAGAAATTTCAAGTTGTGTTGAAGTTATTCAAATAATTAATTATTTTTAATGGATTTTCTAAGTCTAACTTAGGAAAATAAAATAATTAAAGTGAATTAATTAACACATGTGCTGAAATTGTCTTAGGTAACATGGATCAAGCAGTCTTTTAATCGCAGCCGTTGATGGATGGTTTAATCTCGGCCGTTGAAGGGTTCAACGAAAAAGAATAAGAGAAAGGCTTGAGGGTCAGTTGAAGACACACAATTTCTTTAGAACTGAGGAATAGATCTGGAATTATAGGGCGGGTTTGCTAAAAATTTACAGTGGAGTTTCCTGCAATGAGGGGTAGTATTGGTTGAGGGAATGATCTGATTCCAAGAGCCAAGAGACAGCAAGAGGTAAGAGGAGCAACTCAAGGACATCGCAGAGAAGCAAGGCAGCTGCTACGCAGGACAATGCAAAGGCACTAGGAGGCTTTAGAAAGCACGTAGAGGGTCTTTTAGGGCCAGCGTGAGGCTGTGAGACCCTTCCAGGGGTTACGCAGTCCCTTCTGGTGCAGTGCAGTGGCATTTGAGGCTAGCAGGGCTAACGCTGAGGTTTCAGGGGCAGCACTGAGGGCTTCTAGGGTTAGATCCGAGCTGAGTCCTATAAACCTTGTTTGAGGGTGTGGATCAGTCAGATATTTGGCACTAGATCTTCAGGGTCGCTGCAAATTTTATATCTTTTATTCTCTGTCGGGTTTTCCATGGTTGGAACCCAAATTTGTTGTACTCAAAATTACTTAATAATAATACCCTCATATCTGCTGAACCAATTTTCTCGCTTTGGGTTTTTCCGGGGACTTATGTCCAAAAATCCATGTGTCACTTTGTTGCATGAGTGAATTATTCAGTAGATGATCTGCATGTGTAGGCTCTAGTTGTGTTTATTTTTGGTATTTTCTGAATCTAATTTCTGGAAATAACTTGCATAAATTAAATCAAGTAGGAGGAAATAAACCAATACACTGCAGTAGAAATTTCCATATGGTATCAAAGCGATAGCAGATCAAGCTGAATCTCCAGCAAAAGGCTGAAGAATTATTTTTTCTACAGGGTGGCAGAAGAAGCAACAGATCCAGAAAGGGCATCTTGACAGCAAGAGAAACCAGATCCAGAAGACAGCGCTGAAGTTGCAGAAGGCCTCTGGGCTTACGCAGACCCTTCCTAGGGCAGCGTAAGGACTGCGTCACCTATTCTGGGGTTAGGCAGTCCACTTCTGAGCCACGATAGGACTGCGCTGGGCCAACCAGGGGGACACTGTCCAGTCACTTCTCTTGTTGCGGAAGAATTAAGCCAAGTTCTGGAAGCAGTGCTTCAGATCTTCAGCAGTGCTGGTGGGGTAGAGAGATTCTGCAAGTGTAGAATTGTGCGTAGCTAAGGCAACAAAGGTGGGAGGAAGACAATCATTTAGCAGTTCTGAGCTAAACAGATCTGAGATTCAATCGGGAGGATCGAAGAATACTGTCCGTTTGAGTTTTGGTAGAAGATTTCCAGGAGGGAAGTCAGTTTGCAGAAAGAAGCAGTTACTAGAGGGTTTCTGGTCACTAAGAAACCTAGATCCAGAGGGAGAAGTACCGTTTTCTTCATATCTGAAAAAGATGGCTCGATATGGATTGAGGGATCAAGACAGATTGGATGGCATGTCCAACTTTGTCATCAGGAAGGCCAGAATCCTCTCAGTTTTGGATGAGTATGGTCTCAAAGATCATGCAGAGCAAACACTTGCTGTACCAACTGATGCAGATCCACTAAAGAAGTATGAAGAAAATCAAGCACAGACAAAGCAGTTGATCATAGACGGAGTCAACGACCACGTGATTCTGCATATTGCTGGTAAGAATACAGCAAATGCTATGCGGAAGGCTCTAGAGGTGATGTACCAAGGAGGCTCGCTGCAAAGAAGAATGCTTCTTGAGAATCAGATGTGGATGTTCCAAATGATGAAGGGCGAAGAGATAGATCCATTTCTCTTCAGACTTCAAGCTATCCGTGACTCGCTGATTGGCATGGGTGCTGCTCCAGACGAAGGGCTCCTAGTGAGGACAACCCTGAATGCTGTCTTTGAAGAATGGGAAACGTTTGTCCAGAGCATTCTGGGAAGGGCAGCGTCACCATCTTGGGCAGATATGTGGGCTATTCTTTGCCAAGAGGAGATCAGGAGGATCACCAAGAAGTATTTTAGTGGAGGAAGCAGATCAACCAAAGTAAAGAAAGAAGAGGAGGAGGATGCAACCCTTGCATCAAAGGAAAAGAAGCAAGGGAAGAAGAAGAAGGACCTCTCTAAGGTTCGGTGCTTTAACTGTGGTGATCTTGGTCGTTTCACCAGTAGTTGTCCTAAGAAGAAGGACAAAGGAGCTTTTGATTCCAAGGCTGCAACAGCAAATGAAGAAGGCTCTGATGATGATGCAGCCATGAGTGCTTATGCACCTCGAGAGAAGAGGTAGGGTGACATAGATATATAGAATATCCATATTTGATGGCAGGATTCTTGAGTCAGCCCTACTCTTGGATCACATATGAGCTACGGGAGCCTTAAGACGGTAGCGGGATGAGTCGAGAGATGGTTGCAGATGACCACATTGAAGAGCAAGAGGTAGTTGAAGAGGGAGCAACGTGATGCAGAGGCAACATTTGCGTGGATGCAGTAGCGCAGAGAGGCTGATGGGACTTCAACAGTGAAGAGAAGCTGGGCTCACGCAGTGCAGTGTTGCAACATGATAGTGTCTCCAAGGAGACAATGTGATTCAGCATCCAAGGAGCTTCAGTGGTGGAGGGCAACTTGACTTGTCTGTCAAACAGTTGGGCAGAGTCCATCAGTTGCTTACTTCTCAGCAACTGAGTTGCAGTGCAACAGTTAGTAGTGGCAGTGCTATGGGTAGCGTGATGCAACAATTTGAGAGGGAGCTGTAGTACAAATGTGGTAGTGTCAATGGTAGTGGCATGGGCAGCAATACAGAGGGCAACAATGCAGTAGATGGAGGGTAGCAAGCCAAGGATCAACAACACAAACCAAGTACTCAAGATCTTGTAATGCATGGTGTGATGTATTGCTAGAGCACACTTCTGATGCTAAGAGGGAGTGTTGAGATTTTGTGTATTTGGGGTAGCATCAGTTGTGCTCTAGGTCCCAAATTTTGTGGAGGGACTAGAGTACACTTGATCTACAAGACCCAGAAATGGATTTGAGAAATTTCAAGTTGTGTTGAAGTTATTCAAATAATTAATTAATTTTAATGGATTTCATAAGTCTAACTTAGGAAAATAAAATAATTAAAGTGAATTAATTAACACATGTGCTGAAATTGTCTTAAGTCACATGGATCAAACAGTCTTTTAATCTCAGCTGTTGATGGATGATTTAATCTCGACTGTTGAAGGGTTCAACAAAAAAGTATAAGAGAAAGGCTTGAGGGTTAGTTGAAGACACACAATTTCTGTAGAATTGAGGAATATATCTGGAATTCTAGGGTGGGTTTGCTAAGAATTTCCAGTAGTGAGGGGTAGTATTCGCTGAGTGAATGATCTGATTCCAAGAGCCAAGAGACAACAAGAGGCAAGAGGAGCAGCTCAAGGACAATGCAGAGAAGCAAGGCAGCAGCACGCGTAGTTGCTACGTAGGACAATGCAGAGGCACTAGGAGGCTTCAGAAATCACGCAGAGGGTCTTTTAGGGCCAATGTGAGGCTGTGAGACCCTTCCAGGGGTGACGCAGTCCCTTTTGGTGCAGCGCAGTGGTATTTGAGGCTAGCAGGGCTGACGCCGAGGCTACAGGGGTAGCGTTGAGGGTTTCTAGGGTCAGATCCGGGCTGAGTCCTGTAAATCCCATTTGAGGGTGTGGATCAGTCAGATATTTGGCACTAGATCTTCAGGTTAGCTGCAGATTTTATATCTTTTATTCTCTGTTGGGTTTTCCAAGGTTGGAACTTAGATTTGCTGTTCTCAGAATTACTTAATAATAAAACCCTCATATCTGTTGAATCAGTTTTCCCGCTTTGGGTTTTTCTGGGGACTTATATCCAAAAATCCATGTGTCACTTTGTTGCATGAGTGAATTATTTAGTAAATGATTTGCATGTGTAGGCTGTAGTTGTGTTTGTTTTCGGTATTTTCTGAATCTAATTTCTGGAAATAACTTGCATAAATTAAATCAAGTAGGAGGAAATAAACCAATACACGGCAGTAGAAATTTTCACACCAAGGGCATGGTATGCTAGGATGGATGCATACCTACAGAGATTAGGCTTCACAAAGAGTTTTGCTGATCCGAACCTTTATACTAAAGTTGTGAAGGGAGAACTGGTAATCATTCTTCTGTATGTACACGATCTTCTCCCGACAGGTGTAGAAGGTCAAATTAAAGAATGAAAGAAACAACTAGCAACAGAATTTGACATGAAGGATCTAGGGCTAATGCACTACTATTTGGGATTGGAAGTCTGGTAAGGACCTGATGAAATCTATCTAGGTCAAGGAAAGTATGTGATCAAGATGTTGAAGAGGTTTGACATGGTGGATTGCAAACCAATGACAACGCCGATGATCACAAACTTGAAAAAACTAAGGAGTTCCAAATCGAGCCCTGTGGATCCTTCCAAGCATAAATAATCGATTGGCTCACTAATATACTTGGTGAATACTCGACTAGACATGTTGTGCAGTAAATGTTCTCAGTCAATTCCAAGTGGAGCCGAAGCATGATCATTGGATAGAGATATCTGCAAGGTACCATCCACTATTGCCGAAAATATGATAGGAGGAATGATGTCCACTTGATTGGATATATAGATTCAAGTTTGGGAGGTAGTGAGCAAGATGGAAGGAGCACTGCAGGAGGATGTTTCAGTTTGGGATCCTCCATGATCTCATGGATGAGTTGCAAGCAAGATACAATTGCTTTGAGTAATGCTGAGGGTGAGTATCTTGTAGCTTGTGAAGTAAGCGGAGAAGTGGTCTGGTTAAGGAAGCTGCTATCCGACCTATTTGAAGGAACAATGGATCCTACAATGATACATTGTGATAACACCAACTGTATACGATTGTCTGAAGACCAGTGTTTCATGGAAAGACAAAGCATAGCAACAAGTATCACTACATTCAGAAGCTAGTACAAGATGGTGTGTTGCAGCGCCTCAATATATCTCCACTGATGAATAGGTAGCTGACATATTGACAAAATCTCTTCCTAATAAGAAGCCTGTGTATTTGAGAGACAAGCTTGGTTTGGTTGATGTATCCTCCCAAGTCGAGAGGGAGAGATAGGAACATAATTCTTGTCTTCACTTGGGAAGATAGAATGGAGGATTGGGTAAGCATATGGCATCTGATACTCTTTGAGGATGAGGTAGGGCATCCAAGATAAGAGTAATCGTGGACCTATATTCTTTGAGGACTAGCTATCCAAGATAATAATAGTATAAAGGTCATACTCTGTGAACACCCTAGTGGAGTATGTACCTTGAGAGACAATGATGATGGGGTCTATAAATCATTGGTCTCGCCAGCATTGTGCTCTGATCTTGTGGAGAGATAGAGCTGTTAGTCAAGGCCTTGCTATGTGACAATGCTAGTTTGTATGATGCTAAAGATATAAGTTACCAATCCGACTCTTCTTATGAGATCTCTTGAGATTGAGAATGTCCATGTACCATTTATGAATACCTCCCTAGTTAAGAGGGAGTGTTTAAAAATGTGTAACTAGGTTCGATCTTCATAAATATGAAATGTACTTTTGATTCTTGTAAATTGTAAAATAAAATAAAATTATTATTATTGTTTTTGGAGCATGGGTTTCATGCCCAAGTTCTTTTATTTTATAGGTCAAGCACCCATTGAGTGCTTCTAGGGGTTGTCCTAGGTCAAGAACTTAAAAGAGTCATTGTTATAAGTTGAAGATCCCATCGGGCACATTGTAACCTGTAAAGAAAATTATTTGTCTTTAAAAGTGTCAAAATACCCTCCAAGACCAAGTCGGCCTGGCAGTTGGCATGTCGGCCTAAAATGAGGAGCCACGTCCACCTTGAAGAGCCTATATAAAGGAGGAAACCTGACCTCCTTGCATCACATTCATTCACTCACTCATTCTAGCGTAGGAGGAACAAGAAGGAAGCGAAGAAGGAAGAGGACGAAGAAGAATTTGGTTTGGGCTATTTCTCTCTCACACGTGCGAAGGAAGACTAGGGTTTTTGCAATAGATCTAGGGATTTAATCTACAAGTTCGATCTTGGAGAAAAGAAGGTAACAATGTCAAGCGAAGGTCACTAGAAGTCATCCTCAAGCTCCAAAAGTCATAGAAAGCCAAGTGAAGGTCTAAGGAATCCTTGGAAGGCTAAACAAGGCTCACACGTGTGGCAACAACGACTGCAGGAGGGTCGAAAATTTCAGGTGGAGGCCGAAATTCAGCAAGAGAAGGTCGAAGTTGTACTACTGGAAGTGATTTGTGATCAAGGATAGCACGTCATCCAGAGAGGTTGGTGTTGGTCTTGGAGGGTATTGGTCTCAGTCTAAAGGTCTTGGAATTTGTCATTTGAAGAATCTATAAGGAAGAGATTTGCATGTTTTCCTCTTAAGTGGAGAGTTTTTTTCCCTCGCTTGCATCCTATATTTTGTGTTCTTGTTCTTGTTTTGGTAGCTGTTTGATGATATACAAACATAATAATAAGTAACGAAGCTAATAAGTAATTTAAAGTAAAATTACATCACAAGCAATTATCAAGTAAAGAGAAATCACTCTAATCATTGCCTTTTAGATTTGTCAACAGTCTGTGCCCTAGTTTAGGCCATAGATCTCGTGGTGACATTCTATTGGAGAATCGAGCTAGATAAGGGTTGACTGCAGAGAAGCAATCAAATACACGAGACAATGATAATGACTTGTGGTCTCATTGTCATGGTCTCATAGTTTGTTGTTTACAATTGTCTACAGAATTTCGTTGGAACTTGACCTGAGCAAGACTTCATTTGATTTGGGTATAATATAGTGATTGACCTGTTGCAGGGTTTCAATATGATATCGTCACAATACGATGAGTGACCTTTTCTAATAAATGACAACAAGATCTTAACGCTACATATTAATGTTTTCGAACAAATAAATTTGTTACAAAAATACAAGTCTTAGTGAATCGTGACAAAGTAATGAATCCAATATTGGCGGCCATCTTTGTCGAGTCTCTGTTGAATTTTTGTAGCTATTGTCATTAGGGGAATTTTGAGGTCTAAATTGGGCCTCCTAAGAAAAATGTACAACAAAAATAAACTTTATAAGAACCAATAGGATTCAAGATGATGATGTCAACCACGGGGGATAATTAACCATTTTTTAAGTTAAAAGGTAAAAAGATTAAAAAATAATAAAATAATAAAACTACTTTTTCAACTCGTATTTTCAACTTATCTCCCAAAGTTTTTAGTCAAATTTCGAGCAGGAGTACTCGTTGAATGAAAAATTTAATTTCCCATCCAAGGAGTACCCATGTTGCATACTTTTGATGGACCCCGCTACACGAAAAATGAGAAATACATGAAAAACACGATTTCAATTAATTATCACTTTCAGAAGATCTACATCATTAGAAGTAATTATCACTTTCAGAAATTTGTGCTCATAACTATTGCACTAGAAATATCAACAGTCTCCACCTAGACAAAATGATATCTTGCATTTTATTTTACTACAAAAGTGAAAAGAACACAATTGCAACAACTTGCGACGGTTCAAATGCTCACTATCGTTCTAATTTATTTTTTTAATTCTTAAAACCCCATAGGGTAAGCGATTGCAGTCGACTGGTAACAAAAACAAATATTTCGTGGCATTGCCAAGTTCTCAGTTCTGCGGGTTACGTGATCAGGTAGAAATTTTCAAGGATTAGAGAAATATTTAATGTTTGGAATGGTCTGGTTTCGAATCTTGGCAGCAACGACTTTAGCAACTCTTAGAGTAGAATCTAATTGGTCATCTAACTAACACATAGGAGCTCTGTGACACTACAACTCAGGATCAATCATGGATCAATTATCGTCTTAGCTTTGTAGACATAGTGTATGAGCTAGAGGAAAGAATAATGCATCAAATTATGACACGGTGGATTAATTGAAACTCTAACTTACACAATGGACTAATGAGCACTGTCCACATCCTTGGCCTGCTTGAAGTAAACTTGAACACAAAATTCTTGAAGAATGTAACTGGCGTTGGTCTTCATTATTGTATTTAAGTCATGATGTAATAAGAAAGAAAAAGGAATTTTCTTATTAATGAAATTGACTTATTAAAGCATGGGTTTCATGCTTGGGTTAGTGGTTTATATGTCAAAGCCTCCATTGTAGGCTTCTAGGGTTTATGTCAAGTGTCCTTATCCATGTCATAATGTAATAGACCCTTCTTGGGCATTGTCAATCAAGAAACAAATTTATTTTGATGAAAATTAGGTCTTCTAGGCCTCCTCCACCAAGTCGGCCTCAAACTGCACAAGTCAGCCTAATTGAGGGGCAAAATCTCTTATATAAAGGCAACAACTCAACCTATTTGGAGCACTCACTCAACAAGTTAGATCTGCAATTTCCGGGACAAGAAAAAGTGCAAATTCAAGGAACAAGGAGGAAAGGGCTAGCAAAAAAGGACTTTGTCAAGCACAAGAAGTGAAAATTTTCTCTCTCTCTCACACGTGTGAAGTTGCTAAGTTGTTGGAAGGGCTGAAACTGCAGTCCTGAATTTGGGGGTCGAAATTCTGGGTTGAAGCTACATTTGAGAAGCTGACACTTGGTGACTTTGGGAGAGATCATCTATTGGAAGGAAGGCTTGACTTGGTGGAGGAGGAAGGTCTTTTGGTATAGGGTCTTGGTCTATCTCAACTTGAATTTGCTAGTGGAAGAGTTTGACTTGGTTTTCTCCTATAGAGGGGTCTTAGCTTTGGTTGAGTGCCTACATTTGGTGTCCCTGATCTTCATGTTCTGATTTGATGATTGGTTTATGAAAAGAAGATAAAAAGAAGAACATAAATAAAGTTAATAAGAACACAAGAATATCACAAGTAATTATCAAAATAAGAAAATATTTCTGCCTTTTTGATTTTCTCACATGGTATCAGAGCTAAGGTGAAGAAGGAAGAAAAAGGCAACTTGAAGATCTATTGAAGGAAAGGGGATCGAAGGAAGGTCATTAAGGAAAAGGACTATACAAGGAAACTACTATCTATAGGAACTATGCCAACTACAATGAAGGGAGAAAATAAGCTAGAACGAGCCTCCAACTACAGGGCATGGAAAAAGAAGATAAATCTTATCCTCGCTAAGCACAAATTTTTGGACCTTGTTCAAGGAAAAGTCAAGAAGCCTACAAATGATGCAGAGAAGGAGAATTTCAAAGAAACCGAAATCTTGACCATGAATCTGATAGTAGATGGAGTAAAAGACAACATAATTCCATACATATCCAAGATAGACTCTGCTCAAGAAATGTATGAAGCTCTTTCCAAGTTATTCACCATCAAGAACATTGGTCAGATAGCTAGCCTCAAGAATGAAATAAGGACAATAAGGATGACAAGAGACGATATTGTGTTATCATATTCTGTAAGGATATCTAGAATAAGAGATGAACTCCAAGCAATAGATGAGGTTGTATCAGAAAACGAACTCGTAATTGTCGCTCTTCTAGGTCTACCAAAATCTTGGAGTGCTTTTGCATAAGGAATTAGTAGTTTGACGAATACTCCAACCTTCGAACAAATGTGGAATGCATGCAGTCAAGAAGAAGCCCAAATATCATTACTAAACAACAAAAAGGAGGATGAAGAAGTCAACACTTCTAATGCATATTCTGCTCATCACAAGAAGGGAACCTTCAAGAAGGTCAAAGGACCAAAGAAGAAAGTTGAGCTATCCAAAATTGAATGTTACAACTGTCATAAGATGGGTCATTACAAAAATCAATGTCTTGAGAATCCAAGAAATAAGAAGAGAGAGAGGGAACAAGCAAATATTACCGATGAAGCTCCACCTAAGAAGAACGAGACTGAACAATCGGAAGTCAAAGACTTGTACTATTATGTCCTCTCTTACATATCCTTCTTACTCTTCTATTCTAAGTTTTGTATTGTTTTTTCCTTTATGTTTTGATTTCTAGAGTTTGTAGGTCTAACATGTCATATTAGAACATTTTTGAATTATTTTGATAAGTTGTAGGTGTCCCTGAAAAATATTCAATTAAGAGGGAGCCTCCGCCATTTTACCAAAAGATAAGTATTTTGTTCTTTGTTTCATCTTTTCATGCTTGGTTTCCTCACATCAAGATTTGTTTGTATTGTATGCCTATAACCTTTTCTTTATATTTTCCTTGGTGGGAAATATTGCAGAATACACAAAGGTTATAAGCATGGAAGAAGTTTTGTAGCAAAAGAAGCCCTTCAAGAATTGATGTCCTACAAGTTTTGTTAAAGAACAATTCAAGGTATGTCTTAAACTACAAGTTTTGTTACAAGGTTCTCTTCATAGAAAAGGTATGTTCATTCTCTTTTGAAATTTGCTTTACACTACTGACCTCTTTATGTCTAGGATTTTGAATCTTAAAGATTCTTGTTAGAGTGATTAATCATTAGGTTGAATCTACCCTCGTTATACTATCATTTGATCATTCTTGTGAAACCCTAACCTTTAGGGTTTACTGTAAAACCCTAGCCTCTTGATGTTAAGGGTATGTCAATGTTGAATATGAAACCCTAGTCTTCTTAAGGGTTTATTAATAAAGTCTACAACATATGATGAAATCCTATTCTTTTGAAGTTTAGGGTTTTGATAATGTTATGGTAAAAACCCTAGTCCTTTAGGGTTTGTTGTTAATGTCTAAATGAAATCCTATATCTTTAGGGTTTGGTGGATTAGGGATTATGAACAAAACCCTTGCAATAACTAAAGTAACATTGTAGGAATGAAACCCTAGGTGCATATTCGTCTGTTTAATCGAAACGCTAGCCTCGTCAAAATATTCAATGCACTGATCTTGAGTTTGCCTAATAGATATTGATGTGAAATAGATATGTATATGCGAGTATGCTAACTTAATGTCATAGTTTGTAAAATCTAGGGTTTGTAACAAAACCCTAGTAGAGATTGATATTATAGGACATAATGATATTGATATGATTTAGCTTTGATGATAAAATCTAAGGTTTGCAGCAAACCCTAGTAGGCTCTGACATGTAATTCTAAAAGCATATTGTTGAAACCTTAGATGTATAATTGTTGTTTGGTTGAATTGCTGATATTTAAGGCTTTGTATCTCGAAGATGGAGTCTCGGGTTTATAACAAACCCCTAGAAAAAAGTTAAAGTCTAGTATGTAAAAAGATATGACCCTTGTTGAATATGAACCTAACTGGGTTTAGGTATTTGATGTCTAAAGCACGGATGATTTGATGCCTCCATTGTATGACATGATTTTGAGATAGTTAACTTCATGCTTCGATTTGTATTTGGTTGTACTTGCTATTAAAATTTTGCAGGTACATGATCTTCAAGATGTTGAAGATGTTCATAATGATGAGCATGGTGAAAGAAGCTATAAGAATGATGATGATCAAGATGACCTTGATGCCATGAGAAACAAATGAAGCCTTGAAAAGATGAAGTTTCTCTGATGTTATGAAGCTGTTAATCTTCCTAAGTTGAGAGGGCGTTTGGATAGAAGAAAAAGATATATCTCCCTAGTTGAGAGGGAGGGCATATTATGGCAATTATAGTCAATACCTTGAAGAAAGAATGAAACCGATGATTGAACCACAATACTATAGATGGATCTGCAAAAGACTTAAAGAGTACTAAAACTATTTGGTGCTGCTGAAGAAATGAAAGAAGAAGAAAACTTTTGACATGTTGTATTTGGATAACTTGATGACGATATAAGTAGCATCAGGATAATTGAGGACCTCGAAGATTTGTGTTTACTTGTACATAGATTTGAAAGTTTATCACTGATTGGGGTTGTGATTATGCAAGATGTCTCCGTAAATAAATTGAACATTTGTAGCATGCATGAATTGATGGATATATATCTGGTAAGGAGAGGTGAAGCATCTTTTGGCAAGAAGATACTTGGGAGGACATCTGGTCGGCCTATGTGTTGATGTCTGGATCTCAAAGTAAGGAGGGTGGCGTTAGTCATGGAGCTCCGACCTTAGATTGATCCAGTTGGATCCTCAAATAGCTCAAAATACAAAGTTCTCAAATGCAGTTAAAACTAGGCTCAATGTGTAGTGCTTTTCGCTATGATTCCATCACAACTTGAATGGAAAAAACAAACATCGTATGCAAAAGTTATGCAAGGTCAAAGTTCAGGTCCAAACAGGGCAAAAAGTCAAAAGTCAATAGGTGAAAGTCATCGCTCATGGTTCCAGTGGTCAACGGTCAACTCAGGGTTCCAAGCTCATGGTTCCGATCAGCACGTGGCGTCTTCAGGTTCTGACAAGTGTCATTGTATGGTTGTAAGATGTGGACCAGTGGAATTAAGGCACCTGGCCTAATCAGAGGGCAACACGTGGCCCAATTTTGAGCTGCCACGTGGCGCCTTGTTGGTTAAAATTTTTATGTTTTGGTCGAATGCAATCGATAGGGGTCGAAACCACGACCTGCTGCAATACAGTCCAAAGCTCCACCACTATGCCACTGGTTAGTTCTTAACCATATGGGCGCCAGGTGCTATATAAAGTTTATGTGTATGCACATTGGTGAGAGGGGCTGGGTGTTATCCCTGGACCTTGGTCATCGCACATCACACAGGATTGGCGGCAGAGGAAAGTCGGGAGGGTCGTGGACCAGCCCCAACCCCTGATCATAGTAGTTGTCACCGGACCATGGCGCAAGACAAAAGGAGCTGTCGAAGAGGGGCGAAGATTCATCCCTATCCCTTACTGCTATGGGCGCCACGAGACCGCAGGTAGGGCTTGGCGGAGAGGGCTGGAAATTTAGCTCTGGCGCTGGGTCATATGTGCACCCATATGCTCTTGGCGCAGGGCAAAAGACAGTGAGGCTAAGACTTGGCCCTAACTCTAGGTTCCTCGGCACACCATATGACCAAGCGACAGAGCCTAGGCGGAGGGTGCATGCAGTTAGTCTTGACCCTCGGTTTTCGGCGCCCACATGACCAGATCCCCGGAGGAACAGAGGCCTATCCAGCGGGGGTAGGTAGTTGGCCCTGACCCTCGACCACTTTATCGCCATATGACCTTATCTTGACGAGGAGCTAGCACCAAAAAAATCATTCAATCGCGCAAGTGGTGGGTCGAACCCCTAACCTCTCGCCATCAATTTCTATGCCTTACCAATTCGGCTACGGTGGTTCTTGTTCATATATCTCCGCCACATATATTTATGGACAACCTTATTATTTGGCATTAAAAAAGGAGGAGCCCGCCATTGTTGGCTGTTCCGCCATGTCCATCGAGCTCGCCATACTTATCATCTTTGCCATATCGCGACATCTCAACATTTAGAAATATTTTTATATATTTTATACACGGTACCATATCACCACATTTCGGCAGGGAGGTCAGGATTTGATCCCCCGACCTCTCAAACTTCATTATAAAATTTTGACCAATGCACCAGTTGAGGGGTTGTGGAAAAGTTTGCAGAGGCAAGTATTTTTGTATTAACAACAAAGACTGTTTTTGACTTTCTGAAGCCATACAGAGACCTTTTTGAGTGCTTCAAGAACTTAGACAGGGGTTTTGAGGCATTGCGGACACAGTGGAAGAGTCATTTTCTCCATTGGAGCAATATATTCTTATTGAAGAATGTAACTAGGTTCGGTCTTTATTATTAATATATTTGTCAAAAAGAATTTATTATTATTATTAAATGACTTATTAAAGCATGGGTTTTGTGCTTGGGTCATATTATTTAGGTCAAAGTCCCCATTTTGGACTTCTAGGATTTATAGATTCAGTACAAATTTAAATTGACCCATCCCGAGCTTTTGAATCATGTAATTAGGTTGTTGTCAAAGATTGTTTGGTCAAAGACTCCTCCATCAAGTCATCCTCAGCCTCTTCGTCAAAATATTCAAGTCAACCTCTTCATCAAGTCTTCATCAAATTCTTCAAGTCAGCGTCTCTCCATAAACACATGTCGGCTTAACACAAGGACACAACTCTTCATGATGATCATGTCGACTTATTTAGGATGGGAAACAATTATATATACCAACCTAAGGACTTCGTATTACCTCAATTTAGAATCCCAGACTCGGATTGGTCTTTGCAATTAGTGCGAATATCACAGAGGTTACAGTTCTGATAAAACTATAGTTCAAACATCTCAGATGATCACAATTTAGATCATTTCAAAGGAAGAAGTTTCCTTGTTGTTATAGAAGAGGCGTCATTGCAGAGATAAACTCACATTACATACTACCTCAGATTTCGGTGCTATGTCAACATACTATAGTCTCGGTGCTATATGATCTTTGTGCAGCCTCAGTGAAATCTCAGTCATGGTGTCTATGCAGTCTCAATGCTATCTCGGTGCTACTGTCAAAGAATTCAGTGCTACTATAGTCAAAGATTTCGGTGTCATCTCAGAGATAAGATCTTGGTGTCATGAAAGTAATGAGGTTTCAATGGTATCACAGTGAGGAAACCTTTGTGTCATGACAAAGATAAGGATGATGTCTCTATGCTAAAACAGTAAAAGGAAGGATGGCTTGATGGAGGTAGTCTTGTGTTTATGGTCTTGGTCATCTCATCTTGAATATACCGAAGGAAGAATTTTGACTGGGTTTTCCCCAAAGAGCGGGGTTTAGCCCTGACAGTGTGCCTACATCTTGTGCCCTCTTTTATTTGTTGTTTGAAATTAGTCTTGATGATAAGAAAAGATAAATAAAAATAATTAATACTAATAAGGAAAACATCACAAGATAATGTCATAATAAGAGAAATTGTTTAACTGCCAGCTCCTTGAATTTCTCAACAATTCTCAGCGTAGTTTTGGGAAAGACGATGTCGACATTTCATCATGGAACAATTGAATTTATGCTTTTGATCTCAGCATGAGTACGAGGACATGTTGCCACATTTATTGGAGAGAGTCCTATTTGGCGCCACCTTTTCTTGGGAGTCATCTTGCTAGTGAGAGTTCTCTGAAGGAGACATTTCTTTGAAGGAGAAACAATGCCACTCCAGAAGGAGGTTTACTCAACTCTGATTTGCTGGTGAGATCAATAAAGCAGCCTAGCCATTGAAGTAGGGCCCAAAGAGATAGCCCAGTGAAGGGGGTGAACTCTGTTATCATCTTCTTGTTCTCGTCTTGATTTTTATCATTTTGGGATGCATATGATTTTGTTTCATGTTTAAGTTCATTTAAATTTAATTATTCATATTTGAAGAAGTTATGAACTGAAGACCCAAATTTTAAATCTTGCAAAGTGTCAGAGGACTATTAACCCATTTTCAGATCATGGATACACACCTAGATTCCTAGGTTGGTGATAGAGCTTAAAATCCCGATGGTACCTAGAGTGGCTAAAGCTTGAGTTCACCTTAGTCCCACCCGATTAGAGTGCCTTGGTCAGGTATCTAATCTGTAGCACTGCATGTGCTAGAACTCTTCATAGTTCAAATCATTTTGAGATCTTCCATGTACCTTTATATGTATTTAATTATGAATACCTCCCTAGTTAAGAGGGAGTGTTGAAGAATGTAACTAATGTCGGTTTTCATAATTGTATTTATGTCATGATGTAATAAGAAAGAAAAATGAATTTTATTATTAAGGAAATTGACTTATTAAAACATGGGTTTCATGCTTGGGTCAATGGTTTATAGGTCAAAGCCCCCATTGTAGGCTTCTAGGGTTTATGTTAAGTGTCCTTATCCATGTCATAATGTAATAGACCCTTCTTGGGCATTGTCAATCAAGAAACAAATTTATTTTGATGTAAATTATGTCTTCTAGGCCTCCTTTGCCAAGTCGGCCTAATTGAGGGGAAAAATCTCCTAGCAACTCGACCTCACTTAGAGCACTCACTCAACAAGTTAGATTCGCAATTTCTGGGACAAGAAAAAATGTGAAATTCAAGGAACAAGGAGGAAAGGTCTAGAGAAAAAAAAGGACTTTGTCAAGCACAAGTAGTTGGATTTTTCTCTCTTTCTCTCACGTGTGAAGCTGCTGAGCTGCTGGAAGGACTGAAACTGCAGTCTTGAAGGTGGGTCGAAGTTCTGAAGCTGGGGGTCAAAACTCAGCGTTGAAGCTGCATTTGAGAGGCTGACACTTGATGACTTTGGGAGAGATCATCTATTGGAAGGAAGGGCTGACTTGGTGGAGGAGGAAGGTCTAGGCCCTAGGGTCTTGGTCAATCTCAACTTGAATTTGCTAGTGGAAGGGTTTGACTGGGTTTTCCCCTATAAAGGGGTTTTAGCCTTGGCTGAGTGCCTACATCTGGTGTCCCTGATCTTCATGTTTTGATTTGATGATTGCTTGATGAAAAGAAGATAAAAATAAAAACATAAATAAAGTTAATAAAAACACAGGAATATCATGAGTAATTATCAAAATAAGAAAAACTTTCTGCCTTTCTGATTTTCTAACAAAAATCAATTGGAAAAAGTTAGTCCCTTAAGTCTCACCGAGCAACAAAATCAATTGCAAAAAGTTAGTCCTTTAAGTCTCACCGAGTAACTGAGTTGAGATGCATTGTTAATGTCAGAAGCAGAGTGTTTGTCAGATATAGTTGTATGTATGCTGCTGTCTATTGTATGGATGTTGACCAAGAACTTTGTATAGCTGAGTTAGCAAGAGCGTATTGATGTTGAGGATCACCGTTGCAGAAGTCTCGAGTAGCATATTGCTGGACAAAGTATCGTGTAAACACTCATATATTGTGTTACTGATGTATTGTATTGCTTCAATATATTGGAGTTGTCATAGAGTTTTATTAAGGCCACAGCATGATGATAAGTCTTAAGAGTATGGCTGGGTGAGAATATATTGTGGCTAGGATTTGATCTATTTGATGAGCAGAGAGAGTTGGCTAGTTGTTGATATAGAGAGTGTGTTGACAAGCTGTTGTATGTGTAAAGACAACATAGGTAGTTGTTGAAATTGGGCAACTAGGGAAGAATTCCCTAGCTCATCTGATCTAGTAATTATAATGTAGCAAATGTATTAAATAGAAATATTATTTATTTGGGCAAAGAAATATCATCTCATCAAAGTGGCTTGATTTATTTATGGAGGATTGATTTATTTATGGAGGAAAAGTGAAATTTGAATTCGGTCAAAAGTTGGGTTGGCCCTTATGTCAGCTACCCTCCTCAAGGGCTACACATATATATAATTGTATTGTCACTCACCCATTCACCACCACTTAGCTCTAAGGTTCTTGTGGTTTGGTGGAAGGCTAGTTAGGATTTCTTGGGGACATCGATCATGATCATTCTCTTCACTTTGAAAGGCTAGCATCTGTATACTTTCTGGGGTTTGTATTTGAAGAACATAATTGCAGTTCCCATCCCATATGGCTCACACATGTCTCGCTCTATATTGGCACACAGGTCTCGCTCTAACTGACATTGGTCTCGCTCTATTTGGCAAATGCTCTCGCTATTTGATATGGTTTCGATACAGTATCTCACATGATCTCTATGTGTTGCTTACAGTTCCTCACCATGGTTCTTCACTCTTGCACATATGGCTACAGGTCTATCGTTTTTGGTGGTCTCACATTGTGGTTTCTCTGCATGATATCGTTACACAGTTCCTATGCATCACAATAGTGGCACACAACACACGTCTTTTCTATATCACATCTCTGCTCTATCCCTCAACACAATGCAATGGTTAAACTTGGCAATGATATGGTTGATTTCATTACTCAGTGGTATGGTTAATCTCAACTTCGTTACTATAGTTGAATTCTGTCTTTCTGATGTATGATCTCAGTGTATATATATATATATATATATATATAACAGGGATATGCACAGTCCCCTGCGATGATGTTATTGACTCTTCAATGAGGGTATTACATTGACACACCGTCATTGATCTTGATGCAGCATGTCAGTCAGGGATGAACAGTGATATGAAAATGACAATGGCAGTGACATTGATTAGGTTTGCTGGGCAAGCATATGTTGTTGGCCTTAGGTGGCTTGATGTACTGCATCTCATTGTATCTCTTTCTGCTGAACTCTTGATATTAAATAAGAAGAATTGATTTTGGGTTTTCCCCCTTGTGGGGTTTTGCCCTGGTCTCCGACCTAAATACAGGTGTCCTTATTGTCTCTGCTTTTCTTCTATTGGTTCTTTCTGTTATACTGCACTATTGTTATATGTTGCTGCTGCTGATGGAATGGTATTGATAAGTATACTGTAATGAAGAAAATTTTAAAATGTCTACATGCATCGATTTGCCCTAAAAATAACAGTAGTGCAGTGATCGTTAGCAGTAGCTATAACAGCTTACCGAGATCCAAGAAGGGATTGAACAACAATACATAGGGCTGATTGAGGAGTCTGCTGTTGACAACATGTAGTGTGTGGGCTGAAGGTAAAAGCCCAGACTTGAAAAGTTGATCAAGGAAATCTGCCAGGTGGGCAGCTGATTATGTTCTAAAGGAGCTGTTCTCTGTTTGAGCATTGGAGGGCCGGCAGAGGATAGCCTCGTGCAAGAGTTAGAAAATCCTAAGCTCGATGAATGGCTTGCTAATCCTAGTCCGCAAGATGAACAAACAACATGTATCAGTCAGTTCATTTCGTGCTACTCTTGTACTCTTCCTTTCGTTTCTTTTAGGGTGCTTTTTGCACCCATCTTGCTTGACTGTTATTGCTATTTATAGTCAATAGTACATTTGACTTTTTTTTAGGTCTTTACTGAACATTATTAATACATCTTTCAATTTCAAATTTTTTGAAAATGCAAATTGATACTGAGGATCAAGGCCTAAGGTATACATAATATATCTTTTTATTTTATTTTAAAGTATTGAGTCCATACTATCAAGCTTTTCTAACAGATTTTTCTATGGTTGTCTATAAGGTCTATGGATTTTATGATGAGTGCCAGCGAAAGTACGGGAATGCCAATGCATGGCGTTTTTGCACTGATGTATTTGATTACCTCACACTGTCAGCAATCATTGATAGACGCGTAAGTTTGTGCATCATTCAATTTTCCCTCGAGTTCAGAGGAGTTTTACAAGGCTACTAACGATGTCAATAATTGATATCTTGCCTCGCTTCGCAATATTAATGTTTCTAACAGTGCATGAACTTTATTTGATCCTCTTCTAAGATGATTGCTTCCTGAGGAAGGTGGATAGATAAAGGGGTGGATAATGTTGTGAAGCAAATAATTGTGTCTTGACCGTCTGTTGGCTATTGAATTTTAGGTCCTTTGTGTCCATGGGGGTCTCTCGCCTGACATCCGGGCAATCGATCAGGTTGGTATAGAGTTTCCTCAGAAGCCTGTGAAATCATACCATTTTGGAGAGAATTTTTGGTTGAGCTTGCCGATCTTAGAATAGGAAGGCCGGTTTCTGATATTGTGTCTTTGTGTTCTCATTTTTCCAGATCAGAGTTATTGACAGGCATTGTGAGATACCACATGAAGGACCCTTCTGTGATTTGATGTGGAGTGATCCAGAAGATATTGATACTTGGGCGGTTAGTCCTCGTGGTGCTGGATGGCTTTTTGGGTGCAGAGTAACTTCCGAGGTGAGCGCACGTATGATTTTTATTATAGTGTATGTCAAGGACAGTTGCATAGTGCATTACAGTTTTTTAATTTGAAATTTTGGCTGACTATACATTTAAAATTGACTTGCTTGTGCAGTTCAATCACATTAATGACTTGGAACTTGTCTGCCGAGCACATCAACTGGTGCAGGAAGGCCTGAAGTACATGTTTGAAGACAGAAGCTTAGTAACGGTATGTAAATGCACCTTTAATATAAATTTTTATGCGACTGTCGTCTTTGAAAGTAGTGAAGCATATAGATTCTTGCTCCCGAGCAGTACTGAATAAATTTATTCTGTGCACTGACAGGTTTGGTCAGCACCAAATTACTGCTACCGATGTGGCAATGTAGCTTCAATTTTGAGCTTTAACGAGAACATGGTATGCAGAAACTGTTTGATCTTGTGCAAATTTTGACTGTGGTTTGATCGCTGCTGTTTTATATGTGTTGTATTTCGAATGCAGGAAAGGGATGTGAAATTCTTCACTGAAACAGAGGAGAACAATTCTATGATGGGTCCTCGGACTGCTGGTGCATATTTCTTATAGAAAATCTATAAATTTGGTTGGTGCATTGTATCGTTTGTAAACAATGTTGCATTTTTTCACCTGTAGAGTATATAGATGGAATTTTTTTATCCTAGTGTATGTTTTATAGGAAATATTTTCTTGACGAAATCACATATCAATTTCAATTTTAATGGAGACACCTTTCAAACCACTTACTGTGGTTTATCATCATGACATAGATGGATAGCTGAACCAGAGAACTAATAAGTAATAGAGATGCAACGGATCAATCCCAACGAGTAAAAAATTAAAAATTATTATAATAAAAATGAAAGTTAGAAAGAAATAATAAAGTAAAAACTAGAAAATAAATAATGAAAAATCCCTAAAAATAGGAATAAGAAATAATATTAAAGACTAGAAATAAAAAAAAAGAAAATTAAGAATTTATTTATTTATTTAAAATTTATTTATTTATTTTAATGAATAAATGAAAACAGGTAATAAAAGAAACTAACTAAAAGTCAAGGAATAATAAATAAATAGAGAGGAATTATATTAAAATTGATAAAACTCAGAAAAAAGGAAAATAAAAAAAATGTGGGAAATAAATATAATAATTTATTTATTTTTTAATAATTATTTAACATAGAGGTGAATAAAATAAAATAATTTTTTTGTTAATTTTTTTTTGGTTATTACAATAATTATTGTTGTTATCCAAATAATTATTAATAGGGAAGAAAGAAATATTTAAAAAACAAAAAAAATATTAAACCCATATTCTTAATGATAACAAAAAATATGGTTAATTAAGCAACATGAAGGAATAAAAAATGGCAAAAAAAAAAGAAGGAATAAAGAAAGGGGATCCATCAACGACTTACATTCCAACCATCATCTCTATTTAGTGTCTTAGATTTTTTCTCAATCTCAATGGCCTCCCTAAACTTACAGTGATGGAAGCGATCAATCTTGGCAATGACCTGAGAATCTTCAATACTAATGTGGTGCTTAGTCTTCTCAACATACCCAACTAGAGCCGAGGAACGAGTGCTACAGTGCTTTATGTCAGCCATATGTTCTTGAATCCTTTGATTAATGGAACGACCAGTTTTTCCAATGCAGGGAGTCCCATAGGAACATGGGATCAAATACACACCTTTCATGTCTTTAAGAATCTTCAATACTAATGTGGTGCTTAGTCGTCTCATCATACCCAACTAGAGCCGAGGAGCGAGTGCTACAGTGCTTTATGATAGCTATATGTTCTTGAATCCTTTGATTAATGGAACGACCAGTTTTTCCAATGTAGGGAGTCCCATAGGAACATGGGATCAAATACACACCTTTCATGTCTTTGGGATTCATCGGGTCTTTGACTGATCTTAGGAAGCTAAGAATTGTGCTTAAGGGTTTGAAGGTGGAAGAAACATTATGTTTCCTAAGAACACGAGCAATCTTGTTAATAGTTCCTTGTATAAAGGGAAGTTGAACATTGGAAGCCAATTCTCCAGGTTATTTCTTAATCTTAAGACCTTTGCTTGCCTTTTGAAAGGCTTTGATACCTAGGGATCTGCTATAGCCATTCAATTCAAAAACATTAATAAGATGGGTTTTCTCATCCTCTAGGTGATTCTCTTCAGAAACCTGCAAAGCACGAGTAGCTAGAGTGTTTAGAACGCCCAACTTCTGCGCTAGATAGTGATGAGAGTCAGTATGAAGATATTGTTCAGTGTGTGTATTCTTACGAAAAACTTGGTGAGAGAAAGAACCATTAGATTTCTTAGAGACAAGAACGTAAAGGAAGAGAAGGCTGCCATCAATCTCAAATTCCATAGTGAATCTATGGATCTTGATTGATTGTTAAGATGCTGAAGAAACAAATCTAACATGTCCTGACCATGAGACCATAAGATGAAGGTATCATCAACAAACTGTTTCCAAAGCTTTGGCTGAAATAGAGCCGAGGCCAAAGCCCCTCCAGGGACATGTTAGCTACAACATGGGAGAGCGGACCATCCATGGCAACATCGCATGTCTGTTCATAGAATTCACTTTCGAACCTAAAAACGGTAGAGGTCAGGCATACTTCAACCAGATTGGCGGTATCAGGATCAGTGATGTGATTGATAACCTCAACAAACTCATTGATAGGGATATTGGTGTAAAGAGAAACAACATTAAAACTAACCATAATATCATTAGGCTCAAAATTTATGCCCTTTAAAAGAAGAGAAGTCTTTAACAAAAGAATCTGTATGACCAAGAAGGGGCTTGAGCTTCTGGGGTAAATATTTAGCTAGCAGATAAATAGGCCCACCAATTGTATTGACAATGAGTGTAAGGGTTACCCCTCTTGTGAATCTTGGGGAACTGATATACCCTTGGAGTGAGAGGGTTGCTCTCAATTAGTTTATGGCTTACGGAACTGACAGTTATTAGATTTAATAGCAAAGACAACCGCTTACAAAGCCCGAATCTTGGGGAGCTGATAGACCCTTGGAGTGAGAGGGTTGCTCTCAATTAGTTTATGGCTTATGGAACTGACAGTTATTAGATTTAATAGCAAAGACAACCGCTTATAAAGCCCGACAAATTATTGGTATTCTTGATACGAATTCATTAAGTTGCGTGCTACAGATAATTGTTTGATAATGCAGATGTCCATGTTAGATAGATAATTGTGTACACAGTTTTTTAAAATGCTAGGATTCTCGATTCTTGAGCTTTGTCAATAACATGTCCAAACAAATCTCCTATGTACAGAAAATTACACTTTAACACCTGAAAGTTCAAATTTGGAGGTCCAGTCAACATTCACGTCTATTCATTATTTAATGTATCAAGGATTTTCTCTTGTAAACACCGATGTACATGTATAAAACAAGATCTACATGCATAAAACATCTTCGGTTGGTAATGCAACTTCCATGGCTCTTGAATTCAGCTGCTTTATTCATTAGGAGAGAAATAGGTCACATTAAGTACGGTATTGTTAGGGGGCATAGCAAAAAATCAGCCCAAAAAGTTTTACAAATAAACTTATATTTTGTAAGGATTTAAGAGTACAACTTCTATTTTGTAAGCCCTTGAAGTGTAAGTGCAGTATATTACAAATTTCAAATAATTCACACTTTATTTAAATGATGGATACTTTTGTTTTTTAGTTTTGATTTTTTAAGTTCAACGGGTCATTTGCATTTGCAGTGATAAAATTTAGATAGGAAGAATAATAATCATTCCTCTCAACCACTTACTTACGATAGACTAATAGACTACATATTTGACCAGAAACCTTTGGAACCAACACGAATGGTCACGACTAATAGACTACATATTTGACCGGAAACCTTTGGAACCAACACGAATGGTCACGAATGGTTCATACTGTCAAAAACCCACAATGTGAAAAAGAGCGGTGAATATTTCTGATATGAGACCTTTGGATAAATCCATTCACCTATATGTATACAGACGCATACATGAAAGCTTTGGAGGAACCAACACAAATGGTTCATACCGAGAAGACCCATCATGCGAGAAAGAGGTGGACATATCTGATATTGAGATCTTAGGAGAAATCCATTCATGTATACAGACGTATATATTTGCATGTCTATATCTTTGTGTAGATATTATATTTTACACCACTATCATGGCTCCTCATTAAGGTGGTATCTCGATAAAAATTTTAACGGAGGATTTATTATTAGTAATTTAAATTGAATTAAATATGTTCAAGTCATGCCTTCTGGTAATGCTTATTATGAACAAATGCCATAACGTGAATAAAATTTTAACAAAATTATCATGATTTATTTTTGTAGTTTAAATTGAATCAAATATGTTATAGGTCACGCCTTAGTGCATATTATGAACAAATGCTAATAACAGGTATATTTTGGTGCTGTACATTGGGATCTTCAATGTTATTGAGAGCTGATTAGGAACAAAATGCTAATAACATGTATATTTTGTTGCTGGACAGTGCGATCTAGATAATATTGTGAATTGGTATAAAATTTTGAAGTAGCGCTTTTTTTATTAAATTATTTTTTAAAATTGTAAATGTTTTTTAATTTTTAAAATTTAATTTAATTTTTATTAGTTAATTTTATATATATATATATATATATATATATATATATATATATATATCATTTTAAAATTGTAAATGTTTTTTTTTTTTTTACATTTTCCTATTTAGTTTTTGATGTTACAAATAGTTAAATAAAAATTAATTGGGTTTTTGGATTTAATTATTTATCTAAATGTTTTGGGTAAAATTTGTAATTAATTTTTATATTTATTTAAGTGTGTTATTAAGCATTAATTTTTAATTTTTAATTTTTATTAACAAAATAGGTACTTTTGTATTATGAAGTTTGTATTACATGGCTTTAACCATTTACATCATAAATTAAAAAAACTTGATTTTGTGATTTTTGTAGACTCCATATTCCAATAGATCTAGAGCTGGCTATTGTTGCCTCTATGGGCTCTTTGTTGCCTCTACATGCTTTTTGAACTAAAATCTGACACTAAAACCTTCCATATATCTGATAAAATTGGCCCATCAACAAAAAATATTTGCAATACATAAATTAATAGTTAATTTAAGCAAGCTTAGAGGGCTTGAATTTGTCCTTATCTAGCTAGAAGACTGCTTTTCCTTTGCCCGCTGCTCCATCATTTGCACCTTTGTCAGAAGTCTCTTGCGGCTCCTTGGAATCGAGAATTGATTTCCTAGACTGAAGATCATAAACCTCAACAATTAGACCATCACTGACGAGCTTTGCGTTGCGAGACATCCATTCCTTGTCCAACACGATTAACTTCCTTTCCACCTTCGCCTCTAAGCTTTCAAACTTCACCTCCATCAGGGATGCCTTTTCCTCTCTATCACTCTCCAACAGTTTGATCTTGCATAATAGAATATCAATTCGACCCATGAGTAGCTTGAAGAGAAACTCTGCCTCTTGCCGACTGGCCTTATCGACCTCGAATGTCTGGGATCCTTCAGACACCATAGACCTGCAATTTAACAACAAACAAATACAGGAATAACACCAGGGGAGATAAAGAAGGCCTGTAGAGACTATCATATATAGAGCCCACCCTTCCAGACTCCACCATCACACTCCTTTGCTCCCATTAAATGTGAATCTCCCCTGATCTCTATGACATTCTCAGACTTGTCCTTCTTGAGGGACCATACCAACATTCTCTGCAAAAAATTTATGAAGGCTTATGGGAGGAGTAACAATTGAATTTGCTTCATTAATACATTGCCATGGAAACCTGTATCACCAGAGCCAAATGACGTCCAACTGTGCATCGTCTTGGCTAGTTCGCACTTGGAAAAGAAATATGATCACCCAAGCATACCACATGCCTTGTTTAAATCTCCAAGTTGTAAACAATTGGGGCAACTATGGGACACATTTCCCCATATAGGAATCCAACTACTCGAAGAAAAATCCATCTTGCCCCAAAAGAGAATTTAATTTGGATAAAACAAAATTATTATTTAATACTTGTCACCATTATTTAATGTGGCACAAATTTATTTGGGCAAACAACATCATGGCATCTTTTAAATATATTTAAAACAAATTTAAAGTTGTGTTTTCCCTCCAAGTTACAAGTTGACCTCATAATGTCGGCCTACCCCAATGGTCATGACTTTTTGCTCAAAGAAACAACTATAAATTGGGCACCTATCCTCCCATATTAGTACATTCAATTTAGACTTTTGAGGCATCTTTTTTCATAAGCAACTGAGAATTATAATATTCAATTTCAGGTGGAGGATACCATGGCTTCTTGTGTTCTTGCAGGATGTAGTTAAAGTGGCTCACATTGTATTCATAGTGACTCTTATCTATATACGACTTGCAGTATTCTTATTGGCTCACATCTATCTATTGCTCACATTATTCTCTATGACTCACATTGTATTTAAGTGGCTCACATCTATCTCAGTGACTCGCTTATGTACCCCTTTTCCTTTGTTTTGTTTGGGAAATCACTCTGGTAATTATTACACTGATGAACGACAAGATCTATAGTAGTGATTCCTTTGGCTATGAAAATAGTATATGTTGGCATTGATACTTGTGATGACAATATGGTTGTGATAATGATGTTGAGAAATCCAAGGAGATGGCAGTTAAATGATTTCTCTTATTGTGACATTATCTTGTGATGTTTTCGTTATTATTATTCGTTCTTTAGATTTATATTTTCTTATCATCAAGACTATTGCCAAGCAAAAAATAGAAGAAGACATAAGATGTAGGCACACTACTCGGGAAAAACTTGACTCTTGGGGAAAACCTGGTCAAAATTATTCCTTCAGTAGATTCAAGATGAGACGACCAAGACCCTTATGATTTAGACTCATGACTACCTCCATCTATCAAGTCAATGTTGTCATGTCATTCTTTGATCCTGTAACAACCATCCTTCTTCACACTTCGATCCTTGCAAGTTGGCACCGAAATCGTATCTTGAGATATCACCGAGCACCGAACCTTCTTTACTGTGATAACACCGAAACCATGTTACCGTGCTTGCTGTTAGACTCTTGTATTTTTACAGTATCACAAGGTGACTGTCTATTTCTCATATTTTTCATGCTGAAAATAATATTCCATGACTATCATTTATTTTTAGAAAGGAAAAGGGATCCTGGTTGATGAAGGGGTCAAATAAGTCCATCTACCATTTGATTTCAGTTAAAAGAGGAATTTTCTTTTTTTTGTTTGTTTGTTTGTATAAATTTAAATGTGATGGTAAAATGAATCTCACTGCCTTCATTATTTTCATTTACCCTCTCCATTATCTTTCATTTTACCTATTTCTGAAATCTTATTTTAACCCCAAACCCACGCCTATATACCCTTTTTATTTCCCCTTCCAATACCCCATTCTCATTATTAATATCCTTTCTCCTTTACTATTTCTCATTTTCTATTAAAAACATGTAAAAAACCCATTTTTTACGATGTTTTTGATTAAAATAATATTGGGCCTCCACGTTTAAATATCTTACCTCGATATTATTTTAACCCTTTCCCCTACCTTATACTATTTCCCTGCTTATTTATGTCCTTTCCCCCCACCATATTCAACCCCAGGTCCCACTTTAAATAAACCCTGTTAATAAACCCTGTTTATTTAAATCACCCGACCCCCGTTATGTTAAAACCACGCTTTCATCATATTTAACCCCGACGCTTTAATATGCCCCCGAGCCCCACCTTATTATTTAACCCTGCCACTTCGTTCAAACCTCGACCCGTACTCTATCCTTTGCCCGACCACCGTTCAATCTCCATGGCCTGATCCGACGGTCCCCAACCCTTATCGCACCCCCAACTGCCCGTTATTTAAAACCTTTGGGGGGTTGCAAAATGGGTGGTTTTGCAACCCCTCCCATCCGCCACGGGTCGCCCCCATGCTTCATCGCATCCCCTTGAACTAAACCGCCAAACCATCCCTTCACCGTGCGATAAACCACAAACCACCTTTTCGTTAGACCGCTCGGTCCCACCTCTTACCATCCATCCGAAGCTCCGATAGCCCTCCGATCTCTCCCCCATTGGATCCAACGACCTACACGCCTTTTCGCATTCCCCGCCTGTCCACCTCCTGCCAAGACTCACAGGGTATGGATTCGATTTTCTTTTTGCAACAGAGGATTATGAGCAGAAGAACATATAAAAGCAAGAAAAGGAGCAGTCAGGGTAAGGAGGAAGACATAAAAGAAACTGATAACGATAGGTTAAAACTAAAGGACAAAATTAGAAAACAAGTCAAAGAGGAAGTTAAAGCCAAATGTCAGGACTACTCAGCATGTGCCTCTTCATAAACATATTGGCCACCTTCAGCTTAAAGTTTGATTTAATGAAAGCCATCAGAGTTAATGTTACAGTCAGAGATATTTTAGCATTAGTTCAGAAGTTATTATAAAAGTTAATTTTGGAGGTAGTTGGTCAAATATATTTTAAAGTTAGCTCAGGAGTTAAGTTATTGTCACAGTAGGTTTGTCAGGGATATTTTTGGCCTGGGCCTTGCATTGTCTCAAATTGTCAACATTTCATTTACTTTATAGTAAATGCAGTCTATCACCCTAGATTAGGGCAACCTCCTTAGTTGCAGTTAAATATTGCATGCATTTTCATTATCAAGTGTTGGTTGATTGGTTGGACTTTGTTTAGACTTTGAGTTGCAAAGATTATTGTATTGGAACACTGTAACTGTTTTTGAGCTGGGCATCAATAATACAAGCACGTTCACAAGATCCTTGAGCTATGTTAATGGTGATGTTATCCCTTTTATGTTAATGTTTTCCCTTTCTTTTTCCATACTATACATCAATTTCTCTGATAGCAAAACATAAATTTTAGAGTAAGATATGCTGCCCGAGCACCTTAACTCTGTTTGTTATAGTTATCTTAATGTTTTCCTCTGAAAGTATAACTAAAGAATTCTTAATTGCTCTTTAGTATTACTAGAATGTTGTCTTGAGGTTTTCTTTGTGAAGTATAGCTAAAGATTTCTGAAATGCTCTTTAGTTTAACGAAACTGTCTATCTTAAGACTTTCTCTGAAGTTTAGTTGAAGAATCCTTAACTACTCTTCAATTTTACTGAACTGTTATCTTGAATGTTTTCCCCCAAAATACTTGAATGCAGAATTCAGAGACTGTCTGCTCTGCATTTATGTTGAAGTATATTTAAATGATTTTTAATTTCCCTCTAGCTTTACTGAACCCACAACCTTTGTCATTTCATATTCAACTTGCCCTGTGAAAACCCTTGAAAAGTTGATGTATAACTCAGCCCTTTATGACTCCATAGCCCAATGGATTAAGCTTCCCACATTCTATCTATCCAACAAAACAAACAACCCCAATCCTTATAACTAGCCTAAAATCAGGAAATATAATCATAAAGCTAAATCAGTTAAGCATAAATACAGAGAGAGCCCTCTCTGAGCCCAGGAAGGCCAAGTCCTGGACTCCAAAGTGGTTTGATGTTGTTCTCTGCTACTCCTTCTTGCTAATATTGCAAATTACAGGGAGCTAACACTTGCACTGAGACTACATTACCGTGTTTACACTAACACTGAAACCATTCACTTGTGGTAGCACTGAAATCATTGATAGCATCGATATCACTTGCTGTGGTGGCATCGAGATATAGCTCCGAGACATCTCCACTGAAATATCATCAAGACTGTGGTAGGCTCCACTGTAATTGTATTGAGACTTATCACTGTAAGAGCACTGAGACCATCATTGTAAGTGTTGTAGCTCCTAGAGACAACCTTGAGTTGTATAAAGACCAGTGCCTAGGACATCTTAAATGCAAGGAGCATATGACTCAATTGACTGCAGTTGGAAATGTTTGGCTCTCATGCAACTATCACTCAGATGAATGGTTTTAATAAGGGTGGAACCAAAACCCCAAAGTTAAACACAACAACTAGGAAAACTGCAGAAACTGCGTACAAACTGCAATAAGTAAATGAATCAGACAACTTTAAAACAAAATGCTATAAAAGGGGGCCGACTTCTAAAATGAATACACAATTATCAAGTTATATGTGAGCGATGACTATGCAGAAGATAGAGTAAGATATCAACTATAACCGAGCTTATCTAAGGATAAGAATCCATATATACTGGGCTTATTCAGAGATAAGAATCCATATATCTAGGTTTGTTCAAAGATAAGAATCCATTGTAGTTAGTATCGGAAGAACGACGGAAGAGATAGAAAATGAAACAAAGTATCATGCCTGAGCCATATTTAAAGCGCTATAGATGAGTAAATATGAGTATCTGCTATGATAAATTCACATTTAAAAATGGGAACACTCACATTCCAGAGCATTTAGATACAAGAGATGTAGAGAGACACGAAATGAACATTTATATTCAAAAACAAGGAGAAGAGTTACAAACTGTGAATCATCCCGAGTGGAATCCCCAATTCTAGCGAAACTTCTTATTACTGAGTCCCTATGGGATCTTCAAACATCCACTATCAAAGTTCATACAAAATACATACAGAATACTCAAGCTAGTGAGTCCTTTGGAAAATTTGGAACCTTTTGTTAGTGTATTCTTCCTGTTTTTATAACCTCTGATTCCTATGCACGAGAAGATATTTTGGGAAAATATCTTCCCTGCGTGCTTGTATGCTGTTTCAGGTCTAAATCAAAAACAAAAATGATGATGAGGTAGAACTGCCTCTCATCATCTTACAACGCAGGCCTAAAGCCGTTTCTAACTGAAATGTAAACAATTTACTAATCTGAAAGTAAAAACTGCAGGAGTGAACTAAAGATTTCACCCGAAATGACAAAGTGAAAAGAACATAAGGTAAAAGGACGCGAGCCCAGTCATGAATGATCATTGCTGTTTGATGAGGCAGAGCCCTTGCTACTGTTGGCGAAGGCAATACCGTTAGTCGTGGGAGAGCTGGCCTTCTGCGCTGGAGGGTCTTAAGAATGGCCAATGGTCATGATCCATTCACTGAGACGTGAAACTAACCCCTATTATCGCTTTTTCTTTGCTTTCTTGGGTGTGGAGGATCGTCATCCTTGGCCTCAAGTCGCTGTGATTGGCTAGGAGACAGCCTGTGTACTTAAAATGCTATGAAAACCTGCACAGACTGCAAACCTATTAGATAAATCCTGCGATGAAGGCATAAACTGCTTCAGAGGGCTCGAGTAAAGGCGGAAGAGCAGTGCGGAGGCAGGGAATGCAACAGAGGTGTTTCCGTGATGAAAGCAGAGCTTAAATCTGATTTGGCACAAAGTTAAGCAAAGGGCGGTTTTGCAAAAATCAGAGTGGTTTTCGCGCTGGTGGGGGGTGGTAAGTGGTAATAAGAGAAATGAACGCGATACAGTTAGGTGGGCGACGCGTGTCCTCACAAAACCGCCCATTTCGCGTGAAAACATCACGATCAAGTTATTTGATGAAATGAACACGAAGAGGAATGCAGACCGTCTTGATCATAACAATCTAGGTCAACGGCGGAGGAAGAATGCGATGGACGAACCTGCGCGGTCGGGTGGGACCGGCAATAACGTCAGCAATTTTGTCATGTAGTGGGATGATCAGTTGCGGGGTTATAAAAGCGAGAGCGATGTGGGCCGTTGGATGAGGGAGATCAACGGTCCAGATCAGAACGAGGGAGTGCAATATTGGATGAGTGATCGGGAAATTTGCGAAGGCGCGATGGAGCGAGGACCGTTGGATCTGTGGAGATCAACAGTGGAGATTATCTCGGAAGATTGGCATATCGACGGAGAAATACAGAGTGAAAATGCATTACTGCGATGTGCGATGTGCGATGGAGCGAGAACGGTTGGATCTGCAGAGATCAATAGTGGAGATTATCTCAGAATATCGACATATCAGTGGAAAAGAGTTTGGGAATGAGAACTTTGGATGAAGCAAAGTGCGATGCCGATGGGGAAGGCGAAGTGCGACGAAGCGAGGATCGTTGGATCTAGGAGAGATCAACGGATAGGATTCCATCGGTGGGGGGTGATCATAGGCAGAGAAGGGAAGGCGGAAGGGAAAGGGCGAACCCTGATGCGATGCACTGATGTGATGGAGCGATGCAATGGCCGTTGGATCTTGGGGAATGGACGATCTAGATCTTATCGGAGGATCGGCCATCGGCGAAACAGAAAACTTGGAAGCGGGAACTTGGAAAGAGTGACGTGCGATTGTCGATGGGCTTAGCGCTCGGTCACGAGGCCTGGTCTCATGGCGGAAAAGGGGCTCGGGCTTAAGCGAAAGGGGCTTAAGGCCTGATATTTCAAAATGAAGGATTCAGACTAAAAATGAAGAATTTTGAAGGATTTTAAGGGTTTCGATAGGGGGAAAAAAGGGATTTAAACCTGAATAAAGGGATTTCATTAGGTTTTAAAGGGGATTTGATGGGGAATGAAGGGTAAATGAAGGTCATAGAGGGGAAAATGAGGGGAAATGAAGGACACATTTTGAAATGGAGAAATGATGAGGATTATGAGTTTGAAAGCAGTTTTCTTGCCGAAGTTCTGTGCATTTTGATAATTCTTCCAATGACCTGTGTTGTGTTTGCTTTGCAGTATAAGGTTCTGTCGAAATTTGGTTACCGGAGGACAGGTGGTTCCCTAAGGCTTTGATCTTTGGCCTAGGGAAAAGTGTCCAAAAGAATTTAATTTTTCTGCTAAAGTGACTTTATAATTTTTATAAAGTCAAATCTAATTTAAAAGTGACTTTAAGTGATAAAGTTACTAAAGTCTAATTTTAAAGTGACTTTAATAAAGTCAATGTAAAATTAGAAAGGAAAAGCGACTTTGGAAATAAATGACTAAATGGGTCTTTATTAAAGTGGGGTGAATTAAAAAATAGAAAGTGAGATTTAAATGAGCATTTAATCTCAACCCTAGATCTCAATCTATTTCAGCCATTGGATTTAGGGATTCCCCAAAAGTCACTTAGGGTTAGGTTAAAGGAGGAAATGAGGGAAAAGGTCATTCATTCTTTCATGAGCAGATTGGGAGAAGGAGAGAAGGAGAGCTGGAGATTTTTCTGAGCAGTGAGAAGGAGGAGGGCATCAGTGAAGAGATTTCAGCAAAGATACAGTAGCATTTATTGGCACACATATCGAGGTAGAAAATCCGTACAACAAAGGAGAGGAAGTATTTCCAAGTGAGGAGGCACAGAAATCGAGGAGGAGGGTACAATAGTAAGCACGCACTCCAAGGCACAAAAATCGGGCACGCTTTTCAAGGAAGAGGGTGGTTGTCATTTCCGGCACAAAACCGAAGAAGAGGACAGCAGCTACAGCTCTGTTTTTTGGCACATATTTCGAGAGAGGTTGATGTACAAAATCTATACAGTCTGTACAACAAAGTACGGCTGTTTCGACACGCTTCTCGAGGTGGTCGTACAACATTTAATGCTATCCTAAGGTGCTGTAAATTTTCTGTTTTCTATTGTCGCTGATCTGGCACAATTTCCGAGGCGGTGTGCAAGCACGAAAATCGAGATAAGTCTGTAAATTGGTTGCTGGAATTTTTTCTGAGTTTTTCCTGTTTCACTGTAAAAAGCAATATTCAGAAAAATAAAAGAGAAGCTTTCGAACTGGTTTTCCCCAAGAGTTGTAGGGGGTTTTTCCAGGGTCATGTTGACCAAAAATATCAGTGTTAAATGTGTTGAATCGCTGTTTTATGCTTGCTGATTTTTATTTCTGCATTTTCCAGCATTCTGTAAATTTTCCAGAATTTGTGTTTTCAGCAAAAAATTATTTTCCAGTTTGTTGACTGTAAGGATATGGGAAAGGGCATTTAACTATTTGGAGAAATAAGGTGAAACTAAAAACCGAGATGGGAAACAGAAAATTTCTACATGGTATCAGAGGTTGAGTGTTGAAAGTGCAGTTTGGGACAGCAAGGAGAAAAATACAGCCTGCTGATTTTTCACTCAGAAAATTCCAGCAAGCTGATTTTTTCACAAACAGAATTTTTATCTTTACTACAGCAGTGCTATTTTTCAGTTTTAGGACAACAGGATGTCATTGGGATTGAAGGTGGAGGATAGGTTGGATGGGCATACCAATTACAGCGTTTGGAATGAGAGAATGCAGAGTATCTTTGAGGAGGCAGAACTCTGGGATATCATGGTTCATACCCAACAGCAACCTGTTAATGTGCCTACTGATGCTGCTCAGTTGGCAGCATATAATAGGAAGAACAACAAGGGTAAGAGACTGATTCTAGACGGAATCAAAGACCATTGCATTCCTCATGTGAGAGGAAAGAGAAATGATCATGAGATGTGGACATCATTGTCCAATCTCTACCAGAGTACCAATGAGAACCGGAAAATGGTCCTGAAGGAGAAATTGAAAACCATTAAGATGGGTAACACTGATAGTGCAGCTGGATATCTCACAAAGATTACTAATGTGAGAGATGAGTTGGCAGCAATTAGAGAGGTCATTCAACCCACTAAGTTGGTGCGGATAGCAGTGAATGGCCTCCCCAGTTCATGGATGAACTTTGCTGATGGGGTTTGTGCACGTGAGACCCTTCCCACATGGGAGAGATTTTGGGATGATTGCATTCAGACAGAGATCAAGAAAGGTCAGCTTGGGGCAGCGAAGCCAGTTGAGCAGGATGAAGATGTAGCACTATTGGTAGGAGGCAAGAAAGGCAAAGGGAAGAAGCAGGCTTCCACAAGCAATGGTGGGGGCAAAGGCAAAGGTAAAGGTAAACAGGGCAACACACAAAAGGACTATTCCAAGGTGAAGTGTTGGAATTGTCAGAAGATGGGACACTATGCAGTTGTGTGTCCGGAGAAGAAGAAGAAGAAGGGGAAGAACCAGAGCATGGCAGCATCAGCAGAGGTTGAGGACTTTGCAGATCGCTTTGACCGGGAGTTTGGGTTCATTGCGTGTGAGTCCTCTAGTGTAGGATTACCTGCCATAGAGGTTCAGAGGGAGCATGCATTTCCCTCGACTAGCGGAGCATCTTCAGGTATCTGGTATGTGGACAGTGGGGCTTCACGTCATATGACAGGAGTCCGTGAGTACTTCTCAGAGCTTTCAGAGAGTGGCATTGATATAGAGGTAGTACTCGGTGATGACAGAGTTGTTAGAGCAGTCGGTGTGGGAACATTGACATTTCAGAGGGAGTCCAAACCTCCCTTGAAGGTGTCAGATGTTCTTTATGTGCCAGGGATGAGGAAGAACCTCATATACGTCTCAGCTTTGGAGGACAGAGGATATGAGATACTATTCAGGGGAGGACAGGTGTTGATGTATCCCAGGGGCACTCCAGCTGATTCAGCTAGAGTGATAGGTGTACGCCATGCAAAGGTATACAAGTTTGCATTTCAGTCCCTTTTGGCATTGAGCAGTAGTACCGACAGCAGAGCTAGCAGTTCTGAGCAGTGTGAGATTTGGCACCGCAGGATGGGGCACATGCATCATGGAGCCTTGAGGACTTTGTGGGAGATCACTACAGGTGTGCCAGATTTCAGTACTGATCACTTTGATACTTGCAGAGGATGTGCGATGGGCAAGTTTGCCAAATCCCCTTTTCCCAGCAGTGACAGCAGAGCGACTGGGATACTTGAATTGATTCATTCCGATGTGAGCGGTCGGATGTCTCATGTTTCCTTGAGTGGATATGAGTACTATGTGTTATTCATTGATGATCACTCCAGGAGGACCTGGATTTATTTCTTGAAGACCAAGAGTGAGGTCTTCAAGCGGTTTCAGGAGTTCGGAGCTCTTGTGGAGACACAGACAGGTCGGAAGATCAAGTCCCTGAGGTCGGACAATGGAGGAGAGTACACCCTTGGAGAGTTTGTTGACTATTGTGCGGAGGCGGGCATTAGGAGGGAGCTCACTGTTCCTTACAACCCCCAGCAGAACGGGGTTGCGGAGAGGAAGAACAGATCCATCGGAGGGGCTGCCAAAGCCATGTTACATGATCGGGGGTTGCCATTGTTTTTGTGGGCAGAGGCCTGCAACACAGCTGTTTACTTGCAGAACAGGAGTCCGCATCGTGCCTTGGGGCACATGACTCCGGAGGAGGCTTTTTCTGGGAAGAAGCCTGATATGGGTCATCTTCGTATCTTTGGGTGCATGACATACTCCTACATACCCAAGGAGAAGAGGACCAAAATAGAGCCCACCGCAGAGAAGGGTATCTTTGTGGGCTACAGTGAGACCTCCAAGGCCTTTCGGATTTACATTCCTGCACAGAGGACAGTTGTTGTCAGGCAGGATGTGAAGTTCGAGGAGGGCAGGGCTTTTGGGAGGTCACGGGAGTTAGAGTATCTGGATCAGCCAGACCCTCAGCAGCAGTTGAGTCAGTCACAGGGATCCAGTGGGCAGGGATCAGGAGGATCCGGAGGTACATCTATGACGATGTCAGGTCCGTCAGTGGGGAGTGACTCGCAGAGGCAGAGGGGTGGTGCTATGGGCAACACGCAAAGCAGTCCACAGAGCAGTTCACTGGGGAGTCCACTGATGGACAATTCACACGGTACTTCAGCGTCTACAGGTTCAGGTTTAGGCAGGAGGACAGCAGATAGACAGTCAACAGTTCAGGCTCCTGATGAGGAGGAGGAGTTTCATTCTCCAGTGGGAGAAGTGTGCTCAGGGAAGAGGAAGCCCAAGTGGCTTCAGGATACCTTGAGAGAGGCCATATCTGTTGCTGAGCCTAAGAGGCCGGTCAGAGAGAGCAGACCACCTGATAGCTTTTGTAGCTATATGGCAATGGCTACCGGCATCCTGACTACGAGCCATCTACTTCTCGGGGAGGCGGCGCCGAGCGGGTACGGAAGAGAGGCCATGCAGCAGGAGTATTCTTCTATCATGAAGAATGATGTTTGGGAGGTGCTGTCGAGGCCTGAGGGAAAATCCGTGGTTACTTCCAGATGGTTTTACAAGGTAAATCATGCTGCAAATGGCAGCATTGAGAAATTAAAGGCAAGGTTTGTGGCTAGAGGGTTCTCCCAAGTAGAGGGAGTTGATTATGAGGAGACCTTCGCTCCCGTGGCTCGATATACTTTGATTCATTCCATCATATCGATAGCAGCAGAGATGGGTTGGAAGATCCACCAGATGGATGTAAAGACCGCATTTCTCAATGGCTTCATATAGGAGGAGGTGTACATTGAGCAGCCACGGGGCTTTGAGGTGCATGGGAAGGAGTCCCATATGTGCAGACTGAAGAAGGCCCTTTATGGCTTGAAGCAAGCTCCTAGAGCTTGGTACTCCAGGATTGATACTTACTTGCAGGAGATGGGTTTCACAAAGAGTGATGCAGATCCAAACGTATACTTTATTTTGATAGGTGAGGAGCCTCTCATTCTAGTGTTGTATGTGGATGACTTGGTCATTACGGGTGCAGAGAGACGAGAGAGATTCCTTGGAGCACGCAAAGAGAATCTTGCGGCGGAGTTTGAGATGAAGGACATCGGCTTGATGCATTACTTTTTGGGTTTGGAGGTGTGGCGGGGAGGAGGGGCATTTCTTCTGGGCGAGGGGGGGAGGTATATTGTGGATATCCTTGTGATTCCACATGGAGGATTGTAAACCTATGTCAACACCAATGATCACCAACTGGAAGAAGCTTCATGCTTCAGATTTCGAGTTGGTGGATCCCACATTGTACAGAGAGCTGATTGGTTCCTTGATGTATTTTTTCAACATTAGGCTAGATATTTGTTTTGAAGTCAACACGATGAGTCAGTTTATGTGTGAGCCTAGGAAGGTTCACTGGGTGGCTACAAAACACATTTTGCGGTACTTGCACGGAACAGTGGATTATGGTCTGGATTATAGGCGGGGGGATGGAGTGAGATTAGCAGGTTACACTGATTCTGATTGGGCAGGTTGTGCTTCTGATAGGAAGAGCACTTCAGGGTGTTGTTTTGGGTTGGGTTCGACAATGGTGTCATCGTTCGTAGAAAGCGACGGTCGGTAAAACGTGAGTTCGACGAGACGAGTATATGGCGACCGGTCTGGCTGAGTTGTGAGGCCATCGCGGCTTCGCAAGATGTTGTTTGACTTATTTGGTCGGTAGTTGAGACCTTCGATGATTTATGCTTGTGATAATCGAGTTGCCGTCGCTCACCGAGTCAATGTTCATGACGAATTGACAAATTAAAGCATATCGGGATCAAATATCATTTCATCGGAGACTATGTTCGGGGAAAGGAGCTAAGAAGCTTTGATATATTCCCAGTGAGCGAGGTTGCGAGATATTCTTACCAAAGCCTTGCCACGATGGCTGTCTTCTTCGGAGACAAGATGGGAGTGTTGAGGAACACCTTCCTCGGTAAGAGGGAGTGCTGAAATTTGGTACCGAAGGACAGGTGGTTCCCTAAGGCTTTGATCTTTGGCCTAGGGAAAAGTGTCCAAAAGAATTTAATTTTTCTCCTAAAGTAACTTTATAATTTTTTTTATAAAGTTAAATCTAATTTAAAAGTGACTTAAGTGATAAAGTTACCAAAGTCTAATTTAAAAAGTGACTTTAAGTGATAAAGTTATAAAGTCTAATTTTTAAAGTGACTTTAATAAAGTCAATGTAAAATTAGTAAGGAAAAACTTGCAAATAATGACTAAGTGGGTCTTTATTAAAGTGGGGTGAATTAAAAAATAGAAAGTGAGATTTAAATGAGCATTTAATCTACGACCCTAGATCTTAATCTATTTCGACCATTGGATTTAGGGATTCCCCAAAAGTCACATAGGGTTAGGTTAAAGGAGGAAAATGAGGGAAAAGGTCATTCATTCTTTCATGAGAAGATTGGGAGAAGGAGAGAAGGAGAGCTGGAGATTTTTCTGAGCAGTGAGAAGAAGGAGGGCAGCAGTGAAGAGATTTCAGCAAAGGTACAACAACATTTATTGGCACACATATCGAGGCAGAAAATACGTACAGCAAAGGAGAGGCAGTGTTTCCAAGTGAGGAAGCATAGAAATCGAGAAAGAGGGTACAACAGCAAGCACGCACTCCAAGGCACAAAAATTAGGCACATTTTTCAAGGAAGAGGGTGGTTGTCATTTTCGACACAAAAATCGAGGAAGAGGACAACAGCACAGTCCAGATTTTTGGCACGGATTTCGAGAGAGGTTGCTGTACAAAATCTGTACAGTCCGTACAGCAAAGTACGACTGTTTCGACACGCTTCCCAAGGTGGCTGTATAGCATTTAATGTTGTCCTAAGGTGCTGTAAATTTTCTGTATTCTGTTGTTGCTGATTTGGCACAATTTCCGAGGCAGTGTGCAAGCACGGAAATCGAGATAAGTCTGTAAATTGGTTGCTGGAATTTTTTCTGAGTTTTTCCTGTTTCACTGTAAAAAGCAATATTCAGAAAAATAAAAGAGAAGCTTTCGAACTGGTTTTCCCCAAGAGTTGTAGGAGGTTTTTCCAGGGTCATGTTTACCAAAAATATTAGTGTTAAATGTGTTGAATGGTTGTTTTATGCTTGCTAATTTTTATTTCTACATTTTCCAGCATTCTGTAAATTTTCCAGAATTTGTGTTTTCAGCAAAAAATTATTTTCCAGTTTGTTGAATGTAAGGATATGGGAAAGGGCATTTAACTATTTGGAGAAATAAGGTGAAACTGAAAACCGGGTGGGAAAGAGAAAATTTTTACGGGTTCATATCATTAGACATCCTAGCTCAGTGAGGGATTTCATAACAACATTGGCTCCACTTGGGGATGACCCATTTGTCCTCGAACGTGTCGAGAACTTCGTAGACCATCTATTATCCTTCTTCTTGCGAACACAATCTCCTTGATGCCTTCTCTTCTTCCTTCATGAGAACTCAAAATAGAAATCATCATCATAATAAAAGTAACTGAATAATGTACAATATCATACAGTAGAATTTTCGGCCTGAATCAATACTGGAAAAAGGGTTTTAATAATTTCCCATTAACAGGGGCTTCCAGCAGATCACCCTACAAATTTTCCAGTCTAAAAGTGTTGTTTCCTCCCTCTTCAGCAATTTTGAAAGGTCTGAACCATAGAGGATCGAACTTTCCATGATTTCCTTTCTTAGCCCTTCTTATATCCCATCTTAGCACCAGATCTCCAACCTGCATCTCTTTATCTTTAGCATGCTGATCGAACAGGTCTTTCATTTTCTCTTGGTACTCACTCAATTTCTGATTTACTCGACTTCGAGTCTCTTCTAGCTCTACTGACTGATTTATTCTTCTGGTAAGATCGTTTGGTTCCTCTTGACAATCCTGCATGAACCTAGCCACACGTAAGGCCAATTGTATCGGGAAAACTGCTGCTCTACCATAGACCAATTCATATGGGGATTTTCCTGTTGACCTTTTACTAGTGATTATGTTTTCCCATAGCGCGAACTTGAGTTGTGAATCCCAGTTCTTCTAGTTTTCATTTATGGCCTTTTTCAATTCCCTTACCAAAGTTTTGTTTAAGGATTCTGCCAATCCATTTCCCTGCAGATAGTATGCAGTAGAGTGTCCTAACCCAATATTATATTGTTGGCAAAAAATGATAAATTTGACAGACTTAAAAGCCTGAGCATTATCTGTGACAATCTTAGCAGGGCAACCAAACCTTGAGATAATGTTATCTTCCAGAAACTTGATCACCACTATGTCTGTAGAATTCCTTGCTCGCACGACCTCTACCCATTTAGTGAAGTAATTGGTGGCTGTTAGTATCCACTTGTGTTTCCCGCTTGAGGAAGGATTAATTTCACCGATGAAATCGATTCCCCACTGTTGGAAAGGTTCTTCTATGTGCATCGATATCATAGGCAAAGGTGCGAACTTATGCCTTTCAACAAATTTCTGACATTTTTCATAGGCCCTTAGCCGAGCATAAACATCTTCGAAGAGTCTAGGCTAGAAAAAGCCTACTTTCAGAATCTTGTGTGCTATGGCCCTCCAGCTGTAGTGGCCACCACAGATGCCCTCGTGGAATTCCGCCATTACTTCTTCTACTTCATTTTCTTTGAGACATAAAAGTAGTATGCTCGATGGGCCTCTCTAGTACAAACGACCATTTTCTACGATGAAATTCTGATATTTTAGCCTTAGCATTCTATAATTTGTCTGTCGCAGCTTGGAGGACATCTAAGAGTTAAGAGGTATTCTACAATTTCTTTGTACCATGCACTGAGAAGGTATTTCATATGGGTATTTTGTGTAGCTTTTTCTATCCTGTTCTGCTCGTCTGCTCTTCCAGGCTCTTCATTGGCCACCATAGACAAATTTATCCCCAAAGCCTGAAAATTTGAATCGGAAAGGATCTTGGCTAATCCCTGTCCCTTTCTTAGCTTAGTGGGGCGTATTTCCAACTCATACTCCTGTATCTTGGCTATCCATTTTCCTCTCTTTCCTTCACTATCTCCCTGAATCAAGATGTTTTTTACAGCTGCTGTGGGTACAAATGCAGTTATAGCTACCTGCAATACATACATTCGAAAAGCCTTCAGGGATTTGACCAAGGCATAAGCCTGTTTCTCCAGGATGTTATATTTTAGCTCAGCGTCACGAAGCACTTGACTGAAAAAGGCAATGGGTTGTTCATGAACTTCCTCATTTTTCTGCAATAATATAGTTGTGACGGCGTGGGGAGATGCAAACGAAAATATTATGAAGGGTTTTGTATAATCTAGTCCTGCCAATACTGGGGCTTCTGGGAAAGAATTTTTAATTCTGTTAAAATCTTCCCGCGACTTAGTAGTCCATTTTACTTTGTTATCCTTCTTCAGCATCTCAGTTATGTACTGGACTATCTCTGCATAGTTCGGTATGAATCTTCTCAAGAAGTTGATATGTCCAAGAAAAACTTGGACCTTTTTCTTGTTTCTGGGCAAGGATATACCATTTATGACTTCTACCCTTTTCAGGTCAATATTTACCCCTGCCTTTGTTACAATATGCCCCAACAGTTCACCCTCTTCTAAAGCAAATAGAGATTTTTGTGGGTTTAAAGACAATCCATACCTACGGCACTTGTCAAAGGTTCTACGCAAATGCTCTATATGTTCAACATCGTCCTTTGAGAAAAATGTGATATTGTCTAGGTACACCGCCACGAATTTGTCTTGTTCCCCCACAAAAGAAATGTCCATGGCCCTTTGAAATGTATCCCCGCATTGATCAATCCAAACAGCATTCGAGCATACATAAACGTTCCCCAAGGAGTGGTGAATGTGGTTTTCTTTTGGTCCTTCGGAAGCACTGCTACTTGATTGTACCCATAAAAGCCATCCATCATAGACATTCATGAAGATCCTACCACCTTCTGCAATATATGGTCCATCTTGGGCAGTGGATAGTTGTCTTTCAGAGATGCTCTGTTCAAGTTCCGAAAGTCAACACACAATCTTATTTCCCCGTTCTTCTTTCAGACTGGGACCAAGTTGGCCACCCATTCAAAATATCTTAATGGCACAATAATCTTAGCCTTCAATATTTTCTTGATTTCCTTTTCTATGGAAGGAAGGAGTAAAGGATTAATCTGTCTTAATTTTTGTTTGTGTGGCTTAGCATCTCCTTTTAATGGAATCTTGTTTTGGATAATGCTAATATCAAAGGTCTTCAAATATTGATAGGTCCAGGCAAAGAAATATTTATATGTCTAAAATAGCTTCTGATATTTCTCTTTGTATTATTCGGGTACCTTATTAGAAAATTTCACAAGATTGGGATCGGCCTTCGTGCCGAGGTTCAGGTCATCTACCTGATTTTCTTCAACAACCTTACTTGGCCAGATTGGGACATCATTATTATCAAATAGTATCTCCATGGGGACCATTCCTCTGGGTATTACATTCCCTTTGAGCTGTAGCACCTTGTGCCCAGCCATGGTATCCTGCCATTTATTCTAAGGAAGGTCCTTAGTCTCCTCCTCGCCAACATCTATGTCCATATTGGAGAATTCCCCAACAGTCTCCATGAATATTTTCACTTGCTCTTCCTCTTCAAACACCTGCTAGTGTTTAACATTGTCAGGGATGGAAGGATTGTAACGGACCTCTATCTCATACCTCAAGAGGGGATTCTGAGGTGGCTGAAAAGTGCTTGCGGCCACTCTAATAGAGTTTTCCATTCTGTTTTGGTCTCTTGGCATGAATTCAATATTAAATGCTGAGAATAAATTATCTACCAAGTCCCATACCTCATTTTTGTAAGCCCTCAGTCATGGGTGCTTAGATTGAAATTGATTTCTTACTTGTCTCACCACCAGTTCTGAATCTTCCAAAACCTTCAAGCTCTGAATATTCATGTTCTTTGTTGTTTTTAGACCTAGAAGAAAGGCTTCATATTCAGCCACATTTTTCGTGGCTTCATACTCCAATTTGAAAGATAATGGGACAAGTTTTCTAGTAGGGGAGATAAGGAGAATCCCAAATCCATTCCCTTCCTTTGAGTTGGCTCCGTCAAAGTGCAAGGTCCAAATCCCACCTTCTTCATTACTTGAAGACTGCTCAGTCTTTACTTGACAAAAAGATGGCTCCTATAAGTAATCTTGGCCTTCTTCAAGCATTAGACAAGAAAAATCACCCTCTTTGTTGTACAACGGTGAATTTACTGAATTATCGGCTTTAGTGACCATCTTCACAAACCTTGTTTCCTGGTAAAATATTCTTTTTTGGCTTCCAAACACAGGGATGGTCGGATAGGTTAGGTCTAGCTTTATAGATCCTCTGATTTTTGTACCCCATGATGTTGATAACAGCATCCCAAACCGAGCTAGGATGTTGGCCACTACTATGTCCATTACCACGCTCTTTGCTGGGATTTGGGCTAGATTTACCACCAAATCCTTGGTCATCCCCAAACATTTGACTCTTTTAGAATCAAAAGAGTAGAGATCTTTGTATGGCCAAGTGATCTGTAGCCCCAATTGCTCCATCACTAACAGAGGTAACAGGTTATGGGACGCCCCAGAATCCAGCATACAATTGTGCAACAACAAATCATGAATTACTAAATCATGAATTACTAAAGAGACATAGAAAGGAGGAGTTGAAGCATCTAACTCCTCAACATGAGGACCGAATATTACCATAGGCCTTTCTTCCTGGAGGTTTAAACTATATGGGATTTGGGCTGCTCCTTGAGGAAGCATGAAAGAAGACACCTGAGACTGGTAGGCTGGTTGTTTCAATTGTTTAGTCAAAGGGACGGGAATTTTTACTTTTTCCAACTCTTTCTAAAGGCTAAACATAGGAGGAGGCTTCTCCATGAGACTTTCCTTTGGCTCTTTACTCTCGGCTGGAGGTTTTCATTCCTTTGGGATAGGCTTGAATTTTGCAATTGAGTTGGGGACTATATTAGAAGAAGATGGAACATAGACATTAGGATGCAAAGGTTCGGTCACAGTTTTCTTACCTTTATCTCCAACTTTCTAAACAACTATCTCCTTCTAAGGCATCGCTTCTTCTTGTTCTTGTGTGTGGGTTCTCTTTCTAGAGGACCTGAGATCATATTTTCTATGATACTGTGCTTGCATGAAGTCTACAAATTTTTTACAGTAATCATCGATCTCTGGATCTTTAGCAGCACTTGTTTTTTCTTCTTCTTCTTGCAAGGAAAGCTCCACTCCTTCACCTTCTTGCAAAGAAGACTCAACTTCATCGCCGTCTAAGTAAGCAAGATATTGATCATCTTGCCCATAAGGAATGTCTTCGGTAGTGCCATCCATCTGCCCTTCTAGATACAGTGGGGGCTGTATGTGGTCTTGCTGCTCCTTCCGATCTCTTTGTAATATTTGCAAAGGAGGCTTTCTGTATTGGGGGTTATAACCCCTGTTCGGAGCAGCTTGAGGTGGCCTGGAGGAGGAATTCTTTGATTCGAGCTCAAGCTTCACCAGCTTGCTCGAAAGGTTCTTGATCATTTTATTCATCTCCTCGATTTTGTAATCTGCTACCTCTCTATCTTGACTTGAGGTAGATGCTTCTTCTTTCCCTCTACGTTTGGCATCATGGTTTGACCTCCCCTTTGATTTACCTGTAGAAGCAAAGTTGGCTTCTACTTCCAATGCATCAGTCTGGGCTTCATCCAGAGTAGCAGACTTCCTTTCTCTTAAAGAGAATCCAAATTATGACTCAAAGGCTGCTACAAACACCACTTTAGCAGCGGTTTGGTGAGGCTTCATTTCGGCTGGGAGACTTGTATATAATTTATTAAATCTCTTGATGAATTCAGACACATCTTCATTATGTCTCTTTCTAAGTGCGTTGAATTCTGTAAGATAGTATCCGTGGTCTTTCTTCTCTCCCCACTTCTTGGTGAAGGAATTTTCCATCTCCTCCCAATTATTAATGAAGCGGTCCCCCAAGGTCTTGAAGCATTTTCTGGCCTCTCTATCTAGAGACTGGACAAACAATCTCTACACCACATCCAGATGTTCAACATTGAAATTTTCTGCGAAGGCGCAGAAAACTTCCAGGTGTTTATGAGCTTCAGTATCATTTTCTCCATTGAAACGAGGTAGGATCTTTAAGTAATCCTGAGGCAATGCCAAGGGGGCATATTTGTTCAGTAGGAAGCCAGGAACAACCATCGGAGGTTGTGGAGGTGGCGGGAGAGTCTGATGTGTAATAGGAGATGGTGGAAGAGAAGTATGTATGACAATGGGGATATACTGAACAACGACTTGATGGGTTGATTGAACTGCTGGAATATGAGAAGTGGAAACCTTTGTGACTTCTTTAACTTCTTCGGCTTCGAGAGGGGGATGCAGAAAGAAGCTCGTGGTACCTATAGATTCAGCCTCATCTTTTACTTCAATATTTTCAAGGGAGGAGCTACTAGAAGTATAATCAAGGGTTCTTGCAGTAGAATCAGGACCTTGATTTTGAGCTAATTGAGAGGAGGATGGAGAGTCTTCCAGGGAGAATATGGGAATATCTGTATAAGATGATTGTCTTTCTCTCCAACTTCTCTTGTGAAAAATCTTCTCTGGATTAGACACTGAAGGTGTTCTCAACTGGGATGTATTTGACCTCAGGTGTGGCTTTCGGGAAGCCATGATTGCAAATAGATTTATCTTTGAATGACAGTGGAGTCGCCAAGGTGAGGGATCTACAACTCCCAACCCTTCCTGCTCACCTATTCTGAAGGGTGGATGAATATTTGTCGAGGCCTAGGGATTTAGTTCTTGAAATTCTGTCCCCGACAATGGTGCCAAAAAGATGTTGTAGCTCCTAGAGACAGCCTTGAGTTGTATAAAGACCAGTGCCTAGGACGTATTAAATGCAAGGAGCATATGACTCAACTGACTGCAGTTGGAAATGTTTGGCTCTCATGTAACTATCACTCAGATGAATGGTTTTAATAAGGGTGGAACCAAAACCCCAAAGTTAAACACAACAACTAGGAAAACTGCAAAAACTGCGTACAAACTGCAATAAGTAAATGCATCAGACAACTTTAAAACAAAATGCTGTAAAAGGGGGCCGACTTCTAAAATGAATACACAGTTATCAAGTTATATGTGACCGATGACTATGACAGAAGATAGAGTAAGATATCAACTATAACCGGGCTTATCCAAGGATGAGAATCCATATATACTGGGCTTATTCAGAGATAAGAATCCATATATTGGGGTTCATTCAAAGACAAGAATCCATTGTAGTTAGTATCGAAAGAACGACGAAAGAGATAGAAAATGAAACAAAGTATCATGCCTGAGCCATATTTAAAGCGCTATAGATGAGTAAATATGAGTATCTGCTATGATAAATTCACATTTAAACATGGGAGCACTCGCATTCCAGAGCATTTAGATACAAGAGATGTAGAGATACGAAATGAACATTTATATTCAAAAACAAGGAGAAGAGTTACAAACTGTGAATCATCCCGAGCGGAATCCCCAATTCCAGCGAAACTTCTTATTACTGAGTCCCTATGGGATCTTCAAACATCCACTATCAAAGTTCATACAAAATACATACAGAATACTCAAGCTGGTGAGTCCTTTGGAAAATCTGGAACCTTTTGTTAGTGTCTTCTTACTGTTTTTATAACCTCTGATTGCTATGCGCGAGAAGATATTTTGGGAAAATATCTTCCCTGCGTGCTTGTATGCTGTTTCAGGTCGAAATCAAAAACAAAAATGATGATGAGGTAGAACTGCCTCTCATCATCTTACAACGCAGGCCTAAAGCCGTTTCTAACTGAAATGTAAACAATTTACTAATCTGAAAGTAAAAACTGTAGGAGTGAACTAAAGATTTCACCCGAAATGACAAAGTGAAAAGAACATAAGGTAAAAGGCCACGCGGGCCCAGTCATGAATGATCATTGCTGTTTGATGAGGCGGAGCCCCTGCTACTGCTGGCGAAGGCAATACCGTTAGTCGTGGGAGAGCTGGCCTTCTGCGTTGGAGGGTCTTATAGAATGGCCATTGGTCATGATCCATTGACTGAGACGTGAAACTGACCCCTATTATCGCTTTTTATTTGCTTTCTTGGGCGTGGAGTATCGTCATCCTCGGCCTCAAGCCGCTGTGATTGGCTAGAAGACGGCTTGTGTACTTAAAATGCCATGAAAACCTACACAGACTGCAAACCTGTTAGATAAATCCTGCGATGAAGGCATAGACTGCTTCAGAGGCCTCGGGTGAAGGCGGAAGAGCAGTGCAGAGGCAGGGAATGCAGCGGAGGCGTTTCTGTGACGAAAGTAGAGCTTAAATATGATTTGGCACAAAGTTATGCAAATGACGGTTTTGAAAAAACCGGAGTGGTTTTCGCGCTGATGGGGGGTGGTAAGCGGTAATAAGAGAAATGAACGCGATACAGTTAGGTCGGCGACACGTGTTCTCACAAAACCGCCCATTTCGTGTGGAAACAACACGATCAGGTTATTTGATGAAATGAATGCGAAGGGGAACGCGGACCGTCTGATCATAGCAATCTAGGTCAACGACGGAGGAAGAATGCAATGGACGAACCTGTGCGTCAGGTGGGACTGGTAATGACATCAGCAATTTTGTCATGTAGCGGGATGATCAGTTGCGGGGTTATAAAAGCGAGAGCGATGTGGGTCGTTGGATGAGGGAGATCAACGGTCCAGATCAGAGCGGGGGAGTGCAATATTGGATGAGTGATCGAGAAATTTGCGAAGGCGCGATGGAGCGAGGACCGTTGGATCTACGGAGATCAACGGTGGAGATTATCTCGGAAGATCGACATATCAACTAAGAAATACAAAGTTAAAATGGATTACTGCAATGTGCGATAGAGCGAGAACCGTTGGATCTGCGGAGATTATCTCATAATATCGGCATATCGGTAGAAAAGAGTTTGGGAATGAAAACTTTGGATGAAGCGAAGTGCGATGCCGATGGGGAAGGCGAAGTGCGACGGAGCGAGGACCGTTGGATCTGGGAGAGATCAACGGCTAGAATTCCATCGGCGGGGGATGATCATTGGCGGAGAAGGGAAGGCGGAAGGGAAAGGGCAAACCCCGATGCGATGGCCGTCGGATCTTGGGGAATGGACGGTCCAGATCTTATCGGAGGGTCGGCCATCGGCGAAACAGAAAACTTGGAAGCGGGAACTTGGAAAGAGCAACGTGTGATCGCCGATGGGCTTAGCGCTCAGTCACGGGGCCCGGTCTCATGGCAGAAAAGGGGCTAGGGCTTAAGCGAAAGAGGCTTAAGGCCTGATATTTAAAAATGAAGGATTCAGACTAAAAATGAAGAATTTTGAAGGATTTTGAGGGTTTCGATAGGGGGAAAAAGGGATTTAAACCTGAATAAAGGGATTTCATCAGGTTTTATTGGGGATTTGATGGGGAATGAAGGGTAAATGAAGGTCATAGAGGAGAAAATGGGGGGAAATAAAGGACACATTTTGAAATTGAGAAATGATGAGGATTATGAGTTTGAAGGCAGTTTTCTTGTTGAAGTTCTGTGCATTTTGATAATTCTTCGAATGACTTGTGTTGTATTTGCTTTGCAGTATAAGGCTCCTTATCATTGGACATCCCAGCTCTATGAGGGATGTCATAACAACAGTAAGAGTACTGAGACCTGTGGTTACTGTAGTCACTGTAATATCATAGAACTTGTGATAACATCGAAGTTAGTTTTATGTGATAGCACCGAAGTCAGTTTTCTGTGATAGCACCGAAGTCATCATTCTTAAATCATCCGAATTTATCTTCTGTGGTCACTTGAAACCATCTCTGCGATCGAGCCGAAATTAGCTTTGTAATTACTCCGAGTTTCTGTGGTTAGGTAATGCGAAGTCCTCATACTTGTATATATAATTGTTGCCATATATAAATAGGCCGACATGAGTGTATTGAACAGTTGTGTCTCCATTTAGGCCGATATGAGTTCACCTTATGGAAGCCGGCATGATGGAGATTCTTTTATAGGCTGACATCAAGGAGACTTTGATGGAGGAGGAGTTCAACATGACAAGAAATATTCTGACTCAATCCTAAATCCTACAATGGAGGCTTGACCTATAACAATTAACCCAAGCATAAAACCCATGCTTTAACATGTCAATTAAAATAATAATAAATTCTTTTGACAAATATATTACATTTTGACTCAAGTACAATTTATGAAGAGCAAACCTAGTTACATTCTTCAACACTCCCTCTTAACTAGGGAGGTATTCATATTTACATATAATCAAAGAGGTACATGCAAGATCTCACATCATCTATGAAGAAGTTTAGGCACCACAATGCCATGGAATAGATTCCTGACTATGGAAATCTATCCATTGGTCTCTCAACATTTTAGGCACCACAATGCCATGGACTAGATTCCTGACTAGGGCAATCTATCCAAGTGGGACTGAGATGGACTGAAGCTTTCAACCTCTCTAGGTATCATGGGACTAAGATGGTTTGAAGCTTTCAACCTCTCTAGGTATCATCATACTTAATTACTAACCATCAACCCAGGGATCCAGGTGCGCATCCTCCCGATGCTACCCTCCCTACCAGACATCAATACAAATTGTCGACGAGATGTCCTTCCAGACAATGATTTACTCACAAAGACTTAACAACTAATCTCCCTCGATCAAAACTGATTGGTAACCAACATGCTTATCAAACCTTTGAGAGATTCCCTTGTACAAACACAATCCCAATAAGTAATACTCTTTTCAAATAAACATAAACAAACCTTCGGGGTCTCGACGATTCTCTTCAACTTATCTCAGTAGGACTACCAATCGAATCTTTGAGAGAAGATCCCTCAATCATATACTTTTCTTTTCCTACTCCACATGCAACAACATATTCTCCAATCAAAACTATGTTATGACTTCACTCTTAACCAAGAACTTTTCTTCTATCTCGGCGCCCTCTTAATCTAGGGAGATCAACTTTTTCTTTCGATATTGGAGAATCTTTCATGGCTTCCATCCTTCTCATCGTGCTTATCATATCAACTTCTTTTACGGACATCTTCACCATCTTGAATATGATGTACCTGCACAACTTAGATAGTAAGTACAACCAAATCTATAGAAGTATGAAGATAGTCATAACAAAAATCTTATAGTAACGAAAGCATTAGACTTTACAAACATAATCAACAAGAGACTATTCTTCAATACCTCATATTCTTGCCCAGGTTTGTTACAAACCCAAAATCACATCAAAAACTCAATCAATTTTCTTGACAAGATGACAAGTTCTTTCATATAGCGAACCCTAGAAATAAGTCAAACAAGAAAAGTATCTAATAACTCTCAGAATTCGTATGTTAGACTTCCCACTAGGATTTCATGTAAACCCTATATTTCATACATGAGCTTCAATAATCAATCACAACTTAATTAACAACATGAATAACTTCTACTAGGGTTTGATGCAAACCCTTGATTTTCCATCTACAAATTCTCAACAAACATTATAGATTTTTATACTAGAGAATTTAACTACTACTAGGGTTTAGCTGCAAAACCCTAGATTTCCCAATCATCATCCTAGAAATTCAAACTTTGACTAGGGATTGTTTCCAAACCCTAGGACTTATGACCATTAGTAATTAGGTCAACGCATTATCTAGGAATTCATCATCAAACAAAAGCATAACATATGTCAGACAATCATATTAGACATATATCGACGTAGACCAAGCTAGGGTTTCAACCAAATGAACACATACCAAGGGATTCATTCCTAGGATCTTACTTTAAAGACATGACAAGAGTATTGCTTATAGACCCAACCAAACTCTAAGGATCTACGGTTTCGGTTCATAACAAAGAAAACCCCAAAATTTCAAAGGTTTGGGATCTCAGACATCATTTAATCCTAAAAAGTTATAGTTTTCATGATCATACAAAGATCCCAAACATGACATCATCAGTATATCAACACATAATAGCAATTTATTTAGACTCCATCAATAACCCTAAGTCGGTTAGGGTTTCATTCATAGTCAACATACCCTTAGGTTAGGGTTTTCTAGAGAACCTGCCTAGGTTTCTATAAGAACAATCAAGGATGTAAGAAGGGTAGATTTATCAAATGATGAATTACCCAAAACAAGAATCTTTATGATTTAAGATAGCTAGACATAACGATGTTAGTAATATCACACAAATTTCAAAATACGATGAATATAATTTTATAAGATGTATAGCCTAAGACATACATGGAAGTGTTTCTAGACAAACCTTGTAGGAAATCCTTGAAGTGTAAGCCATGATCTTCTATACCTGTAATGCATACTTTCAAGCAAAACACGTGATACCAAGAACATGATTTAATTTCTCAAGTTAGATATTCATACATAACCATGGAGGATGGAATCCTATAAAAGGTTATTCCTTCTTTCAATCAAGGAATTTTGCTTGAAATCCTAGATTATTTGTAAACTCTAGAAGATAAGGATGCATGTTATCTAGGGATTACAATCTTTAACCTAGACTAGCTATAAGCAAGAATAATTTAATATTAGATATATTGCAAATCTAAAAACTCATGAACATATGTACCTTGTGATTACATACCTATGATTTGATAACTTATATGCATCTTGACAATACTTACTTGAATCTCCTCAAGGCTTGAATTAGAGCAGACTTCAGATTCTTCATATGATGATAGAATTCATTAAAGTGCTTCAAACTTCGGTTCTCTATGGGTGATAGACACATAGTAATAATGTCCATAAACTTGTAGTATCATCCTAATCTTCGTTATTGTAGGAGTGACACAATTCTTTAATGATGACACTGTAGAATGGTATTGTGAAGATAGCCCAAACAAAGATGATCAGGACTTCAATATGATTCCGCATTCGATACTTTAATACTATGGTGATATCCCAAACAAATGATGATCAATTCTGAGACTCCGGTTTTGTAAGTATCTTCACTGAAATCCACATTCTATCTCAAAGACTAATATGAGCTTGTTACTGTGATAACTTGATGTGATCTGCTTCTTCCTTTGTTGTCTATAATTCGAACCTTTCTGAGATAACCGAATTCCATTTTAAACATAAATATCTGTCCTATCTAAACTTACTTCCATCGAAACTTTGTCACTTAGATTCACCAAAATGCTTTCTGAATTTAATATGAACTTGTCTCCTAAAGTTACATTGAACTTGTATCACTGACATTGTACTGAACATGATTACTCTTTCTTTGAATTACCGAACTGTCTCATTATTCCCTTCAAGATTTTTTTGAATTTCTTCTGACTTGATCCTTAATACACATGTACTCAACGAATGCACCCAACTGATCTTGAAACTACCTTTGATCATGACCATAACACTAATACCATGTTGAGAAATCCAAGGAGATGGAAGTTAAACGATTTCTCTTATTATGGCATTATCTTGTGATGTTTTTGTTATTATTATTCGTTCTTTAGATTTATCTTTTCTTATCATGAAGACTAATGCCAAGCAACAAATAGAAGAGGAGACAAGATGTAGGCACACAACTAGGGAAAAACCCGACTCTTGGGGAAAACCTGATCAAAATTCTTTCTTCAGTAGATTCAAAATGAGATGACCAAGACCCTTACAATTTAGACTCATGACTACCTCCATCCATCAAGTCAACCCTGTCATGTCATTCTTTTAGTTTTATCATTCTGTGCTCTTGTAGCAACCATCCTTCTTCACACTTTGGTCCTTGCAACTTGGCATCGAACTTGTATCTTGAGATGGCACCGAGCATCGAATCTTCTTTACTGTGATAACACCGAAACCATGTTACTACGCTTGCATCGAGACTACATCACTGTGTTTACAATAACACCGAAACCATTCACTTGTGGTTGTACCAAAATCATTGATATCACCGATATATAACTCCGAGGCATCTGCACTGAAATAACACCGAGGCTGTGGTAGGCTCCACTGTAATTGTACCAAGACTTATCACTGTAAGAGCACCGAGACCCGTGGTTTTTGTAGTCACTGTAATAGCATAAAACCTGTGATAGCACCAGAGTCAGTTTCTTGTGATAACACCGATGTCGTCATTCTAAAATCATTCGAATTCTTCTGTGTTCACCCAAAATCATCTTTGTGATTAACCTGAAATTAGCTATGTAATTCCTCTGAATTTCTGTTGTTAGGTAATGCAAAGTCACCATACTTGTATATATAGTTGTTTTCATATGCAAATAGGTCGACATGAGTGTATTGAATAGTTGTGTCTCCATTTAGGCCGACATGAGTTCACCTTATGGAAGCCAACATGATGGAGATTCTTTTATAGGCCGACATCAAGGAGAATTTGATGGAGGAAGAGTTCAACACGACAAGAAATATTATGACTCAATCCTAAAGCCTACAGTGGAGGCTTGACCTATGCCAATTGACCCAAGCATGAAACCCATGCTTTAACAAGTCAATTAAAATAATAAAAAGATCTTTTGACAAATATATTACATTTTGACTCAAGTACAATTTATGAAGATTGAACCTAGTTACATTCTTCAACAAATGATATATAATATAGTAACCTTTGATATGGCAATAACCTTGTATGGCATTGACCCTTTGATATGGAAGTAACCTTGTATGGCAGTGACCCCTTGATATGGTAGTGATCCTGACATGACAATGACCTTGTTCTATGACAATGACCTAATGATGTATGACAGTAACAATGATCTATATGACTTTGACATATGATACATGACAATGACATGTGACAATCATACCTATGCTTATGAGAGTGATAAATGGTATTACCTTTATATCAATGATTATTAATAATAATGTATGACAATGCTACATGACAGTGACGAGCTAATGAAAATGACGAATGAATGATTTAGTATTGGGTTATATGATTGTAATGGATGAAAAGCATTATGACATTGATATATATATGGCAGTAATGTGACATTGATGAATGAAAATGTTCTAATATCATTGATATGACAATGTATGGTAATGATATATGTCTAGGTGTATGACAATGTATGGTAATGGTACTTGTCCAAATTTATGACATTGTATGATGTGATAAGTGTATGTGACAATGAAGTGATGAATATGACCATGATGTATATGACAATGATGCTTATGATAGTATTGACAATAATTCTTGTGATAAGGATAGGAGGGCCAGTGAATACCTCCTTAAGAGATATCTCTGTTGCTATCTTATGAGGATCCAGTATGATCCAGGATTGACCCTAGGTGGTCTAATGTGATTGATGATGAAAAACATGTCTCATTCTTATTTGGACATTGTATCTCAACTGAATATTTGATGAATATCTAAGAAGAATTTGGTTGGGTTTTCCCTCTTGAGGGGTTTTGCCTTTGTCTTTGGCCTAAATCTTGGTGCCTCCATTGTGTATGCTTTTCCTCTATTGTTCCTTATTGTTCTGCTGCATTGTTGATGTTATTGTTCTCTCTACATAATTGTTAATGATGATATGATGTTATGGGGTGAATGTAATGTGAAAATGTCCAAATTTTTTAAAATTGCAATTATCTACAACAAAGAATAATCTAGCCCTAAAAAGTTAACATGCGATCAGAGTTGGGCTAAAGAAATTTCATTGAGACCACCCCATGTAGACACCTATGATGGATTTCTTGATCAAGTAGATAGAAAGGGACGAAGATGTTATAACCTAATAGAATGCTAGGGTTTGAAGGAAGCCCTAGGGAGTCTTTTATGATGACAAACTTACTGTAGCCCTAGATGGGCTAGTATTGTACATTGATAGCGATGATTGGAAGAATCTAGGATGAGAATACGGGTGATGCCAAAGAGGATGCATTTCTTCTAAAGACGACATTGACATATGGTTGATGAAAAATGGTGCTTCATGGCTAAGAAGGAGGCAAGACCAAGAGGGAGTTGATAACTTTCTACAATCTTCGTTAAAGATAAGTACTTTTAAGGCTCATGTTATTTCTTTGTGACACTACTCTTGTTTAGATTCGTCATTTTAGACTATTGTATATTCTTCTTGCATGAGTATTTGAATGCTTCTAACTTCTTGGATGAGGATGTTATCAAGGAACACAAATCGTTCTTGAGGATCATTAGGATGCAAAGTATTGCATGAAGAGTTAGCTCTAAGAGGGAGCTAGTGCAGGAAAATGAAGGAGCCACTCATATTTAGAGAAAGACAATCATGCCTTATCATCAGGTACATTTTCATTATGTTTATTTAATTTTCCATTATTGCTCTTGCTCTTGTTCTAGGGTCTATAGGTACGTCAAATGGTTGTAAGGACCTAGTTCTCAATACCGAGATTGAGGAGGTTGTAGAAACATCCCATGATTAGAGTGGCACTTGAAATGGAAAAGAGCTCAGATCTTGAAGGAAGTTTTCTAGTCTTCCACGCTAATGAGATGATGAGAGTAATGCGTCCTTCATGCGAGGACCATTCTAGATGACAAGATGTAGTAGTGTCAAATGCTTTCGTGATATTAAGTTCAACATTGATAAGGAACATGATCTCAAAGGGAGAAGACTGTGATAAGATACTATGGCCTGTTGCCAAATGTACTATTATCAAATGTATGTGAAATTGGCTTCCTCCATGGTGTAGTTCAGGAAGAAGCATTCTTAGTGCTGCCTCAGAGCTTTGAGGTACATAATAAAGAGACTTGGGATTTCAAATTGAAGAAAGCCCCATATGGACTCAAGCAAGCCCCATGGGATTGGGCATGCTTGGATTAGTGATTGTTTTATGTGGACTCCAACCTCTTCAAGGTTGAAGGTATGTCTTAGATGTTTCGTTTTATAGATGCTAACAATATATTCCTGGCGACATTAGGTCATCTTCGTGTTCAGTGCTAGAGTGAGTTGACCTTTGAGCCCCGATGATTCACTTCTTGAGGTCAAATATGTTACAAAGAGATGATAATGGATTCCTTGTTAAGGGAAGTATGCTGCTAGAGACTTGGCATGCTAGATTACACTGAAGCAGTTAATTGACTCCTCTTCAGGTTCAAATTTGATGGATCCCACGATGAGCATGTAACAAGGTGAATCCTTGCTTTGCATCATGTACTTTGAGCCAGATAGATCCTCCTTGCTTTGCATCGTGTACTCTGAGCGAAATAGAGCCTGGACATGTATATTGAGATGTTGCAAAGTTGGTATTGAGATACCTACATGATACAACCATTCATGGATTGAGATATTTACAAGTGAACCGAGAGTGTTGTGAACATGAAGAACACATTGAGATGTTGCTTCAATATGGGTCTTGCTTTGATTCCATGGATGAGCAGGTAACATGCTTCCATTTCACTTAGTCCAAGCAGTGGCAAATCATTTTGCAAACAATATGGATTTTTGATGGAGCATTAAGGATCCAACACAGAGGGAGCAATGAGGCTCTAGCACAGAGGGAGCAATGAGGCTCCAATAATGATTTTTTGTGGAATTGAAGCAACGAGGCTTCAACAGATGAGCAGGTTGCTGGTATTCTCACCAAGCCTTTGCTGAAAGGGAAGTCCTCGGTCTTTAGAGAGCAACCTGGAATTCTGGAGAAAGTATCCCTTTTGGGAAGAGATCTTGACTGATCACGAAAACTAAGCTTTGGGAGCTCCAAGGGGCGTGGGGTACTCCTTGGAGCTATAGGGTTGGAATATCCTTATCATTTTGATAAGTTGATCTCCCCTAGTCAAGTTTGGGACTTGTCAGAGTACATACCCTAGCATACATCCTACCCACAAGCCAAACTTGTTTACTTGCCACTGATCTGGCCAATGAGTGAGGAGACTTAGGTTTGGAGTATCTTTACCTATGGCAGACACGTTTGGTAAATTGATCTCCCAAAGTTTGGGATGCATGGTGTTCAACCACTTAATCACTAAGGATCATGTTGGATATGACATAGGGTTGGAATATGTTTACCACTTGTGGTAAATTGATCTCCCCTATGGTTGATGAGGATCAACTGGTGGACATACGGTTGGAAGATCTTTACCACGTGTGGTAAATCGATCTCCCTTATGGTTAATGAGGATCAACCGGTGGAGATAGGGTTGGAGGATCTTTACCACTTGTGGTAAATCTATCTCCGTTATGGTCGATGAGGATCAGTTGGTGGACATAGGGTTTGGAGGATCTTTACCCTAATGGTAAATTGATCTTTCCTATGATGATTCTTCTTCTTTATATCAAGACATCATTGTTCAATTGAGATGAGGCCATGGAGCTTGACTTGGAGACCGGTAGGGTTTGGATGATCTTTACCCTTGTAGATCGATCTACCCTACTGTCAGTTGTAGATTATTCTTCTTCTATGAGACGAGACGAGATGATATGATCTTCTTTTATATCGATACATGTACATTCGAGATGAGACTTATGATGAAGATGGAAATTCCTCCCTAGCTGAGAGGGAGTGTTGAAAATTGGGGTAGTTATGGGACACATTTACCCATAGGAATCTAACTACCCCAAGAAAAATCCATCTTGCCCTAAAATATCATTTAATTTGGATAAAATAAAATCATTATTTAATTCTCCATTCCATTATATATTGTGGCACGAATTTATTTGGGAAAGCAACATCATGGCATTTGTAAATATATTTAAATTAGATTAAAATTTTTGTTTTCCCTCCAAGTTACAAGTCGGCCTCATCATGTCGGTTTTCCCCAATGGTTGTGACTTTTCGCTTAAAGAAACAACGTTAAATCGGGCACCTATCCTCCCACTTTGACAAATTCAATTCAAACTTTTGAGGCATCTTTTCTTTGAGGCAACCGAGACTTATAAGAGTCAATCTGAGGTGGAGGATGAATGGTTTCTTGTGTTCTTGCAGGACAAAGTTAAAGTGGATCACATTGTATTCTCTGTGGTTCGTATTGTATTCACAGTGGCTTGCATTTGTGAGTGGTTCACATTATTCTCAGTGGCTCACATCTATCTCGGTGACTCGCATATGTACCCCTTTTCCTTTTTTTTTGGGTAGTAAATCTGGTAGTTATTACAATAATGAAGGACAAGATCTATGGCAGTGATGCCTTTGGTTATGGCAGTAATATATGTTGGAAACAATACATGTGATGTTGAAATTTCGCAGCTTAGGGAGAAATTCCATCCATTGGACAACCGTCCTCATTCAGAGAAACCCCTACTAGCTCTTGGAAAAGTTTAATTTGGTCATGGAAAAATATTATTTTTGATGAAAAACCCACATGTGCAAAAAGTACAAGTCAGCCCGGGAAAGCTAATTTGAGCCCTTGAGTCACATATAAATAGACCTTATGTCACATCACTTTGGAGCATCATCACACACATCACTTTGGAGCATATAAATAGACCTCTTGATTAGTTCGTACTACATCTGAAATTGCAGGTTTGTTCTCACACATGTAAAGGGAATGAGGAGGTTTTTGTTTAGGGCGTTGACTTTTTGATTTGACAACTTTGATCAACCTTTGACTTGATTTGACTTTGGGTTCGTTTGAATTGGAAAATATCTATTTTGGAAGGCCAAATTGATTGGTGAAGAAGTCGAAGTTTTCTAGGCAATTTGACCAAGGTTGACCACATGCGTTCTCTCTCTTTTGGCCAAAATTTTGTTGACTATTTTGACTAGACTTTGACTAGCAAAGAAGGCCACAACTTTTGACTGTTGATCGAGCTGATGTGGAGGAGGTTTGACTGTTGACCATTGACTGCTTAGGGTTGCTGCTATTGCTGTCGACTTGACCAGATTTGTAGGTTTGACTTGTTGACTAGATTTGACTTTTGAGCTCATCACTGGATTGGATATTGGTTAGTTGATTCTTGGATAGTCAAAGGTTTAAATTTGACTCATTGATGAATTGGAACATTGTATCTCTATGCCAATCATTTGATGGCAATCTAATAGTAGAAGAATTTTGAAAGGGTTTTTCTCGGTCTTTGACCAAATATTGTTCCTTTCTTGTTCTTGGCTTACTTATATTGTGCATTGGATTTATTGTTCTATCTACAATTTCTTATTGTTGCTGGAAGATTGAATTATATTAGATAAATTGATTGCTAATTGAATAATAATTTGGAATAAGTGATTGTGTTAAGCATAAAACTCTGGAAATTAAAAATGATATCAAAGCTGAGGTGAAGACAAGCCCAAGGAGACAAGAGACAAGAGCCATCACTTTTGAAGGAATCTGATTGGAAGAAGCTTACTTGGTCAAGATGTCTACCTCATACTTCAAGGATGAAAATAATCTGAATGATTCTGTTGGGCCTCAAATATGCCCAATTTTCCACTATATATGACCGCCATTCATAACCTAAGTTCTGACACCTTTACACTCATTTCACATCATAATTCAATCATTTGTCACCAATATAACTCCTACCCCTTGTGGTTAAGTATCATTAGTTTTCTTAAGCTTTTATACGATTAGAGATGATTTAGTCATGATTTGCTAATGATGGTTTGTTAATTTTGGGCAACTAGGTCCAAACTCCATGTTGTGATGCTTAGATGACGATGCCAATATTTTTATTGGATTCCTCTTTCGGAGAGGTGCAAGATTGATCTAAAGATCATCTTGATCGGATGAACAGAACATGTATTTTGAATTTATTCCACATGTGCAAGGTCGGCCGGATTTATCCCACATGCATAAGAGATGTGTCACACACCCCCAAAGATGCCTATATATTGAAGAGACTTGGAGTTCATTTTACACACAAATTTTTTTGTGGAGGCATTTTCTTCTCTCTTGGATGGTGATGGAGCAAAGTTCTTGGTTTTGCGTTTAGGGATTCTTGGTGCAACATCTTTGTGGAGTATTCTTGATGAATCGTCTTGGGGTTGTGTGACACATGTGGGTGGCTGACCTTATGAAGACTTTGCTGGTTGAAGCATCCTGCTGATCTCCGTAATGCCACCATTCTTTACCTCTGTTTTTGGCTTGTCTTCCATCGATCTATTGGTATGTTCTATCTGCATCTTACTTTCATTGTGCCCTAGAAGGTCAAAGTATATTTGCATCTAAGCATAGAACATCTTCAAAATTTAACATGGTTTCACGAAGTTCAATTGTCGCAGGGTTCTAATGCCGGAAGTCTCCACGAGTCAATTTGAACTAGTTGCTACAAGTTGAGTACGTAATTGCTGTAGGTGAAAATCTAAAGTTTGTGATCTAATAGGGAAGAATCATGAAATTTCAACACACAGGTTTTGTTTAGAGTACCCTTATCCACGTAACCCAGAAATCGTTTGGAAAAATTCGTTACCATGAAGGAGTTATGGTCAGGGGAATATTCCAGTGCAAAGTTAAGTACAAAATCAGGTTCAAAATTCGGATTTGTCTATTTTCGGTCTGAACGGTTTTGGGTCCACATGGGTCAACCATGATTCGGCCAATTGGTGAACATTCTAGAATATTTATTTTTGTCTTAACCTCAACTTGATTTTTACTATACACAGCTTCGATCTGATCCTTACTCCACTTAGCCAATTTCTTATAACCATCAGCTGCACTCTTTAAATCCCAATGTTTTTGTAAACAAGAACATGATATGAATCTGCATGGGAGATTTGAACAGGGATAAGGCTATCAAGGAGTTGAAGCTCTGCCCTCAGTAAACATTGGAATGATGTATATGTCCTTTGAATTTACATTTTGAACTTCAATATATAAGCTTGATTCGACATTTAATTTGATGTGAGTATGATGATTTTCTTTAGTTTTTAACAATATTGAATTAGTTTAAGACTTGCTCCGGGAGGTAGCAAGGGCCCACCACCACCTGGAACCAAGTCCTGCAACCATCGTAGATCATAGGAAAGTCATTTAATTTCATAGATTTATGTTTTTTGCTTCAATCATTCACTAAACCTATCTTAAAGTTTTTTTTTGTAGATTTATATTGTACTTACACTGGTTGCTTTATTTTCTTAAATCTGGGAAGGAACCATAAGTACATTGCTGTTAAAGTCTTTACAAATAGAAAAGAAGTGTTAATTCTGTACATGCATGATCTCATAAATTATATTTACAGTCGTGAATATTTAGAAGGAAGCGTAGATTTGAAGGAAAAGGGATGACTATGTTATGAATTTAATCTTTCAATTCAAACCGAATTCTGTACTTGTTCAAGATCATGTGCGTTCACCATTGATACAAGTTCTGATGGCATTGTACTTTGTGTGAAATAACTAGAGGCAGAGTGTTACTTATTGATGCAAGTCGTGTGTTGATATCATAGGTGTTTACAATGTAGTCATTTCAATCCTTTGTGTGAGAATCATTTGAATATTCTCCATTTAACCACTACGATTCTATCCTCTTTGAATTCATGAATGGTCTTCATTTCGAAACTCTCTCTTTTATTTCAAAGGAACAACTATTATGTTAAGAGTTAACATTTTGATTCGTGAATGAATTTTTGAGAGGGTAACTATGATGATCAGGATTAAATTTCCATGAATCTTGTAGCCGCATTCTGTACTCAGAATTGCGTTGTTTTGAGTTGTGTGATTTCAATTAAGCCTGTCACGATTTCTTAAGAGTAATGACATATTCACAGTAGATATTGGACTAGAAATGTAGGTTCATGCTTCTGTATTGAATAATTTCCCGAGTTCAGTTTGAGTGATTTTAAAAGTTAGAACAAACTTCGATTTGTAGAATCTTTTAGATCTGAAGTGTGTCTAGTGAAGAACATTAATTTAGAGTTGTGCTACTTAGTTTCTTTTGAGTATTTGTAGAGTTGAATGAAGAGATTAACTTGAGTGATTTTATGTATCTCGGGAGATAGATTTAATGAGTAGATTAAATCTTGTTCAAAATTGTCACTTACATTTCCTTCCAGTTTGGTTGAGTTGAGAAATGCGATTTAGTATTAAACAGAGTAGTTCCTTTTAAAGGCTTTGTGTGATTCCAATTAAATGTATGATTCATTTTTAGTTTCTGGGATTGATTTAAAGCAATGATATTTAGTTTTAGCATTAATGTAATTTAATTTAAGGTGTGCAATTCATGTCCAACATTTCAATTTAATTTAAGATTGATTCAATTTGGTTTGATTTAATTCAAAGCGGAGAGAGATGAGTGCTATTTTACTTAATTGATAGAAGAGTGTGTACTTAAAGATCATTAACAAGGAAAATTATATAATCTGACCTTAAGCTGAGCCAAAAACGCAACACAGCTCGTGTTTACGAGTCCCAGATTGACAATTAAATATTAAGAGGTTTAATCGCTAATTAAAACTCTCAATAGATTCATCCATTTTTGATGCTTGAAAGATCAAGTTGGAAGTGACACTGGATGAGAATGATGACTTGGAATATGTGGAAGGAAAGGTACCTAAGCCTCTGGAAAATGCTCTTGCTGTTGCCAAGGCGTAGTATAAGAAAGGTGCCAAAAAAATAATTATTGATTCTTTGAGAGATAATTTGCTTACTTATATTTCAAAATTAAAGAATCCAGGGACATCTATGATAAGCTAGTTGGGATGTATGAGGTCAACAATTTGAACCACATTTTTCCTTGAAGAATCAACTCAAGGACATAAAAATGAACAAGGGGGAGACTGTGTAGACATACTTCATGAGGATATCCCAATTCAAGGATCAATTGCGGACTTCTGGAGAATCTATCATTGATAGAGAGTTGGTACTCGTTTCACTTCAAGGTATTCCTACAGTTTGGGATACTTTTATTAATACTATTAGAAATAATGACAAGTTTCCAACATTTGATGAGATGGTTGGCAAGTGCATTCAAGATGAAACTAGGATGATTTTCAGAGGGAGAACTCAAAACCACGAAGGAGGTCCCTCTGTCTTTGCTACTCAAGGTAAGAAGAATAAAGGAAGAGGAAGATCATTTAATTCAAGAAAGCTGACACCAACATCTAGGGACTCTCAAAGAAGAATTAGAAAGGACCTAATTGAATGTTTCAAGTGCCATAGTTATGGACACTTTGTCAAAGACTGTCTGGAAAATGAAAATGCTCCGAGGTCATACAACAACAATTGTGGGTTCAATAATAACATGTTCAATAACAAAAGAAGAAGAGATGCTCCTTGTGATCGTGATGAAGGCCTTTGTCCTCAAAAGCGATCAATGAAGACAGGTATGCCAAATAATGCTTCTACTACTCAATTTGAATATTTTCTTATTTCTGCACTTTCTAGCTCCTCCCCTCCAGATTTGTTTGATAGTTGGTTGGTAGATAGTGGGGCCTCTAGACACTTCACTGGGTATCATGAAGTTCTCTCAAACCTGGTTGAGAGGGAGACTAGTTTGAAGATCATTCTTGGGGACAACTCTACTCATCCCGTGAATTGTTTTGGTTCTGTTACATTTCATTTGGATTATTGGGAAATTGTACATATTCTTGTTGCTATGTATGTACTGGGATTGAAGAACCACCTTGTATCTATATCTTCCTTGGAAGGCAAAGGGATGAGAGTTGCCTTCATAAGAGGAAAGGTCCTCACTTGGCCGGTGGAATCTCGCATAAGAGATACATTCACCTTGGGATCAAGAATTGAAGGACTCTATAGAGTCAATGGAACACCAATGCGAGCATTGGTACATGATAGCAATGATTAAAGTGAGTTGTGGCATCAAAGGTTTGCTCATATTCACTATGAAGCCATGTCTAAGGTAAGGAGGATGGTCTCTATAATGCGTAAACTTCAAGCTAATCATGGTGGAGTATGTATGGGGTGTGCAAATGGAAAGAAGTTGAAGAAACCTTTCCCTTCTAGCAAGAGAAAGACTAATGATATTCTACAACTCATACATTTTGTTCTATGTGGACACATCTTGGTAAAATATCTTGGTGGATATCTATATTATATAATATTTGTGGATGACTTCTCCCATAAGATATGGATATTCTACTTAAAGCACAAAGATGAAGCATTTGATATGTTCAAGGATTTCAAGGCATTGATAGTGAATCAAACAATGAACATAATCAAAGTCTTCAGGTCTGATAATGGTGGAGAATACACTTCTAATGAGTTTGTTGACTTTTTCAAGAAGGAAACCATTTTACCTGATAATCCCAAGCATAATGGTATGGTTGAAAGAAATAACAACACTATCATGGAAGCTGCTCGAGCCATGTTGCATGATCAAAAGTTGCTGAAGTTCCTGTTGGGAGAAGCCACTAATACATCACATTATGTTCAAAACATGACGACTCATCAAGCCTTGGGTGACAAGACTCCCGAAGAAGTGTTTACAAGCGTGAAGCCAGATGTTGGACATATGAGGATCTTTGGCTGCCCCATGTACTTTCCTGTGTCGAAGGATAAGATGAAGAAGTTGGAAGGCACTGGAAAGAAAGGTGCGTTTGTTGGTTATTGTGAAAATTCTAAAGCTTTTAGATATGTGCATGTTCAAAGGAATATCGAGTTTAGTAGGGATATGACTTTCGATGAAGATGCTACCCTTGGAAAAGAAAGGGACACTCCTCCTCCTATTGAAAAGAAGGATGATGACATGGACCTACCAGAAGGTCCTTTTGTCCTTCAACCTAAGAAAGATGTTGCTGATGATCCCATGGAACCTTTGGACCCCTTGGATCCTTCTCCATGTGATCCTCCTGCTAGGGAGAGACCACTTTGGCTTCATGATAGCTTACAAGATGCTGAAAGACATGCCACTGCTAGAGGAACCTTTAGAGAAAGTAAGAAGCCATGTCGATATCAAGGCTATGTAGTGGCTATGAGCACCATCATATAGGCCGAGCCTCCCACCTTTGAAAAAGAAGTGAAAGAACTGTTATGGAAAGATGTTATTGATGAATAATATGCATATATAATGAATAATGATGTGTGGGAAGTTGTTTTGAGGCCAGAAGGGAAGTCAACTATGACTTCTAAATGGTTGTACAAGATTAAACATGGAGTCAGTGGAAGTATCGAGAAATAAAAGGAGAAGTTTGTGACTAGAGCTTTCTGCTAGAAAGAAGGAGAGGACTATGATGATATATTTACACTTGTTGCTTGCTATACTACTATTCGATCTATTGTTTCCCTTGTTGCTAGTGAAGGATGGACTCTTCACCAGATGGATGTGAAGACTACGGTTTTTCATGGCATACTACAAGAAGAAGTATATGTTGAGCAACCACATAGTTTTTAAGTACATGATGGGAAGACTCATGTTTGTAGGATAAAGAAGGCACTCTGTGGATTGAAGCAAGCCCCTAGATTTTGGTATGCCCATATTGATATATACCTGATGAAGCTTGGATTTACAAGAAGAAATTCTGACTCAAACCTCTTCTTCAAAGCGGTCCAAGGTCTGCGCCTTATTTTGATTTTATAAGTTGATAACTTATTCTTGACAGGTGGTGAACCTCTGATTCTTGAGTGCATGAGGGAGCTGGCCTTTGAGTTCGAAATGAAAGACTTTGGATTGATGCATTACTTCTTGCTCTTAGAGGTGTGGCAAAGGCCCGTTGAGATTTTCCTTTCATAAGAAATATATGTTGTGAAACTACTGTAAAGATTTGGAATGATGGAATGTGAATCTATGGCCACATCGATGGAGATGAACTTCAAGAAGCTATGTGGAGATGCTGCATGAACCGATTTGGCGAATCCTTCTAAGTATCAACAGTTGATTGGGGCACTGATGTTACTTATGAACACTCGACCAAACATATGTTTTGCAATTAACACTGAGTCAATTCATGACTAAACCTCTTCATGCACATTGGGTCATTGCTAAGCATGTGTTGAGATATTTGCATGGGACGATTAATCTTGGTTTGATATATGCTGATGGAGATTTGAAACTTCATGGTTACATTGATGCTGACTGCGCTGGAAATAATATTGATTAGAAGAGCGCATCAAGATGTTGTTTTAGCGTTGGATATACCATGATATATTGGATGAGCACGGAATATAAGTCCGTTTCCCTTAGTATTTCCGACACTGAGTATATTGTTGCTTTATTACTGCTGACACTAGGTATGTTGCTTCTTTAGTACTGCCAACACTGAGTATACTACTGCTAGTATGGGGAGCTGCGACGCTGTATGGTTGAGGAAGCTATTTGAAGAGATATTTGAGCAAGTACTGGATATGACCGTTATATATTGAGACAACGAGAGTGGGATCCAATTGGCAGAGAATCCCATGTTCCATGACAAGTCTAAGCATATTGAATTTAGGTATCACTACATTGAAGATATGGTGCAAAGGGTAGTGAGACTCCATCACATTTCAACAGACGAGCAGATAACAAATATCCTTACCAAGGCTTTGTCGAAAGGGAAGTTCTTGGTCTTTAGAGAGTAGCTTGGATTGATGAATGTGACACTCCTGGGTAAGGGTCCTAATTTATTGAGGACATTGAGCTATGCTCTTTCACCTTGTATGAGCTCCTAGGGTGAGAAAATGAGCCATAAGAGATCATAGGGTTGAGGGATCACTAGACAATAGGATGTACAGTCCTTGTCATTTATGGCAAGTTAGACTATCCTACCGATTGTCACTGTAGGGTGTACGCGATCCTTGTCATTTATGACAAGTTGGGAAATCCTCTCCTACCATAAGATTGGACTTGACAATGTATACCCCAATATGCATCCTACCCACAAGCTAGGGTTGTTGGGATTGCCATCCATCTGGCCAGTGGATGAGGAAAGACTTGGGAGTGTGTGATCCTTACCTCTGGTAAGTTGGGTATCCTCCCCAAGTGAGTGGATGCATGTGTTCTACCACTTGATTCTTGAGAGTCAAGGTGGGAAGATCAATAGGAAATGGGATGTGTGATCCTTGTCCCTCATGAAAATTTGGGTTATCATGCCTATTGTCCTTGGATATAGGTTGGTAGCCTATGCTCCCCTATGAAGATTCTTCTTCTTTAGATTCGAAAGTGTTCGACAGATGAGCATAAATGAGCATAGAAGATATATGACATGATACAATGATGATGATGATAAGACTTTTGAGATAAGATTCATGATGCAATTGATAATTCCTCCATAGTTGAGAGGGAGTGTTGAAATTTGGCAGCTCAGGGAGAAATTCCCTCCATTGGACAACCTTCCTCATCTTGGGAAACCCCTACCATCACTTGGAAGAATTTAATTTGGTTAAGGAAAAATATTACTTTTCATGAAAAACCCACATGTGCACAAAAATAAAAGTCGGCTTGGGCAAGCTAATTCGACCCCTTGAGTCACATATAAATAGACTTCATGTCACATCACATTGAAGCATAATCATACACATCTCTCTTATCTTGATTGGTTCATACTACAAATGAAATTGCAAGTCTGTACTTACACGTGCGAAGGGAAGGAGGAGCTTTCTATTTAGCGTGTTGAATTTATGTTTTTACAACTTTGACCAACCTTTCAATTGGTTTGACTTGGGGTTTGTTTGAGTTGGAAAATATTTGTTTTGGAAGGCCGAATTGATTGTTTAAGAGGCCAATTTTTTCTAGAATTTTTGACCTAGGTTGATTGCGGACCTTGACCACAGTTGACTGTAGATTTGCTAAAGTTTGACCGCATGCGCTCTCTCCTTTGTCCAAAGTTTTGTTGATTGTTTTGACTAGAATTTGACTAGAAAATAAGGCCATACCTTTTGAATATTTACTGAGCTGATTTGGAGGAGGTTTGACCGTTGACAGTTGACTGCTTAGGGTTGTTTCTACTATAGTTGGCTTTGATCAGAATTTTAGGTTTGATTTTTTGACCAGATTTGACTTTTGAGCTCATCAATGGCTTGGATATTGGTTAATTGATTCTTGGATATTCAAAGGCCTAAATTTGACTCATTGTTAATGAATTGGAACATTGTATCTCTTCGCTGAACATTTGACTACAATCTAATAGAAGAATAATTTTGAAAGGTTTTTCCCGCTTGTGGGGTTTTCCCCTAGCCTACGACCAAATACTATGTCTCTCTTGTTATTGACTGTCTTCTATTGTGCATTGGATTTACTATTCTATCTACAATTGATTATTGTTCATGTAAGATTGACTTATATTGGGTAAATTGATTGCTAATTGAAGAGGAATTTGGAATACGTGGTTGTGTTAAGCATAGAATTGTAAATTTAACATGTGATGATAATGTGGCTATGATAATGATCTATGATAGAGTAAACTTTGATATGACAATAACCTTGTATGGTAGTGACCCTTTGAGATGGCAGTGACCTTGGCATGACAATGACCTTGTTCTATGACAATGACCTAATGATGTATGATAGTAACAATGATCTATATGACAGTGACATGTGATAGTCATAAATATGCATATGAGATTGTGTTGATGGTGTTGGAAATCCGTCAACCAAGGGGGTCTCTACGATGAAAAGTCTCAATAAGACTTCACACCGTTTGGTGTAGGAACCTTTCCGGAAATAAGGCACGAATGTCGTATGGTCTTAAAGATATGCCTTGGCTACAATGCTCAACACAAGAGAGTAATGCACAGTTACTTTTGGATACAAAAGTGAGTATGCCTTGTGGAATGTTGAACTGCAAAATGTATCAAGTTTCTTCTATCGAAAGGGAGAGAAAAGTGACACTTTAAAAGAAAAGTAATAGTACTAATCTAGTAAAGACACACAAGCATATACATATGAATGAATCGTTGGACAACTAGCGAAATAGTTCACATAGAAGAAACGATTGATAAAAAACATAGGACACACCTTCAACAAGATAAGTACCAAAGTCACCAAAATAGTTCAATTTCCTTAGTACATATGAAAACAACATACATCACAAACATTCAAAGAATAGTCTTACAATATTTAGGACATATGTATGAAAGTTTGTTGGCTCAACGAGCTTCAAAATAAAGCAAAAGTTACATTGGTACAATGAAAAATACTAGTTCCAATAATGGAGCGTTGGAGAAACCACTTGCTCCTCCAAAAGAACTATTTTTCTCTCTAATGCCTGATAGGAGTAGCCAAGGTGAAAAGTTCTTTCCATGAGATATGAGGATGTATATATAATAAATGGGTTGACCATCTACTTCCCTTGTGACTCTTGGATTACCCTCATGATTGTTTGACTTTTCTATTACCTTTTGACTCCTTCATGACATTTCACATTCTATAGATGACTCTTGGAATTTCACTTTACATCTTTCGAATATTGAAATTATATAATCCACAAATGATGTGCAAATGATGACTCATGAAAAGACATGACATGCCACTTATGACATTGACTACATGATGATATGGAAATGTCAGACCACACTTGCTGCTGCTATCTTTGTATCTTCTTGAAATATGGAAAATTTTCTTCTTCTTCCTCCTCCATAAGGCTTGAAGGTAGGGGGTCTTCAATGTAATCTTGATCTCTAGCAGGTGTCACAATCAGGTGTCCCTTTATCTTTCTTGAGTGATCCACTCATCTTCGCAGCTTCAAAGGTTTCTTCTCGCGTGGTTTCCTTCTTCATCTCCTCCATCATCATTCTGTCATAACATGATAGAATTGCAACTGAAATCCACTCATGAAAAGACGATATCAATCCGTTAAACCCCTAGTCCAACATGCTTCATGATAACCACTGACTGAGATGTAACTGGGTGATAGGATGGGAGACAAGCTCAAGGATTGTGTATTTGCGTAGCTCAAGAGGTCAGGGGCCAGGACTGAGCCTTAAGACTGCTCAGTGCATATTTTAGGTTGCTCGGGGGTAGACATCTGTGCAGTTGAGGGGCTCAAGGGGTCAGGCTAGAGGCTTTGGGTTTGAAGTTTCCAACTATGAAGTTCCAAAGGTATAGAGGCCAAGGGATTGCACAACTTCACAATTAAAGAGGTCAACGCTGAGGCTTGATGCTTGAGATTGCATAGTGCACAAAAGAGGATGACTGGAGGCAGGGGATGCACAGTTATGGAGATCAAGGGCTGAGGCTAAGCACTGAGACTGCGTAGTGCACAATTTTGGAAGGTAGGGACTGCACATTGCGCAGTGCCAAGTGGTAAGGTTCAATCTTGAGGACTAATACTGCACAATGCACAATTCAGGAAGGCTAAATGAGGCTAAGTTGCTCAGGCAATAACTTTTCCATATTTGGCTGAGTGTGGGATCTGTAAGGCTAAAGTGAACAAGGAAAAAACCCGAACACGATCACACACTTAGAACAGTTGATGACACAACATTGATCAATTAGAACACATGAACAAGATACTTTCCTCAATGTGATGACATTGTGACAACTTTCCCCAAGTGTGACACTAAAGGTACACTTTGCGATGAAAATGATGACACTTAAGCGACGGTGCTTGAAACTTTTTGACGGAGTGTGATATAGTCTACATGATAAGAATGACTCATTAGCACCAAGATTGCCCCTTGAAAGAAATCAAAACTACACATGTGCGATGTGCAACGCTTTTCATGCTAAAATAAGACATTTGTGACTGTAAGAGGAAAGTGCAAATGTAAACGACACTTGCAAAATACAAACAACATTGAAAGCGACACATGCCAAAACTAAGATAACATGAAAACGACACTTATTATAGTGAAAAAAACAAAAGAGACAATCATAAACATGAAGGCGACACTTGTGAGAATGAAGGTGCATAAAAGCGACAGTTGGAAAAACTCATCGAAAATAGAAGAACAATCATGACCAAAAGTGAGAGACTGTCAATGAGAGTGCACACTGATTGTTGACATAGGTTGAACATTGCACATTGACTTTCTTAATGAACTTGTGCTATGCTTGTTTAAGCTTTCATAAAAGAGCGCACTCATGAAGTTGTTGTGGATTGATCATGTGTGAGCAGGTGAATTTGACACTTATCGATCGACCTTAAAGTGACTATGGAATGAATGATCAAAGATCCACTGTAGGCTCCAAAATTAAAGTGTATGTCAAATTTTGGAGGGTGTTTGTCACAACGACAACACTTGGTGACACACTGGTAGAACTTGAGCTTCTCTGCCTTGGTCAAATATTAGTGCAAGGTCTAGTTTCTCAAGAAGTATTGATTCATCATGCAGATTACTCTGGTTTCCCCACTTAACCCGGTTATAGATATAGTCCCCTTCATATCTTTCTCTGTTGAACACAATCATAAAGCTAACCATATTGCAATGTTTCGAATTCAAGAGAAGGGTAATGTAATTCACGAGCTTAAGATATTCAGAGTGCGAGTTTTCATCTCTGGTGTTGCTCTGCTGCCAGCAAGCCTCGACAATACCCCGATTGAGTCATTTCAGGAACCGAAGGATTGTTTTGCTGCAAACGACCCTAGATAATAGCTCGAAGAAGTTACTTTCTTCGACACTTATTTATTTCATGGGATGGAAGAGGGATCCTGACTTATTGAGAGAAGAAGAGGTTGTTCCTTCAAAGAAGCATATATAAAACCTATGATATGAGTTTGATTGTTAATATTTTCCCCTTGTCCTTCTCTACTTGATTGGATCAGTGTGGAAAACACCGAAACATAAAGAACTGAGGATAGAAATGAGGCTCCTAGAATAAATACGGATGCCATGGTTTCACACAAAGTTATCTTTATGTAAGGATCATATTTTCCATAAAATATCATTGACCAAAAATGTATGAACCAAGACAAAGAAGAAGGACTAAAGGTTAGCGAAATGTTGTGGTGTCACAAGGTCCTTATCTATTTTTCCACATTGTCTTTTGAGCTAAAGGGAACATCCTCCATACTCTTATTAAACAAAACACGAAAGAAGAGACAAGACACAACAAGAATACAAAATCAAAGAGACGGAGAAAATGGAGGCGAACTAAAAGCAAATTGCAAGGAAAAAGTAAGAAAATACAATAAAGAGTACAAAGAGTGAGTGCAGGATGAGTGTGCAAGGGAAGACTAACATGCATTTAGACGTACTCCTAACCTAACCATATATAAGGCCAGGGTCAAGTGTAATGAAATTTCTAATGTAGCCATTGTCATTGCTCTCAACCTGCATACACAAAGATACAAGATATTAAAACAAATATAAAACAATGTGCAATGGAAAAGATAAACGCTTGAATAACTTGCAAAACAAATTGAAGGTTTTTCCTATCAACATAAATTTATGTCATAACCACTACTTCTAACCAGCTCAAACTCTTACCTTTTCGATGAAAACCATAATTAAACAAACGTAGGAAGATTCTTGCAAATATATATTCATATGTATTGTCGTCCTTAGCAAGCATGAGAAAAGATCGAAAATTATTATTTGCTACACAGCTTGCCAGGTAAGATTTCTCCCTGATTGGACTTCATTTGCCTATTCAAAAACCAAATATCCCAAGGCTCCTAAGGGCGCAGCGCCAATCTTGAAAACGAGGCAGAAAGGTGAAATTTTGCATGTTTTTTACCCTTTTGGGGGACCAAAACTGCTCCAAATGATCTGAAATTTGGTGTGCATGATGCCCTTGGCCCTAAAAACAGTGAAAAAGGAAAATTTCCAAAAACTTGCAAAAATTTACAAATATCTTCCTCATGGTGTTTGGGATGCCTGTAGAGAAGTATCAACTAAGATCTCAAGGTTTTCTTGGTCCTTGGTCTCTTGGAGAGCTTGAATTTTAGCAAGGGCTCTTTTGAGCTTGGCCCTTGCAATTTGATTTCTCAAGGTGTAGTGCTTGGCCATCTTTTTCTGAAGGCCAAGGTCTCTTTGTGTCTTCTCTAGTTGTTCCTCCAAGTGTATGTTTGCCCTCTCTAGCCAAGCTTCTTTGTTATGATCAATTTACATGGAAAGCATCTCACTTGGAGTGAGCCGCTCTGCCAAGGCTGCCTCTTTCTCTTTCTCCTTTGCCAAGGCCTTCCTCAAGCCTATTGTTCTTGGTTTCTTCTTAGGAAGCTGCTCTTCCTCTTCTTCAGTGTCATCAGGAGTGCCCAAGACCTCTTCTAGCTTTGCCTTTGCCTTGACAGCCTCTTTCCGGGATCTGATTGCCCTGACCTCATAAATGGCCTTTTGTGCCTCTAACTGCGTGTTTTCAATCTCATAATAATGAATAAAATTCCTAGCCCTAGCTAGATTGGCTTGCAAATCTTTGATTTGGGCCTCTTTATCTTTGAGCTTCATGCTTGAGATCCTGGCCTCATTTTCATCATCACTGTCAACATGAATGAGTTCAAATTATTGCTTAGCCTCATGTTGATCTTCTTCCTTTTCATCCTTGACCTTTTCTTTGCCTTTATCAAGTTGCTTAGTTGATGTAGAAGGCATGGCCCCTTGCCTTTTAGAGGCATCAAACACATGCCTACTTCCCCATTGGTAGGTAAAATAAAAAGGTACAAATTTGATCATTTCAGTGCCCTCAGTATTGCTGCCACCATGACTGTCATCCTCATTGATATCTTCATTGTCCTTATGGCTTTCATGACTGCTATCATCTGTCTCCATGCTCTTTGCCTAATCACTAATATTCTTGGTGTCATTATCAGTGTCAACATCATCATCATCATCATCATCTCCACTAATATCATGGCCATCATGATTGTTGCTCTCTTCTTCATTTGTACCATCATCCCTTTCTCCTTCACTGATATTATCTTCACTGTCTTGTGCACCTTCATTGCCTAGTGCTTCATCACTATCTTTAGAATCATTGGCATCTCCTTCATTTATATTTGCACTAGCATCTTAGCTTTCTGACCTATTGTCTTCTTCATTGCTTTCTTCTGCCTCAATTCTTTGTTTTACCACTGCCATGCTTGTCACTGTCATTAGCTTCACTGCACTCACTGACTTTATAACTGGAAGTATTGATATTTATACTCCTCTGGGACTCCTTTAGATAACTTTACTATTTTCGGATCTCCCTCTGTCCCAATATTTATATCATCCACCTAGTCTTCTTGGGTCAATTTGTTGGGGTTAATCAGGATATCATTCTTGTCGAACAATCTCTCCAAGGGCACAAGGCCTCTGGGGATGACATTCCCTTTCCCGATGTCCTGCCAGTGTCTCTTCCCACTTGTTCTGAGGTTGCTCTTTAGGCTCCTCTTCCACAACATCTATAACCAGGTTAGAGAATTCTCCAATGGTCTCTATGAAGTGTTTCACTTGCTCCTCATCCTCAAACACCTACTAGTGTTTGACATTATCTGGGATAGAGGGATGATAACGTACTTCAACCTCATACCTGAGGAGTGGGTTATGTGGTGGGCGAAAATTGCTAGCTGCCAATGTAAGCGAATCAACCATCTTATTCTGATCTCTCAGCATGAATTGTATTTTAAAATATAGGAAGAAATTCTCCATGAGATCCCATACTTCGTTCCTGTAAGCTCTTAGCTGAGGGTGCTTAGCCTGGCATTGATTCTTGATTTGCCTCACCACCAGCTCTGAATCTCCAAAGACTTTGAGGCTCTCAATATTCATGTTCTTAGCTGTCTGCAGCCCTAGGAGCAATGCTTCATACTCTGCCATATTGTTTGTAGCTTCATGCTCCAACTTGAAAGAAAAGGGGACCAAATGTCTCATAGGTGAGATTAGAAGGACCCCAGCTCCATTTCCTTCCCTCGAATTTGCACCATCAAAATGTAGAGTCCATATGCCCCTCTCTTCATTACTTGCAGACTGTTCCGGCCTCAAAGGATTGAATGATAGTTCCTGCAATAAATCTCCATCCTCCTGAAGCATCAAGAAGGAAAACTCGTCCTCCTTGCTATACATAGGAGAATTGACTAAGCCATCGAATCTGGTCACCATCTTCACGAATATGGATTCTCGATATAACCTCCTTTCTTGTCCACTGAATACTAGGATTGTAACATAAGTGAGGTCCAGTTTAATCGACCCACCTATCTTAGTCCCCCATGACCTGGACAACAACATCCCAAATCAGGCTGGGATATCAGCAACCACGATGTCCATGACGACACTTTTCGCTGGGATCTAAGCCAAGTTCACCACCAGGTCTTTAATCATTCCCAAAAATTTAACCCTTCTGGAATCGAAAGAATATAGATCTTTGTATGGGCGAGTAATTTGCAACCCTAGTTGCTCCATGACTGACAAAAGCAACAGGTTGGATGAAGCCCTAAGTCCAACATGCAATTGTGCAGTAGTAGATCATGAATGACCAAGGATACATAAAACGATGGGGTTCCTGAGTCTAACTCTTCCACATGTGGGCCAAAGACTACCATATGTCTCTCTTCCTGGAGGTTAAGACTCTCCCGGGGAGGGGCTACTCCATGAGGGAGCATAAATTTCGACACCTGAGCTTTATAAGAAGGTTTCTTCAAAAGCTCGACTAAGGGGACAGGGATTTTCACTTTCTCTAATTATTTTTGGAGGTTGAAGGCAACTGGATTCTTCTCTGGGATGACTTCTTTAGGTAGGACAGGTGGCTTCATGACGACTGAGGTATCTTTAGGACTTGCAAGGGGTTCAGGAACTGACTTGGATGAAGAAGGAATGGTAGCTTTCTGATGCAAAGGCTCTTCTATAGGCTTCTTACCTTTGCTATCAACTCTCTGGGGAACCAACTCTTTTGAAGGTAACTCTTCATCTTGATCCTGCATTCGGGTCCTCTTTCTAGAAGATCGGAGATCATACTTCTTGTGGAACTGAGCTTGCATGAAGTCCACAAACTGCTTGCAATAGTCATCGATGTCTGGATCTTCAGGGGAATTTACTTTCTCTTCTTCATCTTCCCGTAGAGTAAGCTCTACCTCTTCACCTTATGAATAAGCAAGATACTGATCATCTTGCCTGTCAGGAACAACTTCAGTTGGGCCTTCCATTTGTCCTTCCAAATAGAGAGGAGGCTGTATATGGTCTTGTTGTTCTTTCCTGTCTCTTTGTAGTATTTGCAGGGGTGGTTTTCGATACTATGGGTTGTATCCCCTGTTAGGAGTGGCATGAGTTGGCCGAGAAGAGGCATTCTTAGCTTCCAACTCTAGTTTCACTAACTTATTTGAGAGGTTCTTTATCATCTTGTTCATTTCTTCGATCTTATAATTTGCTGCTTCCCTTTCTTGATTTGAAGAAGAAGCCTCTTATTTACCTTTCCTTTTGAAATCATGGTCTATTCTTCCTTTAGATTTCATCGTAGAAGCGAAGTTGGCTTCTACTTCCAACACATCAGTCTGGGGCTGGTCCAGTGATGCAGATTTTCTTTCCCTTAAAGTGAAACCAAATTCTGATTCAAAAGCTCCGACAAAAACTACCTTTGCTGCTGTCTGAGGAGGTTTCATATCAGCAGGTAGGTTATTATACAACTTGTTGAATCTCTTGATAAATTCAGTTACGTCCTCATTGTGTCTCTTCTTCAAGGCATTGAACTCTATAAGACTATAGCCAAGATATATCTTCTCCCCCCACTTTCGTGTGAAAGAATTCTCCATCTCCTCTCAGGTGGTGATGGTGTGGTCATCCAGAGTTTTGAACCATTTTCGAGCCTCTCCATCCAAAGATTGGACGAAGAGCCTCAAAACTACATCTAGGTGTTCCACGTTGAAATTCTCAGCAAAAGCACATAAATATTCAATATGATTTTGGGCAACACTATTGTCTTCCCCGGTGAACCGAGGCAAGAGATTCATATAATCTTGAGGCATATCATTTAGAACTTGGGGTAGTGCCAGAGGAGCATATTTGTTCAGTAAAAATCTGGGAATAGCCATGGGAGGTGGTGGATTCTATGGAGGGTTTTGATGAATGATGATAGGTATGTGCTGGGTGGTGGCTTGCAAATTTCTCTGAGGCGAGCTTTGGAGGATGGTAACTTGTTTGATCTCTTCAGCTTCGGGAGTAGGATGCAAGGGGACCCCAGATGTTTTTGCTGACTCTACTTCGTGTTTTATCTCAGAATGATCCAAAACAAGGTTATCTGGGGGGTATTCAAGTACTCGGGTGTTGGAACTAGAACCTTGGACTTGAGCTTGCTGAGAAGAGGAAGGGGAGTATTCTAGTGAGAATCTGGGTATATTAGTCTGAGCTGGCTATTTCTCTTTCCAAATCCTCTTGAATATGATTTTTTTGGGATCAGAAACTGAGGGTGTTCTCAACTGGGAGGTATTTGACCTTAGATGTGGCTTGTGATAAGCCAGGATTGTGAAAGACTTTGTACTTTAAATAACAATGGAATCACCAAGGTGAGGGATATACAACTCTCAACCCTTCGTGCTCACCTGAATTGAAGGGCGAATTTGATTGTTGTATTCCAGGGAAAATATTTTCAACTTCGTTCCCTGGAAACGACACCAAAAATATGTTGTAACTCCTAGAGATAGCCTTGAGTTGTTGAAGATCAGTGCCTAGGACATCTTAAGACAAGAGGATTTAAAAGGTATTTTGCATGGTGATAGGAGGGAACCTCTTGTTATGGTATGATAGTTAAAGTTTTTGATATTGGTCCAAGATATCAGAGAGAGAGAGTATTGATAGGAATGATATCTAGTTGTATAACGAAAGGGCTACTCAGAGCGGACCCGAAGTAGTCATGAGGAGAGACTGTTGAGAGCTGGGCCGAATGTGAAATCAATGAATAGTTATAAAGATAAATGGAGATGAGACACAATTTAAGAAAGTGAGGAAAACATTAGAGAAGGTAGGCTTATATCAACACAAAAATCCACCCTCCACTAATATTTGAAGAATAACGACTTGTAAGTAGAACTTGAAACAGGAACCACGCCTTGAGCAATATTTAAAATGTTACAGAAAGGTAAGACATGAGTACCATTTAAGATAAATTCATATCTAACAGATTGAACATTCGCATTCCGAAAGCTACGATAACAAGGAAATAATGCAATCACAATGAACATTAAATTGAGTCACTGCCAAGAAAATACATACTGTTCAATTATCTTAGTAGGAATCCATCACAACAACAGATTGGCTTGTATTTCTATCCCGAAAAGGGATCTTCAGATATACACTATGAGAGCACCTCAATATTAACAAAAAGAGACAATTCACAGACTACAACTTCTCTAGAAAATCCGGAACCTGTTCTCGGTCTCTGATTTCATATTTTATAGCTTTTCACACGAGCTTTGAGAGAAGATTTTTTTCGAAACAAAATATTCTCTAGAGATATTTTTTGTTCCTAGTCTTAATAAAAAACCAAAAATGATGATGAGGCAAAACGACCTCTCATCTCATACAGAACGGCCTGACACAGACTCTAACTAAAACATAACAGTAAGTAGAAAATAAAGAGTGCATAGGGTGAAATCAAGATTTCACCCGATTTTACAATTCATGGAAAGAAAAAGTTAAACATGCTGCGTGGGCCAAAACATGAGTTTCATTTGTTGATGTTCCGATGAGGCATGCTTGATGGCTGTGGATGTGGCCGAGCTGATGATGAGGACGATCCCACTTTGCGACTAGAAAGGGGTGGCAGCCGCTGAGAGGAGGAGGATACCGGAGTATTGACATATTTGGTGCACTTTTTCCACGTGTTTTCCCCTAGAGATGGCATTGTGGCAAAGGTTTCAACAAGGGTCTGGATATCCATGAGCTCAGTATAATCTACACAGATGGCCAGGAATTGCTTAACCTGGTAGAGGAGGAAGATCTCTTTACTCAAAGCGGCTATTATTGTATCTACCTTCAATCGGGCAGTTTTTTCCAGTGGTATGTTGATATTATTCATGATGTCTATCATTTTCTACTCGTAAGCCGTTAGCTCAGAGAATGCGGATGTTTCTGGATGCCAGCATGATGGGAGACCTGCTTCCACTAGCTTATTACACTTCTGCTCGAGCTGTTCAACTCATTTTGAGATTAGTTTTAAACAACCCAACGCATTCGCGCGAGCGGTATTTTTCTCGATTACTCTTCTAAATTCCATTACCCTTATAAAACGATCAATGATTCCTTGCGCGCGCAATTCCTTGGGGCCTAGTTCATTCAGGTACCGAATATATCTCTTAGCCATTGAAGCCTTTGCTTCTCCATCCGCGTTCCCTTCTTGCAATTGTACTCCAAACAAGCGAACTGTAATCATCTTATCGTCCATTAGGGTAAGGTAATTCCAATGCTGCCGGACCTCTGCTATTATATCTGTCCAAATTAGACGTCCGGCTTCCAAGAGTGTCATGTTGCCTTTAATTCGAGTTGTTAAGTCGTTGATAGATATATCCTGTGCCTGCTTTTCTCCTTGTAATTTTTTGACCTCCCTCTGTAGGAATTTACAGGGTAAAGTTCCATAGATCAAGAACCAAAGGTCACCGCTTAAAAACAGATCACAAATTAGTACACCAGTATAATCACGTGGTTAAAACCCTCGAGGAGGGAAACAATCCACGACCTGAGCCAACGTGGCCACTTCAGGCAATTTATTAATATTAAAAGAAAAGTTACATATGTTTCTCTCATAAACGGTTAGCAGACAAATGGCCCTCCATGCTCTTTAAATAGAGATCATGGACCAATCGGGTGTTAAGCCACAAATCAAGTGTCGTTAATACCGAGGAGAGAGATAACCATCAGATCACTACAAATCGTGACCGTCGGATTATAAGTTACAAATGTACATGGTAAAGAAACACACTTTACCTAACTCTATACTAGACTGTTATGAATATAATTCATAACAAATAGCATAAATACAATGAATGTAAATAATAAATAATCTAGATAATGGTTATTTAAATATTCATTAGTTCACTGAAAAGGCATGTCTAAAAGACATGCCTAGTCATGAAAGGCCACCTGCCTAGGTATAAAAGTAGGGCCTCATTGAAACATTTATCATCACTTTATCATTTTTATATATAATAAATTATTATTACAAATACCTTTTGTGTATTTTACAATTAAAGTCAACAAGGCTACAGTTTTGTTGCTTCAGTGGTATCAGAGCCATGCTACACAATATAGTCTCATGAGTCTATGAATGTAGTTTACGAGTCTATGACCATAGTTTACCGTACAATTTGCCATTACGTGTAGATCCTGAAGAAAGTGAGCAGATTAGAAAAATTCAAGAAAAGCTTGAGCAATTAGAAAAGTCATGTGCAGAAGATACAACCCGTTTTAATAAAGGTTATGAAGAAATCCATAATAAGGAAGAAGATGTTGATCAGAATGATGAATATGAAAAAAATATCAATCAAGATGAGGATCTAAATTAAGCTGGTCTGGATGTAGATGAGGATTATGAAGATCAGGATGATTCAGATAAAGATAATGTGGAAGAAGGTTATCTTGAGAAACAAGAAGATGAACAATATAAGAACAATAGTGACAGCCTAAGTGGAAGAACAATTAGACTATATGAAAACCAAAGCTTCATGAACATGAATATGAATGCTTACCCACCTCATCCTCCTTCCTTACTGCACAACAATGATGCTGACAGTGACAACAACCACAAAAGCAACAGACAGTGACAACAACCACAAAATCAGTGCTGCAGACGATGACAACAACCACAAAATAATTGCAGTAGAATCGAGAATAAATGAATATGGAACTAACACTATCATTGAGGTTTACCCTCCTTATCCCTCCACCTTCTTACTGCCTAACAACAATTATGATGGAAATAACAACACCAACGACAGAAGTAATAGAATTTCAAGACTAAATGGAAGTAGAAACCCTCCTATTCCTTCATCCTCCTTATTGCACAAAATTAATGGCAATGCTAATGGTGGCAACAACAACAATATCAACATAATTCAAAGAAGATACAGACTGAATGGAAATGAAAATTACAGAGACATGAATGCTGCTGCTACATTTCCTCCTTATCCCCCCTTACTGCTCCATAATAACAATGGCTTGAACAAAAATAGACCAACATTAACTCCAATAGAAGAATTGGAAGAAATGCCTAAGCTTGTTGTGTTGTCCTCTTTGCTTGCATTAGCATCTATTCTTGATGTTTTTATTGGGACATATTTACAAAGGTCAACATCTGAAAATGGAAGTTGTTTCAATGGTATTTATCTAAAGAATGTTGAAAAGGAAATATATGGAGCTATCACAGTAGTAGAGATGATTTTTGTACTCACAAATTCTATCGGGAAATTTTGAAGTCGCCAAGTTCTAGAGTTCATATTGCTGTCTTTCGAGTGTTGTTGAGTTTTGTGAAGTGTGTTACAAATTTTTTTAGCGAAGGAGACATGAAGATTCCAACAAGTATTGTCCTTGGGTCATTTCAAGAAAAGGATCCAACCTGTCATTTTTCCATGTGGAATATGTTGCTACCTTACAGGAAAGTTTCCAGAAGCATGGAAGGATACTCCTCTTCAGAAGGTCATATTACCGTGGCTACGGTGTTTTTTCAGATATGGTTGCTATGGGTCACAACAAGCATCATATCCCTGCCTGCTACCTATGTTAAGCTCTATGCTTCCTGGTACAAATTCGGTAGAACAAGTCTTTGTTGATTTTTTCAAAGATCATGGGAAGGGAATTCTATGTGTCTTAATTCACCAGTTGATCGAATTGCTCTTTTTAGAGCCATGAAGGAATGTTTTATGCGGACTGTAAACAAGTCATCAAGATATGTTGAAGATGGGTATGTTCAAAATGGTGATTCGAGTGAGGCCTTGTCACTTTTCAATCAAATGCAACTCTTAGGTATAAAACCCAATTCGCTGACTATGGTTAATGTGTTATCCGCGTTAAGTTGTTTGGGATCTTAGAAACAGAGTAAGGGGATACGTAGTTATGTAACAAAATGTGGCTTTTAATCAAGTGTTTTTGTGGCCACTATCTTCATACACATGTATGTGAAACATGGGAGAACATACTGTGCAGCCCGAGTTTTTTAGAACAACCGTGAAAGAAATGTGGCCTCATGGAATGCAATGACTACAGCGTATTCCCATAATGGGCAAGTGAATGAGGTTTTGACAATATTTAGTCAAATTCCACTTGCGGATATGAAAATAAACTCTTTCACCATGGTAAATGTGCTTTAGATAATCACTCAATTCAGAAATCAGTGTCTAGTATATCAGCATCTGACCTCGATCCACCAAACTTCCACTAGCCTTCGAGTTGTCATCGCACCTCTCCAGCTCATTTTTGGGTCAACCCTGGTGGCGTCCCTCCGTGGAATAGAATCCCTCTGCCCGTGCCTCCATCGCAGTCCATTCCACTATCTTTCTGCACCCACCGTGCATCCAATGAATGAACAGATCCTTCCGCCTGCCTTCAAAACGACAACCACAACCCAAAAGTATTCCAGGTCGTCCCACGTGCAACCATATCCGGTCCTAGTTATGCCATTGTCCCAACACTTCCGTCTCCTTGTGTCAAAAGTTGTGGAACCATTGGAGGCTGTCGATTGGAATAATCGTCCCGATTCGAATCACCCTTTAAGAATCGATACACATATGATAAAAATAAGATATATATACTATATATGAAAAAATTATAGAGTCATATATATATATATATATATATATATATATATATATATATGAAAAAATTAACTCTCTTGAATTCGTAATAATTGTGACTCTGAATCATTATAAGTTAGGTGGTGAATTGCATCCATCCATTCACAAGGTGTGTCCTTATTCGTACCTTTTAAGTTTGAAGGGGTTTACTAAAAGACAAACTGCAATTAGATTATATATATATATATATATATATATTACAAAAAAAAAGAAAAAAAGAAAAAAAAAAGGGAGAGGGGGTGAATAGTTATAACCTCGAGTACCAATGGTGTTGAGTTACACATGCCAAGATAACAAACAGAAGATGAAGAAATTGTTAAGCGATATAGCTTTGAGGACAAAACTTTTGAAAGAAAGGGCAATGTTATGAATATAATTCATAACAAATAGCATAAATACAATGAGTGTAAATAATAAATAATCTAGATAATGTTTATTTAAATATTCATTAGTTAACTGAAAAGGCATGTCTAAAATACATGCCCAGTCATGAAAGGCCACCTGCCTAGGTATAAAAGCAGGGCCTCATTGTAACATTTATAATCACTTATCATTTTAATATATAATCAATTATTATTACAAATACCTCTTGTGTATTTTACAATTAAATTCAACAAGCCTACAATTTTGTTGCTTCATAGACTAAGTTATTTTTAACTATTTCCTATGTGTCGGAATATCTTAACATCCCCCCTTAAGAAAAAATTGGGATAGGATTGAAGGATTTACAAAAGTGACACAATAGGAGAAGGAAGGAGGCATTAGAGCCTATCCCCTCTTAATGACAACTTTCCTGAACTCCAAGCATGGATCGAAGTTTGGTAAACTTCGCTTTGGCGTGCTCTGGCGAAGAAAGAGAGATGGCACTTTGTTTCTTACAAGACCAAGTAATAGGTCCTGAACCAAGAATGAATACATATATGGCAGTAGACTTTCGATCATCAAGGTCACTAGCCCAATCAGAATCAATGAAACCAATCAACAATGGAGATGCTCCCGCACTATAATGAATCCCGAACTGAACTATACCTCAAATATATCGAAGTATTCTTTTAGCTGCTTTCTAGTGACTTTCATGAGGTTGGTGCATAAACCGAGCGACAAGACCAACGACAAAGGAAAGGTCAGGACAGGTATGGGTTAGATATAGAAGTTTACCAACAAGTTGACGGTATAAGGTAGCATCAACTTCAGGGGTAGTACAAGTGACGAAAAGCTTGACTCCAGACTGAAAGGGAGAAGGGGCTGGCTTACAGTCTTCCATGTGAAAGTGGTGTAGAAGATCACAGGCATACTTGGACTGAGAGAGGTAATGCCTTCTTTGGATTGCAAGACTTGAAGACCAAGGAAATAATGCAAGTGTCCTAATTATGTCATTTCAAACTTCTTTTTGAGGCTAGACTTCACATGGTTTATATGGTTGGGATCACTACCAGTAAGGATAAGATCATCAACATAAAGAACACGGATGGTGAAGGACTTACCCACTTTCTTGTTGTAGACAGTGTTGTCAGAATGACACCTAGAAAAGCCATTATCTAAAAGAAATCTATCCATTTTGGCATACCAAGCTCGAGGAGCTTGTTTAAGACCATAGAGAGACTTCCTAAGGCGACAAACAAGGCTAGAGTTATTTTGGATAAAGCTAGGAGGTTTTTCCATGTAGATTTCTTCATGCAAATCTCTATGTAAGAAGGCAGATCTAACATCCATCTGATGGACTTCCCATTTAAAGGAGGTAGCAAGGGAAAGAACAAGGCGGATAAAATTCATTTTGGAAATAGGGGAGAAGGTCTCAGTATAGTAAATGCCTTCAACTTGTGAAAAACCTTTAGTGACAAGACGAGCTTTATGTCTATCCACTTTTCCATTTGGTCCAAACTTGGTTTTGTAAACCCATTTGCATCTAACAAGTTTTCTTCCTTTTGGAAGAGGAACAAGATCCCAAGTATCGTTCGATAATAAGGAATGATATTCTTCATTCATAGCTTCATCCCAATCTGGATGACTGGAAGCTTCTTCAAAGGTTTCTGGATCAGGATTTGTTGGAACTTGAGCCAATAAGGAAGAGGCTCTTTCGAACTGAGAACGAGTACGTCGTTGATTTGCAGGGTGACCTGCAAGAGAACTTGCTGCATCTCGAGTAGAGCGCACCCATCTTGGAAGCTGTGGAGTAAAAGGAACAATTTCAAGAGGTGGAGGAGGATTTTCATCCTCGCTGTCATCATCTGAACTAGAAGGAATGCTATTAAAAATAGAAGAGAGAGAGAGAGGTGGCACATATGCCGAATCAGGCTCGAAGGCCAAAGGTGGCACACCTGCTGAACTAGGCTAGCATGCCGATATATTTTCATCGAATTTTACATCTCTTCTAATGATTATATTTTTGGATTTTGGTTGAAGAAGTCTATATCCTTTGACATCTTCAGAATATCCAAAAAAAAAAGCATTTTTCACTCTTAGGTTCTAAGGCTTTAGTTTCGCATCTGGAATATGGGCCCAAGCATCACTTCCAAAAACACGAAAGTGACTTACATTTGGTTTGATGGAGCTCCAAGCTTCTTCTAGAGTTATATTCTTTAAAACCTTAGTAGGAGTGTGATTTACTATGTGATTTTCACAGTTAATGGCTTCTGCCCAAAAATTAAGACCAAGTCCTTTAGATTGAAGCATACAATTATCCATTTCCTTTAAGGTGCGATTCTTCCTTTCAGCTACACCATTTTGTTGTGGAGTATATGGAACAGTATGTTGAAATTGAATGCCATGATCAATGCAGAAGTTGATAAATTTGTTGTTAACATATTCTCCTCCATTGTCTGATCTTAACTTAAGAATTTGATGTCCAGATTGTTTCTCAACAAAGGCCTTAAAGGCCAAGAAAATGTTAAAAACTTCACTCTTGAGTTTTAAGAAGTATACCCAAGTGCGTCTGGAAAAATCATCAATGAAAGTTAAGAAGTACTTGCAACCAGAGAAAGAAACAAAAGGAAGTGGACCACATAAATCATTGTGCACAAGCTGCAAAGGGGCTGAAGCGTGCCAAGAGGCACGTTTGTCAAAACTATCCTGATGATGTTTTCCGAGTACACATCCGGAGCAAACACCATCTCGGCAAGATACCATAGGAAGGCCCGTCACCATATTTTCCTTACATAGAGTTTGAAGAGAGCGATAGTTTAAGTGACCAAATCGCTCATGCCAAATTTTGCTCACATCATCATTATGAGCAACAAAAACAGAGGGAAGAGATGATGACCCAAAGTTGTCAAACTTATACAACCTTGTGGAATCATCAGCAATGCCAGTAGCTAAAATATGTTTAGGATATTTGAGGTCCTTGATTACAACATAATGAGGTGAAAATTCTACTATTTTCCCTTCACCTGAATGAGTTATCTGATAAACAGATAGAAGGTTGCATGACAAGGTAGGAACACATAGTACATCATTAAACTGACCATTATCTAGATGAATGGTTCCAGATCCTACAACACTAAGAGATATATCATCACCAACATAAATATGTTTGGTGTTACAATCATTTAAAGAAGAAAACATGGCTTTATTTTTGGCCATGTGGTAAGAAGCTCCAGAATCAATGAGCCACTCATGAGAAGGAGAAGAGGAAGATACATTTAATGCATAACCAGATCTTGATGCTCGACAACCAAAAGAAGAAAGTGCCATTCCTGAAGATGAAGGTGAAGAGTGCTCCAAATTGATGTTGTGCTTCTTCATCGCTGCTTCTAAGGCTTCCATGTTCTTAAAACATTTGGAATCTATATGGCCATCAAGATTGCAAAATTTGCAATGTCTATATGTATTATTCCCTTTGTTTTTATTTGCCTTATCATTTTGGTGAGATGTTTTTTCAGTTTGTGACTGAAATTGCTTAGGACCCTTGTTTGGTTTAGGACCATACTTTTTAGGATACTGCTTCCTGGGATTCTTTTGATATGGTTGCTGTTGGGCTGTAAGGCTTTCTTAGAAGCGTTTCCAGGAGTGATAAGACCAAGGTGTAAGAGTTTTTCTTGTTCTCTTATCAAAGAATCACAAAAGGCATCAAAAGAGGGATTCTTGTAGGCGGTTACTGAAGAGGTGATGGATTCTCTATTTTAATGCAAGGCGGAAACAAATATAGAGTATGTTGGGCCAAGCTTAGCAAGAATGCAATAGATGAGGCTACCATCTTCCTTTTTGACCTTACAACCTTCTAAAAGAAGTCTAAGTGTCTTGAATTTCGACAAAAAGTCTTCAATAGAGGAGAAATTTCTAGGCTCCAAAGTAAGCAACTCATTTTCAAGCTGGTGGGCCTTGATTTGATTTTGAATGCCAAAAACATTATTTAAATTTTCTAGGGCTTTATCAGGGGTGTCAATTCCAAGGATGTGAAATCGAAGATCTTGAGCAATGGACATTCCTACCAACGCTCGTGCTTGATCTTGTTTATTTTCCCATTTAGGAACTTTATCATCATCGGAAGGTTTAGTTTCTTGACCTATGGCTATTCTATAAAGCCCTTTACTTCTAAGTATATCTACCATGTGAGGTAGCCATTGGAAATAATTGATGATGTTAAGAATAATCGGGCATGCACTTTCCATTTAAAAAAAAACTGAAGCTGAGAAAAGGTGAAACTAACTACCTCAATGGAAAGATCTCAAAAAATTAGGCCGTTTAAAAAAAAACGGCTCCAGAAACGACTTCTGGATGAAGAAGTTATGCCCTTTTGAAAACATGAGTCAAGGGGAGCGTTAGTTGCTGTACTAACGCTCTGTTTTACAGGATCCCCAGCGTTGCTAATGCACATGTCAAGAGCAAGGAGCACATTATAACACACTGGTCAAGAGCAGAGAGTTGCGTTAATGGGCCTTTACTTAGGGCGATTTCCAACTAACGTGGGTTGATTTCCAAACAAATTTTTAAGAAAAATAACTCTCTTTAATCTGTTTCGCTGTCAACTGTTCTTCTGTTTGCATGATTTTTCCTACACACAACACCGAGCAAACAAAGAAATGCAAGCCTTATGGTAGAATTTTAGATTTTCAGTTAGCCTTATCGGCAACTATCTATTTTTACTATTTCTGATTTCCCGAGATCGTACAAAGACGCGGGGAAAGAGCATACGTAGTAAAAATAACTTCCTCCTGTTTCTGATTCGCCGAGATTGCACACAATGCAGGGAAAAGAGCATACGCAGAGAAGATGATATAGATCCAGCAAATAAATAAAACCTAAAAACCAAAATAAACAGAGGGAACCAAAATAAGCAGAACTATTAACAAATATAACTGCAAAATAGATACTTTACTCTAGATTTAAATTGACATAAGTTGGGCAACCGGAAACCTTTTCGCATGAAACGAAAGGTGTTCCTCACTATAACAGAGGCTCTGGACACAACAGATTAGTTCTCTAGGCCTGAAATTTTTTAGAAATAATAGATCTAGAAAACGATAGTCGCATGCAGTTAAACCGGCTTCAGATTTGGATCAACAACAGATGCGGCCCTCAAAATAGCTTTGATACCGTGTAGGAATTTATAGGGTAAGTTTTGTAGATCAAGAACCTAAGGTCACCGCTCATAAAAATATCACAAATCAGTACAACAGTATAATCACGTGGTTAAAACCCTCGAAGAGGGAAACAATCCATGCCCTGAGCCAATGCGGCCACTTTAGGAAATGTATTAATATAAAAAGAAAAGTTACATATGTTTCTCTCATAAACGATTAGCAGAAAAATGACCCTCCATGATCTTTAAATAGAGATCATGGACCGATCGGGTGTTAAGCCACAGATTAAGTGTCGTTAATATCGAGGAGAGAGATAACCATCAGATCACTACAAATCGTGACCGTTGGATTATAAGTTATAAATGTACATGGTAAAGAAACACACCTTACATAACTCTATAGTAGACTAAGTTATTCTTAACTATTTCCTATTGGTCGGAATATCCTAACACCCTATGCATGGATGCTATCACCTTCTGATTTGCTGCCAGTGTAGTTTCTGACAGGCTATACGGGTTTCACTATCTGATACCTTCAAGTCAAACAGGGCCTTAGTAAGTTGCTCTAGGGTCGTTTCGGGCTCGCCAGACACCGGGGCTACACATATGTGCTGATCCAATTTTCCTTGCAAATCGGACAATCTCTGTTTCAGATCCACAATCTTCGTGATCCTTTAGGCCTTTTCTTTCTGCTCTTTCGCAAGCGAATCGACGAGAGCCGATTTTTCCTTTTCCACTTAGACCAATTCATCTGTTTGCACATGCTCCCTGCTGGGTATGTTTAGTTTTCGCTTCAGCTCTGAGTTTTCTACTTCTAGATCGGTGATAAGCTTTTTCCGAACTGCATCTTTGTCAGCTCCCTTGTCCATTATTACTTTCTTAAGGGTTTCTAACTTGTTATTGTTTGCTCATGCACTAGCTTTCTCCCTCTTTTGGTTCTCTAATACCGAGCTATGCTTCTGCTCAAGTTTACTCAAAGCAAGTGCAAGTTTCACCACCTCGTCCCGTAACATATCTCCTATGCACTTGTGTAAGCCGAGCTTATCCAACAGGGGAATATTGGTTAGGTTTAAGGCGATATCTAAAGCTCGGTAGTGACCTCCCTCAGCTGAGGGTTGTAACACTGCTTGTTGAATAGCCAATATTAGCTGCTCCTTATCCATGTCTAGCACAAAAGTGAGCCGAGTATGATATTTGTCTATAAACCCATCCAGTTCAGCCCTTAGGTTTTCTCGTGCGGTCCTGTTTTTGGTGTTTATCTCTTCCCTTACTTCTTCTCTGTCCATTGTAATTTCCTGTGAAAACCCAGAGGGGCCCGATGAGGAGTTTCCAATGAAAGCAATCAGAAAAATTGCCTTGTTTTTGTCAGGGGCCCCAAATTGGGGAACATCCTCCAAATATGGTTCCTCCCATATATCTTCCGGCCCTTCAGTCCTCTATTTTTTATGAGGATGTGCTCCCTCATCAATGTTCATACCTTCTTGACTTCCTGAGATATCTGAGACGTCTGCCTGCCACTTTTTCTCTGTTCCAACAGACACATTGTCGCCCTTCCCTTCTGCGGCGGAAGACTCGGCCTCCATCTGTGCATCTAAAGGCCATGTATCAAGGTTAGCTCTCCATTCAATGAAGGGCCTAGTCTCATGTACATAAGAAGTTGAATTTATTTTCCTCTTCCTATTGGAAAGGACTCCTTTTGGGTCATAGGGCTAGACTTTTCCCTATAGAAGGTCCATCCCTTGTAGCAATTTTTCCACGGTGGAGAGGGCGTGCCTCGAATTTATGGTGAAGGGACCAACTAAAGTTGGGAGTTTGAGAATGTATCCTTTCTTCGCAGGAACGAAGTGGATCTGGTCGACCTTCAAGGTTTGTCGAATGAATTCGAGGGAAAATATTCACATAGCTGGAAACACCGGTAAGAGGTAACGAGGTACTTCCACCCCATAGACCCTGATCTCAGATTAATCATCATACAAATGCTAGTCCCCTATGCTATCTTCCTCGTTGAACTGCAGCCAGTCCTTCTGCTCAGGAAATATTCTAGGCAGAGGGCTGTCATGTATTATGGCATAAGCTATGGACATAAACTCATTAAGAAACCTTGTATGCCCCTTCCCCCCTGGCTGCTGGCGAACTGAAACATTCCACTCAAAGACGGTTCTTGGCTAGGAATTTGCCCTTGAAAGTCTCTCTAGGCCTAGAATCTCAAACTTATCATCATGCTCGAATAAGAACAGGTAAAACACTAAGGAACAAAACCTGAAAGAACCAGTAGAAGGGAACTCTTGAAACTGGGTTTGAATAGCCGAAGCTAGGAAAGTAGGAATATTTAAAAGCGTACCCTTTTGCATCATGAGCCATAGAAGAGCTATACCCTCTTTAGACACCTGCTCAACCTCTTGGAGCCCTAACAACCCTGAAATAAGAGCTAGGACTGGCTGCACATTATCTCGGAAAGTGGACAAGGGAACAACGTCTGAAGGCGGGAGAGCTGTCAGGCAAGAATCTGAGAGGAGGCTGAGGAAACCGATTTGTTGTTCCCAGGGTAACTTTGAGAATTGACAAGAAAGGGAAACTTTGGAGAACTCAACATAGTTTTGATTAGGAGGGAAACAAATAACTCCCTTTATGAGTTCAGGCGATATGCGAAAGATCTTGTTGCCTTGAGAAGACATGAACAAGTCTCTGCACTCGTCATAAGCTTCCTCGAGCCAACTAATGAATTCAGGAACTGGGTATGTGGTCGGGGCGAGTTGTTAATACAGGCCTGACTCAATGACTTTGAACCTTTCTTGACCCTTTAAATGACATTCGAACAACTAAGGTCTGATGTGGGCTACACTGAAAGGGTAGAATAGGTCGTGAATTCACACATGGGCGTCGATGAGAGGTTCGAGTCCTGGAACAACCCTGACCTCGCGAGTTTGTGGGGTTTCAGGCTCAGACTTCTTGGTTTTCATCTTCCCCATGACCATTTGAAAAAAAAAATAGAAGGAAAATGGTGAACCGGAGAAATGACTAAATATCTGAGAACAGTGAGGAAGCCCAAGGGAAAGCGACGCGGGGTTGAAAATGACCTCGCACTGGAGTTTTAACCTTCTCTGCATGACAATTCTGTAAAAACTAGTATTTTACACGGTCTGGGAGTAAAACAAGATTATAATAGGCCGAAAGTTTGTGGAATACGAGACAGGGGGTAATAGCTGTAGGGCTGGCATCATAAGGATGCCGACAGTGAGGCACGTGGAGACAGATTATTGGCTGACAGCAGCCGGGTAGGTGAAAGCCACATGCTGAGTTAAGGCATGTACTGGTCTTCATACCACCCTCTCTAGACTTACCTTACCTTTACTTACTGGCGCCAGCTGTCCTGCTTGATGGGCCCGCTTAGAACTCCGATGGGGTTCATGAGCGTGCTATGATCCATTCTACCACCCGACGGAAAGCTTGTAATTGGTCCGCCATCATGTGACGTCACCTTCTCTGGGGGCTTGCACTTCTATCCTACCGCTCTCCTTTTGACCCAACGAAAAGATCCTTCACCCATGCTTTTATGTTTTTTGGTTATGGCGCTAAGTACCAAATGCTATCCTCCACTATATTGCAATCCAAAAAAGAGCCTAGCCATTGCGCTTGTCCTTTAGGAACTTTCTTTTCAAGCCCTACTCAATTTACAAAGTTTGCCACCTTTATGAACTTTTCTGCTTTTTCTGATTTAACCGCTCTTCTTTCTTGATAAATGGGGGCAAATAAACAACACTAGGTATGCTTGTGGCATTGGAAATGATATTCGAGGAGAGCTCAAAGGCCACCCCTGCAAAGTTAGCTTGTTTGTCATCCAGGTTAAGGATGAATAGCCTAGTCAGCTCAGGGTGGCTTTGTACCTGTTGTACTCTTTCACAAAAATGAAAACACCCCACATTTTGGAAACATGTGACAGTCATAGGAGAGGCATTAAGCTCCATTGTGTTTTGAGGTTCAAACCTATTAATCCTCCCACCTCTATGTTGATGCCTCCTTGGCCCTTGGCCTTCCTCTTCACTACCATTTCCTCCTCTTGACATTTTAATCACTGCTGCTTTGAAAACCCTAGATCTGCTTATGAAACTGATATGTAAAGGTAATGGAATGGTGGTAAAAAGGCAACATTTTACAAGTGGAGGATGAGTGAGTGAGGGTGAGGCAAAAACCCTAATGACCACCCTTGCTGATTTTTTTAAATCTCTGCTTGGACACACCTTGTACTTATGTCAATTTTTGAAATGAGAGAGAGTAATGTAAGGTCAAACTTCTTGCAGTGTAAGGGACAAAGCTATTATGTTTCGATGGGTGACCAATTTCAAACCACTGCAACCACCCCAATTCACCCATGTTTTAACTGATATTTCCTTATTTGCAGATGAAGGAGGTTTAATAAGTGTTTTTATCATGCAACTTAATCATGCAACTTAGTTCTTCACTTAGGGTTCCATTCCTTTAAAAAAGCCATAAAATTCTTGTAGGGGAGGTAGGACATCCACTTACCACTTAGAGATGCTTTGAAAAACCCTTGATGACAACGTGGAGGTGTTTTTGAGCTAACTTGAGGGTTTGCAGGTGTAGGAGGCCCTCCTGGCCAAATGCGAAATGCACAACTGAACGGCCTCTCGGGTCGGCCAAATGCGCAGTGCCCGAGTGCACGGGGTGTCGGGTTGGGCAAAGGCGTCGTGCCTTGTGCTAGGCGTGCAATGCCAACGCTTTCTGCTGGGCCTGTTGGGAAAACACACAGTGTTTAGCCAGGCGCGCAACACATACTTCCAGGCACGCAGTGCTTTGGAAATTTACACAGGGTTTTTCGAAAGGGGTGCAATGCCCGACTCGAGGTGTGCAATGCGGTTCTGAACGCACAACGCCGGGTATACTTGCCCGAAATTGATTCGAAAACTCAGATTTTTCCCTCCTGAGAGTTTCCAACCTTTTGTTGATTTTGCAAGTGAAGAATGAGTTTTTTGAAGGGTTGAGAGGACCTTTTATAGGCTTAAGGGTTTAAATTTATCTTTACAAACCCTATTTCTAATGTTTTTAGCCTTTTTCACTCTCTTCACTAATTTTCCTTTGACCTTTTGCTACAAGTGACCAGAGTACTAATTTGGACTTTTGTTTTTCTTTTCTTACCAACTCTTTTGTCATTTTTGGTTTGCAGGTGACTTCAAATGATGAAGTTGATCCTCTGTTGCTTTCATTATGCATTTCAACTCAACCTTTACCTCTTCTTACTGAAATTTTCACACTGTTTTCTTCTGTAGGTGATTATATTATGAACTTGACCTTCTTTAATCTTGGGGGCTTGATATGTTTGCTTTTGACACCTTTGAGACTAAAAACACAAGGCAACACCATCACAACACTCCTTTGACATGCATTATGGAATTCAAACAATGCCCTTTACCTTCTTTGGCCACTTCTGATTTGTAGGTGCCATAAAACATTGAAGTATCCTTCCATTTTATTCCTGAAGCTTTGACATACTCATTTAAACAAAAACAACCTTATAATCACCTTTGGTTTCCACCTTGGAGGTCAAAACCATGTTTTTCATCTTTTTTACCACTGAGTGTAGGTGACTGAAATGATAACTTGACTCTCTTTTCATTGATACTCTTTTCCTTTTTCTTTGAAATAATGAGACATTTTATCTTAGAAAACTTTGGGATGTTACACACAGCAGCCCCTTCAAACCTTCCTTCTGCTGTCATCATGGAGGCTTAACATCATTATTTTACCTCCTTTGACTATCTTCCCAAAACCCTAGGTGTCAGGAATGCTTGAGAAGAATTAGCAGTGTTGTCTTCTAAGTTCTATATATCCCTTTCAAGTTCATTCATTTCTATCCATTTCACCTCACCTTTTTCCCTTTTTCATCTATAATTTCAGAAAAAATTCTCTTCATGTTTGGTTTTCTTGGTGTGCCTCCTTCAGGTCATTGGCAGCTTTGGACCACTGCTTGATAAAATGCTGACCTTCAAGCCCAAACAACCCTAATTCTCCTTAAGACCAAGTGCTTCCTGTCTTCTTGCTGCAAGATGTCTTCCTTTAGGAACATATCAGTTACCTTATCAATTTCTTTTGTTGATTGACCTCTTGACACTCCTGCAGAAGTGCCAAGTACATTTACCTTATGCAAAACTTGAATTTGACAAAGTAGCCCTCTTTGGAGATTTTCTGCTCTTTCTTGGAAAACCATGTGCTTATATTCTTTTACATATGAGCTAGCTTCTAATACAGAAAGATAGTGCTTAAAACACCAAGGATGACCCTACAACCTATGAAACCCTAATGACCTAGCGGGAGGATCCTTTGACCTGGTCTTTGATTGAAACTTGTTTGGGGTCTTCAAGTGTAAAAAACAGAGTATTTGACAAAATGATGTATTGAAGATCCGAAATCCAATGTACTTGATTTATCTAAAGAGCCTACAGAGATAGTTTTGAGACCATCAATACTTGAGGAACCTGGCGAACATGGAAAGAACAGGCTGTTTGGTAACCCTAGATGGCAAGTGGAGTGATGGGAAAAGGAAAGCAGAGTGATGAGGTTATATGCAGGAAAAATGATAGAGATGAGTAACATGAGCCCATAAGGGGTTTTTTAGGAGTGGCAGGGTGACCATGAAATGGAAAAATGGTAGAATAGTGAATAATTTGGTATAAGGATAATGAAGGTAGTGAGATTTCTAAAACTCACAATATTCATGAATCTTGTTTTTCGAAATCTAGGATCAATATTTAGTCATCTACATATAGTAAAAATTACTTATGACTAATAGACATTTCCCGATCTTCCCTCCCTCTAGATCCGTTCTTAGAGAGACAATCTCTACCTCAAGACATTGAAAATTCTCTTCCCATTCATGGATTAGATCTTGAAGTACTTATTCCTTCCATTTTGTTTCTTCTAGTTTAACTTTTAGGGACAAAAACTCATCCTTGCATGTTCTTTAGATTGTTTCCTTTCTTACCTTGAGAAGCTCATGTATTAACTGCTTATTCTTCTCTTCCAATTTATCACATGCTCCTTGTTTTTGTTCTAGAAGAAGAACCAAGCTGTTCTTGCTCTTAATACCTTCTTCAGGTTTTTATTTTTGGTAAGCAAACTCCTCATTATATGAGTTGTACATTCCTTCTTCAGCACACTGCAATTGTTCCTTTAGCAACTTATTCTTCTTCCTTTTTTTCTTTAACTCAACGAGGGCAAGCAACTGTAAATGATTTTTCTTTACCTACCACCCAGCTATAAATGCATCAATGAGCTGGTTTGGAGTGGAAATGGAGTTAGCAGTCAGAGACCTAAACCAAAATTTGACTTCTTCAGAGAAAATCTAGGCTATAATCCTCATTTGTGCATTGTCAACGTCAACTTCCTCCAAATATACGAAGTCAGCGACCTTAACAATATGTTGTCTTGCATATATGGTGGAGTTTTCATCAAATAAGGGGAGTCTTTGGCCATAACCCTAAGGTAAGTCATTCAATTGGGTGGGTAAGATAAGTGGGTCAAATATTCCCATGATTCCTGCTAAGTGAAGTGCTGGATTGACAATAGGAGGGATTGGATCAATAGGGAGTGGAACAGAAGTGTTAGGTACTGAAGAAGTAGGTATGAATGATGAGGTTGAAGGTGTAGATGAAAAAACTACAATTGATTGAGTTTGAGTTTTAGTTGAGATATAAATTTCCTCTTGATGGTAGAATTGGATCCAATATTTGATGTCAAGGTTAGATTCAGGCTTAATCTCTTCAAAAAACCAATCTTTCAGAGGACTAAGGTCTAATTCAGACAAAGAGATAGTCTTAAAGGATTGAAGACTATGTCGGATAAAGAGGTTTCAGACTTGGATTTAAACAATGAAAATTCAAATTTCAGATCATATGGATATCTTCAAGAGAAAGTAGTTTAGCATGTAGAGAAATTGATCTTACCAATGGAATTGGTCCTGACTGAATGTTTGTAGTTTGATATCTATGCCTTCGAAAAATCTTCTCTGGATCATCTACTAGATCAACTGGATCAGGATTAGGATTTTCTCTGGTATATCTTCTCAAAGCCATCTCTACAATCTTAGCACTAGGGACATAAGCAGATACTTAGCTGAATCATCCACTGAAGAGTTCTCACTATATGACTCTGGTGCTGAGCTATCTTATTTAGAGTAGAATCCTTTTTTCTTGTAGAACCTTTTCTTCTATTGATTCTAAGATTTGTTCCCCGATTTTTGATCATCTTCCTTTTCAGTACTTTCTTTACAAGGGCATTTAGACAAAAAATGTCCCACTCTACCGCAATCAAAGAGTTTAAAGGGGAACTTCCCTTTATATTTTCTTGAGCCATGCTTCAGTTTCCCATCCAACTACGCCAACTCCTGATCAAATTCGTAGCTGGAGCACTCTTGATGTTTTTTGAGATCCTTTCCATTTTTGGACACTTTAAATACTGCTTCCTTTGGTTCCAACTTCTCATTTCCAATTCTCATCTCATAGGCAGTGAGAGTACCATGCAACTGGTCCATCTTGAGATATTTCAAGTTAACCATTTCTTCAATGGATTTGTCTTTGGCATTAAATCTCATGGGTAGAGATCTTAAGATTTTTTGTACAACCATTTATTCCTTGACTTCTTCACCTAGCCCTCTGATCATATTGGTTACTTCATCAACCCCGAGAATTATTCTGCAATAATATCATTTTCACTCATTCTTAGGATCTTGAACCTCATTATGAAGGTTTGCAGTTTGGCCTGCTTGACCTTTTCACCCCCTTCGTAACTCTGGGTAAGCTTTACCCACACCTCCTTTGCCAATTTACAATGCATGAATTTTACAAGTTTTGATTGACTAAGATAAAAGAGAATAGGATTCTTGGCTTTATCATTGTTTACATATAATTTCTTACCATCTACATCAGTGGGAGGGACATCAAGGACATTATAGTCTACCATTACTGAGGTTCAAACATCTACACCAAGTAACATTAGGTATGCTTCCATCCTTTCTTTCCAAAAGGAAAAATTTTGTCACATCAAAGACATGTATTCTGCTTGAATAAGTGTCTTGGTTCTCTTTCCTTGAAAGAATTACTTACAGATATACCTTCTAGTGGTTAGACTGTTTCTGAAGGAACTTGGATCTGATACCAATTGTTGGTATAAGGAATTACTAAGAGGGTGGTGAATAAGTAATTGTATGATTAATTTCAATTTTCTATTTTTGAATATGTTCTTACTTAGTCCCTTTATCTTTGGTTATTTATGAGAGCATTCATTCACAAATATATAAGCAGTAAGTCATAAGTATTCATATGTTCAACAATAGTTCTCAAGATCAACACATACACACATAGACACAGGTATTTTTCACGGGGAAACCCAAAGGGTAAAAACCACCAATTTGTTGTTGTTTTAAGATGTAAATTAAGCACCCACTTAATTACATCAGTTTGTTTGTGAGCACCCACTCACTGGAGGCACCAACCCCCTTAGGATAGAAATCACCAACTTGCCAAGAGGCACTAACCTCTTTGAATGCAAGCCACCACCTGTTGTTTCCACTGTTATACTATTTCATACAATTTTAAAACTGAAAACAAAGGCATTTACAAATAAGAAAAATACCAATCCACTGAGTCACATAATTTTCTCCAGCTCTCGGCCATTAGAGAACTTTTGAGGTCTAAAATGGGCCTTTTAAGAAAAATGTAAACCTAAAATAAAATTTATAAGAACCAATAGGATTCAATATGATGATGTCAACCATGGGGGATGATTCACCATTTTCTGGGTAAAAAAATAAAAATATTAAAAAATAGCAAAATAATAAAACTAATTTTTTTTTTTTTTTTTTAGCTTGTATTTTAAACTTGTCTCCCTAATGTTTTACTCAAATTTTGAGAGTTAGTACTCGTTGGATGTAAAATTTAATTCCTCATCCAAGGAGTACCATGTTGCATACTTTCGATGGACCTTTCTACACAAAAAATAAAAAATACATGAAAACATGTGATTGCAATCACATTTTTCATGTATTTCTCATTTTTCATGTAGCAGGGTCCAACGAGAGTATGCAACATGGGTACTCCTTGGATGAGGAATCAAATTATGCATCCAACGAGTGTTCCCGCTTGAAATTGGAGTAAACCCATAAGGAGATAAGTTGAAAATACAAGTTGAAAAGGTAGTTTTTTCTTTTTTCCCTCTAAAAATTGATGATGTAATCTAATATTATTTTATTATTTCCACTAATATTTTATAATTTCCTTAGGAGGCCCATTTTAGACCTCAAATTTTCCCTAATGCCTTTGTTGAATAACCAAAGCCACCAGTCTTGAACAATCGCTCCTGCTATACTATACTCAACAGAATAGATTATCAACACTCCACTATCTCACAAATCATTCTCTGATGTTTCTCTCTCAGCTCAGACTCTGTGCTCTCTCTCTTACACAACACTCCCACAACTCTCGCTACACAACAAATTCAATAATATTTTTTTTTCTCTACCTTTCTAAAAAACTTTCGATAGTTTTGTTCCATTGCTGCATACTACACAATCCTATTCCTGCCATTGGTTCACATACCACTCAAATGTATACTTGCGTGATACACATTGTTGCCTTTGCATCTTCCTCTTGAATTCTGTCATAGAATTAATCACAGAGAATGAGGCTCATGTGCACTTATTCTTACTGAGAAATAAATTCTTAGTCCACCTGCATACTCTAGTTAGGCTCTCCATGCTTATGCATGGCTTCTCAGGCCTGGAATGTAATTCTTCATGGATTATCTGCACTCTATTTAATTCACTGAGGCGTGGGCGAGAATATCAAAGGTGGCTTACTCTAGGGCTCAAGACATACTTCATTCAAATAAAACTGTGAAATCATGGTCCTTGCTATCTTGACCAAGCGATATTTGTTTTCGCCATTAATTTCATGAACAAACTCTGCTGTGCACGTCTTTACTTCACTTCCTACCCATCCATCCTTGAATACACCTATGTACTTTAATATTGGAGTCTTCACTCAACACAGCTAAACCATCGGAGCATGCCATATTGTAAATTTCAAAGGCGAAACATTATGATATTTCACTTCCCTGATATCCTTGGTTCCCTTTGCCTTTAGATCCTTTAGCATTGCTTTCCCATGGGACCATGAGCTATGATCGGGGGCTTAGAGCTAGGTCCTAAGGCCTTCAAGATCCTACCGGGGGACACTCTGCCTTTGTATTTTCTCTGCGCCTTTGGTTTTCTGGACTTACCCACGACCAAGTGCCAACATTACATCGAAGCCCCTTTATCAGAAATTTCTTCATAAGGCATTTACAAAGAAGTTACGAGGTCCATTATCTCTGATATGCCGACCTATGTTATGACATCATGGTTTCTTCATCACTCCACCTGGCACCTCCATAGTGATGGCACATTTCACCCAGATTTGGCCCATCGGGCCACCCAATAATGTTGAATCTGTTTGCCACATGTCCTGCCGTATCGCCACATCATGCTGACATCATCTACCACTTCAGCTTCTCAGACCCAATCTCATGGACCCATGTGATTATAGGAAAGAGAATATGACCTGCCAAACCTTGGTTTCACAATAGAATCCTTTGTTAAATTCTCTTCGAAATCTATCGATGCTTTTAACTCTTATCGGGCATGCTAGATATCGTAACTTATTAAGCACTTATGTTAAGATATTTCGATATTCTGATGTACCAATATCTTGGATCTTCGATATCCAGAAATCTTGGACCTACGATATCCCGAAATTTTGGACCTTTGATGTTCTGATATCATGGACCTATGATATTCTGATGTGCTTTGTGCTCTAAGGTTCCAAGGTGTTGATCTACTCCAATATCCTGATTCTGATATGCTGACTGCTCAGATATCTAGTATCCAATATGATAGACCTCCTATATTCGATATCTCGAGGTCCCGATGCTTTGACCTTCAATATTTCATCCTTCTCAAGGCCTCAAGTCCTTGGACATCGACATACCATATATTTTGATCAGGGGTCCATTTTTGGAGTTCCACATCTCATTGGAAATATTTTCTAGAGCACTTCCCAAAAGAGAGGATTCGATGTAGACCTTGAGCTCGTCTGCTACTTCTGAGGGTGGCTCCAAACTTTCTATGACACTCTGCTTCTTGACCCTTCTTCTTGTACTTGGAATGATGACATCCCAACCACCATAGTCATCATTTAAGTGATTTTCAATAAGCCTTATACTATGGTTATTCTCTACTAGAATCCTACAAATATCAATGGATCACCATTGATTCTCATTGACATCAATGCCAACACTAAAACGACTACCCATTTTCCAACAACATATATGTTAAAATGAAGATTGAGTCATCCTACCTATATCATAAAAGTTATCATTTTATGCCTTTTGATTTATTCATATACGACATAACTATTATTACACTTAATTTATTCCAAAATGATGAATATGCTCAAACTCGGATTGAAAATTTCCCAAATTAAAATAAATATAAATATGCAAAATTTTAATAAAACTGTATATTCTCTTGTACACCAACATAAAACATAAATAAGAATTAATAGATATCAAATATGCAAGTTTTTCTTTATTCATATTTTATGTAAGGTCGCAAATAGGTAAAATGTTAGAGATAAATTAACTAAGAGGTGCAACACATAGAATCGAAGTTTTAAGAGAAAAAACATAAATTTAAATGTTATCTAGAGTAAAAAAGTCACCATTATAAAATTAATGAGCGCATGGTATACTATCAACAATGACTATCCATCAAGAGTCCAAATTATCAATATTGTTGTCCATGGTGTGACCTTCCATGTGGTTTTATGTATGGGTATGCTTAAGTAGTTGTCGCCAAAGCTCTAAGATCAACACCATTGTAACCAACATGTGGTGCTGAAAGTGACTCTAGGTCCATCTCACTGAAGACATTCTTTTGAAAATTTGTTTGTTGATTATCCCTAACAAGTTGTTTTTTGATTATCCATAACTCAATCTAGTGAGAGAGAATCACTTTCAACATTATGATTTATGCTATATTGGTTGTGTCTATTGAATCTTGTATAAAATTGAGACCCCAGAGGGGTGATACGAAAAGCATATGGCGGTGTGGGTGGCATGACTTCCATTACCTAAAGGGATTAATGTAATGATACATGCCCACTAGCCTACATCATCCTTGAGGTGTGTAAGGTGTTTGAGATACCAGGTTTATTGAGTATGCACTAGGGTTCATCAATACTTAAATGTAGATGTAGATTTGATGGGTCAACGATTGGGTGTGGGAACTTTCCCATGTATTGGAAACTTGGTTCATGATGGCATTCATTATGGAGATGACACCATTTTTGTTATTTTATAAACTTATTTTTTCTTTCTCACTCATTCTTGGCCTCTACACTTCACTGAGTATGTTTGTGAAGATTTCTTTTCCCTCTGCAATTGGGTTTATTGGTTGCATTATGTGTTTATTTGGGGTTTCCTTGGTGTGGGGCTTGGCTAACTTGGTTTGTGACCTTCCACGCACAAGTTTCTCTATGTTCGATTTATATGGAAGAGCTTTGCTTCTAAATGTTTTGAAATGAGGAAGGATGCAATCCTCACTGCATGCCAACAAATTCATGGGCAACGAGAGGCTTATAGTGAGTTGGGGATACACAAATATCTCCTACAGTTCCTCTGGGTTCGGGCCCAAGCTACATTGGTTTTGGTTTATCCCATGCAAGTGAGAAGGATGACGAGGACGTGAGCTTGCTATTGTCGTGGTAGAAATAGAAGGGGTTCACCTAGAGGCTCCAAGGATCGATCTTGGGCTTAGGCCTCAGTTATAATATTTCATGAGTAGACCTCACTTGAAGTCCAACATGAATCAGGGGAGGAAAAGGAGAAACATTAGGGGAATTTTGAGGTCTAAAATGGGCCTCCTAAGAAAAATGTACAACAAAAATAAACTTTATAGGAACCAATAGGATTCAAGATGATGATGTCAACCATGGGGGATGATTCACCATTTTTTAAGTAAAAGGGTAAAAATATTATAAAATAATAAAATAATAAAACCACTTTTTCAACTCGTATTTTCAACTTATCTCCCAATTTTTTTTCTCAAATTTCAAGCAGGAGTACTCGTTGGATGCAAAATTTAATTCCTCATGTAAGGAGTACCCATGTTGCATACTTTTGATGGACCTTGCTACATGAAAAATGAGAAATACATAAAAAAACGTGATAACAATCACATTTTTCATGTATTTCTCATTTTTCGTGTAGCATGATCCATTGAAAGTATGCAACATGGGTACTCCTTGGATGAGTAATTAAATTTTGCATCCAACGAGTACTCCCACTCGAAATTTGAGTAAAACATTTGGGAGATAAGTTGAAAATATGAGTTGAAAAAATAGTTTTTTCTTTTTTCCCTCTAAAATTTGCTGATGTAATCAAATCTTATTTTATTATTTCCACTATTATTTTATAATTTCCTTAGGAGGCCCATTTTATACCTCAAAATTCCCCTAATGTTAATGGAAAAACAAGAACATATTTTAGATTCTAAGGTTATAACAATCATCGCTGAGTGGGTTCCTAATAAATGCGAATGAGATGGTGTCTAAGTATCTACACATTATGGATCTCTACTAGAAGTTGAAAACACTATTGGGTAAGGTCATCTTCTCGAGGAATGATGCAAAGGATGAAATCCTTCTAATTTTGGATGAGCTTCAACTGCAATTCAAGGATATTAAAAATCACATGGTATGGATGAAGGTTTCTATCATGTGTGGAAAAGGAACTGCTCTAGAGAGACTCATTGACCCAATTCCTATAGAGGTGGACATTTCCACATTCTCTTAAGCCCTTAAAATTTTGGAGTTGTCTACATGTTTGTTATTCTAGTATGTTTAATGTTGTGAAAGTTGATATTTTTTGAACAAGCATTCCTATAGACTCTATTTTTTGTAAGCCTCAAAAACATTTATTTTTGTTATCTTAGGGTATCTTATGTTCTTTTGGATGCAAGATCTCTTGTTATACTAATTTTTTGGTCCCCCCAATGGAAAACCATAGAAAAAAATGAGCTGGAAAATTTGTACTATTTGTTTAGCTAATGAAGGATTATAACTTACAAAAAAATGAAAAAAAGTTTATATAAAATTGAGACAACCATTCAACCATTGTTTCAAATGGATTATATTCGTTGAGTGTGCATTGAAATTCACTCCATATGTAATTGCACCCAAAGCATTACATGTTTTGTTGAGGATTCAAATTAAATATATGGAATAATGAACTATATATTTCAAAACTTTAAAATTTCTTAGTTGGTTGGATTTTCCTATTTGGTTAGCTATCAACACCATTAGAAGTACCAATACTTTCAACACAATCCAAAATCTTGAAATCATGTTATTTGGGTATTTCTAATTGAGGTACCATTCATCAATATTCTCTAAAGGATAAGTTAAATTGTTTTCCCTCATTGTAGGTCATCTTTATTGTCTCTTTTCTATGATTAATGAGCTAATAGATAAAACCTATAATGGGCTATCCTTGTTCACCATCCTTAAAGATATATTTTTCTTTATTTTGGAAAGAAATATCATAAAATAAGTAAAAAATCAATAAACATATGAATATGTAAAGTTTAAGATAAAATTTCAAAAAATATTTAAGATATCATTAACATTTTTTTAGATATTTGATCCTTAGGGATTAATATATATTGTAAATATTTTTGTTAATATGTTATGAGTAATATGAAGAGTCATAGGTGTATAGGAAGAGTTATTTAGACCTTTTCGAAGATGAAATAAAATATCACTTCCTTTTGTATATGTGCATGATATGAATTAATGAAAATCATTCAATCATGAAATTATTCCTTCATTTTGTGAGTGGCATCATAGCTAATAATTGGTAACTCCACGACAATTTGCTGGGAATAATTTATCTTCTCTTCCCTTTTATACGAGTGTTTTTGCTGCAACAAGCACCCTCCAAAATTTTGCCTACATATTGAATTTTGGAGCCTCCTTACGATATTATGATCTATCATCACAAGTTGTTCATGATCACTTTGTGATTGATTGATGCTTTTCTAAGTCCTTAAGTCTTGTTGAGAGATTCTAACTGTTGATGTCACTTTCTTACACATGCTTAGCTTTTGATGCATTCACAAGTGCAATTTTTTTTCAGAAATGCCAACAATAAATGTCTACCCATGAAATACAACCATTGTGCAACCTTTGGACATAGTGCCTGTGTAGTTACTAGATACAATGACTACACATTGTCTTGTGGTAGTAACTGCACAAATCCTATTGATAGTGACTATAATACCCTTGGTGGTAGTGACTGCAAAATTTATAAAGATAGTTCCTGCATAGACTTTGCTGACAGTTAGTGCACAATTCCAGTTGATAGTGAGAATGAAATTCTCCAAGTCAATGCTATCACACATATTAGTGGTAGCCAACTCACTCTTGTCTACTCTCCTTGTATGAAGTGTTTAACTCAAATATCTTTTCATAAATTTTTTTCACTTCTAATGTCTGTGCACTCTGAAGCATAAGGAACATTATCTCACTCTTAGTTGCATTTGTACTATCATTCGTGTGAGTTTTCTCAACTGTCACTTTTGCGTGTTTTTTCATACGTGTCGCTTTCAATTTTGTGATTGTTGATTTTGTTTTTTTTGTTTTTGTTTTTGCATGTGTCACTTTAATTTTCGTTAGATTTTTCAAGTGTTGTTTTCACTTATTCTTAGTGTTGTAAGTGTCGCTTTTGATTTCTTTCACCATTGCATGTGTCACTTTCACTTGTTTTTACATATCTTGCTAAAGAACTTCAACATACCACTAGAGGCAATTATAGCACATGCTTTTGCATTAGCTGATCCTATCTAGCATAAGAATATGTGTTAGACACTTTCCCATAGCTTAATTTAAATTTTATTTGTAGTCGACAATTGTTTTCAAAATTGTATATTAAGTGTCATAATCTTACGTTTAACTGTCACACTTAGAAATAAGTATCACTTTGTTTTCGTTTCAAGGTATGCATGTTGATTATGAGTACTGTGCATTCTCGTGGTTGGAATAAAATAGTGTATATGTGTGTGATCATTATTTTAGGACATGTTTACATGTTTTTTCTCTCTTTTTCCACTAATCCCACACTTAGCCATTTTGGAGCTCTTCTTGGTCCTCCTATTAGGCGCAATCTATGAAAGAATTTAACCATCCCCAAGGTGATGAGAACTACTCATTCATAAGCCTCTTTGATGAAACCTTTTACTCGTGCACTATGCATTTCTTAGGGACAACTCCCATTATTTCCAATTGAGTACCTTCAAAACATAGTCACTAAACCCTTGATGCTTGTACTACCTCACTACACTAAGCCTTGATCTATCCTACCCTGTATTGTGAATTGAACACTTCTAGGTGACAGTAAGGAATTGTTTGTAATATTCCTTTTCAGGAATATCCTTTTTAAAACACAGCAAGCTCTAACTAGAGATGGACTGGGAGGGCATTTACCAGATATTTCACCTCTAAGAAGAGGGTGAGATCTGGAGGTCATTTGGCCCTTTTCCAGGATCTATCTAAGAGTTCGGAAAGTGGTATAGAAATCTAGATGCAAAAGGGAAGAAATAACAGATTTGCAATCATACAGTAGTTTATATATAAATCATGCATAGATACTCAAGAAATAAGAAAATGCTGAGCCATTTTATTAATCTGATAAATATAGAGGAGTACAATCGGTGATCAAGTGACAACATCTAATTCTCGCACAAGGCAAGTCTGGATCTATTCCCAGAATGCTGCACAGAATGACTGCATGGCAGAACTTCGTTGCATGGGACGGCTGTGTCTCAGATCTACGTTCCTGCTAACGAAAAGCGGCTCTGTCATTTCCCTGGCATAATTCCTTGCGGATATGTGCTTTCCTCTGATCGCTCTCACCTCCACTATCCACGATCTGCAATAATATGATCTCCCGCCGATCTAGAGGTCCTCCCAATAGATGTGTAGCTATTTTTGCGCTTAATTGCCTACCCGCGATCCTCCAGAATCCAATCAGAACTTCTCAAACGCGGCTGCGTTCTTCTATGCGGCAATTAAATACGCTGATTCCCCTTTCCCACCGATCCGGTCGCCTTTATCGGTGACTTATTCTCTCCCACTGATTCCGAAATACTTAATAGACAGATCCTCCGCGAATCCCCACTGGAGATTCTCCCCAATACGGAATGCATCCTCCACACAGTACCGCGCAGTCAAATAACGCTCTGTCCCTTCACAAGCATCGCGCAGTCAAGTGATGCGTTGCCCCTCTATCAATACAGGGGATCGGTCTTCCTCTAAAGATACTGATGGAACTACCTCACCCGAGCAGGCACTTGAAGTCCCCCGGGGCTGAGGGCGAGATATTCGATTGGAGACACTCAATATGCTAAACAGCGCTGCAGAAAGGCTAAACAACCAGCGTGCTTAAGTCGCAATGACCAATTTCAAATTAGTAAACTTCCATCATCCCTGAATGAAGAAAAGCTCCTTTTTATACGGCGTTGGCCGCTCCCGAATCCTACGGCCGCCTCAACCCACCATACCATGGTAATATGATACCATGGTAGCGCTCTTTTGCTGCGTGTCCCATTCGGCCCTCCTTAATTACCATGTGCGTCTATTTTTAGAGTGAGTCGTGGTCGTTTGACTCACGTTTATTCATAAGCTAACTATATAAATCAGAATTGACAAAAAATAATATCTCCAATTAGCTATTGCGAATTGGGAATATTACAGTCTCCCCCCGCAGAGTGTTGCTTGTCCCCAAGAAACTGTAGTGATGGATGCTGCAAGATTTTCTCATTCTCCCAAGTCACATCCTCATCCAGAAAATTCTTCCACCTCACCAAGAACTCCCGGATGGTTTTGTTTCGTAGTTGTCTGTCCCTGGCATCAATAATCACCTCAGGCTGTAATACCAAATGCCCTTCATCATCTGTAGGTGGCAACTCCTTCGTTACGGTCACCTGCTGCCCCAATGATTTCTTCAGACATGATACGTGGAAAATATTATGAATCTTGCTGCCTTGGGGCAGCTCCAACTCATACGCAACCTGTCCAACTCTACGTATCACCCGGTATGGCCCATAAAAACGAGGCTTAAGCTTCTCAGCTCCCTTCTGTTTTAGTGACGACTGTCGGTATGGCTGCAAACATAGGTAGACCAAGTCCCCTACCTCAAACTGTCCTCCTCTCCACTTTTGATAATTGTAGAGTATGTGCTGATCCTGGGCTGCAAAAGTATTGCCCTCAAATGGCAAGGTGAAGAGCAATCCTCCAAAGAATTCTCCTCCAATAATGAAGAACGTGCTGGCCCAAAACAATCCATCCATGATGAATAGGACAAGATCATCATAGAGTGTCCCAATGAGAAGTTTTTTGCAAGTTATACATGATAGTGCATGATACAAACAATATCTCAATAGGATGCAGTGCAGTTTCACCCACTACAACTTCAGAAAATTACATGTCAAGTAATGTACAAGATTCATCACATCTACTAAAAGACAGTAAATGGCTGAATGTAACAAAAATACATGATCAAGTACTTGCCCATGGCTATACATTGGATGAATATCAACCTTGTGGCCCACCTCAAAAGAAATCGAACATGTGGCCGTGGTGGCTATATCTCCTCCCATGCCCCCATTAGAACATATAGTGCAGAGAATGTGGGAATTCCCCCCATCCAAGGACACATCCATCTCATGTGTCACTCTCATAATCATGCTCCCTTGACAAATCTGATCTATATCAACATAGGAAGTCATGATCAGCAATGATATGAAGAAAATGCTAAAGTTTTCAAGGAATGCTAGAAGGTACCAACAACTTCTCAAAAAAGTACAGCGCAGTTTTACAAGTTGCTGCTTGATAAAAGTATATGGAAAAACGTTTCTTCTTACATGGTTAATCATGCATGTCTTCATATGACACATGTTAGAGTGCACAAGCTGAACATACATGTGATGATAAAACATTTTCCCAAGGCCACAAAAGAGATGGCTACCTCCATCATGTAGATTGTCCCAATATAACTCATGGAGCAATGTGACAAGCTTGCCCTCTTGTGAAGCAATGCACTGCATAAAATTGGTAAGAGTGTGCAAATCAATGAATGTATAAAAAAACTCTTCACCATACACTGGAATTAAGATGGTACATGGGTCCATAAATGAGTCCTCCATAGTTTTTTGGCATGCTATGAAGAAGAATGAACCACGTGCTGCAAGAAGATAATCCTCCTTATGCTTGAAAACCCCAGTCAAGAAGAATATGCCATAGATGTCTCTAACATCATTTCCTCCTCTTTTATCATCAAGTGCAATAAATATGAAATGATCCTGGGACCTGTGGGTTATGGATCCTCCACATTTCTGCTGGGCACACTTCATCCATAAGGCTCTGCTCCAAAGTGACAACACTGTGAGCTTATGCAAATAAGCCCCTGTCAATACCAAACTCTGTTCTTTGACATGCTCCTTGTCAGAGATTCCTCTAATAATGTCGCAAAAAATATGGAATACTCCCCAATATGTAAGAGCTCCCAAATCATCAAATACCAAAGAGATAATTCCATCTTCTCTTCCTGTAACATCATGCAAAGTGTGAGAGCAAATCTGCTCTTGCTCTCCCAGAAACAGGAAAAGCAACAAGACATTTTGCTGCCTCCCCATACCCCCATTATATTGATCATGTGATGAAGACATGATGAATGATATGAGTATCATATCAACACCATGCATCCATATTCTATGCTGCTCAATGATGTAAGTACCCATCCTCTTACTCTTAGGAAGAGTGTTTGCCAAGCGATGGCCAAATTCTTTTAAGAGTAACCAGCGCAGCCAAGCCTCCTGCTGTCCCATATCATAGGTCTGCAAGTAGCCTCCTAGCTCCTTGCTCATCAACCAAATCCACTCAATCACTTGTGGATGCCCCCTTCTTCTCCTTATCTTGGTACTCCTCCCATGAGGGTTACCATCCTCCCAAATAAAATTCCTGTCTTTGCACTTCATGGGATTTTGAAATGTAAGCTTCTCAAGGATCAATGAGACCCTATCAAGAATCAGATAGGTGGTAGGTAAAAACCTCCCATCATGATGTGTATGGCTCAAGGAATGTCCAACACAGGCATGAGGGATGTTATCCATCTTAAGATGTCCTCCATCTTCTATCTACTCTTGTGAGAAAGGAAGAAAATATTTGCACTCCATGGTGTATTGAAGTGCACCTCTGATGAGATCTTTCCTTGAGACCTCCCTTTTATCAATAGTCTTCCAAAACCAATGAGGTCTTGGATCTAAAAGTAGAAGTTCCTCTTTGAGCTGAGAGGAGCTCATTGAGAAAGTGTCATCTTGAAGGGAGAAAGGGTTTCTCACTGCAAGATTTTTACCATCATTCTTCAAGGCTTCAAACTCCAACCTCCAATGTGATATGAAATCCAACAAAGGCTCATGAGAATGATGGTTTGATTCCTTCTTGAGTGTTTCCATGTTGCACAGCGCAGTGCAACCAAGTTGCTCCATAGTAGCAATGGGATTTGACCCTTGGTCATGCAAAAGTAAATCTCCACATTGATCAAAAGAATTTGTTGCAACAATGGAATGCGGAAATCTTTTCATACCTTGATGTGCATTTGGAACTTCTTGTAGGGCTGCAAGAGTCCCTTCCTCAAAAGTGTTGGCTACCCCAACTGTTGATGCATGTGGCTGCTGCTCCATGAGTGTGACAACGTTATCACAAGCCTCGTCAAGAGGTGATGTGACCTTTTATTTCTTTGCTCTTTCTCCATCAAAGGTTTGGATCAACCTTTCAGTGAACTCTGAAAAAGTATTCACCCTTGCATGGATCAAGTGGCTGCACCACCAATCATAGGCTTCACCCTCCAAGTGCAGCGCTGAGATTTCAACAGCTTCTTTCCCTGCTACAGGATGTAGTAGGAAAAATGCCTCCAACTTTCTCACCCAAGTTTTTGCATTAGATGACCCATCAAAGGTAGACAACAGAAATCTATTGCCTTTGATTTCTTTTTTGCTACATGGTCTCTTCTCTTCCTTCAGCTGGATGAAATGAGGAAAATCTAGAGTCTCCCTGAAGGCTCTAGGTTGAGATCTATACTCAACAAGGTAATCACTGAGGATCTGATGATCCAAGTATCTTCCATGCTCAATATCTTCTCCTTGATGAGAATAGGGAGTGCATGGTACTTCCTCTTTTTTTTCTTCAATCTTCTTAACCTCCTCAAGGGTGGATGCATCTCCTATGGATCTGAAAATAGATGAGAATAAACTCATTTTTTCAACGTTCTGATCTTCTTGGGCTTAGACTCACTGGGTGTATCCACATGCTCCCCATGATCCTGTGTGCCCTCATCCTCCAAGTGCGAGGTAGCCATTTTGATGGCTTCCCCTTCCGTTATTCGGTCAAGCTGGAAAGAGGTATCCAACCTTTCCACCCGATCTTGAACCGTGAAATCAGTGGATCCATCATATGTGGAAAAAGGTGTCCTCCTAGTGGTATGCTGCAACTCTGAGCTCTACGTGCTAGACCCCCCACTGTTCCTTCCTCCTTCATCTTGCCTAAGCTGACAATAATCTCTGAAGGGAAAAGCCATTCTGAAGTTTTCCCCCATGGACTGCCATTCGCGGAAATTATCTCCATCATGATAATGTCGATGTCCTCTATGATGGTCACGGGGTCTGCTGTCCCGCTTGATCTGAACAAAGTCTTTGAATAAAATGGCATCCCTGAACTCCTGCCCAGCTACCTGGTACTCAGCAAAATAATCACCTATGCGGTCAGACTCTAGTTCCTCTTGTGCTTCTGTCTCAGTGTCTGTGTCCAGGAAAGTGGGCATAGTGGAACGGGCGGGGGCATGTGAAGCTTGGTGCGGAGTGGCAACTCGCTTTTGCAAATGGTGATATGTGACCGACCCCTCACTAACCTGGCGACCCCTTGAGGTTTCACGCTGTCTAACCTCCACAACAGTGAATCTTTGACCCATCACCTCTATTTGCCTCGCTAGATCCTGCACTGATTTGAGGAGTGCTTCCCCAAACTTTTTTGCATCGCTATCATCTGCCATTGGCTCTCCCTGCTCCGCTTCTACCGCAGGCTCCTCCTGTTTTGGGTCCACCACTCGAACGCAGTCTCCCTCTCCATAGGTGTTCTCCAACCTACACTCAAGATCTCTGTACTTCCTACCTCTGTGGCAGATTTAGGGTTTTTCTTTTGATGACATAGACGAATAGCTCCACAGGCTGAGCCAGATCTATGCTTTGATACCACTGTAATATTCCTTTTTAGGAATATCCTTTTTAAAACATAGCAAGCTCTAACCAGAGATGGACTGGGAGGGCATTTACCAGATATTTCACCTCTGAGAAGAGGGTGAGATCTGGAGGCTATCTGGCCTTTTTCCAGGCTCTGTCTAAGAGTTCGGCAAGTGGTATAGAAATCTAGATGCAAAAGGGAAGAAATAATAGATTTGCAATCATATAGTAGCTTATATATAAATCATGCACAGATACTCAATAAATAAGAAACACCGAGCCATTTTATTAATCTGATAAATACAGAGGAGTACAATCGGTGATCAAGTGATAGCATCTAATTTTCGCACAAGGCAAGTCCAGATCTATTCCCAGAATGCTGCACGGAATGACTGCATGGCAGAACTGCATTGCATGGGACGGATGTGTCTCAGATCTACGTTCTTGCTAACGAAAAGCGGCTCCGTCACTGCCCCGGCATAATTCCTTGTGGATCTGTGCTTTCCTCCGATCGCTCTCGCCTCCACTATCTGCGATCTGAAATAATATGATCTCCCACCGATCCAAAGGTCCTCCCAATAGACGCACAGCTATTTCTACGCTTAATTGCCTACCCGCGATCCTCCAGAATCCAATCGGAACTTCTCAAACGCGACTGCGTTCTTCTATGTGGCAATTAAATACACTGATTCCCCTTTCCCACAGATCCGGTCGCCTTTATCGGTGATTTATGCTCTCCCGCTGATTCCGAAATACTTAATAGACAGATCCTCCGCAAATCCCCACTGGAGATTCTCCCCAATACGGAATGTATCCTCCACACAATACTGCATAGTCAAATAATGCACTGTCCCTTCACAGGCGTCGTGCAGTCAAGTGATGCGTTGCCTATCTATCAATACAGTGGATCGGTCTTCCTATAAAGATACTGATGGAACTACCTCACCCGAGCAGGCACTCGAAATCCCCTGGGGCTGAGGGCGAGATCTCCGATCGGAGACACTCAATATGCTAAACAGCGCTGCAGACAGGCTAAACAGCTAGCGTGCTTAAGTCCCAATGACTAATTTCAAATTCGTAAACTTCCATCATCCCTGAATGAAGAAAAGCTCCTTTTTATACGGCGTTGGCCGCTCCCGAATCCTACGGCCGCCTCAACCCACCATACCACGGTAATATGATACCATGGTAGCGCCCTTTTGCTGCGTGCCCCATTCGGCCCTCCTTAATTACCATGTGCATCTATTTTTAGAATGATTCGTGGTCCTTTGACTCACGTTTATTCATAAGCTAACTATATAAAGCAGAATTGACAAAAAATAATATTTCCAATTAGCTATTGCTAATTGGGAATATTACATTCTTTCCTCCTTGCAGTGAAAAACTGCGCAATACAAAGGATCTCCCCCCTTCATAGTGAAGTGAGCATCCTCAAGGTATAATGACCTAACCTTCCACTGCTTACACCAACCAAATACAGAATACCTTCAGCAAGTGGGCCTCTTTGTTGTGTAACCATCTCCAAAAATAGAAGAAAAGAGATATCAACGCCTTAGAAATGAGCCACTTCGAGGGGGAAACCTCCAATACATTACATAAATGAACAATTCTTGGATGATACAATTTACAAAACCTCCTTTCTATATATAGGAGTCCATGGGGCCATAATGTAATCCTAGTGGGCCACAATGTAATCCTGGCTGACCTAACAATAATAATTTAAGGGCACAATAATAACAAAATGGGGGTTACAAGGGTACAATAATAACAATAAGGGGGTTACACTAATGACAATAAGGGACTATACTAGTAATATAGGGACCTAACATGCCCCTCTCCTTCAAAAAAGTGTTGTCCTCAATGCTTGAGTAGCTCTGGGTGCTTCTGTATAAAATTCTCATCCTCCCATGTAGAATCTTCGGTGGGTAAGTTCTTCCACTTGATGAGATACTCTGAAATTGATCGATTCCGTAGTTGTCGAGTTCTTTTTTCCATGACTGCTTCAGGTTCCAATATGATTTTCCCTTCCCCATCAAGTTCTGGCAATACTGTTTGAACTGGAAGATTTTCACCTATAACCTTCTTTAAGCATGAAACATGGAAAAATGGATGTACTCGCGAAGAAGCAGGAAGCTCCAATTTGTATGCCATAGTACCAATCTTTTGCAACACCTTGTAAGGACCATAGTACTTTGGCGATAATTTATTATTCTTCTTTTCTTGCTTGAGGGACATTTGTTTGTATGGTTGTAGCCGTAAAAATACCCAATCTCCTACATCAAAACTTCTCTCGCTACGATGTTGATCTGCCTGTTGTTTCATTCGATTTTGTGCCAAATTCGGGTTATCCTTTAAGAGTTGGAGAACTTCTTGCTGATGCTCGATGTGATCTTCCACTGCTTGAACCTTCGAATTTTCCCTTAAAGATGATGTGATGGATGGTGGATGATATCCATAAGGTGCCATAAATGGGGTCATTTTTGCTGCAGTATGGAAGGAAGTGTTATACCACCATTCAGCGAGAGGTAACCACTTGACCCATTGTGTTTGTTTATCAGATACAAAACAACGAAAATATCCTTCCAAACATTTATTTACTATCTCAGTTTGACCATCAGATTGAGGATGATAAGATGAGCTATGAGCTAATTGAGTACCCAAAAAAAAAACTAACTCCGTCCAAAAATTTCCAGTAAAAATGGGATCTCTGTCGCTCACAATAACCCTTGGGCTTCCATGTAGCTTTTGAATTCTGTCCATAAATGCAGTAGCAACTGTACTTGCTTTAAATGGATGAGATAATGCACAAAGTGTGCATACTTGGTAAGTCTATCAACTACCACCATGATGACATTCTTTCCTTCGGACTTAGGTAAACCTGTGATAAAATCCATTGAAATCTCCTCCCAACGTTGACTTGGAATGGATAAAGGTTGTAGAAGTCCCGGGGTCTTAATTGTTTCCACTTTATTCTGCTGGCAAACCAAACATTCCGCCACAAACTTTTGAATATCGGATTTAAGGCCATCCCAAAAAAATTCTTTCTTCACCCTGTGGTAAGTTTTTAAAAATCCTGAGTGTCCTCCTAAAGGAGAAGTGTGCAATTCCAGAAGAATCTTTTGTTTTAGTTGGGAATTCTTAAAAATATATAAGCGATCTTTGTACCATAAGGAATCATTTTTCCAACTAAATGTATTAAATGTACTAGGATATTGCTACAACTTTTGAATGAGTGTCCATACATCTTTGTCCTTCTTCCATTCATCTCTTGCTTCGGTTATCCAATGTGGTTGGATAATAGAAATGGCACAAAGCAATGCTTCCACCTCTTCATTCTTTCTTGATAGTGCATCTGCAACAACATTAAGCTTTCATTTTTTGTAGATTATTTCAAAGTCATAACCCAACATCTTTGTGACCCATTTTTGCTGCTCTTCGAAGATAATATTTGTTCCGAAGTGTTTAAGACTATGTGATCAATTTTTGTAGAGTATGCTTCCCCATTAGGTAGCATCGCCCATTTCTTTAGTGCATGCAATAGTACTAACATTTCCTTCTCATAAATAGGTTTATCATCTTTCCTTTGATTAGACGACTTTCAAGCAAGTAGGTCTTCCTTCACCAAATTAAAAGCACGAATTCCATTTCTGACATCATTCTGATAAAGGGTTTTTGTAGGTAAAACAGCTATAAGGCAGTGCTAAGAGCATTACCTCTTCTGAATGTTCAAAGACAGATTTGTGAAGTCCATGAAAATGCATCTTTATTCAATAACGTTGTTAAAGGTGCTGCTAGTCTCCCATAATTCTTAACAAGCTTGTGATAATACCCTGTTAACTCGAGAAATCCTCGCAACTTCTTTATGGTTGTGGGGACTTTCCATTTCTTAATGGCTTTAATTTTATTAGGGTCTACCTTAACACCCTCGTGAGATACAATATGACCCAGATATTCCACCTCTTGTACTCCAAAGAAACATTTGGATTTTTTTGCATATAATTGTTTCTCCTGCAATAGTTTGAGCACCCTGTCAACATGTTCAACATGATCCTTCCAGGACCTGCTGTAGATTAGTATATCATCAAAAAATACTAGCACAAATTTTCTAAGGAAGGGTTTGAAAATGGAATTCATCAACCCTTGAAATGTAGAGGTGCATTGGTAAGGCCAAAAGGCATGACCAAAAATTCATAATGACCCTCATGAGTTCGAAATTTTGTTTTTGGAATATCTTCAGTCTTCATTCTAATTTGGTGATATCCTGAACGAAGATCCAACTTGGTAAAATAAATTGCTCCATGTAATTCATCCAATAATTCATTAATCACAGGAATGGGAAATTTATCTTTAATGGTGAGCTTATTGAGCTCCCTATAATCCAGACACATTCGCCATGATCCATCCTTCTTGTGTACCAATACTACGAGAGCAGAGAAAGAACTTTGACTAGGTTGAATTATACCCGCCTCTAACAGTTCTGCAATCATACGTTCAATTTCGCTCTTTTGGAAGTAAGGATATCTATAAAGCCTGATGTTTGGAGGAACACTTCCTGGAATCAAATGAATAGCATGATCATGATCATGAACAGGTGGGAGTCCTTTGGGAGTTTCAAAAACCTTGGAATGATTGTCAAAGGCTTGTTGGACATCTGCAGAAATAGATGATTTTGATGTTGGAACTTCTAGTGAGCATAATTGTGCAATTACGCCTCGTTGTTCTTTCTTTAGAAGCTTTTTCATGCCATTAGAGCTTATTATCCTTCCTGGCTTCCCTTCAATACCCCGTAATTCGACTTCCTTTCCTTCTGAAAAAAATTTCAAGAAAAGTTCTTGAAAATTAGAAGCTACCGTCCCCAAAGATTGTAACCATTGTACTCCTAGTACAACATCAGCACCTCCCATAGGAATGGAAAGCATTGGAATAGTCAACACATATTCCCCCATGGTTAGCTTGATATTATGGCATTTTCCAGAGCAATTTATAGTTCCTCCATTTGCAACCATCACTTGACATTCTGGTGCTGGGTATAGGAAACAATTTAATTCCTTGGCTACCTTACAATGAATAAAATTATGGGTGCTACCTGAATCAATCAACACTATTACCTTTTCTTCTTGATTTGTCCTGCTATCTTGAGAGTTTGAGGAGTGGTAATTCCTGCCAGTGCATTACATGATATGGTCGGATTCATTTCTTCCTCTTCTAGGGCTGGTTCCTGGTGTATATCCTCTTCTTGTTCATTCTCTTCTTCCTCTTCACAATCTATGTAAAATAATTTCTTCTCAGCACACTTATGACCTTTAGTGTATTTTCTATCACAACTGTAGCAAAGCCCTTTTGCTCTTTTTTCTTCCAATTTTTGTGGTGTCAACCTTGTAGGTTGTGGAAATCTAGGCGTAGCCACACTTCCTTCTTTATAGAATTGATTGGTAGGCTTCCTTGTTGCCATAATTTTACATTCAACTTTTCTTGCCAACCTGAATGCCTTCTCCAATGAATCAGGTTCCAGAACGCGAACTTCATGTTGAATGTTATCCTTTAAAGTGCATATGAAGAGATCAATCTTGTGTTCCTCTGGAATATCAGTTACCCTTATATTCAATTTTTGGAAGTCCTCAATGTGCTGCCCCACTAAACCCTTTTGTTTGAGATTTATCAATTGGCTAAAGAAGGTGTTGCTCTTTGTATCCTCATAATGTGCTATCATTTCCTGCGTAAAAATTGACCAAGTGACAATTTTTTTACGGGAGCAAAGCCATTGATACCATACAAATGTATTTTGTTCTAAATGTAAAGTTGCAATGCGTACCTTTTGTGTGTTTTGCACGTTATGGAGATCAAAAAATTGCTCCATCTGTAGTATCCATGTTACAGGATCCTTTCCATCAAACTTCCTCATATCCATTTTTGGAATATGGTGGTTCTTCCCGCCAACATTAGAGTTTGTGAAATCACGATTAACATTTATTTTGTTCTCATCATGAGGTTCTTCTACTATCTTTTCACCATTAGGAAACATTTCTTGTATCAACTTTGTCAAACCTTCGATGTCTATTTTGAGATCATTCTTCATGTTTTCCATGTTGTCTTTCATGTCCGCTTCCATGCCATCCATCTTAGCTTCCATGCCATCCATCTTAGCTTCCACGCCATCTATCTTAGCTTCCACGCCTTTCTTCAAACCGTCCATCTTCACTTCCATTTCATTTTTTGTTGCTCTTTGCGAGAGTGAAATTTGTTGCACTTGCTCTTGTAATTTTGATAGATCATGTTGCAATTATTCATCTTCATGAGTCATAGTAGAGCCTTCTGAAGGCTTAATGGGTGTTGAATTATTTCTACGGGGCATCTTTTAGAACCCAATACTGCTATATATTATACAATATGCCCTTGGAATCAATTCAAATTGATTCTTCAAAGAAGACTCCTGCAATTTGGAAAGAAAAAAAAATATACACACCTTTTTCTTGCTTTTGAGGAACTCGATATTGAAATTGGATTATCTCTATGATTGCAGCACTTCAATATTTGAATTTTAGTATCAACGTAGCCCTCTGAATTATCTTTCGAATGCCATAGGTCTGACTTGATTTGGATTCTCCAAGACAAAGTTGTGTCCAATCTCCCACAATGACCTAATTCTGGACTGGTTCAGTAGAGCGAAATTGTACGACTTGCCACGTGTCACTGTTTCGTCCTTTGTCTCTGAAATTGATAGCCAAGAAACTAAAGTCTGTGTACTTGTGACCAATTTTCACGGCACTCCAATCCGATGCCCAGAGAGAGAGTTATTGAAATTTTCCCACGATCACCTCTTTGAGATGAAATTCAAGAGCCTAAAAAAGCACTACATTCCAAAGATCATATCTCCCAAAATATTGCGAACCAAGCTCTGAAATTTTTGACGAATTTCCTCAGGATTTCAGCTTCGCACCATATGAATTTCAAATTCTAAACCTTCATAGAAAAAAAGTTATAGCGCAAATGCCACGATAACCTGTTTAGGAGCCTGAAAAAAGACCTAACTTCCACAGATGATATCTTCGAAAATATTGCGAACCAAGCTCTGAAATTTTTAGAAAATCTTCCTCAGGATTTAGGCTTCGCACCCTAAAAATTTCAGCTTCTGAAACTTCGTAGAAAAAAAGTTATAGCGAAAATGCCACGATGACCTGTTTGGAGCAGCGAAACCCTAGAATCCAAAGCTCTGATACCAAATGTTGTGTAACCGGCTCCAAAAATAGAAGAAAAGAGATATCAACGCCTTAGAAATAAGCCACTTCGAGGGGGCAACCTCCAATACATTACATGAATGAACAATTCTTGGATGATACAATTTACAAAACCTCCTTTCTATATATAGGAGCCCATGGGGTCATAATGTAATCCTAGTGGGCCACAATGTAATCCTAGCCGACCTAACAATAATAATTTAAGGGCATAATAATAAAAAAATGGGGGTTACAAGGGTACAGTAATAACAATAAGTGGGTTACACTAACAACAATAAGGGACTATACTAGTAATATAGGGACCTAACACTCTTACTGTGTATTTCATAGTTCTAGTGGACAACAAGTCCATCTATAGGCCACTATAGCCCTCAATTGCGCAATATTGGAGTCCACTCTTTAATCATTGAGCACTGTGCATTTACAGTTCCTAGTCTTGTCACTCATGCAAAATAAAACCTATCACTACGTATTATCTTGTACTATATTTCCTCCTACTACACATTATGTAGTTTTAGTGGATAGTGAGGTCATACATCAGTCCCTGTGAAGCTCAACTACGCAATCCTCGCCTCCTTTTCCTTGAGCACTGTGTACTACGCATCCTCAACCAAAAAACTCATCATGATTGTCTCCTATACTTTACCACTGTGTAAATCCTTGAAGATCCTCTCCTTATTGAACATTTCACAGTTCTAGTGGAAAAAATGGTCATCCCTTGACCACTGCTAAGCTCAACTGCACAATTCCTAGTCTCTCTCTCTCCCAAAACCCTTGCCCATGGTCCCATCACAATAAATATATTGTATGATCAAGTACAAATATAATAGGTGATTATGGGACTGATGTGTCTTGTCACAAGTGAATTCATTTGTAGGTGATATCATTGTATTATGACAAGATGATGTCAAAGGGTTAGAAATGAGAGGCCATAAGGAGGACACCTGTCAAGATGAGACACAAATATGATGTAATGTAAGAGTAAAGGAATCTTGGACCAAGACAAAGAGATGTCTACTCATGTTTAATTGGAAGGTTTCAACACTTATCTAGACCCTTTGGAGGGTGAATATGGAGTACAAGAAAAGATCTATCCCGAAGAAGTCAAAGTCATAGAAACAAAGATAAGAGCTCGACATTGATACAATGAAGTCTTATGTCACCACCGTACAAGTTGTTGCTTCTCAAAGTGTCACCAAAAATTTCATATGTGTCAATGTATTTTGCCACATCATATGTGGAACATAATTATGTAATTTCCAAAGAATGAAAACATGTAAAATGTGTGGAAGCCCAAGGGTCCCACATACAATGTGAAAAGTCACTAGAAAGTTCTAAAGTCATGTAGAAGCTAAAAGGCCACATACGAAATTGAAAAGTCAAGAGTCACATGGGAGGTGGAGAGTCACCTCATGTTTTATAAATACACCCTCATAGTTGAAGGAAAAGGACTTTTGTACTTTTCACCTTGACTTCTCTAGCATGACATAGGAGAGAAGATATTTCTTTGGAGGATCATGAAATGACTTAATTTTCCACTATCGGGGCTAATGTTGCATCGTTGTAATCATGTATCTTGGGAATATCACTTAATATATGAAGATCTTTGAGATGGTGCAATTTCATGCATATGCTGTGAATTATTGTAAGACTATTCTTTTATTGTTTATGGTGTATGTTTATGTTAACACATACTATTGAAAATGAAATGTTTAGTTGGCTTTGGTATGCATCTTGTTGAATGTACATTGTTATGTTCTTTTATGATCATTGTTATATTGTGAACTACTTTTAAGGTTAAATATTTCTTTTTTCCATGCTATTGTGTGTCTCTTTTAGGATAGTACTATTAATTATGTTCTATAAGCTCACTCTCTCTTTTCCATTTTGTGAAAGTACCTCATAGACATTGCAGTTGTATGCCTCACAACGTTAAATTGTTTGTTTCAAAGATTATTTGCATAATCTCTTATGTTGATAATTTTAGCTAAGGAAAATTCCTAAGAATAATGGTGGTCGGGCCTTTATCTATATGGGGCTCCTACTCCAAACAATGTGAGGCATAGTTTGGACTTCATACAGGGGAGACCCCCTATGTTGGCAGACTTCCCACATCATCAACAATTGTTGCTAGAAAGAGGGCCAAATGATATGTTGAATATGTTGAGTCTTTTTTGAATCTTCATATTGAAATGGCTCATTATAAAATCATAATACTATGATGTTTTTAGAAGAGAAAAAATCTTACAATCCCGATCGAAGTCATTTATATCTTGTCTCAATTTAAGTTTGATGGTAAGGGTGAGCTAATTATCCTTGGACCTGTGATTAAATTTCTTCATTTTTGTCTTTCTAATGGAATACATTGTAAGGATGTCATGGCCAAGTTGTTTACCCTCACACTTGAAGGTCATGTTAAGCTATGATGTCATAAGTTACCAACAACTTATATTCTTTCATTCGAACAACTTGTTAAGGTGCTTCATGAGGCCTTTCATATGTATGATTATCAAGGTACATGTAAGAGGATCAATCAACTTAGAATGAAATATGATGAATCATTAAAGGATTTTTTTGATAGATTTATTCATATTTGTTATGAATTTCCAGGATGTGGATTGGGATCTCATGGGTCAAAATTTTGGGATTTGGTTCAAATCCCTTTAAGTCATTTTGAATTTCAATTACTTGTTTATGGTGGATCATCTTATAATGCTAGTAATATTCTAATCTAAAATTTGATTTTTCCAACTTTTCTCAGTCACGAGTTACCTTGAATATTAAAGGAGGAACCTGCTACCCTTTTTGTCCCTTCTCATCCTCCTTTTTCATTGCCAAACAAGCTAATCTCTAGTGTTGTTGAAACTGGGAAATATCAAAACCAAGTTGTTGATCCACTTGTTCCACCTTCATTTCATTCCCATGGACAAGATCTTGTCCAAGAAAACTTTGAATGCTCTAATAAGTTCATGGAGCTTGAGTTTAATATTGATCCCTTGAGTTCTCCAAATGACATTGATGTGTATATTCCTAGTCTTGAATCTGATTTGATTGAAATCATTATTTCTTCAAGGGATAACTCTCATCCTCTATCATTTACACCTCATGACCCTCTGTACCTTGATTCGCTTAATCAAAATTTTCCACCAGTAAGTTCTTCAGATACTATTGATTCTCAATTTGTTGGTCCAAATGGAGATCGGGTATAAGGTGGTCATATTCCAGAAGTGGAGGAGCAGAAGGGTGAATATGCATTTAATCTCTCCTCCCTCTTTGAAAGTCCTCTATGTCAAGATATTGTTCGTTCATTATTAACTGATCAAGAATCTTGTAATCTTGGTAATCATTCAACTGGAACCAAAGCTATTGACCATGATAAATACTTGGACAACCAACACCTTGACACTAATGACTCTATCACTATATGGTGATGAATTCCCAAGTACATTGGATGATATTTTATTTTTTCAAAAATACTTGGATTTTCAAATCTTTGATTTGGAATTTGATCTAATCATAGAATTATTCCTTAGCTCACCAAACCTTGTGTTGAGATTTGTGTAATGAATCACATTGGTATATAATTATTTGACCATTATGAAGGTCCTCTTCATTCAATTAATCTGCAACCTCCTCATGATATGCTCTTACAGTCACTTCCCTTCCATGACCAAGGCCTTTTCTTGGGTGACAGTAGATGTTAAAATAATCTCATAGAGCATAATATGTATGATGGTCTAGTGCCATTGCAAGATGATATGAATATGAAGGATTTGAATTGTAAATCTAATTCGAGTGCAAGTGATGTTTCTCCTTATGGGTGTTTCCATAATATTTCATCTCTAATACACTTTCCATATATCCTGAGATGTTCGATGAGTCTGCCACACCCTCAAGTACTTTCGATCCTTTATATATTTACCTTGTTGGCTTTGGCTACAATTAGGTACAATATGGTGCGGTTTCACACGTAGAATATGAAAATATTGAGTCTGTTGTTCATGATTTTCTCATTTTTAAATATTTCACATATTTAGAGGAAGATGTTATAAATGTTCAAGGAAGCCCTCCGATAGATTCCTTTAGATTATTTACCCATGAAGAGTTCCATGTATTAAAATAAATATAATCAAGTCAGTGGCATTAAAAATGTTTTTAGTGACACATTTGATGATAATGGAACCACTTAGGAGATCGAGACACTTTGAATTTTGCTGAATGGTTATGTTAGGTCCTTAAGATTTTGACAAAGTTTCTGAACAAGATCATATCAATTTTCCCTTACGATATTTTACTTATAATTCATTTGGGTTGATTGAAAGTTTATTTTTTCAATAATTTTAGTGGTTTCAAATGAGTTGTTTTGAATATTGTGATCCAATTTCTAAATGGTTAGAGGAATCTTACATAGAAAGCTCTATTGCTAATCATAAGTTTTTTCTTTCTTGATGTTTGCTAATATTGAAAACATAAGAAAATGTACATTCACAAGAAACCTTCAAGGTTTGTATGAACGTTGTTCTAATCAACAAGGTGAAGTTGCAAATAGGATAAAAGGAGCATGTATGGTACACTTTTCTACCATTAGGGAAGACCTTCAAATTTTTGTGCAAGATTTTTAGGTAAAATTATTTATTTTTTCACATTGTTTCATAATGGTTCTAATATTTTATATCTTTCGACTTGCAGGTTGGGAGAAACGTCTGTGGTTACATTGGAAATTTCACTTCACTTAGCCTTGATCTACTAGCCAATTAGATTAGGAGTATGCTGAACTACATTTTAGCTTCTCCTTTGCATTACATTTACCATGGATCTTGTTATTCATCTAGTCTTTGCATTTTATTTCTTTCATATTGATTTTCATGCTTTTTCTTTTCTTGCTATGCCATGTATTTTCTTTCACATCTTGTTTAATAAGATCGTGCATGGAAACTACTCTTTTCTAGATCAAAAGACAATATGGCGAAGATTTGAAAGGGCTTTGTGACAGACATCTACACTAGGTTAGATTTTAGTCCCTCTTATTTAATTGCGTATGATATCTTTTAAGGTCAATGATGTACGTATAGAAAATAATTCCATTCTAAAAGAAAGCTCAAGTGGGTCTATGATGCCTATATCTATAATAGTATCTCCATTTCTTGAATTAAACATTTATATTTATTAGTTTTAAATGTGTCAACTGTAGAAATTATATACAATATGCATGTATATATCTGGATTCTCCTGATCTCACAATATTTATCTTCTTGCAAAATACAGAATCCTTCCACTATAATTCTTGCGGAAATATAATGAACAATTGCACAACACATGAAGCAATAAAAACACACATAACACAGTATGTAATGGGGAAAGATTACAGCTGAAAACCCCCAAATATCTGTATATTATAATGATAGAGAACATGTAACAATCATAGTACAATACTCCTCACAAGTACTCAGTACTATCTCCTAAAGTTACACACAAACTAGCTCAGATTTGAACAAGTCACAGGTTCAAATCTCCTCCACTGTTTGCCTACCTCTACTGCGCAATCCAAGATGAGAATGCTTGAGATCCAAGTTCGAATCCCACCCTCTTTAACTGTGCAGTCCTCATTGGCAATCTCAATTAATGATTGTGCAAATCTCATGCATAGCTATAGTCACAACTGATAGCAAACCGACTCTTTCACCTATCTCTTCCACTGGTCTTCACTGAACTGTCCATGCACTGCTGTTAACTCATGTGTTATTTAATTGAATAATGAGTTAATAATTAGTGAATTAATTAATAATTAATTCACACCACTCATCTCTAGTGTATTAGCCAGTTAAACTAAATACAACTAGTTCAACTAAGTTAAACCGAACACAACTCCATCAACTCCTCAATCAAATCCACCAAAACTCTGCCACATGAGTCTAACTGAAGTCGACCATGCAATAGCTCAACTAACCCTTAGGAAAAGCATATTTCCTTCTGTCAGCTGCATGTGCCACATCCAAGCATCAAATTGAAGTGCTCCAAGAGAATAAGATAATGTTTATAGTCCAAATATTATTAAGAGCTAATAATATTTGACTGACCTATTTTTAGACAAGCAGTCTAAAAATAGACTTCGACCTTTATGTCTAAAAATAGCTGTCCATCTATTTTTACCAACTTGACCAATCATCCAAGAATAGCATCCCGCAACTCCTAGACCATGCTCCATATGTCTAAAAATAGACTTTTCGACAAAATCACATGTGTGGTCCCCACCTAGTTTAGGTGATCACTTTCCAACTAGGATCAGGAAAGATGTTTCAGGAGGCCTCCTTCACTGTTTCTTGTTGCCATTTTCAACACTCCCTCTCAACAAGAAAGGACTATCTTTGCATGCAACATGCAACTCCATGCATTCGCCCTGCAACCTTCACAAGTGCCATGCAACTCCATGCATGCGACATGCAACTCCATGCATTCGCCATGCACCCTTTGCATGTGCCATGCAAACTCATGCATGCACCATGCAACTCCATGCATGCGCCATGCACCCTTTGCATGCAACATCTCTGAAACTGAATAGGCTCCAAACAACTCAATTAGTCTGATGCATCTATCATCAAAGTCTTTGACCTCTGCTTAGCTACTGCACATGTCATCAGGAACCACTGCGCTGTTGAACTCTTGCACCCATGCACTCTTGCACTTGCTGTCAACTCTGATTCGCGCTCCAGTATTCAACACTGTCACTTTGATCTGCCTGCATCAATCCAACTAATCTGCTATTGTTGCGCTGTGGGCACCTCGTAGCCAAGTTCAATTCATGAGATCCACACCATCTCCATGAATCCTGCCCTGAAATCTCCACCTGGGATTACTCATGCATGTCGCCCCACCTCTCACCTGGTGGTATAGCTGCATGCACTCCCTCTGCCTATCTGGCACGAATTTTCTCTGCATGAGTGGTCTCTCCCACTCCATGATCCTCTTGTGGCTGCTCCACACCCCGAGGTTCACTTTCACCTGCATGCAAAACTTGCTCCCTCTCAAGCTTCAGTTGCATGTCTTTCTCCCGCTTCCCAACAGTAGGAAGCTCCATATACATCCCATCTACTTCAAGTCTGTAGAGATTCTTTGCCCGAATCCCAACCTTCTTGACTTGTCTCGTTGCCTTGTGCCGAAGGAAAACTTTCCCTTCTCTAAAGACAACTTCATACCCTTTATCCTCTAACATTGCGACTGAGATCAAATTCTTTGTTAAACCTGGTACATGCAATACATATTGTAAAAGAATGAGTTTACCTGACTCCCTCTGAAAGGTTATGGTACCAATGCCGGTCGCATTGTATCGTCCACCGTCGCCCAACTCAACATGCATCTGGAGACCTTTCTCCACCAAGTCACTGAAAATATTTGCATCTCCCGTCATGTGAAAGGAAGCACCACTATCAAAATACCACCCCGATCCCAATGAACTAGACACCATGCATGCGATCAATGAGAAGTCCAGCTCAAATTGCGAGGAAAGAGCCTCACCGGCTGCAGCTCTAGCAGCCTGCTTGTTCTTCTTCTTTTGTGGACAATTCGTGGCGTAATGTCCATGATCGTGACAGTGAAAACACTTCACTTTGGACATGTCACGCTTTTTACCATCCGCACCGGATTGAGAAGCCTTCTCCTTGCCCTTCCCCTTCCTTGCTTTGGTAGCCAAAGCGCAATCCTCTTCATCAGATACCTTTGATGAAGATTCATCCCTGGTACTCCGCCTTATCTCCTCTTGCACAAGATCCGACCAAAGTCACTCCCATCCTGGCAATTTCTCCCGACCATTGAAAAAATCCTCATAGGAATGCCAACTCTTTAGAAGACCAAGGAGAGCCAAGCTCACCAAGTCCTCATCATCCACACTAACTCCTACACTCCCAAGCTCATCCCTGCGGTGGAAAAACTTGGTCAAGTATACCGGAATAGTGTCATTCTTCTCCATCTTTATTTTCCTGAGTTTATCCTTGAGCGCCAACTTCCTCTGGTCGCTCTTGCTTTGGAAAAATTCTGTCAACGCTTTCCACATCAAGTATGGGGAAGCTTTTCCATGCAGGCTAGATACTATGTGATCCTTCACGCCCTCCAACAGAATCCTTCGACACCTTGCCATCTTCTTTTTCCAAGCCTCAACCAAGGCTGCATCGCTAGGCTTTGGAACTTCAACATCTATGAACTCCTTCAGCCCATTGTCATCGAGCACCGCCTCCATCCTATCTCTCCATGCAATATAATTCGAGCTGCCTTCAAGAGCATACTCCAATCGCAATCCTTGATAAGACATTTTGACTTGGACACCAAGAAAACACTGCTGCAAAAATTCGAATTCCAAGCTCAAAACTCAACTGCTTCTGGATCTGTGAGAACAAATTGTTTCTAGCACAGAGATCGACTGTAAGGGCATTTACTGGATATATCACCTTTCAAGGAAAGGATGGATCCAGAGGCTACCTGGCCCGTTACAGACTCTGTCTACCGAAATAATTGTAATCACTGTAATAGATCCTGATGATCAATTCTCTTGCTCCGATACCATGTAGAAATTATATACAATATGCATGTATATATCTGGATTCTCCTGATCTCACAATATTTATCTTCTTGCAAAATACAGAATCCTTCCACTATAATTCTTGCGGAAATATAATGAACAATTGCACAACACATGAAGCAATAAAAACACACATAACACAATATGTAATGGGGAAAGCTTACAGCTGAAAACCCCCAACTATCTGTATATTATAATGATAGAGAACATGTAACAATCATAGTACAATACTCCTCACAAGTACTCAGTACTATCTCCAAACGTTACACACAAACTAGCTCAGATTTGAACAAGTCACAGGTTCAAATCTCCTCCACTGTTTGCCTGCCTCTACTGCGCAATCCAAGATGAGAATGCTTGAGATCCAAGTTCAAATCCCACCCTCTTTAACTGTGCAGTCCTCATTGGAAATCTCAATCAATGATTGTGCAAATCTCATGCACAACTATAGTCACAACTGATAGCAAACCGGCTCTTTCACCTATCTCTTCCACTGGTCTTCACTGAACTATCCATGCACTGCTGTTAACTGATGTGTTCTTTAGTTGAATAATGAGTTAATAATTAGTGAATTAATTAATAATTAATTCACACCACTCATCTCTAGTGTATTAGCCAGTTAAACTAAATACAACTAGTTCAACTAAGTTAAACCGAACACAACTCCATCAACTCCTCAATCAACTCCACCAAAAATCTGCCACATGAGTCTAACTGAAGTCAACCATGCAATAGCTCAACTAACCCTTAGGAAAAGCGTATTTCCTTCTATCAGCTGCATGTGCCACATCCAAGCATCAAACTGAAGTGCTCCAAGAGAATAAGATAATGTTTATAGTCCTAATATTATTAAGAGCTAATAAAATTTGACTGACCTATTTTTAGACAGGCAGTCTAAAAATAGACTTTGACCTTTATGTCTAAAAATAGCTGTCCATATATTTTTACCAACTTGACCAATCATCCAAGAATAGCATCCCGCAACTCCTAGACCATGTTCCATATGTCTAAAAATAGACATAGTCTAAAAATAGACTTTTCGACAAAAATCACCTCTGTGGTCCCCCACCTAGTTTAGGTGATCACTTTCCAACTAGGATCAGGAAAGATGTTTCAGGAGGCCTCCTTCACTGTTTCTTGTTGCCATTTTCAACATCAACTTAGTTGAGTAGCCCAAGGGAAAGGAGAAAAATTAAGTGAGCATATTCATTTTAGAGGTGTATACGTAAGAGTCTTTGTAACACAAGGAAAAACCTCTCTTTCCCATAAAATAAGTCGTGTTCACTCTTCCACCCTAGTGATAAACATTGATAAAATTCCAATGGGCACATTGAAAATAAAATAAGGTGCAAGAGAAGAGAAAGGATTCCTGCAGAGAGAGGTGAAGCAAGAAACTTTGTCGAGGTATTGAATAGGCTTGTTGATAGTGAAGAAATTCTTGTGCTCCTATAGTGACTTCTAGAGTACTGAATAGGCCTTCTGGCAATGGAGAAAAACCATAGATGGAACTAAAACTCTGATAATATTAAACTCACAAATTATACTATCCTCATCTCAAATCAAAACAATTAATATATGGTAAGCCTTATAAATGGATTTAAATGAGAAAGGGATAAGAGATACTATACTTATAACAGTGATAAGTGGGGAAGCTGAGGTAACCTACATGGTTAATCAATACTTCTTGAAATACTAGACTCTATGTATAGAGATAGACCTAAACAAAGAATCTAGAGTTCTTCTAGTGTGTCACCAAGTGTTTTCACTACGACACAAACCCTCCAAAATTTTTCATACATCCTAAATTTTAGAGCCTCATTGTGATATTATGATCTATCATCTCAAGTTATTCATGATCACTTTGTGATTTATTGATTCTTTTCTAAGTCCTTAAGTCTTCTTGGGAGATTCTAACCATTGAATTCACCTTCTTTCACATGCTTATATTTTGATGCATTCACAAGCGAACCTTTTTCTACCAAGCCCAGTAGTTAATGTATACCCTTGGAAGACATGCATTGTGTAGCCTTTAGAGACAATGCTTTTGCAATCCCCATATATAATGAATGCACATTTCCTGGTGGTAGTAACTACACAAATACTAATGATAGTGATTGCAAAACCCTTGGTGGTAGTGACTACGCAATTCATAAAGAAAGTGCCTGCATAACCTTTGCTGACAGTCGATGCACAATTGTAGTTGAAAATGAGAATGAAATTCTCCAAGTCAGTGATTTCAAAATTCTTAGTGGCAACCACCTCATTCTTGTCTGCTCTCCTTGTATGAAGAGTATAACTCAAAGGTATTTTCATAGTTTTCTTTTGCTTCGAAGCTCTATGCACTTTGAAGCATAAGGAACATTCTCTTACCCTTAGGTGCATTTGTACTATCAGTCAGGTGATTTTTCTCAACTGTTGCTTTTGCGTGCTTTTAATTTTGTAAGTGTTTCTTTCACTTTCACAACTATCACTTTTTATTTTTTTCACTTTCACATGTTTCATTTTCACTTTCTTTAGCTTTTTAATTTATTTTTCACTTATTCTTATTGTTGCAAGTGTTGTTTTTGATTGCTTTCACTCTTGCATGTGTCACTTTCACTTGTTTTCACATATCTTGCTAAAGAAATTTGGTGTAACACTAGAGGCAATTCTAGTGCATTCTTTTGCATTATCTAATCCTATCTAGCACGAGAATATGTGCTATACACTTTCGCATAACTTAACATACTTTCTGGTACTAGTTGATTTTTGTTTTCAAACATGTATATTAAGTGTCACAATATTACATTTAACTGTCACACTTAGAAATACATGTCACTTTATTGTCACTTCAAGGTATGCATGTTGATTCTAAGTATTGTTCATTCTCTTGGCTTGTGTACAATATTGCATATATGTGTGTGACCATTGTTTCAAGACTTGTTTGCATGTTTTTTTCTCCCTTGTTCCATTGATCCCACACTTAGTCATTTTGGAGCTCTTCTTATTCCTCCTATTAGGCGCAAGTTATGAAAGCATTAACCCTCCACCAGGTGATGAGCACTACTCATTCATAAGCCTCATTGATGCAACCTTCGCCTCCCAGATTTTTTCACTAAGCCTTTCTCAGGTATTAGTGTCAATATGTTCAGTGATCAAATATGCTATTTTAGTTTACTTTTTAGTAGTCCTAGGTCAAAATTGTGTCTTTTCAAACAAGTTTTCAAATAAATTTTGGTCACTACATATGGTATAGGTCTAAAATTCTACTCACCTCATCCCATTCATGGCCATCATCATCTTAGAGGTCATGTCATTCATTGTCATCTAGGGTCATAGATTAGCCACTCCATATCCATCTAGGTCTATGTATAAGTGTCCTTGTTTCACCACTAAAAATTCCAATCATGTCATCAAACAGGGGAAACAAGACTTCATTTTCATCATACAAGTCATTTAAATGGAGTTAGCATAGGTAGGGAAATAAAGTAAGCCAATTTGTCTTATTTCAATGCTTGTTACATTGTCAAATTATTTCAAAAAGGAAAAACTTTCCTCAAAGTTTTTGGTTTCAGTAAAAGACAAAAAAGGTTATTTCAAGATGTTAGAAAGAGAAAATAAGGCTTATTCAACTCATTTTTTCTTTTCGTGTTTGGTAGAGCTCCTCCCTTACCTTCAGATTGCTCCATAATTGTCAAGGGTTGGAAGAAATCAAGAAAATTTCTCTAAAGAGACCTCTGCAACACATCTGGAAGGTTGTGCTATGCTTATGGAATGCTTTGCTACACATTTGGACACATGCGCTACACATCTGGGAGTGTGCTACGATTTTGGAATTTGGCTCCTAAATCACTCATCCAAGCTCCAGGATCATTGCAATAAGTTTCCAAAGCTTCTTCAACGGCAAGTCAACACCTCACATCCTCCTTAATTCAATTTATTAGGCAGGGTATTGATTTTCTTGCTTACCTCCTCTCCCACTATGTTTTCACTTTTCCTATCATTGAGTGATTTCAGTGGATTAAACCCTAACCCTATCATATAATACCCTCACACAACTTCCCCAGACCATACCCTATCATTCCATACCATTCAAAGCTTCCCTAAACATCATTCCCATCAAAACCCTAATTTCCTACTATTTTACTATTGGAAAAATAGGAAATCCTTGTGTTTTACTAATTTTATCACCTTACTTACACCCATTTCACCAAAGTTCACCTGTACTTTGAAGCCAACATATAACCCTACCTCCTGAATTTTTTTGGGAATTTTTCTTGGCTTCATTACCCTTCATCTCACCCTCCAAACTTACCCTATCCCTGTCCTCTGTTTTTCCAAATTCACTTCCCATACCCACTACATCTAAACACCTAGGGTTTCATCCTTTTGATAGAAATTATGGAAAGTGAAAAAAAAAATCCAAAAAGGAGGCCGCCACTTCATATTTGAGCCATCGACCTTGCAAGAAGTCAATGCCTCACCTTTTTCCAAGAGATGCTTTGAGAGGACTGAATGTTTGAGGTTCTGTGAAAGAATTATGGACGAAGGCTGTCATCTCCAATTGACAAGCCTATTTTCCATTAGTTTCAACATGGGAAAGGCCATCATTGTAGGTATAGAGTTCAACATATCAATATAGGTGATTTCTTCAACAACACGTATTCCTAGTCATGGAGAAAAGTGGTTCAAGGGCATGGACTTAGACCTTGAAGATTACAAATTGTTCCTCAAACCTCATGCCAAAGAAAAACCCGAGTACATTTTCCCTTTCAGGTACCTACTTGAAAAATATGGTCCTTCTATGAGGTTAATTATGAGATATTTCACATGTGAAGGGAGATTATCTAGGTTGTATAGGTACCATGTTATATTGTTGATGCACTTCAATTCTACTAAACCACTTGACCTGCCAAATTATTTGTACATAAGTCTGCTTAAAATGAATGAAAAGGTTTAGAGAAAAATAAAGATCACTATCTGTTGGAAAATACTGAGAGGGGGGTGAATCAATATTTATTTTCAATTGTTAATTTTACCAGTTAGATCACTTATATTTAGAACTCAAAATAAACAATGATGGAATATATACTATTATTAATTTATTCTTTATAATAAGTAAAGTACAATAATGATATAGGGCTCCAACCCTAGATGAAGACTCCAATCTTCTAGGCTCTAACCTATGTTGTGCCAAGCACCGACTTGGTCTTTCCAAGGTTCCAACCTTGAAAATTTGAGGCACCAACCCTATCTTCCAAAGCTCCAACCTTGTCACTTTGAGGAACCCCTCTAGGGCTCCAACCCTATCTCTGGTATAGGCTCCAACCTAGTCCCTTAAGGACTGCTATCCTCTAGGGCTCCAACCCTATCTTCCAAGGCACCAACCTTGTATTTTATGAGGCTCCAACCTCTAGGGCTCCAACTCTCAGCTTCAATTCATCAAGATATGTTTGATGATTCTTCACGGCTCCCAATATCCTCTTCAATGAGCCCTGCCAATCTCTTCAACAATGTCTTCTCCAAATCACTTCATCAATGACAACATTTTCTTATCATTAAGGTGTCACCACTACTCTTCGTGATACCCAACCAAAGATCTCCAAAGTCACCTCATGATTGCTTCAGTGCATCATGGTCTCCAAGGGTGCCTTCAAGATCAATTTAAGTCTTCAATAATTATTTCTCAACATGTCTTCACAATATCTTTAACAAGCTTCTTCATGCTGACTTCAAAGGATGATCTATACTCCTTCAGAAGTATTAACTTCAACAAGACTCAAGTTGACACAATCAGCTTCAAACCCCTGCTCTCAAAAGAGGTTCCAACAAAGCTTCAAGTTTGTCTTCAAGTGAACCAAAGCACTTCCTTTAAAACTTTAAGTCTATCACGATGCTGCTCCAAAAATAGACCAAAATTCCTTCTCCAAAAGTGTCTTCAAAGTTTGTACTAAAATTTCTCATGTCAACACATAGGCTCTTCAATGAGGTTGCTCCAAGTTGCTTCAAATATCCGTTTTAAATGATGCTTTCAAAAAATCTCCAGAAAGTATCCAGGATTACTTGTTTCAACAAATTTTCAATGAATGCTCTTACAATTCCTTCAATGGAGAGCTTGCTCAAAATAGTCTCTTAAAAAAAACCATAGTATTATTTTTTTGTCTTAACTATGCGCAGAAGATATTTTGTCTCAAATTCACAAAAATCCTTTTGCTCCTTGACCAAGATACAAGTTTCATGTCATTTCGAAACCAGAAATATTCCACGAGATCCACGGTGTCACTCGTTCTTCACCAAACCTTCTTCTCTCACTTCTCGATTACGATTCTCCTGTGGCGAGCTTCAGTTACTTAGCTTCCTTTTTTTTATGCGAGTGTGATGGATGCCCCCAAATTGAGATGTACAGGTATTCGTATATATAGTTTTTAATATGTCGTATCTAATTACATTTGTTGATTCAAGAAGGGGCCAACTTGTGAATTAGTGGAGCCGACCTATGCGTGTAATACGTTTAGCGAGGAAATTATATAGTGTTCCTCCCTTTTTAATGTGCATATCGTGGAGGTATAGTTATAATGCTTATTTCTTAATTAATAAATTTGTTTGAACGTGAACTTGTGAAGCAGAGTTATGTTTTTACTAATGCATTAAATTAGTATTACTTTTTCTTTTCCATTTTTTTAATCTTTTTTTCTTTTAATACATTTTAATATTTTGGTTTGTGACAAGGAATTTATAATATGGTAAGAGATGAGAATGATATATTAGGACTTAAGATTAATCTAGGATTTCTTTTAGAGTATATTCCTAGGGTTTCTTCATTATAGAGATATGGGTAAGAACAATGGACATGAGATTAATTTTATTAGGTCAACTAGGATATTTAGGGCTAGGGTTTAGGATTTGGGATTGTTGGATTTAGGGATTAGGGAAAAGCGTTTCTTAAAAGGAAATAAGTCTAGGGCATCTAGTTTAGGACAAGGGTTAAGGTTTTCAATTTTAGGATTATTAAAAACCATTAGGGTTTGCATTTAGGGTTTCCAAGCTTCTTACAAGTCAGGGAATACACATCATCTTCATGCTTAGGGGATTTTCCTAGGGTTTGATAGGGAAAAATCATGCATCACAATAATATTTTCCATTTTCAACTATGCCATATTGAAATTAATGACAACCTTGATTAACAATCTCCCCCTTTGTCATTGATGGCAATATTCTTGCCCTTCCAACATTCTCTCCCCCTTTGACATCAATGGAAAACAAGATGCCCAAGTAATCTCCCTGTCAAGCTGCTTCTTTTATTCATGAATAGTAGTCCTTCATAGGTATGTTACTCCCCCTATCATGGTGCTCTTCCTTTTGGAAATGTGGTCCATGATAAATTGCATTTATTCATGTCATGAACCAACTACCCCTACCTACGTAAACATTTCTAGCTCAAGAAATATTTCTTGCATTGTGATGTAATGGGAGACATCTTCAACAATGGTCCATCGAATGAGAAGGGATTATGTCCTTCAATGGAGTTTCTTCTGAGAGGTGATCTATCAAAAGATGATTGTCCATGTATGACTCATTAAGGATTTCATAGGGTCCTTTCATGGATAGCTTCTGCAAGAAAGCTCAAGAATCACAGACTCCCCATAAATGTATGCATGGTCTCATTTTGGCAAAGTTTCATTATCAATCACTTGGAATATCAAGGATGAGTTCATCAAGTCAACAACATGCGTTGTTGGCTGGAGTGTTCAAGAAACTTTCAATTTGCTTCCTTCTCCATACTTGTGTAAATTTCTTTTCTGGCATGATTCTAGCTTGTGCAGGGGTCCAAGTCGAGTGACAATCACGTGCCATATGTCCAATGTTTTGGCAATTGAAGCACTCTATATTGTTCGTGAATAAGAAATCATGACTTCTTCTTGCAAAATTGCTTCAAGGAGATTGACGGGGACCATTATATTTGTCTTTGTGATATGCCTTACAATCTTTTGCCACGTGCCCAAAGTTTGTACAAGAATAGTAATATCCAAGAAATATACTTTGGTACCTGGGAGATGAAAAGTTCCTTGAAGTACTCTTGAAGTCTTTTTTCCTTGGGATTCTTTGATGATATTCATTGCCTTTTGTATTCTTGACACCACATGAAAGTATCCTTAGAGTAGAATTTCTTTTGTTGTTGTCTTGATTCTTCTCCTTGCCTTTGTTGGAACTGGGAGCATCAACATTTCTTTCTAGGTTCCTCACATCTTTGTTGTTTGAAGAATTATAATTCTTGCTTGAGGATTCACCTGCACAGCCAAGACCTGATTTATCAAGGGGAGACCTTTGCTGACTTAAGATGTCATCTAGGGTTTGAGAGATTTTCAAGTTTTTATTCAACAATTCAACTTCCTTTTCAAGAAAGACAATTTCTCCTTTCAAATTTTCACAATATTCATCTTTCATAAGTATTTTCTTCTTCATTTCTTCCATCATCCTTGTTGCTTCATGTGCTTCGATTTTAAGGGAGATGATATTTGATTTCATTATGAAGACTTCTTCATTCTCCTTTGCTAGACTACTCTCCATTTCTTCTTTTATTCTTGTAGCTTCACATGTTTCGGCCTTAAGAAGACTGATGTCTAATTTTAGTTTCAAGATTTCTTCATATTTTTCGTCTAGTTGGCATATCATGGCGTTTCTCTCCTTTTCTGCTTCATTAACTTGTCCTTTTATGAATGCCAAAGTTTCCATCACCTTCTCATCTCCTTGCGCTTGTTTCCTTGCTTCTTCTAGTTTAGATCTAAGAGAGGAGACCTCTTCCTTGTATTGACCAATCTCTGCTTCAAGATTGTTCAAGCTCTTAAGTCTTTGTTCAAGGTGGCTTGACAAAGTTTCTTCCCTTTTCTTTGCCTTATCCAATTGATTTGTCATAGATATTACTTCTTCATGATGCTTTCTTTTATTTTGATGAAATTCCTCTTTAAGTTTGGCGAGCTCCTCGTCTCTTTCTTATACTTGAAGCTTGAAAAAGTCAACTTCCTTCCTTGTCTTGTCTTGGTTACCATCTTGTGCTTTCTTCTTAAGTTCCTCATTTTCATTTTTCAAGCTGTTAATCTCTTCCATGGAAGCCATAAGTTTATTAAAGAGATATTCTTCAAAGTCTTCTTTGTTCTCTTCATATTCTAGGTCTTCTTTAGCCTTGTTGTCATCTCTCTTATCTTCAGCTTCCTTGATGGATTCTGGACTTATTTCTTGTTTTCCATCATATTCTTGACTAGAGATCATTTTCAATGCTCCTTTTGAGTGAAGGTCATGAAGTTTTTCCCATATGACTTTTGCTGACGATCATTTTTCAAAATTGGCCTTCACAGAATTTGGTAACCCATTCAATATTTCCTTCATTGCTCTTGTATTGTACTCCTTGGATTCTTCATCCATCATGTCATTAGTAATCACTGATTTCCAAACTTCAATTTCTTGAGTCTTCAAGAAATTCCTCATTCTTGCCTCCCATATATCAAAATTTCCATTGAGCAATGGAGCCTTCGCAAATTGATTTACTTTAATTTCGATGGTTGAGGAAGACACATCTTTAGGAGGATTGGAGACTTTCTTCCTTGGCTTTGCCATTTGTGTCCTAAAGATCAACCTTTAAGCTGTTAGGCTTTGAGCGAAGGTACTGGCTCTGATACCAATTGTTGGAAATACTGAGAGGGGGGTGAATCAATATTTCTTTGAAATTGTTAATTTTACCAGTTAGATCACTTATATTTAGAACACAAAATAAAAAATGATGGAATATATACTATTATTAATTTCTTCTTTATAATAAGTAAAGTACAATAATGATATAGGGCTCCAACCCTAGATGAAGACTCTAATCTTCCAGGCTCCAACCTGTATTGTGCCAAGCACTGACTTGGTATTTCCAAAGCTCCAACCTTGAAAATTTGAGGCATTAACCTCTAGGGCCCCAACCCTATCTTCCAAGGCTCCAACCTTGTCACTTTGAGGCACTAACCTCTAGGGCTCCAACCCTATCTCTGGTACAGGCTCCAACCTGGTCCCTTGAGGACTCCTATCCTTTAGGGCTCCAACCCTATCTTCCAAGGCACCAACCTTGTCTCTTATGAGGCTCCATCCTCTAGGGATCCAACCCTCAGCTTCAATTCATCAAGATATGTTTGACGATTCTTCACGAATCCTAATATCTTCTTCAATGAGCCCTACCAATCTCTTCAACAATGTCTTCTCCAAATCACTTCATCAATGACAACATTTTCTTATCATGAAGGTGTCGCCACTTCTCTTCATGATACCCAACCAAAGATCTCCAAAGTCACCTCATGATTGCTTCAGTGCATCATGGTCTCCAAGGGTGCCTTCAAGATCAATTTAAGTCTTCAATAATTCTTTCTCAACATGTCTTCACCATATATTTAACAAGCTTCTTCATGCTGACTTCAAAGGATGATCTATACTCCTTCAGAAGTCTTAACTTCAACAAGACTCAAGTTGACACAATCAACTTCAAACCCCTGCTCTCAAAAGAGGTTCCAACAAAGCTTCAAGTTTGTCTTCAAGTGAACCAAAGCACTTCCTTTAAAACTTTAAGTTTGTCATGATGCTGCTCCAAACATAGACCAAAATTCCTTCTCCAAAAGTGTCTTCAAAGTCTATACTAAAATTTCTCAAGTCAACACATAGGATCTTCAATGAGGTTGCTCCAAGTTGCTTCAAATATCAGTTCTAAATGATGATTTCAACAAATCTCCAGAAAGTCTTCAGGATTACTTGTTTCAACAAATTTTCAGTGAATGCTCTTACAATTCCTTCAATGGAGAGCTTGCTCAAAATAGTCTCTTAAACAAAACCAAACTCTGCTCCAAAAGTGTCACAAGATAACCCACAAGTTTGTTCTCCTTCTATTTTCAGATTTGGGCCTTCAACCGAGCTTGGAATCCAAGACTTGAACAAATACGAGCTGAAGAGATTGGTCTACTATCCACAGGTTGCTATCTAAGGCCCGAGCAGCAATCTGGTCACTATACTGAGCTCTTATAGGTTTGAAATAACACACTTCCCACTAGTCTTAAGCTACAACAAGTCTGAAAATCCAAGTCTGTCCATAAATTTAGCACAATACATATGCTATAGGACCAAGGGTTCTCTCACATCCACATATCCAAGGTAACTGAGGTAGCAAGTCTGAGGTTTAATCTGCTATGGTATAGACTGTCTAGTATTTAGCCCAGGTTTGAATTTTGCATTATATTACATGTACGACCCTTTAATTCCAGATCAGAGGCTCTATTTTCCCGGGGAGCAATCCGAAACAGAGGTTTGAGGTTTGCATTTCCAAAATTAACCACATTATTATTTTTTTGTCTTAGCTCTGCGCAGAAGATATTCTGCCTCAAATTCATGAAAATCATTTTGCTCTTGACCAAGATACGAGTTTCATGTCAGTTTGAAACCATAAATCTTCCACAAGATCCACGGTGTCACTCGTTCTTCACTGAGCCTTCTTCCCGCACTTCTCGATTATGATTCTCCTGTGGTGAGCTTTAGTTACTTACCTTCCTTTTTATTATGAGAGTTTGCTGGATGCCCCCAAATAGAGATGTACAGGTGTTCGTATATATAGTTTTTAATATGTCGTATCTGATTATATTCGTTGGTTGAAGAAAGGGCCAACTTGTGAATTAGTGGAGCCGACCTATGCGTGTAATATGTTCAGCGAGGAAATTATATATTGTTCCTCCCTTTTTAATGTGCATATCGTGGAGGTATAGTTATAATGTTTATTTATTAATTAATAAATTTGTTTGAACGTGAAATTGTGAAGTAGAGTTATGTTTTTACTAATGTATTAAATTAGTATTACTTTTTTCTTTTCCATTTTTTTGGTTTGTGACAAGGAATTTATAAGATGGTAAGAGATGAGAGTGATATATTAGGAATTAAGATTAATCTAGGATTTCTTTTAGAGTATATTCCTAGGGTTTCTTCATTATAGAGATATGGGCAAGAACAATGGACATGAGATTAATTTTATTAGGTCAACTAGGATATTTAGGGCTAGGGTTTAGGATTTGGGATTGTTGGATTTAGGGATTAGGGCAAAGCATTTCTTAAATGGAAATAAGTGTAGGGCATCTAGTTTAGGACAAGGGTTAAGGTTTTCACTTTTAGGATTATTAAAAACCATTAGGGTTTGCATTTAGGGTTTCCAAGCTTCTTAAAAGTCAGGGAATACACATCATCTTCATGCTTAGGGGATTTGCCTAGGGTTTGATAGGGAAACATCATGCATCACAAGAATATTTTTCATTTTCAACTATGCCATATTGACATTAATGACAACCTTGATTAACACTATCAAAGTCTATTCCACCATGTCCTAGTCAAGCTCATTGTTTTGCATCATCTCTTAGCCATCAGCATGACTCAGGAAACCTTCATGGAGAAAGTAGCAGCAACACCCACTACTAGTCCTCCTATCCTTCATAGCATACCATCATCATCAGTATCAACACAACCAATAGAGGTTGGATCTTATAGCAAGCAAGCTCAGATTTCAAAGTCTCCTAGAGTTTTTGAGGTCAGTCACACCTATGAGAAGGGAAAGAGACAAGTTTTTTCTGCTAAATCCATCAAAATTGTATCTACACTTGATACTATAGCTGAGCAAAGAGAAATAGAGGAGCAACCACTCATACATAAGATTGAATAACCATTGCACCAACATGATGAACAAGTGCCCTTGGAGGTTGAGGTGGCAGAGTAGGTGAAGGATAAGTCCTTTGAGGAGATCATAAAGGAGAAGGATGAGGAAATAGCAGAGTTGGGGGAGATTTTCTCAATTGAAAATTCTCAAATTACTTTCCTACAACAAGAAAATCTTCAGCTAAAGGTGAAACTGCTTCTCAAGGACAAACCTAAGGTACATGTTGAGGTAGATAAGGGCAAGGGAAAATATATTGCAGATGATGATCAACTGGAGGATGCAAAGGTTGGAATAAAAATAAGAAGACCAAGAACAATAGGCCTCAAGAAGGCGCTTCATAGAGAAAGAGAGTCAACAACTCCTAAATCAGGTTGGCGGACTTTTGATGAGCTGATTCTTGATGAGATCAATAAAGACAAAGAGTATTGGCTTGATAGGGTCAATGGGAACCTTGAGAAGCTTATGAGGAAAGCTAAAAATAATAATAATCTCTAGAGACATATGGCCAATCATTATCGTGCCAGGAACAAAATTTCACAAATCAGGCTCAAACAAGTGAAAAAGAAGCTCAAAGAGGCCAAAATGAATTTGAAGGAGAAGAAAACTTAGAACTCCTTGCTAATGCATCCATGTTTGTTTAGCCCATCCTGCATAGGTGTTATAAAATAAATTTTTTCCAATTTTGAGCACTTTTGAATTTTTGGTGATTTTTGCACTGATCTGGAATAGAAAAACGTAGTGCCAAGGCGCTATGCTTTTTCTCAAGATACCTAAATGAAAATTAGCTTAAATGGTTGGATGAATTTTGATTAGTACATTCCATATCTGGAACTGGTTTTGCATGAAAAGCTCTAATTTTGAAGAAAAAGAGAAAGTCCACCATTTTTCTATGCTTCTGCCAGTGTTTTTGACCAGGCGCTACGGTTCTGGAGTAAGGTTGGGAGAATCAAAATTTAGAGGCCTTCCTGTGGGTGTTTTCTCAAAATTCAAGATGTTCTGAAACACACAGGGCTAGTTGACCTATCTTTCAGATTTGGATTTGGATCCCTAAAAGTCCCTCAAAATCACCTCCAAAGTGGCACTATGCTTTGCAAAATGGTGATACGTTTCTGTCAACAAGTGCTACGCTTCTACATTGGATTCCCTCAGGACACTTGTCAAGCTAGAGAAAGTCAGAATTTCGAGGTTTAGCTGTCCTTTGAGCTGTTGTTGGAGTGATTGAGTTTGTTTTTGCTTCTTATCATGAGGAGACATGTAATTTAATGTGGGAGACACACACTCCTAGTCTTTAGCTAAACTTGAGGGAATGGTTTCTAACTTCCCTAGATTCTAGGAAGTGACTCATCTCATGTAATTATGATGCATTTTGGATGGGATTTTGAGCCTATGAGGTGTCATTGCTCATATTTTCTATAAGTAGACCCATTTTAGTCTTTTTTTGGGTTGGATAGTGGTATTTTGAAAAGGAGCTATTGTATAAGCTTATGGAATGAAATAAAAAACAGTGTTGCAGAATTTTTGTTGAGACTCCTGTGGTATGCCTTGGAGCATTTTTTCTTTCTACGTATGTTTATCTTATCAAGTTGAATGATATAATAACCTCTTTCACATATATGCTTCTATGTGTTTATCTTGTTAGTTTATAAGAATAAATCGTGCCTTTTCATGCTCTGTTTTAACAAGGTTTACATTATATGTCTTTGTTCTTCTAAATGAATGAATTCACCTAAATGATAATTCAAATTCTCCTTCATTTCATCCTATACACAATGAACAAACTAAGCATGCTTTCAAGCTACCTATCTGGCCTCATACATATCTCTGCAACTTGACCTTGAATTTTGACCTAAACCCTAGACCTAGTCTCCTAACTGTCATTTCCTATCCAACACAAGAAACATCAAACAAAAACCCTATTTACTGAGCTTATATACCTAGCCTAAGATCATTATATATTTAGTCATTTCATTGACTGCAAAGTGACAATGAGAGAGCCCTCTATGGTCTTGGTAGGGCTAGCTACATGACCTAAAGCCGGGTCTGTGGTTACCTTCCTTCAATTCCATTCTCAGCCTTGGAAAGTTGGGGGGAGTGATAACATCAGGGACAACTCCCATGATTGCACATGAGTACCTTTAGAACATAGTCATTAAACCATTGATTCTTTTACTGCCTCATTACACTAAGACTTGATCAGTCCTACCTTGTATTTCAGATTGAGCACTCCCCCCTTCATGGTGAAGTGAGCATCCTCAAGGTACAATGATCTAATATTCTGTTGCTTACACCAACCAATTGAAAATCCCTTCACCAAGTGAGCCTATTACTGCACATTGTGAATTTATAGTGGACTGTAGGTCCATCTATAGGCCAATTTAGCCCCCAATTACACAATCTTGGAGTCTTCTTCTCAATCATTGCACACTGCGCAATTACAATGCTTAGTCTTGGTAATCCTATTGACTGAAACCCCTCACTACATAATAAATTATCCTGTCTTTCTTCCTACTATCCATTGCATAGTTCGAATGGATAGTGAGGTCATCCCTCAATCACTATGAAGCTCAACTACATAATTCCTACCTCCTCTTCCTTGAGCACTGTGCACTATGCATCCTCGGTTAGAAAAGTCATCACCATTGTCTCCTAGACTTTATCTCTACGTAGAGCCTTGAATATCATCTCCATATTACACATTGTATAGTTATAGTGGAAAAAATTGTCATCCCTTGACCATTTCTGAGCTCAACTGCATAATTCCTAGTCTCTCTCTCTCTCTCAAAACCCTTTCCCATGGTCTCATCACAATCAATATATTCTATGAACAAGCATAAATATAATAGGTGATTATGGGATTTATGTGTCTTTCATGAGTGAATTCATTTGCAGGTGATATCATTGTACCATGAAAATATTATGTCAGAGGGTTAGCAATGAGAGGTCACAAGGAGGACACCTATCAAGATGAGACATAAAGACGCTATCATGCAAGAGTAAAGGAGTCTTGGAACAAGAAAAAGAGATGACAACTCATTATGACTTGGAAAGTTCCAACACTTATCTAAACCCTTTGAAGGGTGAATATTTAGTACATGAAAATATCTATCATGAAGAAGTCAAAGTCATAGTTACAAAGATAAGAGATTGGAATTGATAAAATGAAGTCTTATGTCACCTTTGCAAAGTTGTGGCTTCTCATAGTGTCACCACAAAATTCATATATGTCAATGCATTTTACCACATCATTTGTGAAATTTAATTATGTAATTTCCAAAATATGACAAAATGTAAAATGTGTGGAAGCCCAAGGATCCCACATAGAATGTGAAAAGTCACTAGAAAGTTCTAAAGTCATGTATAAGCTCAAAGGTCACATGGGAATTTGAAAATTCATAGTAGAAGCTCAAGAGTCATGAGGGAGGTCAAGAGTCACATGGGAGGTGGAGAGTCACCTCATTTATTATAATACACCCTCATAGCTGAAGCAAAAGGAATTTTGGACTTTTAACCTTTGCATCTCTAGCTTGGCATTAGAGAGAAGAAATTTTTTTGGAGGAGCAAGGGGTGAATTAATGTTCCACTATTAAGGCTAATGTTGCATCGTTGTAATCATGTATCTTGGGACTTTCACTTAATACATGAAGTTTTGTGAGCAGAAATATTTTGATGCATATGTCGTGAATGATTGTAAGAATATTCTTTATTGTTTATGGTGTATGTTTATGTTAACACATATAAATGAAAATGAACTATTTTGTTGGATTTGGCATGCATCTTGTTGAATGTGCATTGTTACTTTCCTTAATGATCATTGTTACCATGTGAACTACTTTCTAGGTTAACTAACAATTATTTCCATACTCTTGTGTGTCTCTTTTAGGATAGTACTATTACTTTTCTTCTAGAGGGCCACTCTCTATTTTCCCTTCCATGAAAGTACCTCATATACATTACAATTTTATTCCTCACAATTTCAACTTAATTTCTTGTTTCAAAAGTTGTTTTCATAATCTCTTATGTTGATAATTACAACCAAAGAAAATTCCTAAGAATAATGGTGGATGGGCCTATTATCTGGATGGGGACCCTATTCCAAATAGTGTGAGGTCTAGTTGGGACTTCATACCAGGGAGACCCCCTGTGTTGGAAGAATTCCAACACCGTCAATAAGGATTCTATTTCCAATGGTGTGATACTTATCCAAATTGTAATGAAACTTGAGTTTCTCAACCTTCTCACAACACCTATCCATCTATGTTACCACTTAGAGGTATCTAAAAATCCTCATGACACTTCCTATGTGTGAAGGGAAATCCTAAAGGTTTCTTCTCAACCATGATAAGTTCCAAGGTGCACACATAGACCACGATTTCATTCTTGCAGGTCACCATAATCAAGACGAACTCCATACCTATTAATGTGAACCGTTAAATGCCTTAAGATTTTGAAGGCATATTCCTACTCCATATTTCATATATTGTAGATGGAAAATGAGATATAATTAGAATTTAGATTCCACTCAAGGTGCTCTAGTAAAATGTCAATTCTACTCTCTTGTAATAATCTTGGTGAAAGCTTGATGCATGGGCGTCTTTGATGAAAGAGTCTCCCTACCTTTTTGTTACAACTTTGATGTAGAATCACTATTTTTTTCAAAGTTAAAGATAATTGTGTGGTGGATATATATGGTGCCACTCTAAAACTCAGATGCCAAAAAAATCACAACGCTCAAAGGTTACTCAAAAGAGGATTCCCCTATTTTTTCCAAATAAATTCATCTACTTTAGAGTGTTGAATATTTTCTAGCCACTATGAAAATGAATGGATTAGAGGTTTAGACTTTATGCTCACTATCCATTTTAAAACCTAAACCCTTGTAGATGGTTTCCTTTAGTTTTAGTCATATTAATAAACTCTCTCTCCCTCTTTTTGCCTTCATTTTTTGTATCTCCTATTTAGGGTACAAAGGAAAGACATCTTAACCTCCATTAATTGTAAGAACTTAATTACGTCTCTTGATTAAAAATATGGTTGCATTTTGGTTCACTGGATGGGATCATTATGCATAGAGGAGAGTTGAGTGGCTTGTCTAGTGTGTTCCTGTGAAATACAATCAAATACAAATTTAAAATCTCTTCTAGAAAATGCATTCTCTCATCTCCATTTTTGGTGTGGTGCTGATTGGTAAAGAAAATTACCTAGAATAGACTAGAAAATCAAAACAATTTTCTTTTTATTGATTTGTAGGGTGACATATCTAAAGGAAAGGATGAAATTAGATCTACCAAACCTATAATATATAAGGTTATTTCTATATGGAATAAAAAATACATGAACGCATATGCCTTGATTGTTGTGACTGTAAGTGAAGAGGTGAACTACCTTATTATTTTTATTAAAGAATCTTATGGTGTTGTAACGAAATTGAAGGATTTGTATGACACACTAAAAATTGGAATTCATCCAATTTCTACAGAATATCTTCAATGTAGAGTTGAAGGATAATGATCCATTGACTTTAGCTTTTGAGATAAAATATATCATGCACGGATCTATGCTAATAGAATGAAGATATATATTCGTCTCACTACCTTCATCAAGTATCTCTACCCAACATATTTTCAATACATTGAATCCCTACAAGCTAATGGATAAATAAATTTTCTCACATTTGAATTGTTCTTATAAAAAAGAAAAACAACAAATAATAAAATAATAAAAAAAATAAAAAATTTAGAATTCATAATTAATTAAGAGAAAAATGAAATGACATATCTCAACAAACTTCTTATGAAAGGGGACATTCATCTAGTATATATATGCACCCTCATTTGTAACTAATAATATCATATATATTTTTACTCATACAATTTATATATTTACTATTCTTATGGATATTTTTGTATTCCAAATATTTTTAATATTTTATTAGTGACCAATTTTGACTATCACATTTTGCATTAGAGCCTCATTTTCTGATTCTAGCTGTTGGCTATATAGGCATTTCAGCCATTCTATTTTATTTTTTGGAGTTTCTCTCTATCCCCCAAGTCTTGACCATATTTAGGATATTGGTCACTTTTATTCTTGTAAATGAAGAAGAAGTAAAATGGCAAGGACCATGGCTATGATCAATACATATACAAAAATTCCTAGTATTGTTAAGAAGTGCATTTAAAAAAGTAAAAAGTGGATTTTACTAATATCTCTAATACTGTATGAAGAAGAAATATTCTATGATTAGTTCACTATTGATGGTTTAAATGCTTGTGATTTTGGAAATCCATGGCAATTTCCCATGGTATTTTCATGGTAAGGGAAAACAAAAGAAATACAATTATTTATTTATGTGAATGGAAAATTTTATTTTTATGTGGAGGAAACTAGCCAAGGATTTAAAGATGCATAAGTGGATATATATTTTGTAGCATATGAAAAAAAATTAAAGGAATTTGTATCTATAAAAATATAATTTTTGAAGTTATAAAAAGGGTATTCAATATGTAATTTTATTCTTGCTTAGTTGAATGGTGTTGTTATGTTAATATGATGAGATGTTGATATACATTTTGATTATATGCTAATGTTATTTAATGCTCTGACGACGAAAATTAACTAATTGAAGTGAAATACTGATTCACCCCCATTTTAGTATTTCCAACAATGTATTCTTCGTAATGAGTGAGAGTACAAGGTGTGAAAGACCCACTTCTTCAATTTGACTTCAATATGTAATTTATTCTTGCTTTATATATATATATATATATATATATTTATATTGGAGTTGATAAATCATGGGGTTGGAGCCTCCTTCAAGTTGTTGCCAGAGAATCTTGGAAGTTGGAGCTTTTTGTTGGTGTAATCTTGAAGACCTATATTAAAAGTGTTTGGTGGTTTTTTCTCCCAGACTCGGGTTTCCACCTAAAAATACCTTGTGTACTATATTTTATATTGTGCACTGTTGAATGGTGTTGTTATGTTCACGTGATGAGATTTTGATTTACTTTTTATCTTATGCTAATTTGATTTAATGTTTTGAATACTAAAATTAACTAATTGAATTGAAATACTGATTCACCCCTCTTTTAGTATTTCCAATAGTGTATTCTTCGTAATGAGTTAGTGTACACAGTGTGCATTCATGTATGAGATCAACTACTAAGGATGCCCATTTGATTGATATTCCTCTTTATTTTAATTCTACTTGCAAGTAGGTGAATGGATCCATAACTTTATGTAGGGTAAACATCTCATTATAAACCAAATCCATAAATTCTTCTAGCACCTTAACCTATTCAAGAATGGATGTCTGCAAGTCCTCACCTTAGGAGTGTGATGTTAGCAAAGTTTGGTTCTCATTTTGTAGCTATAGATTCTTTTGCTAAAAAATGACCAAATTTTCTTTTAATTCTTCAACTTATTTTGATAATTGGTCTATATTTCCTTATGTGGAAGCTGCAAGAGGTCCCTACAGAAGCTATCACTCTAGGGTTCATTGCAGTATCCATTACTATCTCCTTTTCTATAAGGACCGATATGGGCTTTCATTGGTTCTTGGGCAAGAATCTGTGCATTTCTTGTATGACCTTACATTGGACTTTGTCAAAATTAAGCGTACAAAGATCCAATGCCTCTTCCTCCTTTTATACTGTGATGCCTAATTCTAGAGATGGGAATTTTTTTCCAGTAATAGGAGTAGGTGGTAGGACATTCACGGTAGGTAAATCCACCTACATTTATGGACCCTTTAACCTGTTATTATATGCTCACTTGTCTTCATGCTATTTATCCATTAAATCCTACTGAAGCTGTTTGGCTAAGGCCTCTTCTTGTATCTTGGTTTATTATTCCTCTTTTCTCCTTCTTTCTTCCTCTTCTTTCATCCTTTATTCTTCTTCAACTTTATTCTTTAGTTCTTCCTCTTCTCTCCTTGTCTTTTTTGCTTCCCCTTTCCTCTTCCCTGTTGCCTCTACATTCTTCATCTTTATGGCCTATTTTATTTTCCTTTCATCTTATTGATTTTCATGTTCTCTTATTCTTTCCATTTCTTCTTAGCTCTTCATCCTGTTGTTTTCTCTTGAGAATAACTGATCTTGATTCCAAGCTCATTTTTTATTGAGTTTCATGCTATGATTTCTCTTCGTCTTCAATTTTCAGAGTTTATTTTAGTTCTTGGGAAAATTTATAAACTTTTTAAACCTTTTACTCTTCCACTTCGGTGGCTAAGGGATATACTCAACTATATCCAATTGATTTGAAATGGCTCATTGTTACACTCCTCAGGTCATGTATATGGAAAATTAACTCATAAAATTGGAATCACTGCAATTCTTCAACTTCAAGTTCTACCTCCTTAAAAATTTTAATAGAGTAAGATCCACTATTTAGTGGGAAGATAAGCCATGGATATTTCTTGGCTTTGACCAAGGTCTTGGAAAATCCTGTGATGAGTTGGTAAGCCACTTCTTGCAACACCATTTTGTAAAAAAAAAGGTAGGAAGAGTATAAGAAGGTTTATAAGTGCTAAAAACTAATAAAAGAAGCATCACCATTTGGAAACCAATCTACAATATGATGTAGATATTCCCTAACTATGTCAGATATGCATGGAGTTTCTGTGTTGAAGAGTATGTTATAGAGAGGAGAGATGAAGTATTCTACATTTTTCTTATACATCCATCTCTACCCACTACAAGGAAAATACCCTCTAGTAGATGTTTTTGTGGAAACCCTTATAAAAATAGCCCAGATATCCATTTTTAGCGAAGGTCACTGGAGGAGGTTGGCGGGCAGATGTTTTTCATGGTGCGTTTGTAATGATAACACACACTGGTGCACTTAATATATATGCGACACTAGTGCATAGTAGAGGTTAAAGAATCATTGCAGAGTTATTTTTAAGTACTATGAAAACAATGGTTCACTTCATACAGATGACGCATTGGGGCATCTAATAAGCGGTTCCTCCCTTACAACGCACCGTTGCGTACAAGTTGATGGGCACCACGATAGAATTTTCAAACAAATGGCGGTGTGATTTATATTAATAGCACGGTTATGTACGATCAAATGGCACACTGAAACACTCACTATATAACCTTCTTGGTGCCTTGAATTAATCGAGAGCACCAACCAATTGGTTAATCAATTTTTTTTTTCACCATTGTGGTGCTATACTCTAACAACGACACCCTGGTGCAGTTATGGTGATACAACACCCCATTGTAGGGTGTTTAATTAATGAAAATGTATGGTTATTTTTATATAACATGCTCGATGCTGGTCGTGTATCACCAACCTAGTGCGTTTCATTAATTGAGAGCACCACACGAGGGTTTTATTTAAAAAAATATTTTCACCATTTCGATGTTATACACTAACGATGACAACCCAGTGCAGTTTAGGTACAACGACGCACTGGCATTGGGTTTTTATTCAAAGGAAGCATAGTGCGCTCCGTACAAACCGACCTGGTGTGTCTCAGTAATCTAGCGCACCGTAAAAGGGTGAAGTTAAAAACATTATTTCCACCAAGTTTGGTGCTATACTCTAATGACGAAGCCCTGTGGCGGTTAATGTTCCCTAATGCACCGAACCATATATTTTTTAATTTAAAGAAATGTGGTGCGAAATTGATACAACCGCTCGATGTGTCTCATACAAGAGCGCAGTGAAAAAGGGTTTATTAAAAAAAAAATTCCGGTCGTAAAAAATATTTTTGCTATTTACAGTCCTATAGAGCTCTTAAGCACCAATGTGCCTTTGCGTCTCTGATGCGCCCTACCACCGGCTGCTCCCATTGCCTGCATTTATTTCATCCATTTCTGAGTGCATGGACTTCGAATTTTGCGAAACAGTGGGAAAATTTGGTTTTTCGTACTCCGTTGGAAAAATGCCTCCTCGACACGCAAATGTGCAGGTAATGTATAGGTTTCTCACCAACATAAGCTTTTACCGAATTAATTTTGAAAGATGACTTAGAATTAATTTTTTTTTTGATTTTTTTTTTCCTGCATGGTGCGTTCGAGCTGTTCGGCTCGCACCTTTCCTGATGCTCCCTATTAATTTACAAGCCGAGCCATGAAAAATGTTAACGAAAATTGCACTGGGTGGTTAATGTGATAGCCTGGTGGACTACCGACAAAAGTGCATCGCATTAACAATAAAATTTTTGTGGTGCGTGTCGGTTTCCAACCGCACCGACAATTTATAATTTTTTAAAAAATAACAATTTATTTTATATTCGGCGGTGCGTTGGTTTACAGGAACGAACTGGGGAATTATTTAAAAATAAACATAACGACTCGGTGCATCTATATTATGAGAACACACTGCATTAAAAGACCATTTGAAGCATTAATATTTTTTTCATGCGGTGCGTTCTATAAATGCACCGGGCCATGAAAATTAGTTTGGCGGCACGTTGTTGTCACCGGGCTAACCGGTGCACTGTGTTTTGTTTAGCGCAATGAATGTTATTAAAACATTGGAAGTATATTTAGTTAACAAATTTCAATTATTTATTTTTATATTTTTTTGCAGGACGCGGTGTGTGGGTTTACTGAAATGCACCGATACGCACCAGTGTAATGTTGATAAAACAAAAACCCCCAGTGCATTTTAATTATGTAAACGCACAACACCGTTGAAAAAAAATATTATTTTGGTTCGGTGCGTCGGTTAAACCTTCCATCCTGGGGCATCTTGTGTTTGAATACTGCACTGCCATTAGTAAAATATTGCAAATGGGCGGTGTATTGAGCTTTAATAAACGCCCCGAGGCGGAGATGGTTTGTAAACGCACCACCTATAATATTTATTTAATTAACATTTTTTGATGTCGCAATGTGTGACTGTTTTTTATGCGCACCGTTGATGGTGCGTGATATAGATGTACACACCATTGGAATTGCATGACTGTTTTTTGTGGCGCACCGAATGGTTTTTTGTTTTGTTTTTCAATAAAAAGTTATATTTATATATTTGTAAATACATTTTTTCATTTAATAAAAAAAATTATATTTTATGTATGAGGGAGGATGATGTATTTAATATGTGAATCATTCAACGACATCAACAGAGATAGGAGAGACAACAATAGGAGCAGAGGGATGACCATTACAACATGATACAACAATGGGAGGCTAGGGAGAGGGAGATACTTTTTTACCCTCGCCATATTACGCCATCCACCTAGTTGCTCTTGAGGGATGTAGGCATCCTTAAGTTCTATGAGGAGGCTATAGCCCTGAATGGGCATAATGGCTTATTGGTATAGTTGATATACAAATGGGACGCCCACCAACAAACTTTCTGTGTCGGTCTTGACCAGTGGTAACAACCCACTGAAGAGGACATGTATTTAATCGCTGGCCTATCTAGGAGAGGGGAGGATTTTCCCTCGTTCCCTAATGTCCCCTTCGGTTATGCAGTAGAGATTCAGTTGGTGTACTCTTAGAGATACATTAGGGATGACATGCTTTCTCCACCATATTTTCAGGTGCCGGGTGGACAATTATGGATTGGTTCTTTTGGTCCAGAGGAGGTTAGGTGCCTCTCACTATTACTGACCACAATTTTACGTTATAACAGTGACGGGAAACAAATTAGTTCCCCTCTTTTATTTTATACTGATTCTCTATTCTAGAGGCCACGACTTGTTATATGGTTTGCCATTATTTTGCGGCAGTTTCGTATAGCCTTAGATAGATTTCGTTCTCAGGCATGTCGGAGGTTGACCTTCCCTTTTGATTCAGAGTTGTTTTGTTTATTTTTTGAAAGGTTTCTAGAGACGAGGCATAATTTTTTCCTCCAGCCTCGTAGGCCGATGATAGAGGTATAGATGGACATGTGGGGCGAGATGATGCCCAAGAGGGGCCATAATTTAAAATTTTTACTATGCATGTATTAAATCTCACATAAACTGTAAAAAAAACAATTATTACAGTAAAATTTAACATTTTTACTATAATACAGGGTTTTTGTGTGAATCACCAAATGTTTCAAATTCTGATTCTCTGAATAGTGTTGTTGTTCCATAGTGCTCTCTTGCTCCAGGTCTCTCCTGCAAATCCCTGCAAATTTTGAGAAAAAGAATGAAATAATTAATAGTTTTTACTATTTAAAGAACTTTTTTATGAAATTAGATTTCTGAAAATCATTTGCCGCTCATTTTTTAGTTTACAGTTTTTTGTTCACTTCAAAAAAATAAAGTCACATTTTTTTCCCGATATTCGGTGTGCTTGTTAACTAACCGCACTGGTGCGTTGGTTAATAAAACCACACCGGTGCGTTTAACAATACACTAGCACCGATAACAATAGCTCATTTTTTAACGCACTAAAATTACTTTTTGGTATGTACACCAAAATTTATTGTTTATTTTTCTCAAATGTGGGGAAAAAATCTCATAATTATATCAAATGGACAATTCTTGAAATCCAACTCATTCCATAATATTTCTCAAAGTCCATCGCAGGGTTATCCCTATCCATCTCCAGACGTAATTAATTCATATTTTATTTATATTTTCATTATGTAATTGAATTTATTTATTTTATCCATGTCAATCTGAATAAAATTATTGTATAGAAATTTGCAGGTTATGCAAATTCAGAATCGAGTTCAGATGCACAAAATATTCAAACAGTTCCAAAACTTCAGAAGCTCTTATCAGGAGCAGCATACTGCAAGGCACAGTTGTTAGATTAAAATGGAAAGCCGCTTCACCCTGCCAATTGTAACATGTCATCTTCTAGCCACAATCCCGGGACAATGATGGTAATAATTGTTTGGTATTTAATGTAATTGTTTCAATGTCAAACAAATTAATCATGCATTGAATTGCTTACTAATTGATATCATCGATATTGTAATAATCATGTTCAAATATATTTTTTGAAATTATTAGGATTCTTGTGATGATGAGCGACCTACCTACCATCTTCCGTTGCACCCCACAATAATGTCAAATCGAGAGAAGGTTGAATTAAGAGAAAAAATCGGAGAGGAACGATACCAAGAATGGTTGAATCAACTACCTGTTCAATTCCCACTACGTCCAGATTCACCAATTAGGAATGACTACAATAATATTAGTTCTTCACAAGTTGGCAATGGAGGCAATCAAATAGAGGTTGGTATGGATGATTACTTAAGGGATACGAATGCCATGGAGACAATTTTGTTAGATGCATTCTAGAATGATGACATCTAGGGGATGATGCTCATATCGCTGATACCTTTTTCAAAAGCCTTAAATCAGCTGCCACCACCCCTCTCTTTGGACCTGGCGGTCACTCAAAGTCTACCTAGTTGGGGACAATGATGTTACTGTACAACTTGAAAGAAAAGTTTGGCTTGTCGAATGCATGTTTCTCGGAAATTTTGAGGTAATTGACCATCAAGTGCCTTATATTTTGAGAAAATGTGTCACATAATCAACATTACAAATGGTCAATTTTATGAACATTAATAATTATTAGCATTGTATATTTTTCATATTTACAAATTTTACAATTTTAATAAAATTGAATCATCACGATGCATACAATTACAATTACAGATTTATAAATTTACAAATTTTCAATTATGGTAATTTAACAATATGTATGGTATAAATTTTATAATTTTACGATGATTCAATTTTATAGTAGTTATGGTTCAAATTTGACAATTTTCCAATTTTCCAAATTTACAAATTTTACAATTTTAATAAAATTGAATTATCACGATACATATAATTATAATTACAATTTACATTTTTACAATTATGGTAATTTAACAATATGTATGGTATAAATTTTAAAATTTTACGATAATTCAATTTTAGGGTAATTATGGTTCAAATTTGAGAATTTTACAAATTTACAAATTTTACAATTTTAATGAAATTGAATCATCACGATACATACAATTACAATTACAAATTTGCAATTTTACAATTTTGCAATTATGGCAATTTAACAATATGTACGGTAATTTTACAATTTTAAGATGATTCAAGTTTTACGATGATTCAATTTTATAGTAATTATTGTTCAAATTTAACATGTGCACAATTTTACAATTTTAATAAAATTGAATCATCACGATACATACAACTACAATTACAAATTTACAATTTTACAAATTTACAATTATGGTAATTTAAGAGTATGCACAGTAATTTAACAATTTTAAGATGATTCAGTTTTACGGTAATTATGGTTCAAATTTTACAATTAATTTACAATTTTAATAAAATTCAATCATCACAATACATACAATTACAATTACAATTTTACAATTTTACAATTTCACAATACAATTACAATTACAATTACAATTTTTACAATTTTACATACAATTACAATTACAATTTTACAATTTTACCTACAATTACAATTACAATCACGATACATACAATTACGATTACAATTTTACAATTTTAGAATTACCAATACATAATATTTAATGAATATCATAATTTAATATTAAAAATAAACATCACGATCATGATAACCATCGTACAAACATCATATTCAAAAATACACATTCAAATTCGCTAACATCATCTAATCAACATGATCATGATCATCTAACAAAAATGCAGCCAGAAAATCACACAAACATCAAATACCATAACATCTCATGTCAACTGTTTTGTAATGGAATGGGGTTCCCACTGTGCCGAGGGTTGGTCGTAACCGACTCCGCCAATCGGTAACACTGTTGTTCGGTTTCACGCATCTGCTTTTTAGCAGGGCATTAAATATTAATTTTTGCACAAAAACATAAATTTGTGATTTTTATTCATGTTTAAACATAAAAGTTACATACAGACAAGTCACAAAGAAATATATATCAAAATAGTCATGAATATATCCATTATATCAAAATTAACTACAACGTCCAGTACAGATGATGATAGATCAAACAAAAAACATAACCAATGTCACTAACATCAAGGTACATAGAGGGATTGGTGCTCTTGATTAAATACGAGTTCCATACCCCAATACATGACAAAATTCGATGGAAACATTGCAATAACCCAATCCTGAAATCCTGAAAAACTGATAAGTCTGCTGGATTTTGAATGAGATCTAAAATTCTACTTTCTCCATATGAAATACAATGAGGTTGGAACCACTCTCAAACATCCCGAGTCATTTCATGGTAATGTTAAAAATTTAAGTAAAAGGATGAAAATGAAGATTAAGGAGAATGTCACTTTTACTTTAAGAATTTAACATTACCATGAAGCTGCTCCAAAAACCAACTCCACAACTCTTCAGAAAACCCTCACAAATGCTCAAGCAAATTCAATGAGATAGATGTGAGGTGTTGAGAGGGGTTGGGTAAGTTAAATAGGATGGGGAGGGGTTAGATAGCCTAAAAAAAACCTAACAGCAAAAAAAATTTCATTTTCAAGTCCGATTTTTTATTGTTTTTGGGCCCCCGGCTGGTTTGTTACCGAGCCGGCCGAGTCAGTCAAAAAACTGGCTGGCTCGGTAACAAACCGACCGCCTGACCGGTTCAACCACTGAGTCGGACCGGCCTACCCTTCGGCTCGGTTGACTCGGCCGGTTCCGATTCGGTTCGGCCTGGTTTTAAAACTATGTGTCAAATAACTTCTATAACATACACATCTATCTGCAAGCACACTAAATGAACATATCTAACATGACCTAACAATGTACACATCATGATGAACACCAAGATGTAAATTAAGTACATCAACATGAACATAAAACATGCAATATATATATATATATATATATATATATATATATATATATATATATATATAATGTCATGCAGTGGCCGGGGAAGGAACCCATGTTGGCCGTCAAATATCCGTGTATACACACAGACCAGCCAAAAGCCATATGGTGCCTACTCAAATGGTGCCTGCTCAGATGGTGTCTACTCAAGAGGTGCCTTCTCAGGAGGTGTTGCATGCTCATCTCTACGAGGTGAAGGAGGAGGAGGTGGAGTAATAGAATGATCATTCCCTTCATGATCATCATCCAAGTTGTTGTGTGGCACATCTCCATGGTGCCTATTCATCCTCGTTGTTAATATCCTGGAAGCTCTAAAGATATGACGCATAAGGCTCATCATATCGCGCATCATGTCCCTCCATAGATCCATGATCGTATCATTTTCTTGGATGTCTTTGATCGTCGCAGGGCAGACTCCCTCATCAACCAAGAGTTTACATAGTCAATCTCTCAACTCCATCATTAATCATATTTCATTCCTACACCGCATGGTGGTGGGTATCTGCACCTGAGGAGGTCTCTCACCCTCCGTGGCCTCTACCATCTCCTCATCATCTACATTATCATCTAGTGGGGGTGGAGGCATGTCCCCAATGAACATGCCAATATATACAAAATATATAGTACACAAAAATAATTAGACAATTTAATTAAATAATTTAATAATACAAGTTAAATAACTTGTTAGAATAAATTTTATTCTAATTAATTAAGACAATAAAATGAAACTATATTAATTTAAAGAAAACACTAATATTACCTCTATCATCTGATGGCTCATCCAGTGTGAATAGGATGTTGGGATACCCTTGCCAATCCAACCTTGCATAAGGACACGACACCATCACGGACATGTGGTCATCCTCACTGGCAAGTAGCTCCAATGCATCACTAGAAATCTTGGCCGGATACTCCGACTACTGCGAATTTTACTAATAAAATCATTTACAATCTCTATTTCTATTTAGATTTAATTAAAATAAAAAAAAAAATTCCATTTTTACCTTAAGCCCTTGCTTTTTTTTTTTTTTATGTGACTGCAAAAATTCGTAATTAGGGCTTTTCATTTTAGATTTATAAGGTTTGTATTACTATATATATAGGTATTTGACATCTTACCCGGGGGACTACTTGCAGAGTCAGATCCAAAACCTTGTCGGCCCTTTCACGATTTTTTTAAAAACAACTTTTGTTAATTGGTGTGCCCTGTTTAATATAACACACTAGTGCGCTCTTTTAGTATAACACACCGGGGCGTGCATTGAAAAAGAGCACTATTTGATAAAAAACATTTTCCATTCATTTCTATGTTTATTTTGTCAAAATAATCGCTTCTGTTAATCGGTGCTCTTGTATTAATATAATGCACTGGGTCTCATATTGACAAAGAGCATCGTAAAATGTTTCTACTGTAGTGGTGGTGCGTTTATAATAACATATCACACCGTTATTGGTTTTTTTTTTTTTTTTTCTTTAAATTTTTAAATTTAAATTTTATTATTATTATTATTATTATTTTTTTTCCATTTTCAGTGCGAAAATATGAACCACACTAGTGCAGTTAATATGATAAATGCATCGGGCGTTTAATTTAGATAGAAGCACTGTTTTCTTGATTTTTTTTTAGCTGAAAAGTATGTGATTTATTTATAAAATATATTAATGAATGGTACATGTTTTATATTTATAAAAAAATGGCTGACAAGAGTTCAATAATAAAAAATACTGATAGCACATCCAGAAAATAAAAAAAGGCAAGATATTTGTAAATTATTTACAAAAATTATTACTTTTGAACTATATGTAAGTTTAACTAATATGTATTGTTTAGTGTGTGTCATGCAGAGCCACAAAATGACGAAGCTCGATAAGAATATTTCTGATCTAAGACTAGAAGAGCGTAAAATCTTGATGGAAAAATTGTAGAAGAATGAATCAGGTGAATGAAAAAATACTATCGATCCAATATGAGTTTATTTTTTGAATTTTCATTAATAATATACTTAAAAATATAATATAACATGTTTCAAATAATTATTAATTCAGATATGTTTAATGTTCTACAAGGACCAACAATGAAGGAAAGGAATGTTATTCTAAGAAAAGAAAAAAGAACTTGCAAATGAAAATGAATTTCTCCTTAGCTCATATGGAGTGGTGTTAGAGGTTAACGAAAGGGGGGAAAATTTTTACAAAACTTTGAGGGATCTTGTGGAATGAATGTATAAACGTTCTTTCCACTTACAATAAGAAAATTAATCCAATGATTCCAAGAACCAAATTTTATTTAAACTATAGGAAGAGTTTCCAGAGAATTGGTCAATAAGACATGTCAGGCTTTTAATAGCAAAAACGTACAAAAAAAAACATTCAAAAAGTAATATTCCTATAAATGTTTTTCTAGAATTATATGTATATATTACTACAAAGCAATCATTTGTAAATATCACTTTTGTTATATTTATTTTTCATATATCAATATAAAAATTAAATAATTTATTGTCATGTTACTTTTTCAAGAATATTACGAAAATATCAAAGGATGAACGAGCTGATATAAGAAATATGCCAGTAGGAATGTCCAAAAAGGTGTACAAGGTGATGGTCAAGAAATGGACATAATTGCATCGCATGAGGAGTCATCTCAACAATAACGTGCTTCAAATGTAATATGTAATCATTGAATTTTTCGATTAGGTACAATAAATAAATAATTTAACATTAAATATTAATTTTCAAGTGTTTTCTTGTAGAAAAGAAAAGAAAATGGAACCCATTCAACACACAAAACAGGACAAGGAAGAAAAGGATTGATATCAAAGTTTGTGAGTAATTGTTACTTCCTTATAACAACTTAACTAGATTTCATTTTTTAATATTTTAAGTTATTTTACAACAACCATCATTGAATGCCTTCAAAGAGGTGCTAACATACAAAGAAGAACCATCGAAGAATTGATTGAAAATGGGTTAAATATGAGTTGTGAGTATATGTTGGCATATCAGAAATTAATTGTGGAATTTGTAAGTATCTATCTTGTTTTACTTAGCTTCGTCTATAATTAATAGAACAACAAAATATTTTATATTAAATCTATGATTTGTTATGGGGTATAAAACTTAAAGGAAACAAAGTATGGAACTATGTCATCAAAAGAATTGTTGAAAGAAGGCATGAAATTTGGTTTTGAAAGAATGTGTATAGTTCATGAATCAATTCTTGCTGTGGTACATTTATTTTCGATTTACATTGATGTATATTATTTAATATTGCAATTTTCATTATTCTCACCAATGTAGATACACTCATTACACTTTATTTTTGTGTTTGTAGATGGAACTTGAAGAAGAAGAAAGCAATCAACACAATGAACAAAACATTCCTTTAAATAACCCAAGTCAAAGAAGTAGCTCAAACAGTGATAGCAGTTCCAGCGAAGAAGGATGATCAATATGTTTGGATATCAATGCAAGCCATTGTATTTTTTGAAATATTTAATTTATTCTATTGCATTCTCCATTGTCGCTGTGAAATGTTACACCACTGATTAAGTAAATAGACGATTAAATATTATAATGAAGAGATGCGAAATATGATGATATAACAAATTCCTCCAAACATCACATTAAAATGTACTAATACAAATTTAATCGATATGAATACTGTTATAAGATATATTTCAACTTTTGATGAATAATAAATTTTAAAAAATCTCAATAATTGCACTATCATAGGTCAATGTTTCTAAAAAATATAAAATTAACACTTGTGCGTGTGTATGATACTGTGCATCAGTGCGTTTCTACGACCTATGAGCACCGCTCCAAATATCAATACCAATTAGAATGCCTGGTGTGCTTTATCAATGACTATAACCCAGGCGGATAGGCATTTCATGCACCAATATGGTTTTCCTTTAATGCGCACGTGCATTTTTATACCTTAACGGCCCGGGGCATGTACACAACCAATACGCACCGGGAGGATAGAAGGTGCATGCATCAGTGTTATTTGGCCTCAATGTACATGTGCATTCGTATTTGTAACGCATCGATGTTGTTTGCATTAAATGCCTCAGTGATTTACAACTATAACGCCCTGGGGCTTATGTGTTTTGTAACCACCTAGGGCTGTACCTTTCGCAAAACGCACTAGGATGGAAAGGTAATATAAATGCACTGGTGCTTGGATATTGTCTAACCACCTGATGCGCTATAGGTAACAATGCACCAGTATGTTAAATCCGAATAACACTAGTGCATGAACCTTCTATTGGCCCAATGCGTATTTTTTGTTGACACGCACTAGGACATTGCATATGTAAACACCCAGGGGATTCAGAAATTTGTTTTCCTTCCCGGTGCTTCGTATATTTACTGCATCGGTGCATACCATTTAAAATGCACTGGTGCGTACCATTTAAAACGCACCAGTGCATTCACACATGATGCGTGCACCGATAAGAAAAACATCCGTAAAAACCTCCAACCGCCTAGTTTTTTTAGTTGCGTTGAAGTTTCATTAGCATTTCCGTCAAAAAATCCTTACCAAAAAGAATGTTATAACAAATGTTTTTTGACAATTTTGGCCAATTTTATAACACTAAAAACCTCCTTTATAACCTCCGCTAGAGGGCCTTTTCATTGTAGTGACCTCGTGTTCCACAAACCTTTGAAATAGATATGCATAGGTAATTCCTTTTTAGGAATCCATTTCAAACCTAGCCCTTCAAAGTCAGACTTCGCGCATACAAATTCCAATAGGTAAGATGGGATGTGAAATTTTTATTGTTCCCATTTTGGATTTATTAATTCACAATAATTTGATTTAATGGTGCATGCTAGCATACTTTCCTAGTGAAATATTGTCCCTTTAGTGGCACATGCATGCATCAAGGGGACCTAGGTTTCCTGAAAGGTTCTGGTGTTTGGTTTTCCATAGATCCTACTCATCATAACATCCATCATTTGATAAAATTTCCTAAGGGATATACTATTATATATCCCATCTATTCCCTTCCTATACTTATTTGGATATTTCCACCAAGACTTCAACACATCTTTAGTTGATCCATCAATGCTATAAAACCACTCAATGCTACTAAAAGTATATTGATGTATGGGAATATTATAATAATTTGCAATGTGTGCAACTATAAACAATGCCACTATTTCTCCCTTATCACTTTTCATTGCACACTACTCCTCATTTATGTGTTGAAGAATTCACTCTATAATTTCAATACATGGGAAGACTAATGGGTGTGCTGTAACCATGTGTAGCCAAAACTTATTTACATTATATACATTGGGAAATCCTCTTAATCTTGTGAGATGTATTTCTTGAAAAACTTTGAGTAGATATCAACCCATGTTATCTCTATTTCCTATCAATATAGCAATAAGTATCACCATATGTAGGATATTTAGGAGGGATATTTACAGCTCCCTCTAGGTTGCTTCCCACCTTGGCAAAGCTTCTACTAGATCCTTTTGTGAGAGGAGGAACCATCTCTCTATAAGAAGAGGATATGTTGAGTCAATAGAGATCATTTGTATTTGACATCTTGAATATATTCATTAGTGAAAAAAATTTATATTAATAAATGCTAATAAATAATTGTCAACAAAAATGCAATGGTATAGGTCATGTTTTGGGATGCTTGAGTTAGGTCACATACGCTTGTCGAAGAAGAAGCTTTTCTTGCAAGTCACAATTTCAAATTTGAGATCAAGTCACATTTTTTTTTATTATAATGACAATGAGGATTGAAAATATGACTTGCGACCTAAGGAAAGGGGCAGTTCTAGTACAATAAAAAATTTCATGTACAGTGCAAGTCATAAATCCTATTCATATTGCAAGTCACACATTTTTTTCACAATGCAAGTCACAATATAGATTTATAGCATCAGTCACATTTTTAAATTACAAACATAACGAGGACAAGAAAAGTGACTCGTTATCCAGGGAAGGGAGGAAAAAAATATTAGTCGTAGATTCTGATACTAGTTTCAATGTACATTGCATGTGAAATTTGTGACTTAAAAGGTAGAGGTATTTCATGCTAGTCACAGTTACAATCTCTAGTGTCACTAAGGTCTAAAATTATGACTTATGACTCACAAAAGGAGAATAATATGATTGCTAGTCGCATTTCTAAATCATAGTGGCCCTATGTATCACTTAGAACCACGATTTCCGATGAGGAAGAGGGCTTATTTATTCTTGCGAATTAAAAGGCTTGAATGAAAGACTTGTTAGAGTTGGGAGCACTCATGAAATGAATTGATATGATTTCACTATGGTTTCAACAATGAATCATACAAATTAAACCTAAAAACAACTACAATTTCCCTCAAAAGAATTCACAAAACTCCAATTCAAAAACACATAATTAAATTATGCAATTTTAGTCATTGTATATGCTCTTGGGTCATTATATATGGAAATTGTAGGTAATCCAAATCAAATTCAGCTGAGGAAAAATGGGTAAATTCTGGGTAGAAACCCTTGACAAAGGAATGGTGGGTGAGGGTTCAAGGCCACAAGCGCAAAGTCTAAGAACTAAGAATAAAGTCAATGCTTCTACAAGAGCATAGCTTATATAGTCAATGGATAGGTCAAAGGGTAATATTTGATGGCTAGACACAAAGATGACAGGAATAAAAGCATGTTAAAGGTATAAGTATGTTGAGATAGGGAAGATGAATCACTTAGGTACTTGGAAAGTAAGACACGAAGCAATGATGGCAAGGGATGCATGTTACTTACCAAGAAGTCACCATTGCAAATCATATTAGGAGGAGAGGTTCACTTGTCCAACACTAGAGGTAGTATGAAATGAGAGGAGGAGAGACCTCAGTATGTAAGTGAAGGCACGTGTGAAGAAGCCGCAACTTGAAAGAGTGACTTGGCTTTGTCATATGCGATGAAGCTAGGTAATCTTAGTCACATATCACACTTCTAGAAGGAAATCACAAGTCACTAAGAACTAGAAGTGTGATTTGAAACTTAAGAGGATGAGTTGCTTAGGATAAGTTTCCAATCACACTTGTAGATGCTAGGAAGAATAGCACTATAGGTTGTGATTGCGAGTTGCGACAAAGGAAAAAAATAAATTTTAAAGTTTCAATGCTATGATTGCTATGATGCAATGAAAACATGGTGAAGTTAAAGGAGGGGCCCAAGCATAATAAATCATAGGAAAAGTGGGGACTCCAAATTTTCAAATGGTAAAAAAATTGGGGCTATTGTAATGGCTACAACAATTGGTGATTTACTAGTAGGACCTCAAAATATGTTTTTTTCCTTTGCTCCAAGGTGAAGCCTAGTCCTCAGGAATTTTTTCTCATAGCTATATATCCCACTAGTTTCACTATTCAACCCTCCTTATGAGCGTAATCTTTCTATCACCTTGATTGGATATGTTTTTCGGAAAAATCCATTTTGCGGAGATAAGCGATATTCCTAGGTTCAGTTTCTTAGCCTAGAAACAACCAAACAAACTACACTATATTTCCCCAAAGATATTCAAATTATAAGAATAAAACCTACTTGATGTTTGAAAACTTTGTTCTTCTCTTCACTCGCTTACTTCAGTCCCAACTTTAACTCCCGAAAGCAGAAATTGAAAATAAGCCAAGACGAGCAAAGAGATAAAGATATACAACACGATATAATCAAATAATTCCAAATAAGAGATAAAGGAACCTTATTTACACATATATAACCAAGGACATGATGTATGGGAAAAGTAGTGCAATTTGTATTAATTATAACAAAGAAATATTACAACCCTTGTTGAGGCCTTGATGTTGTGAATCTCTACCAACCTTCTTGTCCTTTCTTTTCCACAATGTTAAGGCCTTCAATTCACCAATGCATAAGGATGGATTATGGACCTCCAAACTCAAATGAACAACATAAGGGTAGAATCAAAGTCTCCAAAATCCATCCCAAACTCTATAGAAAAACTATTTTTATAGGGAAAATGAGGTAGTTTTAGATCCACAATACTAGGGCTAGATCCACTTTGAAAAGAGGTAAGTTACATGAGATAAGGGATAAAGCCTCATTAGTAGGAATTCAAGATCATATTCAACAGAAAATGGATGAATCTGCTCTTGAAGCATCTAGAAGGGGAAGCTTCAAAATTAAATTTTATTTATTTCTCATTTCCAAGTGTCATCACAAATTTGGTAAAGGAAATCTGCATTGACCAGTGCAATTTGCATGTATGCAACATGAACCATCAAAGGTACTAATGGAGAAAGGTGGTATGGATTCTTAAATTCAAGTTTTGAACCAATGTAATCCATGATTTTTACAAATTCCGTGAATATTTTTCCTTTTTCCTTGTAGGGGAAGTGATGCAAAGTGTAACAAATGGTGAGAGATTCGATTTTTGGGCCTTTTGCCTAAGTGCGAAAAAATGTCCTATAATAGATTCCCCCCCAAAAGTACAAAGTCAAAAGTTATGGTATGAGGACTGAAGTACTTTACCATGTGAAAAGTACATATCATTAGGGGAATTTTGAGGTCTAAATTGGGTCTACTAAGGAAATTATAAAATAATAGTGTAAATAATAAAATAATATTATATTACATCATCAAATTTTAGAGGGAAAAAATAAAAAACTACTTTTTCAACTTGTATTTTCAACTTATCTCCTTGTGGGTTTACTCAAATTCTGCGTGGGAACACTCGTTGGATGCATAATTTGATTCCTCTTCCAAGGAGTACCCATGTTGCATACTTTTGATGGACCCTACTACATGAAAAATGAGAAATACATGAAAAACGTGATTGCAATCACGTTTTTTCACGTATTTTTCATTTTTCATGTAGCAGAGTCCATTGATAGTATACAACATGGGTACACCTTGCATGAAGAATTAATTTTTTCATACAAAGAGTACTCTTGCCCGAAATTTGAGTAAAACCTTAGGGAGATAATTTGAAAATACGAGTTGAAAAAGTAGTTTTATTATTTTATTATTTTATAATATTTTTACTTTTTTACCCCAAAAATAGTGAATCATCCTCCATGGTTGACATCATCACCTCAAATCATATTGGTTCTTATAAATTTTATTTTGGTTGTACATTTTTCTTAGGAGGCCCATTTTAGACCTCAAAAGTTTTTTAATGTGAGAATCAACTGGTTGAGATCTAACAATAATCAATTAAATACTACAATACATTATCATCATGATATCACCACTGAGGTAGGCATACCCATACTCACCATATAACTCATTTTACATGTAAAATGATAAAACTAAAGTTCACTAATTATGCATTATGGGTCCATTCTTGGAGGACTTTGTATATGAACATAGCCATCATACTTTGTAATATTCCAAAGTTAGCATGCAACTACTTGGAATATTGATTTTTGTTTTTTATCACCTAGCAGATGAATAAATGGGTAAGGAGGCCCATGCATATTAAAAAAATGAATAAAATTCCCCATAATGTGAAAAGGGATCATCATAGGAGATGGATTTGACACCCTCATGTGTGAAAAGAGTACCATTGCATGTGAACAAGGTTAAGTTTGACCAAGTCAACAGCGCTGGGATAGGAGGTGGAGATCATCTTTGGAGACAATGCAGAGATAGTGGGAGAAAGATTCCTTGGTGGAGGAAACCCTAATGAGTGGGACCCAAGGTGAGAATGATTCCATTTGTATTTAAGGAGGGAAAGGAAGCCATGGAAAGCCATGAAATGGATTATTGAATTTTTGGTCTGTATGACTTTTGTGCTTTCTTCAACTGTTTAGTTGAGATTGCTGTGCTGCTTAGCACAAGGAATTCCTGTTTAGGAATTCCTTCTCCTTTCTTGATAGGCCTCTTGAGGGAGCTTGTACTGTATTTCTCCACATCCAAGCTTGAGGCCAACATCCTCCTTTAGCTACAACGTTATTTTTGCAGCAGTATAATGTTGTGTTGCAGGGTGTTGCAGTGGAAGTTTCACAACACCACTTCTAGAGCTTATTTTTCAGAGGAGGAAGATTTATTTCCTTTGGGTGATCAGTGAGGAAGCCCTTGGAGTAGATTTCATATCTTGGCACTTGACTGACACAGTTTATATCTTCTACAGTGTTGTCCCTCTCCTTGACTACATTATTTTCAGTGTGCATTTGCAGTAAGGGTTTGCAGATTGTTTGGAGGGTGAGATATTTAGTGTTAGGATCAGCCTTTCACTTGGAAGATCCATTGGAGGAGGTTTGTTCAGATTATACATCATATTCATCCATCTCCATCCAGTTCTTGAGTTGCAGCTGCTACTCATTCTTAGGATTGCAACTCCGACATTTTTGTATTCAGGGTTAAGCCCCTTGGTTTTGAGCTAGTTTCCTAAGGAAAGGGTCAGCCCTTCTTCCGGAAAGCTAGTAAAGGAGATTCTCATATATTTATTGTATCATTCATCTACATGTATGTAAAGCTATAGTAATACCGCGTTATTTCATAGCTGGTTGTGTAGATCTACTTTTTTGTACTCATGCTTTCAAGAAAACCTTGCCGGGTTATCTCAATAATGTATTAAAGAGGCTAGATCTCTATTTTATTAGCATATTTCTTGGTAAAAATCTAGATCTATGGTTTTCTACCATATTTTTTCATAAACCCTCATCAAATCACGTAGTCGCTTGCTTCAAAAATTCTTCATGGTGTAAGTCATGGGATTTGGGTATTTTTGAGCCATTTTGAGGCCAGGAGATTTGTTTAACTTAGAAAAAGGGATTTTTTTCTGATCCCATTTTGTATTTTAGGGCCATAATACATATTATAAGGGATATAAGTGTTATTTCCCACTGTTATAGCATAAATTTCTGGAAATAACGTTTTTATAGTCAATATTGCTGAATTTTCCCATTTGGGATATTACATACTTCGTAGATATGTGTATGAATAGTGAAATCACAGTCCGGATGGATGAAATTGGATTTGGGGTATTATATCTCGTCACTCAACAATATTAATCTAACCATGTGAAGAGATGTTGTTGACACCTAATCCTAAGGGATTGGGAGATATTTTATATTATTGTAAAATAGTAAATAAGGAAGGCCAAGAGCCATTGGGAAATGAATCCCAATAGTCTCACCTCCATGTATAAGTACATACAAAACCTCCATCTAATTCATATTTAGTTTTGCGGAGTTACCTCCTGGCCTGACATGGTATTAGAGCCAACTATATTTCTGGCATCCCTTCACTTGTAACTCCCCCTTGGAAGACCTGCCTCTCTGCTTCTCTACCAGCACCTGGAAAAACTGTTCCTTCTCTTTCTTCTCTATTCTATAGTAAGCTGCCCATTACTCCTCATCAAATTCTACAAATTCTTCTCTCCACAACATATATCATTTTTTTTTTTTTAAATTTTTTTATTGTAGGAAATTGTGCAAATTCTGCTCTCCACATCATTTATCAATTTTTATTGTGCGCTCCCTCACCTGTGCAGCCTCCTGCTCGCCTTCCGCTCACACTCCAGATCCTCTTTGTTGAAGCTTCCTGCTCGTCTCCTTCCTCACGCTCCTTGCAGACCGCCGTTGGTTCCCACACAGACTGCCGCCGACTCCCATTATTCCCTACCTCCCCTCGCCCCTGAATCCTCCCCTAGACCCTCCTTGCAGATCCCTACCTCCCCTCACTCCTCACTCTTCCCCTCGCCCCTCCCTACGGATCCCTACCTCCCTCCTCCTCCCCGCAAAATCCCATCCCCATGGCTCCCTCCGCTCCTACTCCCCCTCCCCTCCCCTCCCCTTCGCTCCTAATACACCTCCTTTTGCTCCTACTCCCCCTCCCCTACGACTCTCCCATCGTCGGCCTGTACTCCCTCCCTGCCGCTGCTTTATAGCTCGAACTGTACTCCCTCCCTGCTATTACTTTACAGCTCAGCCTGTACTCCCTCCCTGTCGTTGCTTTACAGCTCAACCTCCCTCCCCCAAGTAAATACCTCCCCCACTTCCACCCTCCCCCAGCTAATAACTTCCCCACTTCCACCCTCCCCCAGCTAATTCCTCCCCCAAATAAACCCTCCCTCAAATAATACCTATGCTTTTTTTTCTCCCAAATTAATTTTTATAGAAAAAATAAATTGAAGTGTAGAATTTAAACCAAAATTGAGTATTTTTTACCGTGATAGAAAAGTGATTTTTTTTCAAAAAAATGCATTCTCTTATATCTATTGTGAGAGTTGTTCTCTCTGGCAAGGAGAAATATCCTGAATGGGCTCGGAAAATCAAGCACACTCTCATTTTTAATGAGTTGTGGAGATGAATTTGTGAAGGAGAAGGAGACCATCCACCAAGAATGCCCACCTCAGACAAGGAGATCTCCATTTGGGAAAACAAGGACTGCAAGGCCTATGCCTTGATTGCAGGTTCTGTAAATGAAGAGGTGAGTCGCCATATTACACCATTTGAAAATACCTATGAAGCCTTGAGAAAATTAAAAGAATTCTATGACTCACATTCAGAACTTGAAATTGTTCAATTAATGATTAAGCTGTTCAACTTTGAATTGAAAAATAATGACCCTCTTGCTTTAGCTTCAGAAGTAATATCTATCATGCATGACGTTAAGAATACTAGTGTAGAAGTTGACATACCTCTCATAGCTTATGTTAAGGAATTGTATCCCACTTACTCACATTACCTTGAGTCATTGCAAGCAAGTGGAAACCTCATGAAAATCACCTTTGATTCCCTTGAGAAAAAGTTTGCAGAAAGAGAGAAGGCTTTTGGAAATATGACAACCCCTATGTCTTTTGAAGAGGCTGTATGTTTTGCACATAGAGAGAAGAGTCATGCTCAAGATTCTTCCAGAGGAAGAGGAAGAATAAATTTCAGAGGAAAGGGGGGGGTAGACAAACTCAAACTGAAAAATCTGATCTTCATTGTATACGCTACAATAAATATTGGCATGATGCATCTACATGTAAGTTTTATTGGGATAAAATTGAGCATCAAAGAAATCAAGAAAAGGTAAAACTCATGACAGAGACAAAGGTAAAGCACCTAAATTTTCTCATTATGTTGTAGCACATTGTAACAATGGAGTAACTGAAGACTTGTTTGATTTTTCATTTACTTATTGGAAAAATGATTGGTTGCTAGATTTAGGAGCAACATGTCACATGAATTTTAGATAAGAGTTTTTTGAAGAATTTACTGAAAAAGTTGATGGTGCAGTATACTTCGTAGATAAATCCAAACTCAATCCATTAGGGCTTGGCACAATCAGGCTTAAGTTGCCTAGTCTTCCAGATCATCTTCTACATGAGGTTCTATACCTCCCTAAGTTGAGGAGAAACTTGCTATCCTTGGTCCACATCTGCCATCAAGGATAATCCATTCACATGTTTTGTGGAAAGGTTGAGGTAAAAAAAACATAAGATCACTCACTTGTCATGGAGGGAATAGAAGAAGGAAGACTCCTAAAGCTGCAAGGTTCCTCTGCTCATGCACAAAACTTTGCATTCAGTTCACATCATGATGAAGGTACAGTCCCATCAATTCTTTTATGGCATGCTAGATTTGGACACTTAAACTATGACATCCTTCGATTTTTGAAGAAAAATTGTGTTACTGGATTGCCTACAATTCCTAGAAAACTTAAGCAATGTGATGCTTTTATTCTAGGAAAGCATAGAAAACACCCATTTCATGATCCACATTCCATAGCACATAGAAAACTTGAGCTTATTCATTCAGATTTATGTGGCCCCATGCCTATTGCTTCTGCAAATGGAAATAATTATATGATGACATTTATTGATGATTACACCATAATGTGTTGGGTTTACTTATTGAAGAAAAAATCTAATGCTTTTCAAACATTCAAAAATTTTCATGCATGGATTGAAAATGATGCATAAACTCATATTGGCTCTTTGCGCACTGATAATGGAAAATAATACACTTCAAAAGAATTTGAAAACTATCTTCATCAACATGGGATCAAACATCAAACAACTCTGCCCTATAATCCCCAACGAAATGGTGTAGCTGAAAGAATGAACAAGACAATTTTAAATATGGTTCGCCCCATGATGTTTTTTAAGAATGTAAAATTGATGTTTTGGGCTGATGCAATTCTATGTGCTATATACATAAAGAATAGGTGTCCTTCAAATTCAATTAGAAACAAAACTCCTTATGAAATGTGGTATGGTCACATTCCTTCGGTAAAGCATTTCAGGGTCTTTGGTTCCACCTGTTATGGTTTGATACCTAAGGTACAAAGGAATAAAATTGGTGCTAGAAGTCGAAAATGTATCTTCTTAGGGTATTCCAATACCTCCAAAGGATATCATCTCTATGATGAAGTCAATAAGAAATTTGTAGAAGCAAGAGATGTCATATTGCTTGAATATTCCAAGACTGACAATGTTGTTGAGTGGCAACTCGATCGCTTGGATAGATTCACACATGCAAAGTATTTTCAAGAATTTGATAATCATATTCCACACCTTGAAGGGGTATTCCTATACTGAATTAATCTGTGGAATCATCTTCCGAGGCACTCTCTCCCCCACATGAAGAACCAACCATGGATGGCACCTTGAACAATGTGATTAACAAAATTGGGAGATTGAATCTTGATTCAATTATAACTCAATCAAATGAGCAGTCTGGGCCATCTCAGAAAGGCCCCCCAAAATGGCTAACAAAGACACTGGAAAACGTTCGTCCCGATGAGGTTGGAAAGACAGGAACAAGAAGTTCCACCAGAAAAAATGGAGGTGACATAGATAATTCTGATTCACCTATTGATATGGATATGGCTTATAACTGTGAATTGAATTTGTATACAGATCATGAACCAACTTCCTTCAAATAAGCCGCTTCTCATGTTGAATGGAATGAAGCCATGCAAAATGAGTATGATGCCTTCATAAAGAATGACACTTGGAAGCTGGTTGATCCTCCTTTGGGAACCAAACCAATTGGCTGCAAGTGGGTCTACAGGAACAAGTACAAAGCAGATGGGTCACTTGACAAGCAGAAAGTCAGGCTTGTGGCAAAAGGTTTTGCACAGAAAGAAGGGGTCGATTATGAAGAAAATTTCCCCCCCACAATAAAATGGACCACCATCCAGACACTCTTTTCCCTAGAAACTTAGAAGGGATGGAAATTCCATCAGATGGATGTAAAAACCTCCTTTTTGAATGGATATCTAAAGGAGAAAGTTGTTATGTCCCATCTAGATTAAAATATTTGTAAAATTTTAATTGTATTAATGTGAAATGATTTTATTGAAATATTTAAATTTGTAAATAATTGTAAAATAATAAATCTAGAATAATATGAATTTTTTTAACATAATAAAGTTTAGAAAATAATGCAAATAAATTCATGTACTTTAGAATTATCATTATTTTATTATGATCTTACATTAAAAAAAAAGAACTTTATACAGTCTGGTGCGCTTATCATCATAATGCACACCGGTGCATCTTATTAATCAGACGCACTGGTGCTTCACAACTCTTCCACACTGGTGCGTCATAAAACACCACCCCAAAACATAAACCTTGATCTTACAAACCGCACCGATGCGCCTATAAAACCCCGTGCACCAGAACATGGTTATTTTGTAAAGTGCAGTATTGGAGTAGCGAAGGGTTCGAATCACAAGCAAGAATTTTTCTTAGGAGATGAGGGTTTGAAAAGACGAGAGTTAAAATTTTGGCTGAGAAGTTTATAGCAGAGAAAATGAGTGATTCAAACAGAAAGATGGACAAAGAAACTTATAGGGATGCATACGGCTAGAGAGCTCGATAGAGTACAAAAGGAGAAAAGGAGTACATGTTGAGACTGACAGAGAGAATTCGGTTGAGGCCAACGATAGGGTTAAGAGGTCCCATGATGGAGAAATGGAGAGTAGAGTTGATGGTAGAGAAAGGTCAATAGAGGCAGTCGATAAATCCAAGAGGCACCATGAAGGGAAGGATTCTCATTCCCTTAGGACAACAAAGAAAGATCAATTGACATTGTTGATTGGGATGGTAGGTCCCATGAAGGAAAAGATTCTCCAGAATGCATTTAAAATTAGCTGGGAGTATTTTCCGAGCTTCGGTTGGCTTACATAAAATTTTACTGGCAAAGATGACATCGCATAAAATCACATCTTCGACTTTCAATTGAACCTGAATGGCATCTCTAACTTGTCTGAGCTGTGGTCCTGTGGATGAAACCAGTAAAAAGTCTGTTTATATTATAAATGGAAATATAGTGACCATTTATGTGGGAATAAAAGCATAGATACCTGCAACTACCATATTTCCACCTGCAAATCGGTTTCCCATTGGAAAAGCTAATGTAATAGCCCATTTTGCAATGTATTTCCTCTGCTCAACCCTATACTCATTTTCTATGGGAAAACATTGCCTCCACATGTAATAACCGCATCGTCTAGTAAAAAATCGTTCTTCTTCTGCTAACAAATGCAGAATTAAGGACTCGTTGTTATTGATCCCAGAACATTCAAGGTCAGTTTCTCATAAAACAGAGATTGTATAAATTTTTTTAAGATCAAGATAGAAAGCACAAAGGAGAAAATAGGAAATTAGATGCCAAGATGGAGGAGGAACTTACAAATGAGCAAACAGATCATGGGTCAGCAAGCAGATCATGGGGCACCTCTTCTTGTTGCAGGTTATGGAAAGGTTCAAGTTTATTTTTCTAAAAGAAGAAGAGGTGTAGTTTTGAAAAGAAATGGCCCAAATATTTTCATAGCAAAATGTACTTTTCCAACATGCCTAAAACCTAAAATATCTCCAACTTCAATAAAGTGCTCATAAACAAAAATTTCCCAACCATTTGTGAAAACTACCCACGCCTTAGCATAGCACAGGTTCACATACCACAATTGCCCACTTGGGCCCTATAGTATTGCAACTTCACACACCCCACATTGCATTCTCTCCACATAATAAGTGGGGACCTCCTGCAATAAACAAAATGCATTGGAAGAATAGTTATTTCCATTAATAATTTATCCAATTCCAATTCTCAATTCTAATTCTAAAAAATGAACAAAATTCTAATTCTCAATTTCTATGCTTGGAGTTCACTAAATTTTGGTGTACACACCTAAAAGTAATTTTGGTGCCTTAACCACAAATCGGTGCTACTGTAAATATAGCCGTACTGGTGTGTTTTAGTTACTGCGCACTAGTGCCGGTGTTACAAAAATACGCACTGGTGCAATGCTATTAAATGACGCATTGGTGACAAATAAACACAAATAAAAAAAGTGCAACTCTATTTTCTTTAAGTGAAAAAAAAACAGCAAATTGAAAAATGGGTGGCAAAATATTTTTCGAAAATCTAATTTCATAAAATAATTCTTTAAATACTAAACACTTTTCATTATTTCATTATTTTTACTAAAATGTTTAGCTAGAGATTTGTAGGAGACATACCTAGAGCAAGACAGCATGAGAGCACTGTGGAGCAGCGAAATACGTTCGAACAGAAGTATTCAAACAATTAGAAACCAAACCTCTGGTGATTCAAACCTTGTATCATAGAATTTCAAACCATCTCGTGATTAAATTTGATCATTTGTTTTTATTTTTTTCTGCAAATTTTTTACTTTTTATGCAGTTTTATCCATTTTTACCCTAAACCCTTCATTTTTTTTTGTTTTTTCCCTTTCTTCTCCCTGTTTCTATGATTTAAAAATTAGATCTTTTCATTTTAGATTGACATCTAACCCACGGGACGAGTTGCATAGTCGTATCCCAATCCATTCGCCCATTGCATGAATTTTTAGAAAAAATGGATTTTTTTTATCAGTGCACCCTACGTAACCTAGTGCACCAGTGCGTTGTATTATATAGTGCACCGCACAAGTTCTGTGTAATAAAAAATTTGAAAACAATTTTTTTAAATTAGTGCGCCATATTTGAAATAGGGTACCGGTGCTCCATGTTACGAGAATAGCACCATACGGTTTATTGCACTGTTTGTGCGGTGTGTTTATAATACCCCCACACACCATACGGTCTATTATACTGTTTTTGCAATGTGTTTTTAATACCCCACGCACCGATGACAGTGCGTACATCATGAAAGGTGCACCGATTTCTTGAGATTTATTTTTTACCTGAAAAGTTGAAAATTTATTTATAAATATATTAATGAATGATATGGTATAGGTTTTAGATTGATAAAGAAATGACTGACAAGAGACCAAGTAACAAAAATACTGATAACACATCAAGAAAAGCAAAAAAGCAAGTTCTTTGTAAATTCTTTGTAAAAAATATTATTTTTGAACTATATGTAAGTTTAACTAATATGTATTTTTTAGTGTGTATCATGCAAAGCCACAAAATGACGAAGCTCGATAAGATTATTTCTGATCTAGGACTAGAAGAGCATAAAATCTTGATGGAAAATTTGCAAAAGGATGAATCAGGTGAATGAAAAAATACTATCGATCCAATATGAGTTTCTTTTTTTAATTATCATTAATAATATAATTAAAATTATTAGATAACATGTGTCAAACAATCTATTAATTCACATATGTTTAATGTTCTACATGGACCAACAAATCAGAAAAGGAATGTTGTTCTAAGAAAAGAAAAAAAATAGAACATGCAAATGAAAATGAATTTCTCCTTAGCTCATCTGGAGTGGTGATAGAGGTTAGCGAAAGGGGGAAAAACTTTTACAAAAGTTTGAGGGATCTAGTGGAATGAATGTATAGACGTTCTTTCCACTTACAATACAAAAATCAATCCAATGATTCCAAGAACCAAATTTTATCTAAATTACAGGAAGAGTTTCCAGAGAATTGGTCAATGAGACATGTCATACTTTTAATAGCAAAAACGTACAACAACAAAAAAGAAGGAATGAAAAAGTAATATTCCTTTAAATGTTTGTCTAGAATTATTTATAAATATCACTTTTATTATATTTACTTTTCATATATCAATATAAAAATTAAATATTTTATTTTCATGTTACATTTTCAGGAAGATTATGAAAATATCAAAAGATGAACAAGCTGATATCAGAAATATGATAGGAGGAATGTCCAAAAAGGTGTACAAGGAAATGGTCAAAGAAATGGACAAAATTGCATCGCAAGAGGAGCCATCTCAACAACGACGTGCTTCAAATTTAATATGTAATCATTGAATTTTTCGATCATTGGGTACAATAAATAAACAATTTATTATTAAATATTATTTTTCAAGAATTTTCTTGTAGAAAAGAAAAGAAAATGGAACTCATTCAACACATAAAACAGGACGACAAGGAAGAAAATGGTTGATCTCTAAGTTTGTGAGTAATTGTTACTTCCTTATAACAACTTAACTAAATTTCATTTTTGTATTTTTTAAGTTGTTTTACAAAATCATAATTGAACGCCTTCAAACAAAGCAACATACAAAGAAGAACCATTAGTCTTAATTCGATTGAAGTTAATAAAAATATGGGTTGTGAGTATATGTTAATATCGTAAATTAATTGTGGAACTTGTAAGCATCTATCGATCTTGTTTTACTTAGCTCCGTCTATAATTAATAGAACAAAAAAATATTTTATATTAAATGTATGATTTGTTATGGGGTATAAAACTTGCAGGAAATAAAGTATGGAACCGCTCCAATAGATGAAATTTTGAAAGATGGCATGGTACATGGCTTTGAAAGAATGTGTATAGTTTATGAGTCAATTGTTGCTATGGTACACCATTTTTCTTTTCGATTTACATTGATGTATATTATTCAATATTGCAATTTTCATTATTCTCACCAATGTATATACACTCATTACAGTTTAGTTTTGTGTTTGTATATGGAAGATGAAGAAGAAGAAAACAATCAACACCGTGAACAAAACATTCATAAAAATAACCCAAGTCATGGAAGTAGCTCTAGCAGTGACAGCAGTTCAAGAGAAGAATGCTGATCACTATGTTTTTATATCGAAGCAAGAAGTATTTTTTGAAATATTTTTTTGTGAAATTAGAATTTTTTTTTAATGTAATGGACATAGTGTCCTAATTGTGTCCCAATTGAAAGACAAAGGGATACCAATAAATGTCCCATTTTGTATGACAAAGACTGTCTTATATATATATATAATAAAATATGTTTTAATTTATTCTATTGAGTTATCCATTATCGTTCTCAAATGCACTAATACAATTTTAATTCATATGAATATTGTTATAAGATATATATGTGTCGACTTTTGATGAATAATGAATTTTAAAAACCAAAATAATTCTGATATGATATAAAAAATTAATCCAAACAGCACATTCAAATGCATTAATAAAAATTTAATTAATATGAATATTGTTATAAGATGTGTCGACTTTTGATGAATAATGAATTTAAAACAATCACAATAATTGCACTGTCATAGGTCGATGTTTCTAAAAAATAAAAAATGAAAACCGGTGCATGTTAGTTACTGTACGCCAGTGCGTTTGTATTCTGAAGCGCACCGATGCGTTTCTATGACCTATGGGTACCGCACAAATACCAAAACCAATTAAAAATATCGGTGTGTTTATGTGGTATGGCGCACTAGTGCGTTTATGTGTCTATACACACCGGTATCGTTGTACAACCTATGGGCACCACACAAATAGTGATACCAATTATAAATCTCGGTTTATTTGTGTGACACTGCGCACCAGGGCGTTTATGTGTTTATAAGCACTGGTGCATTTGTATGACCTATGGGCACTGTATGAATACTGATACCAATTATAAATCTCGGTGCATTTGTGTGATACTACGCACCGGTGCATTGATACGACCTATGGGCACTGCACAAATCCCAAGACGAATTAGAACAGCCTCGTGCGTTGTATCACCAACACTACGCCCGGTGCGGTTTTATACCTTAATGGCTTGGTGCATTCTCCTTTGACCACCCCGGGGCACCTTCTACATGTATGCACTGGTGCGTTAAAGCGTAGCGAGGCAATCGATGAAAAAAAAAAAACATCCGTAATAACCTCCGCCGCCCATTTTTTTTAGTTGTGTTGAATTTCCATTAAAAGCTCGCCAAAACCTTCTCGTAACCATAAAATTATTGTAGCAAATGTTTTTTTGACAATTTTGGCCAATTTTATAACACTAAAAACCTCCTTTATAACCTCTACTAGAGGGTCTTTTCCTTGTAGTGCTATATTGTGGTATGATTAACTTTGGTGAATCTTATGCGGCGATGGGAAAATTACATGACATATATTTTGTGCCGATTACAAACATTGTTTATGTACTTTCAATATTTCCCAATACACGTGAAAAGGTTAGATATGTTGGAAATACTGAGAGGGGGGGTTAATCAATATTTCTTTTCAATTGTTATTTTTACCAATTAGATCACTTATATTTAGAACACAAAATGAACACTGATGGAATAGATACTTTTATTAATTTCTTCTTTACAATAAGTAAAGTACAATAATGATATAGGGCTCCAACCCTAGATGAAGACTCCAATCTTCCAGGCTCCAACCTGTATTGTGCCAAGCACCAACTTGGTCTTTCCAAGGCTCTAACCTTGTCAATTTGAGGCACCAACCTCTAGGGCTCCAACCCTATCTCTGATATCTCTCACATGTGCTCCAACCTAGTTTCTTGGGGACTCCTATCCTCTAGGGCTCCAATCCTATCTTCCAAGGCACCAACCTTGTCTCTATGATGTTCCAACCTCTTGGGCACCAACCCTCAATTTCACTTCATCAAGATGTGTTTGGTTATTCTTCATGGCTCCCAATGTCTTCTTCAACGAGCCTTATCAATCTTCAACTATGTCTTCACTTTGTCTCCACATCACATCATCAATAACAACCTTGTTCTATTAGAAGGTATCACCACTATTCTTCATGGTACCCAACCAAAGATCTCCAAATCACCTCATGATGATATCATGGTCTTCAAGATCTTCACAAATATTCAATGTGTCTTCAATGAGTAGCCCTAGTTTTTCACCTACTCTAAGCCTCTTCAAGGGCCTTTTCAAGATCTTCTCACAAGGGAAAAATAAGGTCTTTCTCCACAATATTCAAGATGTATTCAAGGTATTCCAAGATGTCTTCAAGATTCTTCACTATGCTGCACCAGTTCTGCTTCATAGCCTATTTTTCACGATCTTCAAGGAATGTCTTCAAACCCAAAGCACTGTTCAACTTCATCTTATGTTATACTAGCTCCAAAATAGTGCTTGACTATGTATTGGTCTCCACCAATGTTACACAACTCCAACACTTCAACAATCTGTGTTTACCAAACCAAGGGTGGCGATGGCATAGTCAAGGAAATTGATCCACAACAATAAATATATCCACATGTAATATAAGGCTCCAAGCCACTGTAAGATAAGGTTGTTGCACCAAACTTCAACACAATCAATTTATGACCTTACAGTCAGAGAAGAATCACAGTATAAGGTATGTATTCCTCATATTTTGATGGTAGAATGTCCTACACAATCAAAGCTAATAAGTGCACCAAAAATCCAAGAAATTCTAAGCATAAACTTTAAGAATTGTAGTACTGGTCAAGAAGTCTGACCCACTCCAAAAGGAACTAGATATGAGCTTCTGTCCAAGAATGATAATACAAAGTCACGGTAAACAATTTTTTGAGCCAATACACAATCTGATTCTATTGTAAATATCACCAAGAAATCATTGTAATCATACTCTGAGGTAGGGAGGTCACAACATTGTAACAAATACACTATAATTTTGGATCTGAAGTGTGCCCATGAAAAAATTCGAACTTGTAGATGAGATCTAGCCTCTTCAATTTCGGATCTAAAGATAATATTCCACTACTGTTAGAAGAATTAGCCCAAACAAAAAGTCTTCATGTCCTCCTCGGCCTCCAATTGCTTCTCTATGGCTATATTCTGAATTTTTACCGAAAATACTTGGTCAAATGAACAGTTTGAACCTCCTTTTTATATAAGATTAATGTCAAGATGAAGGGACATGCCTTTCTAGAGATAGGCCGACATGAATGCCAAAGTGTATGTCGGCTCACAATTAATTATATTTTTATTAACTTAAAAATTAAATATGTCGTCAACCATTGGGATTTTTGGGGCAAGTAAGGGCTCATTAGAAAGAGAAAAAATTCCTCTTTAAGATGGTATATAACTTATTGTGGAAATATTCCTCAAAGGTGTCTAAAATATTTTTTCTTTGTGACCTCTCTTGAATTTTTAGTGCAGAAAGTGAGTAGGATAGCAGGAGGTCATTACTAGCTTCTCCATTGTCATGTATCCAACAATGTCATTATATGTCATCAAGTATGGTAAGGTCATTCATGTCATATCTCCCATCATTGCCCATGTCATCATCATGTATGTCCTTATGTGTGATAGTGTAGCATCAATCATGTTACCAACCATGTCATAGTGCAGCATCCATTAATTTTCATCCAAAGAGCCCATCATGAGATTTATATTTCATCAATGTAAGGTCATTCATGTATAGTCCTCCATATGTCATCAAGGGCTTGTATATTAGATACATCATTGGCGCTTAAAGGCTAGATCACTATGAGCATCAATCATAGTCACATTTTTGAAATGGCATCTTTAGACTTCCTTATTAAGGGTAAGGGCATCATCCGGGATCTAGGGCATTTTCATGGTTAGTTCAAACTTCAAGGACATCGTCATTAGGGTATTATGATCAATGGACATTTAGGCAACATCACACATCATAATAATTTTCCATCATGAAAAATGGCATATTGACATCAATGACAACGTTGATTAACAATATATCGTCTCTCACAGGTCCAGTATGACACATATGAATAATATACACAGTTGCATGAAGAAATCACATGCAACATTGAAAATAACATTGCAAGTATGCTTATTTATATTTATGTGTTATGAATTATTGTAAGGGACATTAATTTTTTTATTAATTATTGATCATTGACATATTTTATTTTGTTTCATAGTATTTTTATAAGAGTCTTTCAATCACGTTGGAGGGTATTTATTATCTGGAGCCAAATGTTATGACTGTGATCAACACTTTTCACACAGAGACAGAAGAAGAAAGGAGAAGGAAGCAAAGATCAATAGCTCGTGACACTACAATAGTACAAATAGGGGATCAACAAAGACCCACTAAGGTGGGTCAATCTAGAAAAGTTAAACATGGTGCTTTTGAAAATGTGGAAAAAACAGTTGATTAAAAAATATATATATTAGCATTAGTGAGGAGGAGATTAGAAGTGTTGCTGAAAAGGAGAAAAAAATAAAACACAAAAAAGAAAAATGGCCAAAGATGTCTCTCTTCTAGCTGATGATGAAGAGCTTGTTTATCAAAAAGAGGATATGTTAACTGGTAAGAAGAAGAAACCAAATGTTGCTCAACATGTAAAAGTGATGAGCAATAGTGAAAAACAAATTGAAAGCTCTAAAGGCAGCAAAGAAATCATAACACCAGGTGTTGAGTTAGAGGATGAAATTATTAAAACAAAACAAAATTTCATTCAATATCAATCGAGGAAGAATAAATTAATTAATGGTGGCTAGACATTTGAGCTTAATTTCAGCCAATTCTATAGGTCAGATGAAGAACAATCTCAATATGAAATTAGAAAGACACGTCACCTACATGTACATAATCTGAAAACATTGTTCAGGTTCAATCCATATGTACATGTGGTGGATTATGTGGTTCTTGTTGATCGAAATCAGGCTCCAAACAAACAGGCATTTGACAAGACATGATTTTTTGAATATAAATATTATGTAATTGGAGGGAACCATTCGGTAGAGGCTAAAAGCCAATTGATTGAGGAATATCCCAATAACTCTCTTTTTGAAACTATGAATTGCATCATTTACACTGGTTTAACAGAATCAGAAGAAAATTTGTTGGCATGGGATCATAATGCAGATAATGAGTACATAATGTCTATGAATTTCATCCAAAGAGTCAGATTTATTCATAATGAATTTGTAGAAAAATGTGGCGGGGATAAGACAAAAGTCAATCTAATATTTTAGAATGAATGTTTAATGGAAACATGTTATCAAATTGAGGATAAAATAAATTCGAAAGGTGGAAAAGTAAATTTAGATTTATTTAGAGGCATGGATAACATTTTTCAGTTGGAATTTATAACTGGGGAGATATGGGAATTGATTGATGAGATTTTCGACGCGTGGGATAATATTTCCATAAAAAAATAGAAGGTTAAAAAGTGTAAACACATAATATGTACCAAAAGTAAGACATTGCCTGAAATCAAGCAACTTGGAGATGATATGACTATCATACCTTGGAGAACAATGCAAGGAGTGAAGGATGAGAAATTAGTCAAATCAATAATATGCCATGTGAAGTTAGGTGAATTATCAATGGATGAAATGTTCTCAAAATTTCAATAGTAAGTTTGTTGAATTATTTTCTATTTTTCTTGGATTATAATTTTATTTTAAATATAACATATTGTTGTTGGTAGTATTTGTTATACATATCACTATATTGACAATTTTTACTATATATATTTAGTCAAAATATTTATATGAAAATACAAGAACATATTGTTTAAATGTTGAATTAACAGAGTTAGGATGATGTTGTACGCAACTACCCAGAATGAAGTTCTAGAACAACACTTAAATATTTTTATCTTGCATTCATATAGGTGTGTAAATTTATACATTCATTTTATTCATATGTAAGCTATTTTTATTTTATTACTTATACATATATATTTTTTATTTCATTAAAGATGTCAAATAAGGATGCAAATGGACTTCCAAATACTTTCAAAGGATTTATTGAAAAAATTAAGTTGGAAAGGATGAGAAAGCAATGTCTTAGGAATGTTGAGCTTGATCTCACTCTTACTCATTTCATTTGGAATGGGCTCAACACTATCCAATATCAAATAATACAAGGTGATTGTGAAGACATTGGAAAATTCATACCTAAAAGGGAATATTCCCTATTTATTGCGAATATTCCTTATTGTTTCAATTTCCCAGACATTGGATATGATATTGAACCTTATACTTATACGACTTTCAGTAAAAGGTCTATGAGATTTCAATAAGTCAAAAAATCACCACTTTGGAGATTTGTGACATTTCATTCAGACACACAATTTTCAATGTTATTAACAAACTTCAAGGGAAAAATAAACGCAAGCATACAACTTACATGGTAAGGCATTCAAATTTTATGTTTTATTAATGTTAAAAAAATTATTTATGTGCAAGTTAATTAAACTTTTACCATGTCATGTTACATGAAAAATATAAATCTTTTTCTTTCTAAAGATTAGCCAATTATAAATGATTGTGAGTTCATCCATGTTGAATGTTGGAAAAAATATGATAGTTATAATTTTCTTCTTCTGAATAAAGTAGATGGAATGAGTCATATCCGACTACTGGTTCATGATGTTATCATAAGAAAAATAACATATGAGGATAAAGATGAAAAATAAGAGATAGTTAAAATTTATAAAAAACCACAAGCATTGATTAATTATATTATAGATTTATATTTAAATGAAGGAGATTGGGTTTTGGATTTATTCTCAGGTTCAGGTAAGTTTTATTATATAAAATTGAATTTTAATATATTATTTTTTAGTTTTTATGTATTTATACTAATTTACTTAATTATTTCTTTTGTCCTTGTTGAGTAGGTACAACACTATCATGTTTCCTACAAAAAGAAAGAAATTACATTGCTATTGAAAAAGACTCACTACAATGCAATTTTATTCCACAAAGAATTAATGCTCTTCAATTTCTTCCAAATAAAATGAAAGAAGTTGGTTTGAGGAAAGGGGATTTTAATGAATCACGGGTGGCAACAAAGGGAAATGAACCTAAAACACCGTTATATGGAATTATTGGAAAAGTATGCTTTGGAAGATTTACAAACATCAATGATCCATTAGAAGAGGACAATGACCAAACTGAAGCAGAAAAAATTATGGAAGAAGACATTAATGAAGGTCTAGAAGATGCTAAACATGGATAATATGATATTGTTGATTAACTTTAAGTTATGCTTGAAAATAAAGTTGAATTTTGAGAGTTATTCACTAGTTTTACTTGTAATGTTTAGCCTTTGAGATTTTATGAGAAAATGAGTATTTGAGTATTGTTGTTATATGTTAAGTATTTGTATTCTCTGATTTTCACTTTAATTTTTATGTGCATCATTATTTTTTGTAAAACAACTGTGATTACTATTAATTTTTGACATAAAATTCATAAAAATATCATTTTAAAAGTTTGTTTGCTAAGATTTATATCATAAAAATATTTTATTTAACATGTCATTTTTAACAAAAAGTCTCAAAAGGTGTATTTTTTTCATTGTATTTATATTGAAAATGTGTATTTTTTGTCAAATATTTAAAAATATTTAACTTTTAACGATAATTATTTGATGTGCATTGAAAAATTAATTAAAAATACATAAACATATATAAAATCCTAATTTTAAAATATTGACCCCTTTTTTTATTTGATGTGCATTGAAAGATTAAGAAAACACAAATACATAAATAGACTTAAAAATAGAAATATCACGGAACAATAAGTCATTAGAAAATGTAAAGTGTAAAAAATAAACCCTCTAAAAAAATGGGGTTGATGCTCCATCAACACTTTTCAAAATCAACATGAAAAACACTAACATCTAAAAAAAAATGTTCATGAGGAAATTTAAAGTGCCAAAAATATGCTCTAAAAAAGGTGTATTCTAAATAATTTTTTTTTTTTGAAATCGAGTGTTGTATTTTCTACCTCAAAAAAATGAGTAATCAATAATTTTTTGTTTGATCAGTAACTATATTTCATATATCTATAGCTATAATTATGTATTTCTGTGTTTTAATAGCTAAAAACACATTCAATATTCATTCAATTTTGATTTGAGATATATCAAACAGACTTAAGTGTCTTTACTTTACACCGAATAGAGATGTATTAGCAGAATGATCCTATCAATAATAATAATAACATAAATTACATTAATTTGTTGAAACATTTCAACATACGGAATTAGACTCGTTGAGTCTAATATGCAGGGGAGAATTTTTGGATAGGCTCAAATCAAAACGAACCATAAGAGTTCAATTTTCATTATAAAACAAACTACAAGAGTAAATTGAGCTACCAATCTACTATTGCGTTATCAAGCCACTATCTCCAAGCATTTGAAAATAGATGATATGAAATGTCAACATAAACACATCTAACCAAAAAAATGTTTAAATTTAAGATTTATTAAACCCAATCGTGAAATTTGACCTCTTGTACCAAACAATGCAAGAAAAACTATAATCGGGTAATGCTTTTTCTCAGTATACTAAAAAATTTGTAAATTGCAATGACACTCTTTTCCTCACATTCAAGTCAAGTTCAGTTTCTCACGTAAGTATCATACTTTTTAGCTCCACCGAAACAATATTTATAATAGAATCATATGTACACCATAAGAAACATATTTATCCTGTATTTCTATTGGATTTTAACTTTAAGTCATTCTTGAACATTGAAATAATTTTGAGAAAATTGCAGCTATGTCCATGTCAATAAAACCATATGCTCCACTCTCCCTCTCATGGTATGAACGCTCCACTACGATTCAACACATATGAATAAATTACCTTGCTCGGACATTGTTTCAGTAGGTGAAGGTAAATATTAGAAAGTATTGTCATTTTTTTCAATTTTCACGTTTATTGTATTATTGCGCCGAGAGGCGCATCTACAGCCCAGTATGACCCTGATGTCAGGTGGGTCACGTCCTCATACAAAATGTCGGCTTAAGTTTTAAATTAAAAAAAAAATAAAATAAAAATCTCATTGTGCTAGAACATATATCAATTTCTAATACAATTATGTATTATTTATATAATTTGAATGGATAGTAAATTATATACGTGAATTTGAATGGATCATAAATCTACCTTTAACAAAAAAAAATTACCACATTGAATTTCCAAATTAAGTAAAATTTTAAACATCTTTACTCTTTACTAAAGTCAATACCATTTCCTAAATCAAAGAAAAAGAGTTAATTCAACACAAACAATCAAAATCCAAAATCTTTTAATATTTATTTTAATTAAATATTTGTAAAATGAATTTATACTTACTCCAGAGCTATGGTAAATAAATAAAAATATATATAAACTAGATGTATGGTAAATAAATAAAAACTCTTTTTATATTTATTCCATAAACCTTTTTATATTTAAAAAAACTTTAAAAAGAGGTTTTATTTAGATGAAACCTATGGGATGAATACCACGGGACAAATTAATATTGATACCATGGGCCAAATACCATGGGTAAATAAATAAATATAAAAGAGGTATAAACAAGTATGATAAATAAATAAATAAATATTAAATAGATATAAAGAGGTATGGTAAATAAATAAATATAAAAGAGGCATAAAGAGGTAAGGTAAATAAATAACAATATATCAAATAGGATTATAAATAAAAATCTAATTATATAACAAGCCTATGGGCCAAATACCATAGTAAAAAAAAGGGGTATGGTAAATAAATAGAAATATAAATAAACTAGAGGTATGGTAAGTAAATAAAACCTCTTTTCATATCTACTCCATAATCTGCTTTATATTTATGAATATTTATGTTCATTAGTTTACATAACTAAGAAGAAATAGAGAGAGAGTGTGTGTATGTTTAGGGGTGAGATAAAGAGACAAAGTAAGATGTATGGAAAGAAGGGGGAAGAGAAGAAGTGAGAAGGAGAGAGAGAGGGATATAGTAATGTAGTTGGAGAGAGGGAGGGGTGGAAAGAGATAGAGAAAGAAAGGGATAGGGGAAGAGAGAGGATTAAAGAGAGAGAGAGATATTGAGGGGAAGAGAGAGGAAGGATGAGAGAGAGGAGGAGAGTGATGGGGGAAGAGAGAGTACTGGAGAGAGAGAGAGAAAGAGAAAGAGAGAGGAGGAGAGATGGATCGATAGAGAGATAGATTTGGAGGGGGAGAGATGTAGAAAATAAGAAATATAGAGAGTGAGAAGTGGAGAGAGAGAAGGAGTGACAAGGGAGAGAGAGAAGGAGTGACAAGGGAGAGAGAGAGAAAGAGAGCGTGTATGTTTGGGGCTGAGATAAAGAGACAAATAAGGAGAGATGGAGATAAGGGGGGAAGGATATATAAGGAGAGAGGCAGGGATATAGTAACATAGTTGGTGGGTGAAGAGACAGAGAGAGGGAGAGAGAGATGGGAGAGAAAGGATGTGAGAGAGAGAGAGTGGAGAGCGAGAGTGGCTTGGAGGGAGAGAGTGAAAGAAATAAATAGAGAGAGAAAGGTGGAGAGAGAGAGAGAGAGTGAGTGATAAGGAAGATGGAGAGAGAGGGAGAGAGTGAGTGATAAGGAAGATGGAGAGAGAGGGAGAGAGTGGGAAGATAGAGATATAGATGGAAGGTGAAGAGAGGGAAGAAGAGAGAGAGATGGGGAGAGGAGGGGATTGACAAAGATATTGATATAGGGAGTGCGAGAGCGTGTGTGTTTATGGGGGTGAGATAGAGAGACAGAAAAGAAGAGATGGAAGGGGATATATATATATATGGATGGAGGGTGGAGAGGGGGAAGAATATTTCTCACAATAGATGGATTGATATAAGTGGAGATGGTGATTTATAATCCTATTTGATTATTTGCACTATATACATCGATTTTAGAGTAGATATTTATTTCTAATGATATTTGATTACTTGCACTAGATGCATTTTTTTCAGTGTAGGTGGTGATTTCTAATACAATTTGATTTCTTGTACTGAATTTGTTGATTTCAATTTAGATGTCGATTTATAATTATGTTTTATTACTTGCACTAGATAGATGGGTTTACAAATGAATGATTTAGGTCACTATTGGGTCATTTACAGTCAATGGTAGATTTAGTGTAGTTGTTGGTTTCTAGAGAGAGAGAGAGAGAGTGATAAGAAATATGGAGAGAGAGGGAGAGAGGAAAAAATGAGGAAAAATAGATATTAATGGGGGAGAGAGAGAGAAGGGGAAGATAGAGATATAGATGGAAGGTGAAGAGAGGGAAGAAGAGAGAGACAGGGAGAGGGGGTGATTGAAAAAGAGATTGATATATATGGAGTATGAGAGCGCGTGTGTTTAGGGTGGGTGAGATAGAGAGACAAAAAAGAATGAATGGAGGGGGATATAGATATGGATGGAGGGTGGAGAGGGAGGAAGATTTCTCGCACTATATGGATTGATATAAGTGGAGATGGTGATTTCTAATCCTATTTGATTATTTGCACTAGATGCGTCGATTTTAGTGTAGATATTTATTTATAATGATATTTGATTACTTTCACTAGATGCATTGATTTCAGCATAGGTGGTGATTTCTAATACAATTTGATTGCTTGCACTGAATGTGTTGATGTCAATTTAGATGTCGGTTTATAATTATATTTGATTACTTACACTAGAGGACTTAATTTCAATGTAGATGATTTCTAATCCTATTTGATTGTTTTCACTAAATGCATTGATTTCAGTGTAGATGGAGATCTCTAATCTTATTTTATTTCTTTGAGTAAATGCATTGATTTCAGTGTAGATGTTGGTTCCTAGAGAGAGAGAGAGTGAGTGATAAGGAAGATGGAGAGAGAGAGAGAGAGGACAAAAGGAGGAAAGAGAGATATTAGCGGGGGAGAGGGAGAGAAGGGGAAGAGAGGGAAGAAGAGAGAGATGGGGAGAGAGGGTGATCGATAAAGAGAATGATATACGTGGAGTGCGAGAGCGTGTGTGTTTAAGGGGGTGAGATAGAGAAAAAAAAAAAGAGATGGATGGGGATATAGATATGGATGGAGGGTGGAGAGAGGGAAGAATATTTCTTGCACTAGATGGATTGATTTAAGTGGAGATGGTCATTTATAATCCTATTTGATTATTTGCACTAGATGCATCGATTTTAGTGTAGATATTTATTTCTAATGATATATGATTACTTGCACTAGATGCATTTATTTCAGTGTAGGTGATGATTCCTAATACTATTTGATTGCTTGCATTGGATGTGTTGATTTCAATTTAGACGCCGATTTATAATTATATTTGATTGCTTGCACTAGATGCATTTATTCTAATGTAGATTATTCCTAATACTATTTGATTGTTTGCGCTAAATGCAATGATTTCAGTGTAGATGGCGATTTCTAATCCTGTTTGATTGCTTTGAGTAAATGCATTGATTTCAGTGTAGATGTTGGTTTCTAATCTTATTTGATTGATTTCATTAGGTGCATTGATTTCAATGTATATGTTGATTTATGATTTGATATAACTGGATATATGACGGTACATTAATATTAAAGTGATTGGATTAAAAATATGCATTGATTTTAGTGTAAGCACAAAAATTTATTAACAATGTAGATTGATTTTTGTGTTATAGTAATTTAAGCTATTAATATTGGAGAGCAAGAGAGACAAGGTATCATGTTTACTACAACAGATCAAGCTAAATATTTAAATGGTTTACGATTTAAATTTTCTTTTTCATATAATCGATATGAAAAGATAACAAACTAACAAGGGAGGAAATACGAATAGTAGAAGAAAATAGTTTGAGATTGATTGTAACATGAGTATGTTCTTATTATTCACATTTTCTATCTTTCAACACTATTACTGTCACTTTGCATTTAAAAAAAATATTTCATCATTTTTCATCATTATAGTTATTAACAATAATTATCATCTCAACGAACTGAGGTAACTAAGAAAATTTAAAATTAAAATGACCAAGTTAATCTCAGAAATATTTAGCATATTTAAAATGATTATATTAATATTTGATATATTTACATATTACTGATAAAATTAATCATATATTTGATATATTTTCCTTGGCATCACATGACTGAAACTAGCCTAGATCCATCTTACATCTCAAAAATATACAAAATTTTTAATAATCTAAAAAATTTGACGTTGATGCCTCTGACTGGAACCAGCCTAGATCCATCTAACTCTGGATCTATCATGCGCCGAGAGGGATCAAATCTCTCGAGGTGCAAACCTTTCCTCAAGTTTTGCACTCAAAAAATAGGTTTGCACCTCAAGAGATTTGATCCCTCTCGGCGCATGATAGATCCAGAGTTAGATGGATCTAGGCTGGTAGGTTCATGTGCTCATGTTTGATAATCCACACAAATTTCATTACGTACATTTAATGTCACCCTTCGTAATCATCCTTAACCTCAAACAATCACATGAATTTATGGAATAACACAAAATTTCGATTATGTGAAAAATTTAAGTATATAGAGTTGGTAAGTGATGGATTTAAGGAACCATTCAGGTCTAGTGAAACTTTGGATGAATGTTTTCAAGCTTTTACGGGCTTTGATTTCTCAACAGTTGTTCGTCTAGTCAGCTATTCAACCTGAATATGCTTATTCACCACTTTATACCTATATTTTCCCTATCGCTGGCCTTTCCATTGTTTATATAGATACATCATCCTATTTGTGTATTGTATTTGTCTCCTAATTTCTTTTGATTTCAATTCCTAAAGGTTAGGATTAGTTATGATCAATAACAGTTTGTTTTAAAAGTTGTATTCTTGGTCAAATATAGAGCTTTATTGTTTTGTCTTCAATAGAGCATAAAAATACTACACTTATCCTTATATTACATCTTGGATGCACAAACTATTCACATCAAGAAATTTGTGGCTCTTTTCCACAGAAAGCAGGGCCTTTTTTTTTTTTTTGGTTAACCTTAGATTTCTCTAACTAAGTTGCAAGCACTTTAGAGAGGATATGGTAGGAACTGGTTTATGCTCCTCAATTCACTTTATAATAACTCTCTAAGTAGATTGGTTCTTTGTATTTGATTCAATTTGTACAAGAGTAGAGTTATTCCGACTCTTCAAACTTGATTGCGAAGCTTTCCTACTACACGAAGGAAATTTTTAAGACTTTTTTAAGACAAAATATTTTTTTTTTCTTAAAAAGTTTATATTTAAGACAAAAACAATTTGAGGAAAAAATATTTAAAGGAAAAACTTTATATTTAAGGCAAAAACCATTTAACACAAAACTATTTTAAGACAAAATTTTGATATTTAAGACAAAAACGGTTTGAGACAAAAATAATTTCAGAAAAAAATTTAAATTTAGGACAGTAGCCACATAAGACAATGGAAATTATAACGAAACACATTTAAGATAGTTAACAATTAAGAGAAAATTATATCAAGTTAAGACAATATTATCTAACACCTGCAAAATTGGCTCTCACACTGTGCCCTGAGTATGCCAACTTGCAGGTTACTATTGTCTCACGCCTATACCAAGGTTTGTATTTCACTTACCATTCCTGTTATCTTATATAAAGACAATGATTTGTTGGGTTATGCGTTTTGTGGGAGTAACCAACTTTGAAGAGTGCAACAACTTTGCATGTCATTGCATTTGGGAAGTTTACACATAGATTCGATGAGTGGATAGGGGATAGTTATATTTTTAATTTTTGAAAATATATATTCAAACCATATGAAATTTAATCACATTAATTTCTTTCTTTTATATTATATTTTTCATATTTAATTAATCTTTTTTAATTAAATGTAAAATTGGAATATGCTAATTATATTATTTTCTCATTTAATCATAAAATTAAAATATAATATTTTAACGAAGTTTTAAGTATTTAATTTAATGTATATTTATTTGAAAATTATATTAAAAATTAAATTAAAGATGATTTTATTTCAAAACAACTACAATATACATACCACAAACTAAAAATATAACAAATAAATAGATAAAAATTATTATTTTTTAGTTGGCCTAACTCACAAGGATTTGAACTTTGAATCTCATTCTTTTACATAATACTTCATTGTCAATTGAGTTACAACCCATGACCTAATTTTTTTTTATTTTTTATTTTTTATTTTAAATATATGAAAATTTTTAAATTACTTCAACTAAAAGTTTGATATAAATTTTCAAGAAATTAGATGCAATATAACGATAAAAAAATATAAATATTTTCTCAATTATTTTATAATATATATATATATATATATATTTCAAAACTATACATAAAGAAATCCAAAAAAATGAAAATGAAAATTCATTAATATATGGATCTCAAACCTTCATTTTTTCTTTCTAGATGAAAAGTCAGAAATTTGATTCTTGCATATGTCTTATACTTACATCTGAAATATATTTTCACTATTGAACAAATATATCAAAGAGATAAATAACCATAATTTAATTATTTATGAGATAATATTTTCGTATTTACTATTTTTCTTATTGTAAAAAAAATTTCTACTAATATATATATATATATATACACACACAAAATGCTGTTTAATATTTTTTGTAACAACCTTGGGTTAAAATTTCATGTAATAAAGTTAATAAAGGAAGAATAAGATCAAGTTCATGGGACACATATTCTAAGTTGAATGGTGGGAAAAAATCCGAGTGGGTGTCACTTTTGGTTTATTAATGTCTAAGGAGATTGGCAAAGGAAAAGAGTCATTAATTGACAAATTTTTATTTAAATAATGGAAAATAGGAGAAAAGGAAGGTGAAGAATCACAAATTTTCATGCAAGAGAAATTAGAGGAAAAATGAAGGAAAATGAATAAAAAGGATGCCTAAATAATAAAAGGGCTTATGAGGATAAATTCATGGATTTTTTCAGTATTAGCTTTTGCTAGTTAGACTTTTTTATTTTTAGCTTGGAGCTCTCTCTCTCTCTCTCTCTCTCTTAAAGCATTCTGGGAGCACTCTACAATTTTATAAAGGAAGGAAAATGAAGGAAAACCAAGAAAAGGGAAGCAAATATCAAGCAAGGAAGAGTTGAATGAAGTGGATACAACCAAATTACTTACAAGTATTGAGTTGCATGTATGATTTCCTTGTTAGTTTTGGCATGCATGCTACATGCATGTGTGTATTTGGTTCTCTTGTTGTCATTGGCATGGGTTTTGCTAGGTGTGATAGTGGTTTTTAGCCTTTCCTTTCCATTTCCTGATAGCCATGGCGTGATGGGGTTCTTTCATTTGGTTGAACTAGATTACTAAATGGTTTTGGAACTAGGTGAGGTAGTCTAAGGAAAATTCCCAAGGGGCTAGAAATTGCTTGACTGATAATTGTGAGATACGCGGTAAAGCCTAAGGGCGGGGACAAGAAAATTCCTCAAGGTATTAGTGAAGAAATACAAAGGCATCCAAGCTTATTTAGGGCCTACTGATCCCTTGATTGGTATTGGTGGGATTGCGATAAAGCCTGTTAGTGTATGGTTATTGTTTGGCCTAGGAATTTGTAGCCCAATAATGGTGGGATTGCGATAAATCCTAATTCTATACGTTAAGGTTCCGGGCCTAGGAATACCTTGATTGGTAATGGTGAGATATGTGGTAAAGATTGAGGAAGCCCTAGTGGTTTTTTTGTGAGTCCCACATTGATGCTTGAAATATGGCACGGGGGTGATTGGTTAGAAGAAATATTTGTTTCAACCTAATATATGGTCGAGTGGTACGTGGAAGTTCCTGACTTGGTTGGATTTGCATATGTTAAGAAGAGTTATTTTTATCTTGTATTTTATGAGAAAATGCACTTTCTATTATGTGGATTTAATGATTGTTATTATTTTGGCTATATGTTGGTTAAACATATGGTTTCATGACAAATTCTGGTTATGGTTGTTATCATGTTTTGCTTGGTAAATGGCTGTTATCATGTTTTGATTGGTAAATGATTAGTGATTTAATTCATGAAATAATAGATGTTATTGCAGTTATTATGAGAGGGCATTAAACATTATTGATAATTCTCAAATAAGTAGCAAACCCCTATGTTTAAATGTGCATTCATGACCTGTAGATTACATGTTCGCCATGTGTTTGACGAAATGAATATCATCGTTAGGCCTTGTTAGGTCAAGTTCTTGTGTAAGTTTTGTGTTAAAGGATTTGTCTCAGTGTCTCATTTATTGTTCTAGAAGATCTCATCAAGTTCTGGGAAGTGGTCTGGAGAATATCCCTAAAAAGGTGGCTCATATTCCATGGTCATAGGCGAAAAACTAGGAGAAAAATATTACAATCACTACCTTGCATGCTTATGGATGTAAATGGAGGGTTACCGTTGAATTATTGTAGTGTTGTGCCAGTGTCTTGGAGGCCAGGTCATTGAAAAAAATTCAAACTCAGGGTTTGGGCACCTGGAAGGGCGGTTTATCTCTTGAGGGTCTTGTAGCACATCGGCAAAGTCCGTAAAATTTTGGTTTGTTGATTCCACTTCCTTGAGGTGATATAGGAGGTTTATTCATATCATAGTAGCCATTATCTCATGTTTACCCTAATGGATAGGTGAAAGTGGGTAGATATGGGAGGGATGGTATAGGGTGGTATCAGAGTGAGTTTCTTTTCTCTTTGGGTGATATCTAATACCACAAAGTGGTAGAAAATCATGGTCAAAACATTTGGACTAGATGGAGGAATGTATTTATCATGCATGCATGTTAGTTGTCTATGCAATTGTTATCCATGAATTGTAATAGTTATTATTGTAGTTTATGTCATCATGATGCTGATATGTTGGCTAAGATAGAACAATAGAAGCATATTATTAGAGCTAGGTTATAGCACTAGACCTTAGGGTAAGGGAAGATCATCATACATGTATTGTATTTTTGGCATGAAAGTATGTTGGTTAATGTATTTCTATATGAATAAGGGTTAATACATGTCTGTCATTCTATTGTTGTTGTGGTTAAATGCATGATAGATACTAGTTTGTTAGTGTAGTGATATGCATATGTGTTAGATAGTCATGAATTGTAGTAACTTCTTGTTATATGGATTATGGTCATAAAAATGATTATTTTGGTTATTTCAGCTAAGATCTTGATGTTATAGGTATCGTGCTAATTTGGATTTTCCTATTCAGATGGTTATGGTTATGATATTTAGGTATGAGTTGATATAATTATGATATTGTGTCGTACGAATTTGGACTGACTTGTGAAAATGTGATAGCCTCCTTCGATATACATTGAGGTATGAGTTTGATTATGTTGCATATTTAGTTTATTGAGCATGGTATGTTTAGAGGTTGTTTGAATGTTTGATTAATTGCATGATATGAGTATGTGCCTATAACATTGTATGAATGAATGATGGTGTTTTAATATGGTTGTACTAACATAATATGTGTTGAGATAGTTGATATGCACTTGAGTGAAGAGTGGGTGTTAGTTGTAGTCTTATGGATAATGAATTTGAGTTGATTTTTGATTATGACTTGGTTTTTAGTCTTGGTAAAGGATTATTTTAGATTAATAGATATGATGTCTTGATATTTGGAACATGTGACTAACGTGTGAACAATTGCAACACAACATGCTTGGTATTCGCATAGCAAGGTAAGTGTTAATTTTTTCATATAACTAATAGTTGGGTGATGTGATAGCACATAATAAGACACAATTTCAACAAGGTAAAAGGTAAAAAAGGGAATTGGGTGAAAATTACTTTGGATATGTTTGGAAACCACAATTACAAATGAATGGATGCTTTGCATGAATATAGGCAGTCTTCTTAACCTTGATTTTGTTTGAAATTATATGGATATTTACTATATTCATGAATACTATTTAGTGGGTATAACAGTTGGCTTCGAGTTATGGCTAGATTCGTCAAGTAGTTGGAGTCCCTTAAGGGATGATATATGTCTGTGTTTAGTTACACGTCAAGGTGTTGTTTACAACAATGTAAGGTAACTGGTATATTGTTATGTTTATTTATACAATGAAAGTTGTGTGTTTATGGTAGTACAATGCATGGGATTGCATGGAAAAAGAGATTGGCATGAAATATTGAAGAAGGCTCAGGTTTATATTTCCCATAGAAGAATTAGAAACCCATGGGGATTGACTCATGGTGTTTATTGCTATTTTTGTGCTTTTTATATTTGTGAAATTTTTGTGTTTAAGTTGTGTTTTTTTTGTGTCTGGTTAATGGCCATGCCACTTTGTTTTTGGTGTCAGATTTCTATTGTTTTTTCATGGTTTTTATTCTTTTTTTTTCCTTTTATGTTTTGAGGGTCTTGGGATTTGGTTGGGGAAAAAGGAATGTTAATGGATCTCTGGGAGAGATGAGTGAAACCCAACGTGTAATGTAAGACCCAGATGAAGTTCGGTGCATGAGTAAGGGTAGTTGAAGGAAAGAGTATGACAACCGGTTGGATTGTTTGGGTCTATTAAGATATATGTATGATGGAAGGACAATCATGAGAAAGACAAAATGAAAGATAAAGTAAATGGATTGGAGGTGTCAGATGCCTTCGCTATATTGGGAACTATTTTTCTCAATGTTGTGCATGTGTGCATGGATAAAGGAAGTTCTCTTAACCTAGATTTTATGGTATCTAGTAATTATGTTGTGATTATGATTATGATGATGCATAAATATGTATATATGTATGTACCTATGATGTTGTTTTAGAGCATCATCAGGGATCATGAATTGGTTTATGCTAATGATTATATATATGTATGTATACATGCCATTCTATGAAAGCGTTGTCAGGGATCATGGTGGTTATATGCTAATGTTTATACGTATATATGCATGTCATTGTTTGACAGGGTTGCCAAAGATCATTTTTGTCGAGTAATGGTTGGTTTATGTAGGTGAATTACATGAAGAGGTTCCTAGTTTATGAGGAAATTAAGTGGGTAGAGTAGCCCTGACATATCTATTAGGTTAGTATCATGTGGATATGAATTGATATTATGTGATTGTACTCTGTCTATGTTTATGTTATGTATAGTTAATGTTGAGGGATACATTAGTGGAATTAAAGAAATGTGTTTTGCGGCATGTTGGAACAAGCATGAATAGTGGAAAGAAACTAGAAGAAAGGTTTCTTGGTAGAGTCAGTGTGTGGTCTCTAGATGTGTAGTACCACTTTTGTGTATTTTTTTTACATATTGTACCTATAGTGTTGTATGCATGTTTCATATGTGGTATTGTGTACATATTTTATTGTGAGAATATTGTATGTGCAGTATTGTGTGCATATAATGTTGTGTGCATGTTGCATATGCAATATTATTTACATATAATGTTGTGTGTGTTTTGTATGTGTGGTGATATCTGTTAGCACTCTTTCGGATCTCTGAGGCTGAGAAGAGTCCAGCAAAGGTAACCACAAGCCAAGCTTAGCCAAGTAGCTAGCCCTAGTAGGCAGGAGAGGGCTCTCAGCCAAGAGGGCTAGATCAAATTAGGTTTTAGGTTAGTTATAGTAGCACAAGGGTTTTGATTGGGTTGATTTGGGTGCTGGATGAGTGAATTAGGTCAAAGAGGTAACTAGGTCAGGTAAAATAAGATTAGGATTGCAGTCCATTCATGGGGCAAGGTAGGTCGGAAGGATAACACTTTAGGGTTTTTGAGTGGGATGGATTAGACAGATGAGGTGCCAGAAAGAGCAGGAAAATGCATGCATTCTTTCTAAACTAAAGAAATGAGACAAACTATGAATATTTTCCCCAAACAGAGCATAAAATATGTATTCTACTTATCAACTTGAAAATCAACATATAAAAGAAATGAAATTCATCATAGAGAGTACAAAACATTCATACATATGAAAAATAAGAAGAAACAATGTTAAATTTCCATACCACAGGTATCCCAAAGAAATAGCTGCAACTCTTTCATTAAATTCCTGCCAAATACTGAATACACTAGACTCTTTAATCAATACAACATAATCCAACCTCTGAAATGAGTCAAGAACTAAAAAATATAGTCATGAAACAACTTCTCCCATCCTCATGGATCGAATCCATGAGTGAAGGAGTAGTTCCACCAAAATCTGAACTGAAACTTAGAGTGTAGGGAGGTCCAAGTGACTCATCCCTAAGTTAAGTGAACTGATTCATTACACCTCATAAAGACTTTTTACCTAATGTATTTACCCATAGGTAACTTAAAAACATAAAAATTACATTTACATCCATGAATTACATCAGTAAAAACATGATTTGCCGAGGTGGAAATAAAAACTACAGCGAAAATTAAGAAAAATCATCCCCTGGTTAGGAGCGCAACACCAATGTCAGGAGCACAGCACCAAGGCAGGAGCACAACACCATATTGCAACCAATATTTGGAGGGGTTCTCGCTGTCCAAATTGAGCTCAGTACGGCTCATTGGAAATATTATCTTGTCTAGTTTCCATATATGTGCTTAGATTCCAAAATGGTATTTATTTGACCCTCTAAAACTTCATTCTCCCAAGATTGGCCATGAGCACAGTGCCAGGCTCAAAAAGAGGGCAGAAACATGATTTTTTGGGTGTTTTTTGACCTTTTCACTCAAAAAAACTTCGAAAAGTTGCTAGGGTGCATGTTATAATCATTATGAATCTAATGGTGGTCTCCGTTTTTCCATTAGAGGTCCCTAGGAAAATATCAATGCCCATGGCGCTACGCTCCTGACAGTCAAACTGTCCATGACTGTAAAAGGTGCAAAAAACTTCAAATTTTGCCAAAATTTGCAAAATTATTGCTGATGATGAGTGTCAAGCATGGAGTGATGCCTCAGAAATAATGTCAATCTTTTCTCCTTCTTTTTTCTTAGCTAGGGTTTGCTTATGTTTCTCCTACAATTGCTTGAGTTTGATGCTACAGACCTTGTTTCTTCTGATATACTTGTTGGAAATGTTTATGAGCATCATGTTGTCCTTGTTTTCCTTGTGGAGGAGTTTCTAAAGATGGATATTGACCCTATCAAGCCATATCTCTCTGACATCTTCAATCTCCTTGGAAATTCTCTCCTCAAAAGTGAGATTTTCATCCTCAATATTTTGTTGTTGTAAATCCCTCTTAAGACCCCTTGTCTTTGGTCTTGTTCTTCTGCTTTGGGTTTCACGTTGATCAGGGTCATCAAGTGGCATCAAGGCTTTACCTCTCTTTGTTTTGAGTAGCTCTAGCTCCATGAGTACTTGCTGATTTTTCAACCACTTATTCTCCAGCTCAAGAAATGAAATGACATACTTAGCTCTATCCAAATTAGTTTGTAGCTCTCTAATTTGGGCATCCTTATCTTTTACAATGAATGAAGTGTCATAATAATCTTGTTGATTCAAGTCAACAAGGTCAAATTCTGTCTCTATCTCATGGAGGTCTTCCTCCTCATGAGTGACTTCCTCATGGACATTTGCCTCTGTCATCTTTTCCTTTCCCTTCTGTACCTACTTTGCTGATGAAGAAGGCAAGGTACCACCCACAATATGTGGGGAAAACACCTGCATATGCCCTTTCTGATATGTTCTATCCAATGTGCTCATTTCAGCCCCTTTAGGCTTGCTAACCATAGCTCTGCTAGATGACCTAATCTGACTCTGAAATGTTGATGATGGTGATGAAATGGGTATGGTAGGCTAAGCTGATGAAGAAGTAGGTGCTTTTGGCTGAGATGAAGAAATATATGTAGTAGGATGAGATGGAGGAGGTCTATATTCAGCATGTTGAGCTTGTGAAGTAGTGAATATGTCATTGGAAATGAAAGTGTGCCATGAGATGTTCAAATGTTTAATGTGATGGAGGACAATTATTTTGATGAGAGAGTGGTGAAAGAGGCTATTCATCTGCTGGTCATAATCTCTCCTTTGTACCATGTAGGCCATTTTTTCTATGCTCCTCAATAGATGGTATGGGATATTGAGCATATTGACCCTTGTGAAGTGCATGAGCAATCTGATGTGGTAAGTGTAGAGTCTAGAGAATATTCCTTCACATGAGAAATACTTCATGATGATTTTCATGATGGGAGGATACCTATCAAGGAGGTAATTGAAAGGAAAAACTATCTTTCCTTCATTCTTATACCTTGGCTTGATGTATGGCTCATAGTAGTGATCATTCAAGTATTTATCCTTGCACCACTTCTCACCTACATTTGGAATCCCAGGGGTAGCTGCAATGATGGCTGTGGATAAGGTGAAAGTCACACCAGCCAGGTCACTTGATTATCTTGAAGGTTTGTTATGAAAAGTCTGCTGAAAACGGGTGGTGTTTGACTCTTTGTATATTTTCAAAAAAATCAAAGTATCTGACATGCTTGAAAAAAGTGACAGTCATAGGAGATGCCATCAACTCTCTAGTGTTTGTAGGTTCAAGTATAAGAATCCTTACTCCTTTATGTGACCTTCTCTGTTCTCTTACTTCTTCCTCCATGTAGTCTCTATTTTCCTCCTCCATGATATTTTGGTCTAGAAACCCTATGGATGAGGAAATGGGAGTGGGGATAGGCTTAGGGAGTGGGGAATGGGATGAAAAAATTTAGGAGATAGGGGAAGGGGTTAGTGAACTTAGGGAGGTGGTAGGGGGTTAAAATGTTTAGGGAATTGGGAATGATAATTTTATTACAGGTTTTGATGGTAATGGGAGCTTAGGAAATTGAGGTCCATAAGACTTAGGGTTTAGGGGAAAAGGGGCCTAAGGTAGGTGATATAGTGTTGTAGGGGTAAGGATAGGGTTGATTGTGATGTGGGAAGGGAGTGCGAGGTCTAGGAAATCAAATTGGGAATGAGGGTGTGAAATTGGGGTTTGTAGCCTTGGACTCCCCAAATTTTTCATAAAAACCTAAATACCATGAAAATTGCACTTGAGGAATGGAAGGAGGGTGTATTTACATGTTACTTACTTGCCAAGAAGTAGTGAGAACCTTTGTTGAAGGTTAGAAATGATTTGGATGAGTTTGGAGGCTTGTTGAGAAAAAACACTAGGAGCACAACACAATGAATAGGAGCACAGTGCCTCCTCTACCAGGAGTGCAACGAAATCTACAAAAGTGCAACACAGTGAACACAAGTGCAACACAGTGAACAGAAGTGAAACACAATGAACAGAAGATTAGTGCCACACCAAAAATCAAATTTTTGCCTTATGATATGGAAAATCGACCTATGGAGGTGGTGGCTCGATGCTGTGAGGGACAAATGAGAGTGGTTTAGAAGTCTTGATGGATTTTATACTTGGTATATTTGATAAATTTGCCTTTGGGACCCACCTTTCTTTCTTCACATTCACCTTCAAACATTGAAACTATACCCTTTCACTATGACTTCATTCTTTACACATTGATCATTTGATGGATTAAGAACTCTTTACATTTTGGCTTTCTCATGTTTTTTTGGCACGTGGAACTCTGAGTTGGTAGCTTGGAAACCATGAAATTATTACAAATTGAGTAACATAAAATGACACAATAAAAATAAAAATTACATTTTGAAATAAAATTACATCTTGAAATAAAAATTACTCCTTACAAATCATCTTTACATGGTAAAGAGAAGTTTATTTGATCACTCTCTTACTTGCTGGTCTTATGCAATGGAAACAGTGTATTATTGGACCTTGAAAACCCTAGCACCTAATGTGAACCTTGATTGACTGGAATTCATGATGACATTATGGAATAGGTGATGTAATATCATGAAATAATGGACACTTAGCAAGTGACAAAGTGAGCCAGCAAGTGATGAAATGAAATTTTTGAAAAGAGTGAACTTTGATGAAAATATACACCAAGTGACCAAATTTTCGCATGACCTAGTGGAATGATAAAAAAGTTCTGAGTGGAACTCCTAAAATGAGATGAAAGAGTTAATTTGATCATTGGTGGAAGGATGAAAATAATGACACTAACATTGGCTCCTGCTAGGGATGGTAGCTCCTTGGAGGTTCCAAGAACACCGTAGACCAAGTACCTATCCATTGGGCATGGATTCAAATACTAAAAGCTAACTGAAAACTAGAAACTCAAACTGATTTGTGACAAACTCAAACTGACTGAAAACTGGGTTTAAAAATTGACTCAAGACTGACTTGAATTTGACTACAACATAAAACTAATGAAACTTTATATCCTTCACTTCGGGCCCCAAGTTTCGGTGATTATCCACTTCACATTTTGCAGAAAACTGAAATTGAAAGAAACTTGCTACTGAAAATGAAATGAAATCAAACTGAAATGATACCAACCTATTCTAATCTGTTGCACAATTGCTGATTGGGTGAAATGATACTTCTAGTGTAACCAATCCAGCAGATGTCTACTTACTGAAATTCTGCTCTCATTTTCCTTGAGGAGGCATAATGATATATATGTAGGCAACTCATAATAAAAAATGAAACCAAGACTTATGCTGATAAATAAGACAACATTCATCTTCTCCAATGCTTGCAAAAGACTGCCCAAGGGATCTTGAAAATCATGAAGCATTATATTTTATGGATCAACAAAAGGAGATGAGTAATAATTATTCCCACATGGCTGTAACAAATTAGCAAAAGGATTATCCATCATATTTTTAACAGTATAAGTGTCCACATCTATGGGATCTGGGACAAACTCCTTTTCATCAGCAGACCTTTCATTTTTTGAATCTTGAGAAAGATTTGTATCTATAAGGGGATATAAAACAACTTCTTCTTTATCACTGCTCTCCTCTTCATAATCAATTGGAAACTGACAAGACTGCATAATAACATCATCATTCTTAATGGATGGAATATGGATTTGCAAATTTAGAATCTGATTTATTTCTTCTTCAGTCAAAGGATAAAGTACTCTTTGTTTTCTTTGGATGAAACATTAATTGTCTTCTTTTCCTCCTCAATATTCACAGGGATGCTAAATATCTTCTTTAATCTCAAGAAAAGGAGGATATAAATTTTCATCAGACTGCTAATTTATTTCATTTGGTTTCATTTGACTATCAAGATGCAAAATTGTTTCATATTCAAGCAATGAGGAAGCTACTGTATGCTGAATATGATCTTGTGTATCAAAGTGACGAACTTCTTCAGATTGTTGTTGAAGGGAGAAATCGTAGAAGGCTTCGATTATCTCTCCATCATTCATGCATTAGATATCATTAATACCCTCAAGATATGCAACAAAACCTTCACTATAATCACAACAATGTTGTAAGAGAGATAAAGAAAGATTAGACTTCACATAATGTTTGGAAAACATCTTATGGAAATATTTAAGAGAACATAAGCTTCCTTTTGGTAACCCTTCATACCATACCCTAGCTTTATCTTCAAGAGTATCCATAAAAAAATTCATGAGACAGCCTTTAGGAAACTCAACTCTTAGTCTACATACATGTACATGAAACTTTACTGAATGTAGATCAACATCATATTTCTCTTCATCTTTGATTATGGGAAGATGTGTAAACCAGTCAACATAAGGCATAGGATTTGGAAATCTAGGCATCTGAGATTGATCCATAGGAGCATACCAGGGAGTTTTTCTTGCATTAGAACTCATATTGACAATAATTAAGTCACCAAGAAGTCTATTCAAATTACCAATTCTTGAAATGTGGAGTCGCCATGAAAATTATGAACCTTGGATTCTTCAACAATGGAGTCACCAGGTGAATGATTCAGACTTCATATGCATCTAACCACTGTCAACCATTAGCAACCATATCTAAACTTTGATGATTTCCGTCTCGGTGAATATCTATCACTTACTTCCCCAGTATGGTCGCCAAGATGTTAGCACTCTATCGAATCTCTGAGGTTGAGAAGAGTCTAGCAAAGGTAACCAAAAATCAAGCTTATCGAAGTAGCTAGACCTAATAGGTAGGAGAGGTCTCTCTCCAAGGGATCTCAGCTAAGAGGGTTGGATCAAATTAGTTTTTAGGCTAGGTATAGTAGCACAGGGGTTTTTATTGGGTTTATTTGGGTGCTGGATGAGTGAATTAGGTCAAAGAGTTAACTAGATCAGGAAAAATAAGATTAGGATTGTGGTCCATCCAATGCAGAAAGGTAGGTAGGAAGGCTAACAAATTAGGGTTTTTGAGTGGGATGGATAAGATGTTTGAGGTGTTAGAAAGAGAAAGACAATGCATGTATTCTTTCTAAACTGAAGAAATGAGACAAACTATGAATATTTTACCAAAACATAACATAGAAGATGTATTCTACTTATAAACTTGAAAATCAACATATAATAGAAATGAAATGGATCATGGAGAGTAAAAAACATTCATACATATGAAACAAAAGAAGAAACAATGTTAAATTTCCATACCACAAGTATCCCAAAGAAATAGCTTCAAATCTTTCATTAAATTCCTACCAAATACTGAATACACTAGAGTCTTTGATCTATACAACAACATCCAACATCTGAAATGAGTCAAGAACTGAAAAATATAGTCATTGAAAAACTTCTCCTATCCTCAGGGGTCGAATCCATGAGTGAAGGAGTAGTTCCACCAAAATCTGAATTGAAACCTAGAGTGTAGGGAGGTCCAACTGACTCATTCTTAAGTTAAGTGAACTGATTCATTACACCTCATGAAGAGTTTTTACCTAATGTATTTACCTCTATGTAACTCAAAAGCATCAAACTAACATTTAAATCCATGAATTACATCAGTAAAAACATGATTTTCTGAGGTGGAAATCAAAATTGCATAGAAAATTCAGAAAAATCATCCCTTGGTCAGGAGCGTAGCACCAATGTTAGGAGTGCAGTGCTAAATGCAGGACCGTAGTGCCATCTTGCAGACAATATTTGGAGGGGTTCCCGATTTCCACATTGAACGCAGGATAGCTCATTGGAAATCTTATCCTGTCTAGTTTCTAGATCTATGCTTAGTTTCCAAAATGGCATTGATTTGACCCTCAAAAACATCATTCTCCCAATACTGATCAGAAGCGCAGCGCCAGGCTCAAAAAGAGGGCAGAAACATGTTTTTTGGGTGGTTTTTGACCTTTTCATTGACCAGTTTGTCCAAAAAAAACTTAGAAAACTTTCTAGGGTGCATGTCTTCATCATTCTGAATCCAATGGTGGTCTCTATTTGGCCATTGGAGGTCCCTAGGAAAAGCACATCGCCTAGGGCGTTGCGCTCCTGATAGTGAAATTGTCCATGACTGTCAAAAGTGAAAAAAACTTCAAAATTTTCCAAAATTGCTCAAAGTTTTTCCAAAATTTGAAAAATGATTGCTAACGATGAGATTCAAGCATGGAGTGATGCCTTAACAAGAATGTCAAGCTTGCCTCCTTCTTTTTTCTTAGCTAGGGTTTGCTTATGTTTCTCAAGAATTACTTGAGTTTGATGCTATAGACCTTGTTTCTTGTGATATACCTATTGGACATGTTTCTGAGCATCTTGTTGTCCTTTTTTTTCCTTGTGGAGGAATTTCTCAAGATGGACGTTGACCCTATCAAGCCATATCTCTCTTTCATCTTCAATCTCCTTGGAAATTCTCTCCTTAAAAGTGAGTTTTTCATCCTCAATATTTTGTTGTTGTAAAGCCCTCTTAAGACCCCTTGTATTTGGTATTGTTCTGTTGCATTGGGTGTCATGCTAATCAGGGTCATCAAGTGGCATAAAGGCTTTACCTCTCTTTGTTTTGAGCTGCTCTAGCTCCATGAGTACTTGCTGATCTTTCAACTGTTTATTCTCCTGCTTAAGAAATGAAATGACATAATTAACGCTATCCAAATTAGTTTGTAGATATCTAATTTTGGAATCATTTTCTTTGACAACCAATGAAGTGTCATAATCATCTTGTTGATCCATCTCAACAAGGTCAAATTATGTTTCTATCTCATGGAGGTCTTCCTCCTCATGGATGACTTCCTCATGAACATTTTCCTCTGTCATCTTTTCTTTTCCCTTATGTACTTGATTTGCTGATGAATAAGGCAAGGTTCCTCCCACAATATGTGTGGCGAACACCTGCCTATGCCGTCTTTGATATGCTCTATCCAATGTGTTCATTTTAGCCCCTTTAGGCTTGCTGACCATAGCTCTGCTAGATGACCCAATATGACTCTAAAATGGTGATGATGGTGATGAAATGGGTATGGTAGGATGAGATGATGAATACATAGGTTTTTTGGGATGAGATGGAGGAATATATGTAGTAGGATGAGATGGAGGAGGTCTATCTTCAGCATGTTGAGCTTGTGGAGTAGTGAAGATGTCATTGAAAATGAAAGTGTGCCTTGATATTTTACTGTTTGAGGTGATGGAGGACAATGATTTTGATGAGAGAGTGGTGAAAGAAGTTGTTCATCTGCTGGTCATAATATCTCCTTGGTACAATGTAGGCGATTTTTTCAATACTCCTGAATTGATAGTATGGGATATTGAGCATATTAAACCTTCTGAAGTGCATGAGAAATTTTATGTGGTAAGTGTGGAGTCTAGAGAATCTTCCTTCACAAGAGACATACTTCATTATGATTTTCATCATGGGAGCATACCTATCAAGGAGTTAATTGAAGGGGAAAATTCTCTCTCCATTATTTTACCTTGGCTTGATGTATGGCTCATAGTAGTGATCATCCAAGTCTTTAGTTTTGAACCAATTCTCACCTACATTTGGAATCCCAGTGGAAACTACAATGATGGCTGTGGATAAGGTGAAAGTCACACTAGCTAGGGTCACGTGATCATCTTGAAGTTTTTTTATGAAAATTCTGCTCAAAACAGGGTGGTGTTTGACTCTTTGTATCTTTTCAAAAAAATCAAAGCATCTGACATGCTTGAAACAAGTGACAGTCATAGGAGATGCCATCAGTTCTATGGTCTTTGTAGGTTCAAGTCTAAGAATCCTTCCTCCTTTATGTGGCCTTCTCTGTTCTCTTACTTCTTCCTCCATGTAACCTCTTTTTTCCTCCTCCATGATATTTTGGTCTAGAAACCTTAGGGACGAGGAAAAGGGAGTGGGGATAGGTTTAGTGAGTGGGGAATAGGATGAAAAAATTTAGGGAGATAGGGGAAGTAGTTAGTGAACTTAGGGAGGTGGTAGGGGGTTAAAATGTTTAGGTAATTGGGAGTGATAATTTCATTACAGGTTTTGATGGTAATGGGACCCTAGGAAATTGAGGTTCCTAAGACTGAGGGTTTAGGGGAAAAGGGGATCAGGGAAAGGGATATAGCATTTTAGGGGTAAGGATAGGTTTGATTGTGATGTAGGAAGGGAGTTTGAGGTCTAGGAAATCAAATTGGGAATGAGGGAATGAAATTAGGGTTTATAGCCTAGGACTCTTCAAATTTTGCATAAAAACCTAAATACCATGAAATTTTCACTTGAGGAATGGAAGGAGGGTGTATTTACATGTTAATTACTTTCCAAGAAGTAGTGAGAACCTTTGATGAAGGTTAGAAATGATTTGGATGAGTTCAGAGGCTTGCTAAGCAAAAATGTCAAGAGCGCAGCGTAATGAATAGAAGTGCAACACCTCCTCTGCCAGGAGTGTAGTGCTAGCTACAGAAGCGCAATGCAGTGAAAAGAAGCGTAGTGCAATGAATAGAAGTGCAACGCCAAACCAAAAAACCATTTTCGCCTTCTGAGATGGAAAATCGAGCTGTGGAGGTGGTGACTCGATGCTGTGAAGGACAAATGAGAGTGGATTTGAAGTCTTGATGAATTTTATACTTGGTGTATTTGATGAATTTTCCTTTGGGACCCACCTTTCTTTCTTCACATTCATCTTCAATATTTGAAACTATACCCTTTCAATATGACTTCATTCTTCACACATTGAACATTTGATGGATTGAGAAATCTTTACATTTTGGCTTTCTCATGTTTTGTTGGCATGTGGAACTCTTAGTTGGCAACTTGGGAACCATGTAATTATTAAAAATTGAGTAACATAAAATTACATAATAAAAATCAAAATTACATTTTGAAATAAAATTACATCTTGAAACAAAAATTACTCCTTACAAATAATATTTACATGGTAAAGAAAAGTTTATTTGATCACTATTTTACTTGTTGGTCTTATGCAATGGAAATGGTGTATTACTGGACCTTGAAAACCCTAGGACCTAATGGGAACCTTGAATGAATGGAATTCATGATGACATGATTGAATAGGTGATGTAATCTCATGAAACAATGGACACTCAACAAGTGAAAAAGTGAGCCAACAAGTGATTAAATGATATTTTTGAAAAGAGTGAACTTTGATGAGAATCTGCACCAAGTGACCAAATTTTTGTATGACCTAGTGGAATGATAAAAAAATTCTAAGTGGAACTCCTAAAATGACATAAAAGAGTTAATTTGAGCACTGGTGGAAGGATGAAAATACTGAAACTAGCATTGGCTCCAGCTGGGGATGTTATCTCCTTGGAGGTGCCAAGAACATCGTAGACCAAGTCCCTATCCATTGGGAATGGAGTCAAATACTAAAAACTAACTGAAAAATGAAAAATCAAATTGATTTGTGACAAACTCAAACCAACTGAAAACTGAATTTAAAAATTGAATCAAGACTAACTTGAATTTGACTACACCAGAAAACCAATGAAACTTTATAGCCTTCACTTCGGGCCCCAAGCTTCGGTGATTTTCCACTTCACACTTTTCAAAATGCTGAAATTGAAAGAAACTTGATGCTGAAAACGAAATCAAATCAAATTTAAATGATACAAACCTACTCTAATCTCCTGCACAATTGTTGATTAGGTGAAATGATCCTTCCAGTGTAACCAATCTAGCAGATGGCTACTTACTGAAATTCTTCTCTCACTTTCCTCGAGCAGGAAAAATGATGTATATGTAGGCAACTCATAATAAAACAGTGAAACCAAGACTTATGCTGATAAATAAGACAAAATTCATCTTCTCTAATTCTTGCAAAAGAATACCCAAGGGATCTTGAAAATCATGAAGCATTACCTTTTGTGGATCAACAAAAGGAGATGAGTAAGCATTATTCCGATATGGCTGTAACAAATTAGAAAAAGGATCCTGCATAATATTTTTAACATTATACATGTACACATCTACAAGATTTGTGACAAACTCCTTTTCATTAGTAGACTTTTCATTTTCTAAACCTTGAGAAATATTTGTATCTGTAAGGGGATCTAAAACAACTTCTTCTTTATCACTACTCCCCTCTTCACAATCACTTGGAAACTAGAAAGTCTATATAATAAAATCATCATTATTAATGGATGGAATATGGATTTGAAAATTTAGAATCTGATTTATTTCTTATTCAGTCAAAGGATAAAGTACTCTTTTTTTTCTTTGGATGAAACAATAATTGTCTTATTTTCCTCCTAAATATTCAAAATGATGCTGAATATATTCTTTAATCTCAAGAAAAGGAGCATATAAATTTTCATCAGACTGCTGATTTATTTCATTTGGTTTCATTTGACTATCAAGATGCAAAATTATTTCATCTTCAAGAAAAGGGAAAGCTACTGTATGTTGAATATGATCTTGTGTATCAAAGTGACCAACTTCTTCAGATTGTTGTTGAAGGGAGAAATCGTAGAAGGCTTCAATGATCTCTCCATCATTCATGCATTAGATATCATTAATACCCTCAAGATATGCAACAAAACCTTCACTATAGTCACAACAATGTTGTAAGAGAAATAAAGAAAGATTAAACTTCACATAATGTTTGGAAAAAATCTTATGTAAATATTTAAGAGAACATAAGCTTTCTTTTGGTAATCCTTCATACCATACCTTAGATTTATATTCAAGAGTATCCATGAAAAATTTCATGAGGCAACCTTTAGGAAACTCAAATCTTAGTCTACATACATGTACATGAAACTTTAATAAATGCAGATCAACATCATATTTCTCTTCATCTTTGAATATGGGAAGATGTGTAAACCAGTCAACATAAGGCATAGGATTTGGAAATCCAGGGATTTGAGATCGATCCATATGAGCATAGTTGGGATTTTTTATTTTAGTAGAACTCGTCTTAATAAGAACTAAGTCACCAAGAAGTCTATTCAAATTACCGGTTCTTGAAAAGTGGAGTCGCCATGAAAATTATGAACCTTGGATTCTTCAACATTGGAGTTGCCAGGTGAATGATTTAGATTTCATATGCATCTGATTGATGTCCACCATCAACAACCATATCTAAACTTTGATGATTTCCGTCCCGGTGAATATCTGTCACTTTCTGCCCCAGTATAGTCGCCAAGATGTTAGCACTCTACCAGATCTCTGAGGTTGAGAAGAGTCCAGCAAAGTTAACAAAAATCAAGCTTATGCAAGTAGCTAGCCCTAATAGGTAGGAGAGGGCTCACTCCAAGGAATCTCAGCCAAGAGGGTTGGATCAAATTAGGTTTTAGGCTAGGTATAGTAGCATAGGGGTTTTGATTGGGTTGATTTGGGTGCTGGATGAGTGAATTAGGTCAAGGAGGTAACTAGGTCAGGGAAAATAAGATTAGGATTGCAGTCCATTCAATGGGGAAAGGTAGGTAGGAAGGATAACACTTTAGGGTTTTTGAGTGGGATGGATCAGAGAGATGAGGTTCTAGAAAGAGCCAGACAATGCATGTATTCTTTCTAAACTGAAGAAATGAGACAAACTATGAGGATTTTCCCAAAATAAAGCATAAAAGATTTATTCTGCTTATCAAATTTAAAATCGAGATATAATAGAAATGAAATGGATCATGGAGAGTAAAAAACATTCATACATGTGAAATAGAAGAAGAAGCAATGTTAAATTTCCATACCACAGGTATCCCAAAGATATAGCTGCAACTCTTTCATTAAATTCCTGCCAAATACTGAATACACTAGAGTCTCTGATAAATACAACAACATAAAACCTCTGAAATGAGTCACGAACTAAAAAATATAGTCATGAAACAACTTCTCCCATCCTCAGGGGCCGAATCCATGAGTGAAGGAGCAGTTTCACCAAAATCTAAACTGAAACCTAGAGTATAGGGAGGTCCAAAAGACTCATTCCTAAGTTAAGTGAACTAATAATTACACCTCATGTAGACTTTTTACCTAATGTATTTACCCCTAGGTAACTTAAAAACATCAAAATTAAATTTACATCCATGAATTACATCAGTAAAAACAATTTTTTTTGAGGTGGAAATCAAAACTGCAGAGAAAATTCAGAAAAATCATCCCCTAGTTAGGATAGCAATGCCAAAGGCACAAGCACAATGCCATCTTGTAGCCAAGATGTGGAGGGGTTTCAGTGTCCAAATTGAGCTAAGGATAGCTCATTAAAAATATTATCATGTCTAGTTTCCAGATCTGTACTTATTTTCCAAAACGGTATTGATTTGACCCTCCAAAACTTCATTCTCTCGAGACTGGTTAGGAGCGCAGTGCTAGGCTCAAAAAAAGGGTAGAAACATGACTTTTTGGGTGTTTTTTGACCTTTTCACTGACCTTTTTGTCCAAAAAAACTTAGAAAAGTTGCTAGGGTGCATGTCTTCATCATTCTGAATCCAATGGTGGTCTTCGTTTGGCCATTGGAGGTCCCTAGGAAAAGCGCAAAGCCTAGGGCACTGCGCTCCTAACACTCAAACTATCCATGACTGTCAAAAGTGAAAAAACCTTCAAAATTTTCCAAAATTGCTCAAAATTTTGCCAAAATTTGCAAAATGATTGTTGATGATAAGTGTCAAGCATGGAGTGATGCCTCAGCAAGAATATCAAGCTTGTCTCCTTCTTTTTTCTTAGCTAGGGTTTTCTTATGTTTCTCCTGCAATTGCTTGAGTTTGATGCTACATACCTTGTTTCTTGTGATATACCTGTTGGAAATGTTTCTAAGCATATTATTGTCCTTGTTTGCCTTGAGGAGGAGTTTCTTGAGATGGATGTTGACCCTATCAAGCCATATCTCTTTGTCATATTCAATCTCCTTGACAATTCTCTCCTCAAAAGTGAGTTTTTCATCCTCAATCTTTTGCTATTGTAAAGCCCTCTTAAGATCCCTTGTCTTTGGTCTTGTTCTGCTACTTTGTGTTTCATGCTGATTAGGGTCATCAAGTGGTATCAAGGATTTACCTCTCTTTGTTTTGAGTTGCTCTAGCTCCATGAGTACCTGCTGATCTTTTAGCTGCTTATTCTCATGCTCAAGAAATGAAATGACATACTTAGCTCTATCCAAATTAGTTTGTAGCTCTCTAATTTGGGAATCCTTCTCTTTTAAAACCAATGAAGTTTCATAATCATATTGTTTATCCAAGTCAACAATGTAAAATTCTGTCTCTATCTCATGGAGGTCTTCCTCCTCATGGCTGACTTCCTCGTGAACATTTTCCTCTCTCATCTTTTCCTTTCCCTTATGTACCTGCTTTTCCGATGAATAAGGAAAGGTCCCTCCTGCAATTTGTGGGGAAAACACCTGCCTATTCCCTCTCTAATATGTTCTATCCAATTTGCTAATTTCAACCCTTTTAGGCTTGCTGACCGTAACTCTTCTAGATGACCCAAGCTGACTCTGAAATGGTGATGATGGAGATGAAATAGGTATGGTAGGCTGAGCTGATGAAGAAGTAGGTGCTTTGGGTTGAGATGGAGGAATAGATGTAGTAGGATGAGATGAAGGAGGTCTATCTTCAACATGTTTATCTTGTGGAGTAGTGAAGATGTCATTGGAAAAGAAAGTGTGCCATGAGATGTTAAACTATTTTAGGTGATGGAGGAAAATGATTTTTATGAGAGAGTGGTGAAAGAGGTTGTTCATCTGTTGCTCATAATCTCTCCTCTGTATAATGTAGGCCAATTTTTCTATGCTCCTAAATAGATAGTATGGAATATTGAGCATCTTGACCCTTGTGAAGTGCATGAGAAATCTGATGTGGTAAGTGTAGAGTCTAGAGAATCTCCCTTCACAAGAGAAATACTTCATGATGATTTTAATAATGGGAGCATACCTATCAAGGAGGTAATTGAAAGGAAAAACTCTCTTTCCTTCATTCTTGTACCTTGGATTGATGTATGGATCATAGTAGTGATCATCCAAGTCTTTAGCCTTGAACCACTTATCACCTACATTTGGAATCCCAGTGGCAGCTGCAATGATGGATTTGGATAAGGTGAAAGTCACACCAGCTAGGGTCACTTGATTATCTTGAAGGTTTGTTATGAAAAGTTTGCTCAAGACAGGGTGGTTTTTGAATCTTTGTATCTTTTCACAAAAATTAAAGCATCTGACATGCTTGAAACAAGTGATAGTAATAGGAGATTCCATAAGTTATCTAGTGTTTGTAGGTTCAAGTCTAAGAATCCTTCCTCCTTTATATGGCCTTCTCTGTTCTCTTACTTCTTCCTCCATGTAGTCTCTGTTTTCATCCTCCATGGTATTTTGGTCTAGAAACCCTAGGGATGAGGAAATGGGATAAAAAAAATTAGGGAGATAGGGGAAGGGGTTAGTGAACTTAGGGAGGTGTTAGGGGGTTAAATGTTTAGGGAATTGGGAATGATAATTTTATTACAGGTTTTGATGGTAATGGGAACTTCGGAAATTGAGGTCCCTAGGACTTAGGGATTAGGGGGAAAGGGGCTTAGGGAAAGGGATATAGTGTTTTAGGGGTAAGGATAGGGTTGATTGTGATGTGGGAAGGGAGTGTTAGGTCCAGGAAATCAAATTGGGAATGAGGCAGTGAAATTAAGGTTTGTAGTCTAGGACTCTTCAAATTTTGCATAAAAACCTAAATACCATGAAAATTGCACTTGAGGAATGGAAGGAGGGTGTATTTACATGTTACTTACTTGCCAAGAAGTAGTGAGAACCTTTGCTGAAGGTTAGAAATGATTTGGATGAGTTCGGAGGCTTGCTGAGAAAAACCTCTAGGAGCACAGCGCAAGGAATAGAAGCGCAACACCTCCTCTGCCAGGAGTGCAACGTAAGCTACAAAAGTGCAGCACAATGAAGAGAAGCGCATCACAATGAACATAAGCACAACGCCACACCAAAAATCAATTTTTCACCTTATGAACTGGAAAATCGAGCAGTGGAGGTGGTGGCTCGATGCTGTGAGGGACAAATGAGAGTGGTTTTGAAGTCTTGATGGATTTTATACTTAGTGTATTTGATGAATTTTCCTTTGGGACGCACCTTTCTTTCTTCACATTCACCTTCAAACTTTGAAACTATACCCTTTCACTATGACTTCATTCTTTACACATTGATCATTTGATGGTTTGAGAACTCTTTACATTTTGTCTTTCTGATGTTTTGTTGGCATGTGGAACTCTGAGTTGGCAGCTTGGGAACCATGAAATTATTACAAATTGAGTAACATAAATTACATAATAAAAATAAAAATTAAATTTTGAAATAAAATTACATCTTGAAATAAAAAATACTCCTTACAAATCATCTTTACCTTGAAAACCTTAGGACCTAATGTGAACCTTGACTGACTGGAATTCATGATGACATGACTGAATAGGTGATGTAATCTCTTGAAATAATGGACACTCAACAAGTGACAAAGTGAGTCATCAATTGATGAAATGCCATTTTTGAAAAGAGTGAACTTTGATGAAAATCTGCACCAAGTGACCAAATTTTTGCATGACCTAGTGGAATGATAAAAAATTTATGAGTGGAACTCCTAAAATGACATGAAAGATTTAATTTGATCAATGGTGGAAGGATGCAAATACTGACACTAAGATTATGTACATATGGTGTTGTGTGGATGTTGCATATGCGGTGTTGTGTACATATAGTGCGGTGTGCATGTTGTACATTTGGTGTTGTGTGCATGTGGTGCTATGTAGATGTGGTATATGTAGTGTTGCATGCATGTGGTATTGTGTACACATTGTGCAAGTGGTGAGGTGTACATGTGGTGTTGTGTACATATGGTGTTTTATACATGTCATTCAAGGAGTGTTGTATATGTGTGGTGTTGTGTACACATTGTTCAGGTGGTGTTGTGTAGATGTGGTATTGTGTACATATCATACACATTGTGTTGTATATATGTGGTACTATGTTATGTGTATTGTGTAGTCATTATATCGTGACATGTGTATTCGTTGTGTTGTACTCACTATATGTAAATGTATTGTGGTATTGTACACCGGATGTAGGTGTATGTGTTATGTTGTATGCCAGATTTAGGTGTATGTGTTATGATGTATGCAAAGTGTAGGTGTATGTGTGGTGTTGTACACTGGGTGTAGGTGTATGTATTGTGTTTTACACCAGGTGTAGGTGTACATGTTGTGTTTTAATTTGAGTGTAAGTGTATGTATTATGTGATATTGTATGTCATGTGTGGGTGTATGTATTGTGTTGTACGTCAGGTGGAGGTGTATGTATTGTGTGGTGTTGTACGTCGTATGTGGGAGTATGTGTGTGATGTACATTATATATATGTGTATGTGATTGAAGATAAGAGAAGGTGCTGGATGCTTTCTTGGTTTGGAAAAAAATTCGGTGCGTGTATGGACATAGGACAAAGGTAGGAGCGAAGTACCAATTGAAGGATAAGTATCAGTATTCTATTTCAGTTTTTACTATGCATGCGATCTATGAATATGATTTATGATGGTTACATGTGATCTATGGTTTTGATTTATGATGGTTGAGTTTTTAGCTAACTGGATATGATATGTTTAAACATGATGATTTGATCAAAGAGCTAGTTTGACTTGTTGTGACAGGAAATGAACAAAATTGCAAGTGTACCTTATTGATGGGCCACCAATGAGGTATGATTTGAATTTATTTCAATTTATTTTGAACCTAACAGGAAGTATGTGCTTGGTATAGGAAATAATGGGAAATGTATGATTTGGGTGATTGAAACTGACTACAAGAATTAACAACAACAATGAAAATAAGTGGAATAGCTGGAAGTATGCTAGTAAAGCATTTAGAAGTAGGGCCATTATGGGACACTAGTACCCAAAAGTGTCCATTTATTTCCATGAGCATGCTATGACTGCTATAATGGTTTGAGGTAGGAGATATTCCTTGCTTTTATGGACCTTTCGATGTGAGGAAACCTTGCCAAGAGATGCATCACCCGAGGGACTGTGTAGCAGGGAAGGGGATGCCCGTAGAACTTGGAAGGTGTGTAATTCCATGAAAGAGGGTAGCCATATTTACAAAGGGAATATGTAGTAGAGAAGGGAAGTTAAGGAATACATTTATTTTGGTCATTAACATTGCTAGATGGAACCAGAAGTACATTGGGAGTGTGTCATGAAACAATGAGTCGATAATTGTTCACTGAGAGAAAAAGTAGTGCAAGGATTGTAGAGTTGGAAACTGGATATAAACTTTGAATTTGGTAGTGGATTCTAGAATTCTTGGGAAGGAGGTGAATCCTAGAACTACTTTTGAAAGTGGAGGTGTGAGCCTTTGGATTCCCTTATTCCTGATGCAAGCATCATATGCTTTTATTTGTTGGTTAAGAAAATGTGCATGTGTGTATGTGTATTTTATTGTAAATACTATATCAATATGGATATATAAATCTCCATAGACAATATGGTTATTTTATATTTGAATAAAGTGTGTATAAGTATATGAGGTTTTTATTGTAAATACTATAATGTCCCGTGTTAAAAATATCTAGTACACAGTATGGTGGTCAAGTTTTTAGTAGTGGTCATTGTAAATATTGCGAGGAGTTATGTTATAAAGTTCCATGGGTAGTATGTTTTGGTTTTCATCAGCCTTGTTGTTCATAGGTGTCATTGAACACTAAGGACAGTGTTCCACTAAGAAGGGGGGGGGGGGGTTGTAACAGCCCCATGTTAAAATTTCATGTAATAAAGTTAATAAAGAAAAAATAATACCAAGGTCATGGGACACGTATTCCAAGTTGAATGGTGGAAAAACAACCTAGTGGGTGTCACTTTCAATTTATTAATGGCTAAGGAAATTGGAAAATTAATTGGCAAAGGAAAAGAGGCATTAATTTCCATTCTATTTATGAAAATAATGGAAAATAGGAGAAAAGGAAGGTCAAGAGTCATATATTTGCATGCAAGGGAAATTAATTGGAAAATGAAAGAAAATGAAGAAAAAGGAGGCCCCAGTGACAATAATGCTTTTGAGTATTAGTTCATAGATTTTCTTAGTATTAGATTTTGTTGGTTATACTTTTAATAGTTTTAGCATGGATTTATCTCTCTCTCTCCCACTTCAAGAACTCTTCAAGCACTCTAACATTGGAGAAAGGAAGGAAAAGGAAGCAAAAGAAAGAAAAGGGAAGTAAAGATCAAGCAAGGAAGAGTTGGATCAAGTTTCTACAACAATATTTGGTGGAAATTCCAACCATTTTGAGTTTCCAAGGCAAAGAGTGTCTAGATGGTAGCCCATTTTTTTGTGGGGGAAAAAGTCTCCTCATAATCGATCCCTTATTTTTGGGAAAATAATTTTCCACAAGCCTGGATTTATTCTTGTCAGTGAGCCATCTTCTTTACACATTTTCTTCAATACCCACTCGCAACCTATTGGTTTGGTTCCCAATGGAGGTTCAACCAACTTCCAGGTGCCATTCTTTATCAAATCATCTTATTCCTTTTGCATCTCTTCTTTCCATTCATCATGAGAAGCTACTTATTTGAATGAAGTTGGTTCAAAAAATGTAGAAAAATTTAGTTCACAATCATAAGAGACATCCATATCAATAGGCGAATCATGATCGTCTACATCACCTCCATTCTATTTAGTTGAACTTATTGTTATCCTATTTCCATCCTCATCAAGAATAAGACTTTAAAGTGTCTTCGTCAGCCATTTTGGAGGACATTCCCAAGATGATACATGTTTTTTAGTTGATTGAGATGGGGCTGCATAACCATTTAGCCTCCCAAATATGTCAATCACATCACTCAAAGTGTCATCTTGATGAGTGGTTGGCACTTCATGTGGGGAAGAGAGTGAAACAGAAGTAGGTTCCACAGATTGATCCAGTATAGGGATCCCTCATTCACAGTGGAGAAAATTTTAGCCTAAAAGTGGCTTCCTAAGGAAAAATAATAAAATAATAGTTAAAATAATAAAATAAGAGTTATGAATTTTGGAGGGAAAAAAAAAACTACTTTTTTTAATTGTATTTTCTTCTTATCTCCTTATACATTTACTCAAATTTAAAGTTGATACACTCATTAGATGCAGAATTAAACTACACATCTAACGAGTACGCATTATGCATACTTTTGAGAGGACCCACACTGATAAAAATTGCAAATACATTAAAAAACATGTTAAAACATGTTTTTTAAATGTATCTACAATTTTTATCAAGGTGGGTCCTCTCAAAAGTATGCATAATGGGTACTCGTTGGATGTGAAATTTCATTATGCATTTAATGAGTGTCTAAACTTGAAATTTGAGTAAAGATATAGGGAGATAAGCCAAAAATACAATTAAAGAAAGTTTTTCTTCTTTTCCCTCCAAAATATTTACATGTACCTCTTTTTAAATTTAAAGCATTTTGATTGGTTTACATATTATGACATGTAAATTCCATGAAAATTTCATGGGCACTTTTAGAATGAAATTTCCTCTAATGAGATGTGGAATCTCATTATCCAACTCTTGAAAATACTTTGCATATTTAAATGTATCCAAGCAACCAGGTTGTCACTCAACAACATTGTTAGTCTTGGAATATTCAAGAAATATCACATCTCTAGATATTTTAAACTTCTTATTCGCTTCATCATAGAGACAATGTGAATTGGAGGTATTTAAGTACTCTAAGAAGATACATTTGTGACTCCTTGCATAAAAGGTGGAACCAAAAGCCGTAATATGATTCACCAAAGGAATATGGCGATACCACATTTGATAGGGAGTCTTGTTTTTGATAACATGCGACGAACACCTAAATACATGGTTAGGAGTCTTGTTTCTGATAAAATGGTTAGGAGGCCATAAATAATTCGTAACCTTAACGAAGGAATGGATTCTTGAACTTATCTATTCCATGGACAAAGTTATTGGAGATTATCTCTACCCGAGCTATTTAAAGATCACTAGTGATATGGAATGCTCTCCTTCTTAGTAGTTGTAGGCCTTTTTCACTCTTCAAAAATGATGATTCCTTCGTACAACTATATGTATTTTTTGGGGATATAGTCTGCCTATTGGTTCCACTCCCTCAAAACATGTTGGGACAAATGTTTTTGAAAGATACCTTTCAGGAAGAATATATGGTCCATCTAGTACTTTAGGGAAATGACCCTCAGATGAACCTTCCCTAACAACCATTCCAACACACACTTGGAGTCCCCATAGACATGAAGAGAGTTAATATCTAGTGAAGCTGAAAAATATAAAAGGAACCATGCAAAAAACACCTATAGCTTGATTTTTGACCCAACACCATAATTCAAACAAATATAGTAAGACACATTTCCAGGAAGGAAAAAAATGGCAGGCCCTACAGAAACCCCTGATTGATATGCTCCATCAAAGAAGCCAACATTTGAAAATGTTGGACTCGGAGGAAAGCAAAAGGATTAACTTCATGGCTCCTTCCAAGGCTTGACATAATATGAGAAGAAACTCATTAATTTAGGCGAAAACTAAATTACAATATTTCTTGGTGTCATTTTCAACACTCCCTCTCAACAATAAAGGGATTATTAGATACTATGATCCTGCCTCTATGGAAATCTAATTTTCCTCTTGACAGTTCCTTAGTCAACATATCTGCATCCTATTCCTCTCTAGTAATTTATTTTAGCAACATGATCTACCTTTGCACACAATATCTCAGAAGGTGATACCGGACGTTGATATGCTTGGACCGATCATGAACAAATGGATTTTTAGAGAGTTCGATACAAATATGATTGTCACAATAAATCGTAGAAGGTTCCATCATCTTATGAAATAATCCACCAAGGATCTTCCTCATCCATATAGCTTCACAAGTTGCTTAACTAGGAGCCATGTACTCTAATTCTACTAAACTGACTACAACTGATCTTTGATTCATGTTGTACCAAGAAAATGTTGTTAAATCATTACAAAATATTTCCCCTGATGTGTTCTTCTTGTCTGATGGAATCCCTGCCAAATATGCAGCTGTGAAGCCTTGAAGCTTCATTCCCTCTATCCATCTATACCAAAGACCAAACGAAGTGGTGCCTCTGAGGTATCTCAACACATGTTTAGCTACCTTCCAATATAGTTTGGTTGGATTAACCATTGCTTTACTAAGTTGGTTAACTTCAAAACACATGTCTAGTCTTATGTTCACCAAGTACCTAAGTGAACCCAAAAGCTCCATGTAAATGGTAGCCTCTACCACTTCGCTTGAAGTAGCATCTTCCTTCCTCCAATTCCCTGCTAGAGGAGTTTTCATGTGTTTCCTACTCTCCATGTGAAACTTCTTCGGTATCTCATTGCCATACTTTCACTGAGAGACAAACAATTCCCCAACTCCTTGCCAAATTTACAAACCAAGGAAATAATTCACGAGCCCCACTTATTTCATAACGAATTATATTTCTAAATACTCTTTGAAATGATTTATCAGATTATCATCACTTGTTAGAAATAAATCTTTCAAATATAATATTATAATCAATAATTTAGCTTCAACCACAATATGGTAAAGGTTTGCATTTGCTTCACTTTTCGTAAAGCCCAACCCGGTGAAATAGTTGTCGATCATAGTGTACCAAGCACGGGGTGCTTATTTCAATCCATACGACGCTCGTTTGAGTCTTCACACATGTAACTCTCTGTTAAAGGTATCGAATAATTTAGGTTTCTCTATGTACACCTCTTCCTCAATCACTCCATTCAAGAAGGTTGTCTTCACATCCATATAATGTATCTTCCATCCCATCTACGTTGAAAGTGCTATAATAGACCTGATTGAATATTACCTTTCTACTGGAGAAAATATATCCTTGTAATCAATTCCCTCCACCTAAGAGAACCCGTTGGCAAAGAATTTGGCCTTGTGTTTCTTGCCACTCCCATATGCTCCTTTATTCACCTTGTAGATCCACTTGGAACCTACCACTGACTTGTCCTCTTTCCCTGGGAAAACTTCCCAAATTTTTTTCTCAATAATGGAATCATATTCCTCTACCATGGCATCAAACCATAGTAGTTGTTTCACTGCTTCCTCAAATGAGGATGGATCAGTCCCTACACTCTTTGTCATCAAAGCCATGTAGCTAGTGTACTGGTCTGGTGACATCCTCCGCCTGCGTTGTGATGTGGGTGCTTCCACATTATATCTAGAATAATACATAAATATGTTAGCTTTTCTTATGAATTTCCTTCCATCTCTTGATGTCTCTATATGAGTGGGTGCTTCCACTCTTTGATCCTCTCCTTGTGGCTACTCCAAAACATCTTGAGGTTCTTCCTTTGGAACTGAAAGCTCTTGAAATGCATGGAACTGAAGCTCCCTCTCAAGGGAACATCTGTTGACTTTCTCTTCATCAAACTCCACATATATACAAACTATTATCATCCTGTGGTATGGCAGGTACACCCGATAGTTGTGAGGTGTATTAGTGTACCCCAAAACATGCCCAAATTTGTTGTTGGTTCTAGCTTTGTCCTCGCATCCCTAGTAACATGACAGTAAATAGATAAACCAAAAATCCTAAAGTGTGCCACATCAAGTTTCTTACCTGAAGATATTCTTATGGCGTTTCATCTCGAGAATCCTATAAAAACTCTAGTTCTGCACATATATCATTGTGTTGCATGCTTCAGCCCACAGGTGAAACAATAGGCCTTGATCATGCAATGTCACCCGTGAAACTCCCATAATAATTTTGTTATTTATTTTTGCAACACCATTATTTTTTGGGTTATGGGGTGTTATTAACTCCCTTTGAATGCCTTCAAATGCACAAAATATCTTGAACTCATTCGACATATATTCTCCACTGTTATCGCTCTTGAGAGCCTTCAATGTTTTTCCTGTTTCTTTCTCAACAAGTGCCTTAAACTCAATTTTTTTTGAAAATGTCAAGTATTTCTTCTGCATGAAGAATATATAAAACTTACATGAGAAATAATCAACAAATATCACATAATACCTATAATTCGCTGTGGAGGCGCTCGAGAATGGTCCACACACATCTAAGTGAACTCTTCCAAGGATCACTTGCAATCGACTGTCCTTGTTATGAAAGGTGGCCTTGGTGTACTTCCCCAATGTACATGCTTTTCATGTATCACACTGCTCTAGTTAACCCTAGGGAATTCATGTAGAAATCTGTTGAATTATCTTCAAAGCTCCATGGTGCAAATGGCTAAGTCACCTATGCCATAATTCACAAATTTCTTCGCTTTTCACCTTCTCTCATTTCGTGCTCAAAGAACATAGTGTTCTACATCAAATTTGTATAGGTTATTCATTTGAACCTTGATCTTCTTCACTTTTCCCATGGCTATGTGATGAAGGAAAGTATTTCTTTTCTTAAATATCACATCGTATCCATGGTCTTCCAACACATAAAATGAAACTAAATTCTTCTTCATACCGAGAACATACCTGACATATTTTAATGTATGAGGATAACTAGACTCCCTCTGGAAAGTAACAATATTGATATTTGTCACGCCATACCTTCCATCATCTCCCATCTTGTTGCACATCTGGAAGTCCTTCTCCTCCAAGTCGCTGAAAATTTATTTTTTGTCGGTCATATGGAATGGGGCTGATCCGGGTGGATATTGGTGGCCACCCGCCTATTCCACTTGGGGCCCACCATTGTCTCTTTCATTTTTTCAGTTTCGGCACAAATTACTATTTTTAGCAGTTTTTTGGGTCCTAAACTTCCAGAGCCGTTTTGAGGCCCTAAACGACGTTTTTTGGGCATATTTTGTCAAGCGAATATGATTTCGTTTCAAAATTTATTTTCATAGCAATAGTTGTAGTCCTCGGATAGATATTTCTAACGATGTATCATACACGTGAAACGAAGATCGTATAACGAAGTTACGTCCCTGGGAAGTTGAAACACCAATTTACCCAAACGGGGCCTATAGTTTTTGCACTTCATCTCCTAGGGTTAGGTTTTTGGACATTTAGAGTTCTCCATTGTTTCTGGATAATAAATAGGCCCTTGAGCCTCATTGTAACATATTTAAGAGGTCTGTAGGTGCCACATATCTTCTTAGAGATTCGCTACTAGCACCCTAGCTAGTTTATTTCCATTTTGTCTGTAAGAAAATTTTAGTTCTTTGATATTAATGAAATGAAGTGTTATTTCCACTGCGTATTTGTATTTATGGTTATATGTGTATTCTATTGTGTTCCTGCATAAATCTGGATGAGTGGTATCGAAGCGGTCTTATTTTTCTCGATCCTTCTTTTCATGTCCCCAAAAAGGTCGGGGTATAAGGAGTTAGGGCTCGATTTGGTGGAACCTTTGCAAGATCAGCCTCGCAAACCCTGACAGACGCCCATGGGGGACGAAAAGAAAGATGAGGGAGCATAAGATCCTATCAAAATATTTCTCGAGGAGGCCCTCGAAAGACAAAGGAACACGATGATGGATGAATTTTCCCAGATCCTTCAACGACTGCCCATCAACGACGCATCTTCATCCAGCAGCCACTCTGGAGGAGCGAATCCCTTTAAGGTACAAGTAAACTTTGACATTCCCATATTTGAGGGTCAAATAGATACAGATGCCGTAGATATATGGTTGAATCTATTAGAAAGATATTTCTCGGTTCATGACTTTTCCGACTGGGAGAAGATTATTTTTGCACTCCTTAAAGCTACCCCCCATGTCAAGGACAGGTGGGAAACCTACAGGACCCTCTTTGTTCTCAGCCGTGCCCACTTGGAATTATTTCTAAGATGCCATCAAGGAAAAATACTATCCCATGGGGAGCTATGAGGACAAGTACATACAATAGACCACGCTGTGACAATAAAGGGATCAAGATGTGCATGAGCTGACGAATCTGTTCCATACCTTGAGCATAAGGTTGGGTATCAAAGATTCAGAGAAAAATTTGGTGCTAAATTATCGCGGTTTTCTGGAAAGATACATTCAGGAGGAAATGGAGTTCCTTGACATCTCCTCACTTGGTACGGCATACCAGTATGCTGCCAAAATTGAGTAGAAATTGAAACAGAAGAAGCGAGAATTTTAATCTGAAAATCAAAAGCAAGGGTAAGGTTCCCCCAAACTGCAAACCAAATGACAAAGCCAAGGCATGGCGGCCCAAGACAACCTGCCAAAGCCACAAGTAAAGAACAACACTGTGAAGCCAAACAAGGACATGGGAAAGTGGTGCGAGTTCCATTAGAGCTCCACTCACAACACAAGTGAGTGTCGGGCCATGCAGTCGCTGGTGGTCGAGATGAGGGCTTTTGAATCAGATGCATGCTTCGAATCTGACTTAGAACCTGACAAGGGGAATAAAAAAGGGAAGCAAATTATTAATGCGGAGCCCAATGCCACTATTGCCAATATGAAGATCCAGAAGGAGGAACCAGAAGATCCAGAGGAGGTAGAGTGTCTCTTCCACTCCTAGATGTGGGTAAAGGGTTCCTTGCTACAGTTCATTGTCGACAATGGAAGCCAAAAGAACCTCATTTTAGCAGATGCCATGAAGTGTTTGGGCTTGCCGACCATAGCGCACCCACAACCATACACCATCGGGTGGCTTAACCAAGGACGGGATCTCCGCGTCAGCCAGCAGTGTCGCCTTCCCTATAACATCAAGCCCTTCATGAATGAGGTATTGTGTGACATTGCTCCTATTAATGTTTCTGATGTATTATTAGGCCAACCATACCTGTGGAAGCGACATGATGTGTATGAGTCCCGACCTCGCACTGTTATTGTTACTTTGGGAAATAAGTTGTATATGATACCAAAGGTACCACCACCTCCCACTATCTCTTTGGTTAATGTAAAACAATGCAGTAAGCTCATTTCCCAAACCCAGAATTTTTTTTTCCTGATGATCCACCCCTAGGGCAAGAAGAAGATTGTGGCCACGACCTCTAGACATGGATCCTCTACATGACAAAAACAAATGGAAAAGGTTGTGGAGGAGTACGGGGACATCTTCACCTCACCCACAGGGGTGCCTCTACGTTATGAGGTCAAGCACCCCATTGACCTGACCCCAGGTGTGTCACTACCAAATGAACCGATCTATAGGCGCTCTGTTCTAGAGAATGATGAAATCAAGAGGCAGATTTAGGAGCTGTTGCAGAAAGGTCACATCTGACAAGGTTCATCGCCTTGTGGAAGCCCGATCATGTTGGTACAGAAGAAGGATGGGACTTGGAGACTCTGTATTGACTATCGAGCGCTAATCAAGATCACTATCCAGAATAGGTACCTGATCCCACAGATTGATGACCTTCTATAACAACTCAAAGAGGAAAAATATTTCAGCAAGATCGACTTGAAGTCTGGGTATCACCAGGTTCCAATTGAACCCTCTGATGTGTGGAAGACTGTGCTCAAAGCCAAGGAGGGCCTTTTCGAATGGATTGTCATGCCTTTCGGGTTAACGAATGCTCCCGAAACCTTCATGAGGTTGATGGATTACATCTTGCATCCATTCACCAACTCATTTGTAGTGGTGTACTTGGATGACATTTTGATCTTCAGCCAAACTTGGGAAGATCACCTCCACCACATCTGAGAAGTCCTCCAAACACTACTGAAACATGAGTTGTGTGCCAATTTGGAGAAGTGCACTTTTGGCATGACCCAAGTTCAATATCTAGGATACATTATTGATGAAAGGGGGGTGCATGTGGATTCAATCAAGATCCAAGTCATTCGGATTGGCTGGCCCCAACCACTCTAACAGAGATTTGTAGCTTTCTGGGTCTTGCTAATTTCTACCACAGGTTTGTGTTGGGATTCTCTCATATCACTTGGCCCTTGAGCCAAGTCACCAAGGGAGGAGCGAAAGAAAAATTATTTTGGTCAGAATCTTAATAGAAGGCGTTCGAAGAATTGAGACATCACCTTTGTTCTGCCCTAGTGCTCACATTACCAGACTTACAACAGCCATTTGAGATTGAAACAAATTCCTCTGACTATACTATTGGGGCATTTATTACTCAACAGGAGCATCCAGTGGCATATCACAGTGAGACATTGTCTGACACAGTTCACAAGTATCCCACTTATGACAAAGAAATGTATTTCATTGTGCAGGCTTGTCGACAATGAAAGCATTACATTTTGGGGAAGGAAACAATCATCCACATAGACCATTGACCCCTGTAGTTCATATAGACACAAGGGAAGTTTTAGAACGATCGCCATAAAAAATGGTCCACATACCTGCAACAATTTCATTTGAAAATCAAGTACAAGAAGGGTAGCACCAATAATGTTGCCGACTGCCTCATCCGACCACCGATCATGGCCATAACCACAGTTCTCAACTCTTGTGGGCACAAGACTTTTGATTGGTCGCTTCTCTACAAGAGCGATCCGGAATTCAACCACACATACAAGGCACTCTTGGGGGGTACGCAAGTTCCAAATTTTCACCTCAAAGATGCATTGTTATGTCGCCTGGGACACATTTGTGTTCCTTCAAGCGAGCGTGCCAAGATGATATGGGAAGCACACTACAGTTGAGTCGCTGGCATTTTTGGGTCGAGAAAACAATGGCAGTACTGCATAAGTATTTCTATTGGTCGAACCTTCGACAGGATGTCGGGAAGTACATCAGATCCTGCACTGCTTGCACCATTGCCAAACCAACCATCAAGAAGCAAGGGCTCTATACTCTGCTACCTACCCCTAATTGACCTTGGGAATCCATCTCCATGGATGACATGTCAGGCCTTCCTTCTACTAAGCATGGAAACAAATATGTTTTCGTGGTCGTCGATAGATTCTCGAAGATGGCCATTATGGCGGCCTGCAAGAAGAATATCACAGCAGAAGCCACTGCTAAACTCTTCTTTGAACGATTGTGGGTTCACTTTTGGATCCCACAGTATATCATATCAGATTGTGATAATAGGTTCCTCAGCACATTTTGGTCCAGCCTTTGGTCGATGTTGAACACCAAGCTCACCAAGTCCACAACTTTGCATCCCCAAACTAATGGCTAGACAAAGGTCATCAACAAGATGATTGTACACATTCTACGCATGTACAATTCAAAGCATCCACGCACATGGGATGAGAGCCTCCTCTATGTAAAACACAGTTATAACCTGGCTCTCCATAGCTCAACTGGCCACAGGCCCTTTCAAGTGGGCTTGGGATTCCAACCACTATGTCCCATTAACGTAACTATGCGATTTGTGGCTACTCCGGCCAATTCGACTCATGTCCAGTCTGAAGCTGACAAAGCGAACAACTTCATCAAGCGCATTCAACACATCTACCAATAGGTTCATGACATATTAGATAGAGCCAATGCTAAGTACAAGCAACGACATGATCAACATCAGGTGCCACACAACTTCCAGGTAGGTGACAATGTGTGGCTACATTTGTAGAAGGAGCGCCTCACTAGACCCCACCGCAAGCTTCGCCTGCTCTGATATGGGCCATAAACCATCACTTAGGTTGTAGGGAATAATGCCTTCGAGCTTATTATTCCACCATTCCTTGGTCTGCACCTAGTATTTAATGTAGACTGCCTTCAACCCTACTTCCCACCTCTACTGGACACCTTTGACATTGCAAAACAACTCACACCAAAAGAGTTAAACCTAGACTACATGGAACATGCCACCACATATTGTATCATGGACATGCAAATCAAGAACACTTGCCAATGGAAGATCCAACTGTATTGGGTTGTCAAAGCTAGCCAACTCCTGCACCAAGGCAAGTGGTTCACAAGGGACCAAGTTCAGTAGAAGTTTCCTCATCTTGTAGAAATTATATGCACTAAGCATGAATATGTCCTAGAACCACCTGATCTCACACTATTCAACTTTATGCAAGATACTGAATCTATTCCACTTGTTAATCTTTTGCGAAAAAATTAATTGCACACACATGTGAAGCATAAACAAAAATAAACAATCGCACATAACACAGTTTTTAACTGGGAAAGCCTGAAGCTGAAAACCACAAATATATATTATGTAACATGGAGATCATATGAAAATCTCGTACAAAGCATACAAATCTTATCACAAGCTCTCAGTACAGTACAATTGTCCTACACTAATCAGGACCAATATTGCAAATCCATGCACTGATCTTTGCCTCCTGCTAGCCTGCCTCCACTGCGCAATCCCTGCTGAAGAATAGCTCAGAATGAATTCAAATTACCCTTGCCTTGAGTGCACAATCCTCATTGGCAGCTCCAATGTGTGTGTGATGCAATCAATGCGTCACTATAGTCACAATAGTCTATCTTGCCCTTTCAATTGATTAATGGTTATTATTTGTGAATTAATTAACTAATTAATTCACTCCACTCTCACTAGTGTATCAATCAGTTAGACTAGATACAACTAGCTCAAGTGAGTCTAACTGAGTTAAATTGAATACAACTTCATAACTACTTCTTCCAACTGTGTCATAACTCTGCCACTTGAGTTCTAACTGAGTCCTCCATGGAATAGCTCCAGTAAACCCTTGGGAATTGCGTAATTCCCTCAGTCCACTGATGTGCCACATCTGTGCACTGAATTGAAGTGCTCCAAGAGAATAAGTTGCTGTTTAGTGTTTGATTATTATTAAGAGCTAATAATAATCGACATGCATCTATTTTTAGATCAGCGATCTATAAATAGACTTCGCCCAATATTCTAAAAATAGAATTTCATCTATTTTTCCAACTTGATTAACCATCCACAAATAGCATCCTGCAACTTCTGAAATATGATCACCATGTCTAAAAATAGACTTGCGCCAAAAATAGCTTGCAGGCCGATTGAGTGAAGGCGACTCTTTTCACTAAGCTCATCATCTTGTTGAATCTCAACACTCCCTCTCAACAAGATAGGGATTATCCTTCACCCCGATCCTGCCTCTATGGTATTCGAATTTGCTCTTGGTGAGCGCCTTTGTCAGAATATCTGCATCCTGATCCTCCATAGGAATGTACTGAAGCAACATGATCTTCTGCTGCACACAATCTCTGATATGATGATACCAGATATCGATATGTTTATATCTATCATGAAACACAGGATTAACTGAGAGTTTAATGAAACTATGATTATCACAATGTATCAATGTGGGATCTAAATGTGAACTGAACAAACCAACCAGGATTTTCCTCATCCAGATAGCCTCACATGCAGGTTGACTTGCTGCCATGTATTTCGCTTCCGCTGAACTGAGTGCCACAGATGTTTGTTTCCTGCTGTACCAAGAAACTTCCATAGATCTGATACTGAAAATCCCTCCTGATGTGCTCTTTCTGTCTGTTGGGCTTCCTGCCCAATCTGCATCCGTGAAGCCATGCAACTTCTCTTCATCCATCTGTCTGTACCATAAACCATACTTAGATGTGCCCCTGAGATATCTTAGGACATGCTTTCCTGCCTTCCAAAAGAGCTTGGTAGACTTAATCATTTCTTGTGAAAATTGGTTCACCGCATAGCATATGTCCGGTCTTGTATTAACTAAATACATGAGCGAACCCACCAACTGTCAATAAACAGTGGCATCCACTACCTTTGCTGATGTAGCATCCTCTTTCTTCCAATTTCCTGGAAGAGGAGTGTCGATAGGCTTGCAGTGTTGCATGTGAAACTTCTCCAGTATCTCCCGGGCATACTTACCTTGAGACACAAACATTTCACCTTCCCGCTGCCATATTTCCAATCCAAGGAAATAATGAAGGAGGCCCAAATCCTTAATCTCAAGCTCCTTTGCAAGATCTGCCTTGCATTAGTGTATCAACTGCTCATCACCTGTTAGTATTAAATCATCAACATAAAGTACAATGATTAAAATCTTACCCTCAACCACAATCTGGTACATATTTTCATCTGCCTCACTCTTGGTGAAGCCAAGTACAGTGAAATAGTTGTCGATCCGAGTGTACCAAGCACGGGGTGCTTGTTTCAGCCCATACAACCCTCTTTTGAGCCTGCACACATGCAAATCACTGCTGAAGGTCTCAGATCCTTTAGGCTGCTCAATGTACACCTCTTCCTCAATGATCCCATTAAGGAAAATAGTCTTCACATCCATCTGATGAATGTGCCAACCCATCTACGTTGAGAGAGAAAGGATGGTCTGTATGGAAGAATACCATGTGACAGATGCAAAGGTTTCTTCATAGTCAATCCTCTTAATCTGTGAGAAGCCCCGGGCGACAAATCTTTCCTTATACTTCTCGACACTCCCATCAGCAGCTTGCTTTACCTTATAGATCCATCTTGATCCTACAACTGATTTCCCCACCGACCTTGGAACAATCTCCCAAGCACTGTTTCTGACAATGGAGTCATACTCCCCCACCATGGCATCTACCCATGTGGGCTCCTGCACTACTTCTTCAAAAGAAGATGGCTCTATCACAATACACTTGCTTATAACAGCCATGTATCCAGTATATTGGTCAGGTGACTGTCTCTGTCTGCGCTATGATGTAGGGACTCCTACATTCTGTGCCGCGTCAAGTTTCAGTCTCTCATCTTCTGTGGTACGCTTTCTACCTTGTATGATGTTTGGTTCTGCATGAGTGGACTCCTCCACTCCATGAATCTCCTCCTGTGGCTGATCCACATCCAGAGGCTCATCTTTGGGAACAAGAAGTTCCTCCTCTGCATGAAAGTGTAGCTCCCTCTCAAGCGACAACTTCATGGCTTTCACCTCATTGAATTTTATATCTTGTCACACAACAATCATCTGAATGTATGGCAAATACACACGATAATTATGGGGTGTTTCTGTGTACCCCAAAAATATCCCAACTTCTGCAGTCGGCTCTAGCTTCTTCCTGGTGTCTTTTGTCACATGAATGTAAACAGGTGAGCCAAAAATATTCAAATGATAAATATCAGGCTTCTTACCAATAAAAGCTTCTTCGGGTGTACTCATGCCAAGTACTCTATGAGGACAATGGTTTTCCACATAAATCGCAGTGTTGCATGCTTCCACCCACAAGTGCATCGGTAGGCCCTAGTCATGCAACATCACTCGTGCAACACCATCAATCATTCTATTCTTTTCTGCGACCCCATTCTGTTGTGGGTTATGAGGCGCTATGAGTTCTCTTTGAATTCCTTCTTTGCTACAGAATTCTTTGAATTTTTCCAAGATGTATTCACCACCATTATCGCTCCATAGAGATTTCACTTGCTCCATCGACTCCTTCTCCACCAATGCCTTGAAATCATAGAAATTTGAGAATTTTTCACTCTTCTTTTGCATGAAGAAGATCTAGCATCTACGAGAATAGTCATCAATAAATATCACATAATACCTGTGTTTTGTTGTTGAAGCAACTGAGAATGGTCCACACACGTCTGTGTGAATTCTTTCCAGGATCACTGAAGCATGGTTCTCCTTCTCATGAAAGGTGGTCTTTAAAAAATTACCCATAGTAAATCCCTTGCACTGATATGATTACGCAAGAGTACCCTTGGGAAGTCTAGTAGAAATTTTCTACAAAATCTTCAAAGTGCCATGATGAAGATGGCCCAATCTCCTGTGCCATAATTCGCCCTCATCTCGGCTCACCACTTCTTCTGCTTTTCCCACCATTGCAGCGTAGCCACCTACCTCCAGCTTGTAGAGATTCTTAATTCGAACCCCTATCTTCTTGGTTTGACCTATTTTTTTATGTCAAAGGAAGGCTTTTCCCTCACTGAAAATAACATCATAACCTCTGTCTTCCAGCATTGCGACTGAGACCAAGTTCTTCTTCATACCTAGAACATGCATAACATTCTTCAACAAGAATGGATTACAAGACTCCCTCTCAAAGGTAATGGTCCCAATGCTAGTCGCATTGTACCGACCATCGTCACCCATCTCTATATGCATCTGGAGGTCCTTCTCAAGGTCCTTCTCCTCCAAGTCACTAAACAACTCTTTGTCTCCCGTCATATGGCAAGATGCACCACTATCAAGATACCACACTGATCCCATGCAGCTTGAAACCAAGAAAGAAATCAAGGAGAAATCAAGCTCAAATTGTGAGGCTAAGGCCTCTCCAGCTATAGATCCAGCAACCTGCTTGTTCTTCTTCTTCTGTGGACATTTAGTGGCAAAATTTCCATGCTCGTGACAGTGAAAACACTTCACTTTGGACAAATCCTGCTTCTTGCCTTTAGCACCAGATTTTGAAGAAGATTTCTTCCCCTTCCCTTTCCTTGCTTTGACAGCCAAAGCGCAATTCTCTTCATATTCATTCTTCGATGAAGATCCATCCTTGGTACCTCGCCTTATCTCCTCTTGCACAAGATCCGACCAAAGTTGCTCCCATCCTGGTAGTTTCTCCCATCCATTGACACAGTCTTCGTATCTATGCCAACTTTTCGGAAGCCCAAGGAGAGCCAAGCTCACCAAGCATTCTTCATCAACAGTAACCCCCACACTTCCCAGTTCATCCTTGTAGTGGAAAAACTTCATGAGGTATTTTGGAATGCTGTCACCTTTCTCCATTTTTATTTTTCTGAGCTTGTCTTTAAGCATCAAATTCCTTTGGTCACTTCTGCTTTGGAAGAAGTCTGTCAAAGCCTTCCACATTAAGAATGGAGTGGATTTCCCGTGAAGGTTGGACACAATATGGTCCTTCACACCTTCCAGCAGAATCCTTCTCGTCTTTGCTATCTTCTTTTGCCATGCATCAAGTAATGCAACATCGCTAGATCCCGACTTAGGAAATTGCTATCGATGAACTCCTTCAGCCCATTATCCTCCAGAACTACCTCCATCCTATCCTTCCAGGCTTTGTAATTCGAGCTCCCATCAAGGGCATACTCCAAGCTCAACCTGTTAAAAGAAATTTAAATGTATACTCGATTTCTACACCAATAATCTTCTGTAGAAAATTCGAATTGTCCTCCAACACAAACTCACTTCACAATTGCAATCTTCAATTAAAAATGCTCTGATACCATGTAGAAATTATATGCACTAAGCATGCATATGTCCTAGTTCCACCTGATCTCACACTATTTAACTTTATGCAGGATACTGAATCTATTCCACTTGTTAATCTTTTGCGGAAAAATTAATTGCACACACATGTGAAGCATAAACAAAAATAATCAATTGCACATAACACAGTTTTTAACCGGGAAAGCCTGAAGCTAAAAACCCCAACTATATATTATGTAACATAGAGATCATATGAAAATCTCATACAAAGAATACAAAGCTTATCACAAGCTCTCAGTACAGTACAATCATCATACACTAATGAGGACCAATCTTGCAAATCCATGCACCGATCTTTGCCTCCTGCTAGCCTGCCTCCACTGCGCATTCCCTACTGAAGAATAACTCAGAATGAATTCAAATTACCCTTGCCTTGACTGCACAATCCTCATTGGTAGCTCCAATGTGTGTGTGATGCAATAAATGCATCACTATAGTCACAACAGATAGTCTATCTTGCCCTTTCACCTATCTCTCCACTGAAACTTCCATGCACTATAGTTAACTGCTGTATTATTCAATTGATTAATGATTTATTATTTGTGAATTAATTAACTAATTAATTCACTCCACTCTCACTAGTTTATCAATTAGTTAGACTAGATACAACTAGCTCAACTGAGTCTAACTGAGTTAAACTGAATACAACTTCATAACTACTTCTTCCAACTGTGTCATAACTCTGCCACTTGAGTTCTAACTGAGTCCTCCATGCATTAGCTCCAGTAAACCCTTGGGAATTGCATAATTACCTCAGTCCACTGATGTTCCACATATGTGCACTGAACTGAAGTGCTCCAAGAGAATAAATTGGTGTTTAGTGTCTGATTATTATTAAAAGCTAATAATAATCGACATGCATATATTTTTAGATCTGCGATCTATAAATAGACTTCGCCCAATATTCTAAAAATAGAATTTCATCTATTTTTCCAACTTGATCAACCATCCATAAATAGCATCCTGCAACTTCTAAAATATGATCACCATGTCTAAAAATAGACATAGTCTAAAAATAGACTTGCACCAAAAATAGCCTATGGGCCCACTTAGTGAAGGCGACTCTTTTCACTAAGCTCATTAACTTGTTGAATCTCAACACATCTCATGGAGGAACTCAATGAAATGGGGACCATTGCTTCCTAAGGGGGGAGGAATGATCCATGTGGATATTGGTGGCCACTTTCCTATTCCACTTGGGGCCCCACCATTGTCTCTTTCAGTTTTTCAATTTCGACACAACTTACTATTTTTAGCAGTTTTTCGGGTCCTAAACTTCTAGATCCGTTTTGAGGCCCTAAACAACGTTTTTTGGGAATTGTTTTTCCAAAAAATATGATTTCATTCTAAAATTTATATTCACAACAATAATTGTAGTCCTCGAATATATATTTCTAACGATGTATCATACGCGTCAAATGGAGATCGTATGTCGAAGTTATGTCCCTGGGAAGTTGAAACACCAATTTACCCAAACGGGGCCCATAGTTTTGGTGATTCATCTCCTAGGGTTAGGTTTTTGGACATTTAGAGTTCTCCATTGTCTCTCAATAATAAATAGGCCCTCAAGCCTCATTGTAACACAGTTCAGAGGTCTGTAGCTGCCACATCTCTTCTTAGAGATTCGCTAGCAGCACCCTAGCTAGTTTATTTCCATTCTGTCTGTTAGCAAATTTCAGTTCTTTGATATTAATGAAATGAAGTGTTATTTCCACTGCATCTTTGTATTTATGGGTATATGTGTATTCTGTTGCATTCCTGCATAAATTTGGATCAGAGGCTCCACTATTCACATACCACACACAACCCATCACCGATGTCACCATGAATGCAAAGTAGGTGAAATACAACTCAAATTATGAAGCAAGAGAATCATACATCTCTCCTCCTAAGGGATTTTTACTGGACTTCTTTTGCAAACACTTCGTGGCATAGTTTCCTTGCTCATGAAAGTGAAAAAAATTAATCTTCCACAAGTCCTTCTTCTTGCCTACCTAACTGGAATATCCTTTGGATTTGAATTTATTTCCTTTCCCTTTCTTTTATTTTCCATTAAAGGCACAATTCTCTTAATAATCATGCTTGGCCAAGGTTCCATCATTGGTGTTTCACCTTATCTCTTCTCGCACCATGTCGGACAACAAATGCTCCCCCTCTAGTAGCTCCTCCCTCCCATTTACTGAATACTGGTAGTTGTGCCATTTCTTAGGAATGACTATAAGTTATAGGCTGAACAAATCATCTTTAGGAACTATAACAAAAACACTCCCAAGCTCATCCCTACATTCTATGAACTTGCTCAAGTACTTTGCTATTCTGTCACCCTTCTCCATCCTGATTTTCCGAAGCTTTTCCTTCAGTGGCAGCTTCCTATGGTTATTGTTATTTTGAAAATGTTTTTCAAGGCCTTCCACATTGAATATGGAGTTTCCTTCCCTTGGAGGTTTGAGACAATATGATCTCAAACTCCTTCTAGTAGGATACTTCTTGCCTTGGCTAAATTCTTCTTCCACTTTTCTAGGTTTTGTGCATCTGCAACTGCTAGTTTTGGAACACTTCTATCAATGTATTCCTTCAATCCATTATCTTCCATTAATTCTTCTGTTTGGTCCTTCCAATTAATGTAATTCAAGCTACCCTCAAGGGAATACTTAAGCCTCATACCATAAAACACCATCCTGACCCTACTACTAGCTCTGGAGAATAGATTTGAAAAACTCGTTCCTCCTACAAAGAGAAACTCATATTCCTCTCTTCTATTGTTATTTAATATCTAATACCATGTAGAAATCCCTTATACATTAAAACTAATAATTGTAATTTACTAAAATAATATACTTGAATATACTCTGCCAAATAAACTATCGCAAAATCATGAAACATACAAGAGAAAGAATTTAATAAAAACATTACACAATGATTTTCCAGGGAAAGCCATAGCCAAAAATCCATTCTATTTGTGTATTGCATTACTTAGAAAATATGAGAATATTACAATTCTTTTCTCAAGCACAAGCAACCTTTGTACTATCTCTATTTATCTCACTACTTCCTAGATAAGCCTAGGCCAATACTTAAACAATTTTCTTATTTGTAATATCCCTATTTTCAACATTTCAAAAATGTTGAATAAACGTAAAGGTCACATGGACCTAAGAAAACAATTATGTATGGATATATTAATTTTGGAAATTAATATGTAAATGTGGAAATTATATTAGTGTATAAAGACAGAGTAAATTGAGACCAGAATTTTTGATCCATGAGGATGGACTAGATTCCCAAGCCTTTCCAAAAATTCTCCAGAAATCCTTGGAGAAAAATAAAATAAATAAAATTTTATTAGATGGGAGAAAAATATCTAATAAAATCCTCAGTAAAGTGGAAAGTTACTGAGAAGGGGTAAGAATAAAACTGAGCGGAGGAAAATCTAGTTTTAAAAGAAGCTTTTGTGGAAAAAACAAAAGCAAAGCCTAGGCTAAGGGAAACAACATCCCAAAATAGCAGGACGCCGTTATGGAAAAAAGCTGAGGAAAAGCAAGCTTAAATAAGCCATTCCTAGTGTGACAAAGGGGTTGTATACACAGAGGAATAATTGGTCTCAACTCGGGGGAGAGCTATGGAACAAGCTCACAGTTGGGAGGAAAAGAGTCTTTATACAGTGGTATGCAATTTATATGAAATTTTCTATCTATTTTAAATTCAATTTCAGTTCTGATGTCATGAGAGTATAATAAATTTGAAATTGAAATCAGAGGATGAATGGAAGATAGAATGAGGAATTATAGGTTTTGTTATATGTTATTGGAAGGAGACTTCTATGAACTGTTATGTAAAGCAAACAAATGGAATTATGTGTATTGTACAATGTTATTTTCAGAAATTTAATTTCCATATATATTTGACCGAGCCTCAACTATAAATTAATATAGTTAATTCTCATATTCTGTTACATAGACTTGGTAGAGTCTAGGGGATAAACAAGCATAATCTATAAATCCTTTCCCAGGGTCTAAATGTGCTATTTAATTCAAGATTGAAATATAGAATTAAACTGAAAAATAACAATCAATGTATGATAAATAACAGAAATACTACAGTAAGGAATATATGTACAATTTCTATGCTAATATAAACTTCAGAAATGAATGTAATACAGAGGTTTATATATATTTTGTAGAGGAAAAAATAATATTAAACAAAGAACAATTCAAAGTTATTATCTCAATTTCATATACATAAATGTCAATTCAAAATCCTCAAGAGGAACTAAGGATGAAACTGTTCAAATATAATTATGTTTGAATTTTACAGTATGATGTTAAAACTACATTAGGGTCACAACCCTAGAAAATTGTTAAATAAAAAAATTAGACATGCAGAGTGGAGTAGATTGCTGTAGTGTCTTCATTGGTTTGATGAGCGAACTGCAATTGAGAATATTGTCTGTCAGATTCCTTGATTAATGATGAAGATAAATATCACAAATTTAGAAGATATTATATCAAACCTGAAACAAGCAGTGAAATTTAAGTAAAAAATTTATTGACGAAGTTGGAATTTAAAAATTAAGAGTATATAAGGTGGGGAAGGATACCTGGAAATTACTCTTTAAATTGTGAATTTATCCTTGTACCTGCAGTAAGAAAAACTGTAAGAGTAACTGAAGTGAATCACATTAATAAATACAATTAAGTATTAAAGTATAATTCTGGGTACAATCCAGTTCAGACCTGGGAATAGAAGTACTCAGAATTGAATAAGTGTTGATCAAGATTTGAAAAAAAATGATGAAGATATGGGTAAGCATTACTCATGTTAGTTTCAGTGAATTTTGAAATAAAACTAAGAACAGAGAATCTAAATTTTATGTGATTATACTCTGAAATTAAAAAAGTACGATATTATATAAATATAATTAAAGGAGGTTATCAAACATGTGTGAAAAGAAGCTGACAAAATTTCAGTACAATTATAAAATCTGATTAGCATCTAGAAATGAAACTTTGCGAGAAAATACCACCAAGATGAGTGGTATAAATAAATATTCAATAATAAAAATTCTAGCGAACAAAAACTAATATGGAAGACAAGTGATGAATCCAAAAATTATGAATGTGGCCAATTCATTTTATTCTTTGCAAGAATAATTTATTATTATATATAAACTAATTAGAATTTTGGAAAAGGAAAACCCATAAGTATGACTATATGAAAATAGTCAGAATTTGTTTCATAAATTAATTAAAGGAATGCTTCGGCAAAGAAACTAGAGGAATTATAAATTGAAAGTAATGTACAAAATTAAGTTATAAATAATAAATCAGTGTTGCCAAGTTAAAATTTTATGTAGAGACAACTTAATATAGGAAAACACAAATTTTTTCATACTTCGCATATACGCAGAGGCAGCGTATGACTTTAACCAGTTACATGCTAGATATTAAATTTAAATATGTTGTAAGAGAAAATTCTGTTAGTTTGAAGTTAAAATGAAATTATCTCAGACAGATAAGAACCTACGAATATACCAATTGGCAATACAAGGGTTGAATTTCCCTGTCGAAATAATTATAAATTCTAAGATATACTGGTATAATTCATTTCAGAAGTGTAAACGTAATAACAATTAAAAACGATATAAGTGTCTCAGTCTCAACCAGAATGATTTCAACCAGAAGTCAATTACAGTGAAATTTATAAAATGCTGTAATTATAAAAAAAAATTACGTGCTGAATGATACATTACAATTCCAAATTAAATGGAAGTCTATTTTAAATTTCGGGAATTAAATTGATGGAAAATAGTGGGACAGGAACATACTGATGAAGCATAGAGGAATTGAGAAATTTCGCACTGACGTAAGAGAAAACTGTACGAGGATACACATAAATCGTGTGTAGAAAATTTATGGCAGATAGATATATGGCTACAGATACCATCCAGTAGCATTGGATTGAAGGAAAATTAATTCCTACAAAAACACATAACTAGTTTTCTTATATAGATTTTTGAAGTAAATCGAGAAAGACAACAATAAATTAAGTCGTAGTTTAGTAAATCAAAGAAACTCCTTATCTATTTCAGGGATAAAAACCCAGAATACTAGGATTGGGGATTTAACATTCTGATAGAGAATTTGAAATTAATGAAACATAACTATAATGGAATAAGAGAAAACGCTTGTGGAAAGTACCATAAGGCGATAATATATTCCAGAACGATTTACCTTTTGGGGTTGAAGAATACTCCAATTCAAATAGGAAATAAGGAAATATTCACAATAATGAAGAGTTCGAACATGCTGTAGAAATTTGGATGGTATGACTACCCACCTAAAACAATTAAAATAAATGTGTAAATCAAACTGCACTCACAAATTCAAATTGATGAAATTTAAATGAGAAAAATTCCCAATGTAATTACGAGGAATGAACTAAAAATTATGCAGAGAACTGGGTAGTTCTACATTCGAGGAATCTAGGTAATTGAGAGAAAAGTATCTATTGAACTTGCCTCTTTATCAAATTGATGGAATTGCAATACGTTGGTTGAGGGAGACCAGATGTACGAATTGAGAATAAAGAAATGGCTCTGTAAAATCAATTCCAAGAAAATAATTCACTAAATAAGTAAACATTGATATTCATATTGTAATAGACTGTGAATAAGTATGAAAAAAATACAGAAAAAACGAATAATAATAGGAATTTCCAAAAAGGAAATGGATATACCTTCGAAATACACAGAGAACTGGTCGAAAGGTGTAAAACGACTGTAAAATCGAGATGAGGAGAGTTTTCTAAATTGACTTCGACTGGAATAGCCATAATCGTAAAAAGAAAAGCTGGAAAATGCCCAGTATAGTGTTGGTCGAAATAAAATCCTCCTACTAGCATGAAATTCCATAATTCGGCTACCGGAGAAGTCTACTACCTCAGATGGAAAAATCAAATGAAATGATGAAGGAACAAGAGTGGGGTCATTCAAGCACATTAGGGTTTATGTTGAAATCTTTGCCATCCATGAAATTCAATCTCCAACATATAAGTGGCCTCGAGAGGTACTGTAAACCACGTGAATCCATGTGAAGAAGTACCATAAAATTTGAATTCAGAATGGCCAGATAAGGAGAGCAGATGGAAAGTAAAACCCAAATTAATGATATTCGTACCAATCTGGGGATTGGGTATTATAGTATTTAAAATGAGAACACTTATAAAGTAAGCACCATTAAATCAAATTTCATAAAATAAAACCTTTATAAACAATAATTAGTGGAATCAAATTACATTATGGTAATGAGAACAAACTATACATGTATAAATTTCGATTAGGGAAATCAAAATTCTAAAATGGTGACTAAGGGTTTCCTCGATGAATTATAGGTTTTCATATTATTAAGTTCATAAAATTGTTATAGTGGTAAGTTATAAATTATTATTTAGCATAAAGAATTACATTTATAGGGACATGTAGTAATACCCTAAGTATAAGAAAGGGTATACGAATTGAGTAGTAAATTCAATTAATTTCTAAAGTTAAAATTTGAAAGGATAAAAATGCATGTTGGGGACATGTATAATTAATTATATGACCTAAGGGATATAGGAAATTTAATGAAAATATAAATATAATTCTTAAGATTTAGGAATCTGAGAAAGTTCTATAGAATAGAACAAATGAACTAATTCTTATGATAGGATTTTTTTTTTTTTAAGACATACATTATAATGACTGTAACTACGAATGTAGTAAATGAATAGTTATGAAGAAATTGTACAAGTACAATGACTAGAATGGTGTAAGAAATCAGATAAAGTATTGACATAAAAAAAAAATTTGGTTAGTGGGAGTTGTTACAAGTGGTATCAGAGCCCATGTTAAAAACTTTGGCTTTTGGGTCCTAAAATAGGGAAAAAATTTCTGCTGTCAAAGTCAACTGCTATCATGATAGATAGAAAGGTTGTATGTATAACTGGGGGGGTGGAGTGGCCCTACCAGATCCAAATGCTAAAATGCTGGAAATTATAAATAATCTGTAGCAAGAAAAGGTTCAACTAAGGAATAGAAATAAACGATTGTTGCAGGTCAGTAGTGAGCTAGAGAGGTTGATAAGGGAATTAACCTCCAAGTCTAGTCCTCAAAATGAAACAGAACTCAACTCAAAGAGGTCTGAGAGTGGGGAAGAATCTGATTCAAGAAAAAGAAAAAGGAGTTACACGGAGAATTCCGAAAAAATTAAGCCTCTAACCTTTGATGGGGAGAAGGAACAGGATGTGAAAGCCTGGCTCCTGAACATGGTCAAATACTTCCAGGTATATGAATAAAAAATAAATTTGAAAGAAATAATTTCATTTTGCCAGCTGCAAGAGACCAAAATCATACACTTTCTTGACTAAAAATCTGTGTCATGGGAAGAATTTTAGGAGAAATTCGAATCTAGATACGTTAGTGAGAGGTATTATGATGACATAGTAAAGGAAAATTTATGAGCTAAGGCTGAGATAACTCATTATCGATGAAATTGCGACAAAATTCACTAACTTACTTCGTTATGTGCCATACATAAGGGAAGAAAAAGCCAAAGTACAACAATTTCTAAATTGTTTGCCTATCATCAACAAAGAAAGAATTGAATTTGAAAATTCTAAAACTATGAATGAGGCTGTTTGAAAATCATGACTGTGCTACCAGCAATTAAAAGGCAGGATTGATCAGCTGATAAACTAGCAGAAGCATGAGAAGGGGAAGGTGATAGCATGCAAAAAGAGGCCAATGACAGACAAACTAAACATTAATTAGCCATGATTAAAATTGAAGGTATCATATCTGACCAACCTGTGTCTGTTTTACATGATCCAGTAGAAAATTTAAGTTATATCAACCCTAAGATAGTGGAAAAATGTAGTTTAAAAACTGAAAAATTTCAGCACTCTTAGCTGGTGCAACTAGCTACAGGAAAAAAGAGGAAAGTCACTCATAAAATACCCAAAACTTCTGTAAATTTAAATGGAAATAGTACAAAGCTCCAATTAAAAATCCTTCCTTTAGGATCTTATGATATCCTAGTTGGAATAGATTGATTGGAACAACAAAAAGCAATAGTGAATCACTTAGAAAAAAATAGTGACTTGCACTGATCCTGTAGGAAAATCTGTAATAGTTAAAGGAAAACCAAAACCAGTGTCTGTTAGGCAGATTTCTACTTTACAATTAAAATGAACAGAAAGAAAAGGATTTCAAGTATATGTTGTCCAGGTTGAGTATTTGGGACAGCCAATAGAAAATGAGTCTATTGAAGACTTACCTATAATAAAGGAATTCAGGGATGTATTCCCAGAAGAAATCCCTCGTTTTCCCCCTTGAAGATACATTGAATTTTCTATTGAACTAGCACTAGGAGCTACCCCATTTTTTAGGGCACCATATAGAATGAATACTCCTGAAATACTAGAACTGAAACTTCAATTAAAAAAGTTGTTATACAAGGGTTACATTAGACCAAGTGTGTCTCTGTGGTGAGCGCCGGTGTTGTTTGTCAAAAATAAGGATGGAACCTTTCGGATGTGTATAGATTTCAGACTGTTAAAAAAGTTAACCATCAAGAACCGACACCCTCTTCTAAGAATATATGATCTAATTGATCAAGTAAGAGGGGCAACCATATTCTCAAAAAATTGACTTGAGAACTGGCTATCATCAACTCCAGATTAAAGATGAGGACATTCATAAGACGACCTTCTGATATAGATATGGACATTATGAGTTGTAGTTTTACCCTTTGGACTCACAAACACCCATGCTACATGTATGTGCTTTATTAACATTGTTATACATAAACATATCAAAAAGTTGGTATTAGTGTTCATAGATGATATTTTGGTATACTCCAAAAATGAAGAAGAACACCAAGAAAATCTTAGGATAGTGCTGCAAACCCTTAGAGAACATCAAATGTATGAAAAACTCAGCCAATGTGAGTTTTATAAACCCAAGATTCAATATGTGGGATATGTCATTTCTAAGGATGGATTGGTGGTAGATCCAGAAAAGGTACAAGAAATATTGAATTGGCTTGTACCCACTAATGCACCAACAATATGATTGTTTATGGGTATTGCCAAATATTACCAAAGATTTGTGGAAGGATTTTCTACAGTGTCTTACCCCATCATATCGTTGCAGAAAAAGGGGGTGAAATTTGAGTAGACAAGTAAGTGCCAAGATAGTTTTGAACAATTGAAACATAAATTAACTACCGCATCTATACTGAAAATTGCTGATCCAACTAAGGAGTTTGTTGTGTGTACCGATGATGGTATAGAAGGGCAATGAAGCGTATTGTTGCAAGACACTCAATATGTAAAATTGTAGGAAAAATTTCAACAAGATGAAATTGCAGGATATACTATAAATCAACAATGACTGATCAGCTACAAGCAAGGATTTTATATTCCTAATATATCGACTTTGAAACATGAAATATTAGACGAATACCATAAGAGACCTTATGTAGGTCATCCAGGTTATCAAAAGATGATAACAACCTTGAAGAAAAGCATGTTTTTTCTGGGAATGAAGAAGGAGGTAGCTAATTACTGGGCAAGGTGTTTGGAGTGTCAACAAGTTAAAGTAGAACATCGGCACCTTGCTAGTCTACTAAATCCCCTCCCTATTCCAGAATGGAAGTAGGAAGTGATATCAATGGACTTTATTACAGGACTTCCACGTACCAAGTACCAACATGACTCAATTATGGGGATAGTGGATACTATAACAAAAGAAGCATAATTTTTGCATGTGAAATCCACTTTTGGCACAATAGAACTGGCCAATATATTCATGAAAGAAATATTTAAAATCTATGGAATCCCAAAAATGATTATCTCTGATAGAGATGCAAAATTTACATCTGCCTTTAGGAAAACCCTGTTTGGAGGAATGGGGACAAAGCTGAAATTTAGTACAACTTACCATCCCCAAACATATGGACAAAGAGAGAACAAATCAGATATTGGAAGACATGCTGAACATTTATGTGATTGACAGACCCACTAAGTGGGAAGATTTTCTATAATTGGCAGAAATTGCTTATAATAATAGTTATTAGGCTTCAACTTAAATGAATCCATTTGAAGCTTGATATGGAAAAAAATGCCAAACTCCTCTTAGCTGGAGTCAACCAGAGGAAAAATTGGTCCTTGGACTAGAAGCACTACATGATATGGAACATATTGTGAAAATAATTAAGTAGAATATTAAAGTAGCTCAAAACCCTTAGAAGAGTTATGAAGATAAGAAAAGAATTCACCAAGAATTCAAAGATGGAGATCAAGTATATCTAAGGATTAAACCTCAAAAAAGGACATTTCATGCCGATAGTTGTGCTAAGTTAACACCTTGATACTACAGGCCCTTTGAAGTTTGGAGAGTGGGCTTACAAATTGGCTCTACTTAGTCATATTAAAATTCAAAAGGTTTTTCATGTTTCATTATTGAGAAATTATGTACATGACCCTGCTCATGTGATTGACTGGACTATGATACAGGTGGAAAAATAAGGTGGAAAAAGAAGCACTTTGCACCTGAGGAACCTACTTGGGAATGGGAAGATGTGATGAAAGAAACATACCCATAATCTTTTAGTGAATAATAATTTTTTTTGCAACACTAAGGGTAGTATTTTTGTTTTAGATGGGGACTATGTAATATCACTATTTTCAACATTTTACAAATGGTGAATAAACCTAAATGTGAGGTGGACCTAAGAAAAAAATTATGCATGGATATATTAATTTTGGAAATTAATATATAAATGTGGAAATTATATTAGTGTATAAAGACAGAGTAAATTGAGACCATAAATTTTGATCCATGAGGATGGATTAGATTCCCAAGGCTTTCCAAAAATTCTCCAGAAATTGTTGGAGAAAAATAAAATAAATAACATTTTATTAGATGGGAGAAAAAGATCTAATAAAATCCTCAGTAAAGTGGAAAGAAGCTGATAAGGGGTAAGAATAAAATTGAGCTGAGGAAAATTTAGTTTTAAAAGAAGCTTTTGTGGAAAAAACAAAAGCAAGGCCTAGGATAAGGGAAACAGCATCCCAAAATAGCGGGATGTTTTTATGGAAATAAGCTGAGGGAAATAAATCTTAAATAAGCTATTCCTAGTGTGACAAATGGGTTGTCTACATAGAGGAAGAGTTGGTCTCAGCTCAGGGGAGAGTTGTGGAACAAGCTCGTGGTTGGGAGGAAAAGAGTCTTTATACAGTGGTATGTAATTTCTGTGAAATTTTCTGTCTATTTCCAATTCAATTTTAGTTATGTTGTTATGAGAGCATAATAAATTTGAAATTGAAATAAGAGGATGAATGAAAGATAGAATGAGGAATTATAGGTTAGGTTATATGTTATTAGAAGGAGACTTCTATGAACTGTTATGTAAAGCAAACAAATGGAATTATATGTATTGTATAGTGTTCTTTTCAAAAATTTAATTGCCATATATATTTGACCGAGTCTTAACTATAAATTAATATAGTTAAGTCTCATATTCTATTACATAGGGTTGGTAGAGTCTAGGGGATAAACAAGAAGGATCTCTAAAACCTTTCCTAGGGTCTAAATCTGTTGTTTAATTCAAAATTGAAATATGGAATTAAACTGAAAAATAAAAATTGATGTATGATAAATAAAAAACATATTACAGTAAAGCATATATCCATACAATTTCTATGCTGATAGAAACTTTAGAAATGAATGTAATACAAAGGTTTGCATATATTCTATAGAGGGAAAAAGAATATTAAGCAAAGCAAAATTCAAAGTTAAAGTCACATATGTGTCAATCTGATATAGATAAAATTTGTATTATCTCAATTTCATATACATAATTGTAAATTAAAAACCCTCAAGAGGAATTGAGGATGAAACTATTAAAATATAGTTATGTTTAATTCTACAGTATGATGTTAAAACTACATTAGGGTCACAACCCTAGCAAATTGTAAAATAACAAAATTAGACATGCAGAGTGGAGTAGATTGTTGTAGTGTCTTCATTGGTTTAATGACCGACCTGAAATTGAGAATATTGTTTGTAAGATTCCTTGATTGATGATAGAGATGAATATCAAAACTGTAGAAGATATTATATCAAACCTGAAACAAGCAGTGAAATTGAAGTTAAAAATTTATTGACAAAGTTGGAATTTAAAAAATTATAGAGTATATAAGGTGAGGAAGGATTCTTGGAAATTACTCTTTCAATTGTGAATTTATCCTTGTACTTGCATTAAGACAAAATGTAAGAATAACTGAAGCAAATCACATTAATAAATACAGTTAAGTATTAAAGTATAATTCTGAACACAATCTAATTCAAACCTAGGAAAATAAGTACTCAAAATTGAATAAGTGCTGATCAAGCTTTGAAAAAGAAAATGAAGATGATTTGGGTAAGTGTTACCCATGTTAGTTTCAGAAAAAATTGAAATAAAACTAAGAACAAAGAATCTAAATTTTATGTGATTATATTATGAAATTAACAAAGTATGAGAGTATATAAATAGAATGAAAGGGAGGTTATCAAACCTGTGTGAAAATAAGATGACGAAATTTATGTACAATTATAATATCCGATTAGCATTCTGAAAATGAAACTTTGTGAGAAAATACCACCAAGAGGAGTGGTATAAATAAATATTCAATAACAAAAATTCCAGTAAAAAAAAATAATCTGGAAGACAAGTGATGAATCCATAAATTATGAATGTTGCCAATTCATTTTATTCTTTGCAGGAATACTTTATTATATATATAAACTAATTAGAATTATGAAAAAGGAAAACCTAGAAGTATGACTATATGATAATAGTCAGAATTTGTTTCATAAATTCATTAAAGGAATGCTTCAGTAAGGAAAGAAATTAGAGGAATTATAAATTGAAAGTAATGTACAAATTAAGTTATAAATAATAACTCAGTGTTGCCAAGTTAAAATTATATGTAGAGACAAATTAATATAAGAAAACCCAACATTTTTCACACTCTACATATGCACAGAGGCAGCGTATGACTTTAACCAGTTACATGCTAGATATTAAATTTAAATATGTTGTAAGAGAAACTTCTGTTAGTTTGAAGTTAAAACGAAATTATCTCACATAGAGAATAACCCACAAATATACCAATTGACAAGATGTTAAAGCCCCAGAATTCCGTTGAAACAATATGGGGGATAACCACTTGGTCCGGACCATAATGCAGCTCATTTTCCGTTTGGTGTAGTGGCTCCGACTGGGGATAATGCGACTAGTTTCCCAGTAAAGAGATTGATATGGTAATGGTAGGTTTTGATACAATGTGAAATGATGAAATAATTTAAAATAATGGAAATAATATATCTAAATAGCAAAACACATAAATCTAATTAATCTAATTATTTAAATTAATCTATAACCCGGGAAAAATTACCATTGATGCGATCTACAAAAGATATCTTACAGAAAAAGGTAATAAAGATCATTCAATTGCTGAAAGAGATGAAAATGATGTAAAATGATTATCTTGACTAAATAGTTAATCAAAACAATTATGTGAAGTATATCACATCTATCAATTGCTAGATGTATTTGGTAAGGAATTACAGCTGAAACATTGTACAAAATTGCATGAATGATAAACTCTAAGGTATACTGCATACATATCACAATATAAAAAAGAAATTATTGTAAACTCATAATCAAGACTTAATCATAAGATAAAAGTACTAGATATGATAATTTATGCTCATGAAATCTACAATATTGATTCGCTTCTCTTCAATCCAAATACACTTTAAGAGTACATAAGTGAAATTTCAGTAAATAATATTCAATTTTCCAAAAAGTAGATCATGTTCCATATATTTCATCAAAGGCATTCACAAAAGTACAGATGTGCAATCTTTCACAAATTGTTCTTTGATAAAATTCTCGACCCTTCTCTAAATGCATGAGAAGGGTTTAAATACTAAACTAAATAAACAAAAAATATATTATTACATAAAAATTTGAGGAGGTTTCAAACAACCTTCCTCATAATAAGTAAACTAAACTTCAATCTAGAAATAAAAGATAACAAGATTGCTTAAGTGGGTTGATTTTCTTTCGTCATTTGATCTCTGAGCTGGCAGATATCCATCATTGGATTAAACTAAGTTGTCTGAGTGATCTAGGATCTGACCTGTCCTTTGAACACAACATTTGAGAGTGCTGGAAATGCTTTTCTAGTGGAATCAGTTAAAGATTGCAGAGTCGTGCACTGGTGATGTGGTTTGATCAAGAAGTTCCAGTAATTTTCTTGATCTAAATTAGTTATTTTCTTGATAGATTTTTCCTATGTTTGAATTATTTCTTTCCACTGTGTCTCCAATAGTTTGACCTCTGGGATTTATTCGACTATATATTCTTTAATAAGCTTAGCATTCTAAATCTGTCCATTGACAGACTCAATGATCTCATTTGCTAAGTTTACTACCTTTGATGTTGCTTTCTTTATTTATTTCAACTGCATATCCTTGTCTTTAAATAAAATATCTTTATGAAACTTGTCAACTTTAGGGAGATCAACCTTATTCCCTTTGTTATATTCTTTCCATAAAATGAATTAAGAAATTTTATTATGAATATTTTCACATTCCAATCTTCTATTTGCCACTCGTTGAGTCAATATTTTACTAGTTTCACAATATGAATTGGTAGCAGAGATTTGTTCACAGAAAGTCTCTTGTTGCTGTTTCAACTTTATATTCCATTCAAGTGCTTCTTTTGTGAACTATTTCGTATGAGGTTGGATTTTAAGCTTATCCATTAATGCCTATATCTGTGTATCCTTCTCAGAGATTGGTACTTGAAGTTTCAACTTCAACCTTTCAAATTCCTTTTGGAGCTGTGCCATTTTCATTTCAACTTGCTTATTGGAATTATTATTTTCTTGTTCCAGTTGTCTTTAAAGCTCTTGAACTCTATCTTCTCTTTTCTGAGCAAAAGTTGCAGTTCTGCTACTTTATCAATCATGGCATTTTCATATGCACCTGTAAACTGTGACCGTTTGGTAAGATGTTCTGTTCGATTGACAAAAGTGTCTTTCCAGACAATATCCACTGATTCATTATTGAAGGCTATCACTGTTTCATCAACTCTTCTTCTTTTCCTCCTATTTACTACAGCTTTTTGACTTGGACTATAGAAAACATCGAGTGGAGGTATTTATTCGATATCTAAAATAATTTATTCTTTCGAGTAGGATGGGATGATCTCTTGTTCTTGACCCTCTGGGATTTGCTGAAGTAACACTGCTGTTTCTTGTAGTTTCTGAGTTTTCTCAGGATTGTGAAAACTTGTTGATCCTTTTGCATTAGGATTAAGTGGCGGCTATAGTATTTTAGTAAATTTCTTCCATTCTTTTCCCAAATGCTCTACTTGAGATTTTACTGTCTACTCAGGTGTAGTTTGAACTTGGTGAAGTTATTTTGAAGATGCTTTTATTAATTCAGCTTCACCAGTTCCTTCCTCAGTATGTGCATCAATTCCTTTGATTACATCTTCAATTATATTATCCAGGCTCTAATTTTTACTTTCAGATTCATTATCAGAATGATCTAAATCCCAAGACTTATGTTGTGAATGCTCTGAATCATGAATTGATTTTTCTTGTGATTCATCTTCTGACATATATTTCATTTCATCATCTAAACTGATACTAGGGGTTGGCTCTCTGACATCTTCTATTAGAAACAAGTCTAATGGGACTGTTTCCAATCTCTTATTTATGTATTCTTTAAAATATTTAATGTATGCTACACTAAGATTATTGGATGCCATATTTAATACATCTGTAAATTTCTCTGTTCCTTTAGATAAATCATCAAAATCATCCTTTTCATGCATGAAAGGTAAAAATTTAAGAGCAGTGGTAAAAATTTTGACCACATTATTAGGATCATACTGTATCCTCGACATTAAAGCTAGATTCAAAGAAGTAATGTTTGGAATTTCCTTTCCTGTATGACCTATGTAAAAAATAGCGAAGGTACCACACTATAATGGAAATGTAGGCCAAATAGCCTTCTTTGAACCCCTGAGCTGCTTGGTTATACCATTTATAAGTGTTTGATATGAAATTTCTCTAGCCAAGAGTTTATCTGGAACATAGTAGGGAAAAACATGAGAAGGGGAAAGATTCCTGAAAATTGACATAAGTAAAATTATCTTGTTTGAACCACCTGGCCATAGGCATAATATCTACACTAGCCTCTTTAGAAATTCTAGGAGCTTTCTCATTGAAAGAGGTTTGATGAATGGGCAACATGAATCCATGGAAAATATTATAAAAGTGGGAACGGAATTCAGACTTCCACAGGGCTTTATGATAAATATGAATAGGGTTAGGGTCTTGTCTAGTCCATTTCCAACCCATAACAGGAAAATTAGAGAAGAAAAATATAACATCCATAATATATGTGCTCATGTAAAAAGGAGGGATTGTTGTAGTAGAAAAGAACCTATTTGTTTTATATTCCATAAAGGTTTTTGCCAAATTATTGGATAAAATGTTTACCCAGTTCATAATAGTAGAATTGATGAAAACATCAATTAAGGGAACCCATTCAATGGAAAATTTGGTGGTATCATGTTTAGAAAACAATCTACACAACATTGCTTCTACAAAAAAATGGGGTGATGGAAACTATGCTATTGGGTACATACCGAGTTTGTTCCACTTTCATTTTCCTTGATCAACCTTCCATTCTTTCACTACCTTTATAGGGTCTTGATTTTCCTTTGCAAAAATTTCTAGGAAATCTTTATCATAAGTTCTTGAATGTCCTATCTGCAACATTGAGATTGTCGATGACCCATATTACCATATCAATATATGGTAATATATTTGGCCTTGTAGCTATCCTATGTAATAATGAACATGCAACTTCAAAGTAGGAAGGTTCTGATGATTTAGTTGCATCAACTGGCGCTACCTTCTTTAATTTCCTTGGTTTTTCTCCTTCAAACAAATTATACATTACTTCCCATGAAGAAGTTCCACTGTCCTTATTGCACGTAGTGTCTGAAAAGAGTGGAGGCATGTCTGTAACTTCAGAGGTAGATGATTGGTAAAGTCATTTTTCTTTCTTTGTCATTTCTGTTGATATTGCTTTCTCAGATAGTTTCCTGAATTCAAGCAAGACAAGGAAATTTAGAGTTGAGATGAAGAGCGAAGGGGAACAAAGAAACATAGTTAAATCACCATAAAGAAAAAACCCAACGCTTTTATTTAAAACATGCTTTAGAAATATTTCGATCTTTTTGAGCCCCGTAACCATTGAATTCCGTTAATATGCCTTTAAACAACTATCAAATATTTTACGTATTTTACATTATATGTCCAATCAGAAGATTTAAATCATTATATCTTATTAACGGACCAATTGATTAAGTATCACTTCAAGCGCTTTGGTAATAAATGTTATAACGCTAATCGCAGATTTTACAAGCATCCATTTTATGTGTCTTGATCGCGAGTGTATGCAAAATGTGATCTGTGAAAATCACATATCGCACTTTATCATAGTGAGCATAGCTTTCATTTTATTTGATGCTACGGGATGCGATATGCACTAAAAATCAAAGCATTGCGCTTAATCAGATTTTGTGGATATGTTTCAATGTTCATTTAATTTTCTATCGGATCCGATTTATAGTTAAAAGGGTTTTTCAGATTTTTAATAGGATTTGCATATAACTCAAAAGGGTCTTAGCTCTTATCGCAATTTGCAAGTTGTATATGTGTTCTAACTTTGTTAACTTGTGAGTTTTGAAATTTGTGCTAAGCACAATGAAATCAAAGGGAAAAAATGTTTAAGCCTTTTATTCATAAATTTTTAAAAGTAAAGTGAAGTAATGTTTCCTAAATTCTGTTTGTGTTTTAAAGGGTCCCCATTTATTATTCATAACCTTAATAGATATCCAAATAAATGGGGGGGTTGTTTCATAACAAAACAATTGGCGATTCACTGGGAGAACTAATTATCTCTGATAATTTTAAAATTTATGTCTATTTCAAAATAAAAATAGTTGAAGAAATGTAAATAACATGAAATTTAAAATAAGTAATATTTCTCTGATCTATCAAAAGGAAATCACTTCATTATTATCCATTTGATATCCTCTTAAAGACGAAAATTCATTTGTCTAAATCAGTATTTACTGGGTTAAAAGATAAATTAGCGTATTCTCTTTGCATATTAGTTTAAAAAATCCTCATTTGTCATAGGTAGAGCCTCTACTGTAATTAGGTATTAATAACCTTTGACAAGGTTACCTTTTAACCAGTCCATGATTCAGTATCCCATCCAAATAAGAATTTAGTTTTTAAAGATAAATCCTAAGTCATATATTTATTCTTCTTTCCTCTTTTCATTTTTATTTTTGCTACTTAAAAGTCATTGTCTCGGTTTGGTGGCCAAGTAATAACAATGCCATTCATTGGTTGTAACTTAACTGAACAAGATGGCTCATGATGAGACCCCTTGTCTTTTGATTAAAATAATCTTAATCCATTACCATTTTCGGTATGTAGTTTTGGTAATGTCAATTAGTTATTTCCCTATGAATATGTTAAGCATGCTTGTGATCAGACCTCTTATCTTTTAAGATTTTTTGAAAATTTATTTCATAATATCAGGCCTTAAAAAGAGAAAAGTTTATTGGATGGGGAGAATCATTGACTCCTTAAGAGTGTCTGGATGAAAATTTCATAGTTAAAAATGTCTTTCTGCAAAGAGTCCTTTACTTGGTTAAAGATGCTTTTCTTCACTGATAATAGATCAAAAAGTCTTTTATAAAGTTTGAGGCTTCTTAAAGAGCAAATAAATTTGTGAAAAACAATAATTTTTTCAGAGATATAAAACCTTTTTATTTTTCAAATGTTATAAATACTTCTTTAATAGTCACTATTTATAAAAGCAGAAATAATAAAATATTCAAAGAAACTTTATCTGTGAAGTCAATAGTTATACTATTTCAACTTAATTTTCTTATGAAAAGTAAAAGAAATAATGTACAAGGGATAGAAGAGATTATCTTCTATAAAAACTATTTCTTCAAAATATCCCCATTTACAGGCAAGGATTCGCTCCTACCTAATAAATCTTGCAATAAAATTTTTGATGGGTTGATTAACTCAGCAATCTGAAATGGTCCAAGCCACATTCTTTGGAATTTGGTATGCTTACCCTTTTCCTCATGTGCTTTGTCCCACTTCAATACTAGGTCTCCAAGTTTAAATGATTTTGGGCTAACAAAATGTGCATCAAAAGAAGTCTTAAATAACTGGTGATGGTGAGCATTGGTGATTTTAACTTTATTTCTTTCTTCTTCCAATTGTAGAATTTGTTCTTGCATTAATTGCAAGGAAGAAGAAGGAGTTTCTTAAAAAAACTGGACTAGGGCTAGAGAAGGAATAACTACATTTGTGGGAAGAACAACTTCTTTTCCATAAACCAAACTAAATGGAGAAGTGCCTATTGATGAATTATGTGTAATTTGGTCTGCCCAAAGAGAAAATGTCAATGATTTGAGCCAATTATTTTGACTTTGATCAACAGTTCACTTTATGATTCTAATGAGATTTTTGTTGGTTGATTCTGCTAGACCATTTCTCTGAGGATAATAATTAGTATAATATTTAAGTTTGGAACCTCTTTTAAGAGAAAATTATGTCATTTCATTGCCTGAGAAATAATATGCATTATCAAACATTAAGTTAGTTGGTAAACCAAATTTGGTAATAATAAATTGATCAATAAATTCAATGATGTTCTCATAATTAGTTACCTTTTGTGGAATTGCTTCCACCCATTTTGTAAACTAATCTGTTGATGTAAGAATATATCTATGTTGCTTTGAAGAGTGAGGAACGATCTCACCTATTATGTCCAGTCCCCATTGTTTGAATGGTTGCTCAATGTTGACTGGTTGTAATGGTAGTGCAGGTTTCCTTTGTCTTGCAACAACAATTTGACATGTTTTACATTTTCTTATATATTGATGTGCATCTTTAAACAAAGTTGGACAATAATAGCTAGCATGCAAAATTTTGTGTGTTTTTGTATCTCCTCCAAAGTGTCCACCAGATTAACCGTCATGTAGTTCTTGCAAAACCTTTTCTGACTCAAATTTTTCTAGACATCTTAATAGGATAGAGTCATAGTTTTTTATAAATAAGACATCATTGATGATATGATATTGTTTTAATTTTAATCTCAAGGCTCTTTTATTTTTTTAATTGAGTTGTAGAGAAGCATATCCCCTTTTTAAGTAAAATATGAGATCAACATATTGAGATTCTGTATCATTGATGCTTACCTAAGAAATTTGTATATCATTACCTTGATCTTCTTCTATTGGTGAATCAGATGCTCCAGTCAACATTCTGCAAAATCCTTGACCTCTAAAAATTTTAGCTGGTCTAATTTCTACATCATATTCTTGTAAATAATTTACCCAGTTGGCTCTCTTTTCTCTCACTTCCCTTTGCATCAATAATTTTCTTACTGCTAAAAATGGGACTATGATTTTAGTGTGAGTTTTTAGGAGGAATGGCCTAAAATGTTTTATTGCTTTGCAGAATGAAAATGCTTGTTTTTCAACAAAAGAATAATTCAATTCAACACTTGGTAAATTTGAAATCAAGAAAGCAATAGGTGCTTCAATATGTTCTTCATTAAGATGTGTTAAAACAACTGCATATGATGTTTCTGAGGCAAATGTATATAATACAATTTTTTTTGAAAAGTGAGGAGTGAGCAAAGAAGGAGCATTAATGATAGCTTTCTTGATCAATTTGAATGACTCCCTTTCAATGTGACCCCATTTGAAGATTGATTTTTTCTTGATCATGGATTGTAAAGGCAAACTATTTGTGAAAAGTCGGGAACAAAACTTTTTACGAAATTTATTTGACCTAAGAAAGACTGCATTTATTTCTTGTTGTGGGGAAAAGGGATTTTATCAATTTCTCTAATCCCTTCTGGATCAATATAAATACCCTTTTTTGATACAACAAATCCTAAAATCTTACCTTCGCTCAAAGAAAAATAAGGCTTCTTTGGATTTAATGAAATTCCATACTTCATACATCTTTCAAATATTTGTTTAAGGTCATTCAAATGGATGCTTCTTTTCTTGGAATAAACAATGATATCATCCAAGTAATTTACAACAGATTTGTTAATGAGTCCTTTAAAGGCTATATCCATAACTCTTTGAAATGTGGCACCTGCATTAATTGAACGTAATTTTTTTGATAAGCATATTTTCCCCATTTTGTTCTAAACGCAGCCTTAATCTATCATCTATATGTACTAGGATTTGGTTATATCCTGAAAATCCATCAAGAAAAGACATAAGTTCAGAACTAGCTACTAATTGTAGTACTTGTTCCATGGTTGGCAGTGGGAAATCATCTTTCAGACAAGTTTTGTTTATATTTCTAAAATCTATGCATATGCAAATATCACCATTCTTCTTTCTAACAAGCACTAGATTGGAAACCCATTTAGAATGTCTAACACGGAAAATGATTTTGTACTTGAGAAGTTTTTTCAATTTAGACATTATATGGCTTTCAAGGTTAGGGTGAATTTTCCTTAGTTTCTGTTGCACTGGTTTCTCATTTGAGATCATAGGTATGGTATGTTGTATGACAGAAGTATCATAAGTCTTGAGATCATCATAACCCTAGGCGAATATTCCTTTGTATTTATTCAACAATTTAATGAATGATGATCTTTCATGTGAAGGTAAACCAAGATCTAGGTTGATGTTCTGTGGTTTGTCATCAGTACCAAGATTTACTAATTCAAAGTTCAAATTTGAACTTGAAATTTTGGCATTAGTTATCTTCTTTAATCTATCTTTGAGATCATAAAGATCTTCTAGCTTAACCACAGATTGGGGATTGGATTTTATTCACTATTTTGTTTTAACTAAAGGTCATGTTCATTTTCATCTAATATTTCATCGTCATATGACCCTTATGATGTCAAGAAATCAACAATGTCATAATCATCATTAAATACTCACCAATTGGTAACATTATTAGAAATGGATGGTCTAAAAATCAATACAATTGAGAATTTGTTAGGACTAAAATCTTTAGATGGTATGATTTTTGATGCAACATTAGCTAATAGATCAACACTAGAATTTTGCAATCGGGGAATAGAGGAAATATTGAATGCTAAAAAATGATCTATGATATCTTGAACTAATGTTTGATAGTGTTGAAGATGTCCATAAAGGTAGTGGATAGTGTTTCTTACCTATTTAATAATGATTTCCGAGTCTCCAAATACCTATAAATATTTCACATCAAGATTAATTGCTTTATACAATCCTTGTATCAATGCTTTGTATTCTACATTATTGTTTGTACACTCAAATTGTAATCTGCAAGATAAAATAATGTTTTCTCCTTCTGGGGTAACTAGAATACAACTAGCTCCTACACCATCATTAGATTTGGAACCATCAAAGTACAAATTCCAAAATTTTTGTTTCACTACTGGTTTATTTACAAAATTTGTGCATTTGGAAAGATATGTTTGTGAGAATTTTTTAATTTGTGAAATGACAACATTTTCCAAGAAGGGAGATTTTTGATCATTGGAATTCCCTAAAAACGATTCACTTGAATAATTTTTGATAATATTGTTGGTAAATGCTACTGGCTCATTGTCACCTTCAAATTCATTTATTGTGTGCTTCATGTGTTTTTCTCGATCAACTCGAATTTGATTTAGTTTTCCATTATAAGGTAACCACATGTGAGATCAATCTGTAGCAAAATATCCGTGGAGCTTTTCAGACCAATCTCTACTCAAAATTAATCCATATAATTTTGGAATATCAGCCACTAAAATATCAATGATTTGATTGAATTTGGGATTTAAAGAAAGTCCGATAATGACTGAATTTATTTCCCCTAGGAATTCAACTTTGGTTCTATCAAGTTGTACTATGTGTAAACATATTTTTGAGGTGTGATATTCTTATTGGAATTATATTAGAAGAAGCTCCTGAGTCAATCAAAAAATTGTGAATATTCCTATTGTAAATTTCATATGTTAGAAGAAAAGGAGGTGTGTGTGAATTATACCTATCACCTATAAGGATTGCATCTGAAGGATCAACATTATTTGAAGAAGTAGGAGGTTTTCCTGAATTATTTGTGGCCTGAGATATAAAAATAGCAGGTAATGGTGAAGCAGGAACTTCATTCAGTTCTCTAAGAAATATCTTCTGTTATTTTTTCAATTTGGTAAGTTCATGAAGTGAGATTTTTTTCCTTTACTTTCTTCATATCCTCAACAATATTATATTCCATGGTGTCAGATACTACCAAGGTTTTTGATGTAGATGGAGAATTTTTTGAAGATGGAGTAGATTGTGAAACCTTAGAAGCAAATTTCTTATCAGCTGATTTATCCTTTGAAGCTGATGTTGAAGTTTTCTGCTTTTGACTTGGCTGGCTTACTTCAACGGGTCCTTTACTTCTAGTAGTAACAAGCAAAGCTAATTGTTGTTCTTCATTTGGGAGAATAAAGTCCCACATGCCATTTAGTTCAACTAATTCCTCTTCTTCAGTTTATTCTTCCTCTATTTCTTCATCTTTTGTTTCTAGCTTAGACTCAGCATTAGATATAGTGTTGGGTGACTGAGAACTAGAAGACTGATTTCTCTTGAAAGATATGAAAGTTTTCTTAGTGTTGGAATTTTCAGCAACTTTCTTTTTGATATCTACCATTTCATTTGTCATGGTTTTCAGTACTTTTTGGAGGCCTTCTACATCAAAAGGATATTTTGATGGCTTTTTCTTTGAATCATCTTTGAAATAAAATTTCTTGGATTTTTTGTCTTCTTGAGAGATTTTATTTTCAAGAAAAATAATACGTTTCTCTACAGACAAAGCTTCCTTCATGTTTTTTTTCTAATGTAGACAATTTAGCTCTATCTACAAAAAATACTATATTAGAGGGAAGAGAAGGGATCTACCAATCAATTTGAACTTCAAACTAGGAACTGACGTGGCAGGGATTTTATTGAGTAATTTATTGAATCTAGAATTGAAGTCTTTGATTTTCTCTCCTGTTTTAGCCTTGAGATTTGATAAGTCATTGATGAGCGATGTGATGGCTCTGTCATATCGAAACTTAGCTAATAATTTTTCTTCAAACATATCCCAATTATTTATAGAGCGAGTAGGTAAAGAAAAATACCAGGATCCTGTAGATCCTGTAAGAGTATATAGAAATAATCTGACCACACAATCTTCTTCATTTACTTATTTTAATTGATGCCTAACATATAATTATGGAGATGTTCTTATGCTGGTAGACCATCATCAGGATTAAATTTGGGTAACCATATTTCAAGATACTTTGGAAGTGGGTGAAGAGGAGCTGCCATTGCTACAACACTTGGATTACTCCATGGTTGTACATGTGGTGGTATTTGTTTTCCTACCATGATTGTAGTAGTTTGGGTGGATGAATATATGAACGGGATGTGAGTGGAAGAAGAGGCAGGTTGACTACCAGAACTAGAGGAACTAGCACTAATAGTGTGAGTGAGATTTGTTGTAATGTGTGGCGGAAGTGAATGGATTTGGGATGAGGAATTGGAAAAAATATCACTAATAGATGTTTGTGATTTAGATTTATTGGTATTCTTGCGGGAAGAAGTAATGGGAAATTCCAAAGGAGGAACTCCAATTTTGTCACTTAGAGAACGAGTCAAGATTCTTCTAGGTTGTAACACAGATGAAACACTTTCTTCAAATGGCTGTGATATTGTAGGCTTTTCAGCTGAAATGGAGATTTGTTCTAACTTCTCTATCAAAGTTTGAACTTCTGGTGATTCATATTTATAATATGAAGAAAGTAATCTCTAAGATCTAATAGGGGATTTTGGAGAATATTGTTCAACTTCTGACCTGAAAATAGTAATTCTAGATGGGGATCCAGAAGTTGGAGGGGATCTAGATGGAGAACAACTATTAGGATGGCTTCTAGATTTTTTATTGGTTTTCCTTGACATTCACAATTGGCCCTCCTTCTAGCGCAAAAATTTTTAAGCCACAAAATTCCATTGCAACAACATGGGGGATAACCACCCGGTCCGGAACTTAAAGCAACTCCTTTTCCATTTGGTGTAGTGGCTCCAACTGGGGAAAATGGGACCAATTTCCCAATAAAGAGATTTATATGGTAATGGTAGGTTTTTATACAATGTGAAATGATGAATGAATTTAAAATAATGGAAATAATATATCTAAATAACAAAACACAAAAATCTACTTAATATAATTATTTAACTTAATCTATCACCCAGGAAAAATTACCATTGGTACGATATAGAAAGATATCTTACATCAAAATGTAATAAATATCATTCAATTGCTGAAAGAGATGAAAATTATGTAAAATGATTATCTTGACTAAATAGTTAATCAAAACAATTATGTGAAGTATATCACATCTATCAATTTCTATATCTATTTGGTAAGGAATTACAGCTGAAACATTGTACACAAGTGCATGATGATAACTTGTAATTCAGAATGCATACATATCACAATATAAAAAATAAATTAGTCTAAACTCATAATCAAGACTTAATCATAAGATAAAAGTACCAGATATGATAAGTTCTACTCATGAAATCTACAATATTGATTCGCTTCTCACCAATCCAAATATAGTTTAAGAGTAAAAAAGTGCAATTTCAATAAAGCATATTCAAATTTCCAAAAGGTAGATCTTGTTCCATATATTTCATCAAAGGCATTCACAAAAGTACATAAGTGTAATATTTCACAAATTGTTCTTTGCTAAAATTATGGACCCTTTTCTAAATGCATAAGAAGGGTTTAAATACTAAACTAAATAAATCAAAAACCGATTATTACATAAAAAATTTGAAGAGGTTTCAAACAACCTTCCTCATAATAATTAAACTAAACTACAATCTAGAAATAAAAGATAACAAGATTGATTAAGTGGGTTGATTTTCTTTCGCCATTTGATCTATGACTGGAAGATATTTATCTTTGGCTTTAATTGAGTTGGTTGAGTGATCCTGGATCTGAGCTGTCCTTTGAACACAAAATTTGAGAGTGCTAGCAATGCTTTTCTAGTGGAATCAGTCAAATATTTCAACGTCATGCACTGGTGATGTGGTTTGATCAAGAAGTTACAGTAATTTTCGTGATCTAATTTAGTTATTTTCTTGATAGATTCTGCCTGTGTTTCAATGCTTTCTTTCCATTGTGTCTCCAATAGTTTTACCTCTGGGATTGCTTCGGTTGTATATTATTTAATAAGCTTAGAATTCTAAAGTTTTCCATTGATAGACAATGATCTCATTTGCTAAGTTTGTTTCCTTTGACACTGCTTTATCTGCTTGTTTTAATTGCATCTCCCAGCCTTTAAATAAAATATCTTTATGAAAATTGTAAACTTTTGGAAGATCAGCCTTATTCCCTTTGTCAGATTCTTGCCATAAAATGAATTCAGAAATTTTCTTATGAATATTTTGACATTCCAATATTCTATTTTCCACTTGTTGAGTCAAGATTTTACTAGTTTCACAATATGAATTGGTAGCAGAGATTTGTCGATAGAAAGTCTCTTGCTAGTGTTTCAACTTTGTATTCAATTCAAGTGCCTCTTTTATGAACGGTTTTGTTTGGGGTTGGATTTTAAGGTTATCCATTAGTGCATCTTGTTGTGTATCCTTCTCAGAGATTTGTACTTGATGTTGCAACTTCAACCTTTCAAATTCCTTCTGGAACTGTGCCATTTTCATTTCAACTTACTTATTGGCATTATGATTTTCTTGTTACAGTTGTATTTCTAGCTCTTGAACTCTGTGTTCTCTTTTTTTGAGCAGAAGTTGCACTTTTTCTGCTTTATCAATCGTGGCATTTGCATATGCACCTGCAAACTATGACAATTTGGTAAGATGTTTTGTTGGATTGACAAAAGTGTCTTTCCAAACAATATCTACTAATTCATTATTGAGGGTTGTAACTATTTCATAAACTCTTCTTATTTTCCTCCTCTTTACTATAGTTTTGTGACTTGGACTATAGAAAATGTCCAATGGAGGTATTTATTCAATATTTAAAATAATTTCTTCTATCAGGTAGGCAGGGACGATCTCCTATTATTGAACGTCTGAGATTTGATGAAGTGCCACTACTGTTTCTTGTAGTTTCTGAGTTTTCTCAGGAGTGTGAAAACTTGTTGATCCTTCTAGATTAGGATTAAGTGGTGTCTCCAATATTTTAGTAAATTTCTTCCATTCTTTATCCAAATTCTCAAGTTGAGATTTTACTGTCTACTCAGGTGTAGTTTGAACTTGGTGAAGTTCTTTTGAAGATGCTTTTATTAATTCATCTTCACCAGTTCCTTCCTTAGTATGTATATCAATTCCTTTGATCACATCTTCAATTATCTTATCAGGGCTCTCATTTTTACTTTCAAATTCATTATCAGAATGATCTGAATCCTGGGACTTATGTTGTGAATGCTCTGAATCCTGCATTTATTTTTCTTGTGATTCATCTTCTGACATATTTTTTGTTTCAACATCTAAACTGATACTAGGGGTTGGATCTCTGACATCTTATATTAGTAACAAGTCCAATGGGATTGTTTCCAATATCTTATTTATGTATTCTTGAAAAGATTTAATGTTTGCTACACTCAACTTATTGGATGCCATATTTAATACATCTGTAAATTTCTCTCTTCCTTCAAATAAATCATCAAAACCATCCTTTTCATGTGTGAAAGGTCTAAATTTAAGAGTACTGGTAAAATTTTGGACCACATTATTAGGATCATACTGTCTCCCTGGCATTAAAGCCAGATTCAAAGAAGTAATGTTTGAAATTTCCTTTATTGTATGACCTATGTCAAAAAGAGTGAAGGTACCACACTGTAATGAAAATGTAGGCCAATGATCCTTCTTTGAATCCCTAAGATTCTTGGTTATACCATTTAAAAGTGTTTGATATGCAATTTCTCTAGCTAAGAGTTTATCTGGAACATAGTAGGGAAAAACATGAGGAGGGGCAAGACTCTCGAAGACTTTGAAATATGTAAAATTATCTTCTTCGAACCATCTGACCACATGCATAATATTTGTGCTGGCCTCATTAGAAATTCTAGGATATTTCTCATTAAAAATGGTTTGATGAATGGGAAACATGAATCCATGGAAAATCTTATAAAAATGGGAACGAAATTTAGCCTCCCATATGGCTTTATGATAAATTTGAATAGGGTTAGGGTATTTTCTAGTCCATTTCCAACCCATAACAGGAAGGATTGTCCTAGCAGAAAAGACCCTATTTGTTTTGTATTCCATAATGGTTTTGGAAAAATTATTGGACAATGTTTGCCCGATTCATAATAGTTGAATTAACGACAACATCAATTAAGGGAACCCATTCAATGGAAAATTTGGTGGTATCAAGTTTAGAAAAATATCTACACAACATTGCTGCTAAAAAACAATGGGGTGATGGAAACTATGCTATTGGGTACATACTAAGTTTGTCTCGCTTTAATTTGTCTTGATCAACCTTCCATTCTTTCACTACCTTCATTGGGTCTTGATTTTCCTTTGCAAACGTTTTTAGGAAATATTTATCATAATATTTATTTGGCATTGGCAAATGGTACATTGCACGTAAATCCTCTGGGTGAATGAACCCATGTTTTCCTATTTGGAATTTTTGAACGTCCTGTCTGGAACATTGAGATTGTCAATGGCCCATCTTACAATATCAGTCTATGGTAAGATATTTGGCCTTGTAGATATCCTATGTAAGAATGAACATGAAAATTCGATGTAGGAAGGTTCTTATGATTCAGCTGCATCGATTATTGCCACCTTCTTTAATTCCCTTAGTTTTTCTCCTTGAAACAAATTATATATTGCTTCCCATGAAGAAGTATCACTGTCCTTATTGCACATAGTGTCTGAAAAGAGTGGAGGTATGTATGTAACTTCAGAAGTAGATGATTGGGCAATTGATTTGCCTTTATTTGTCATTTCTGTTGATATCGATTTCCTAGATAGTTTCCTGAATTCAAGCAAGACAAGGAAATTCAGAGTTGAGATGAAGAGCGAAAGGGAAATAGAAACAGAGTTAAATCACCATAAATAAAAAACCCAACGCTTTTATTTAAAACATGATTTAGAAAGATATCGATATTTTTTATCCCCGTAACCATTGAATGACGTTAAAATCCCTTTAAACAATTATCAAATCTTTTACGTATTTTACACTATATGTCCAATCAGAAGATTTAAATCATTAGATCTTATTAATGGACCAATTGATTAAGTATCACTTCAAGCACTTTGGTAATAAATTTTATATCACAACTCGTAGATTTTACAAGCATCCATTTTATGTGTCTTGACTGTGATTGTATGCGAAATAAAATCTGCGCAAATCGCATATCACACTTTATCACAACGAGCATAAATTTCATTTGGTTTGATGCTACGGGATGCGATATGCACTAAAACTCAAAGCATTGAACTAAATCAGATTTTATGGATATGTTTCAATGTTTTTTTATTGTTCTATCGGGTCCAACCTCATCGCATTTTCCTTTTGAATGATATAAGTTTGTATTTTAAGGAGGGGCGATGTGATTTATAGTTATAAGGGGTTTTCAAAATTTTAATGGGAATTTGCATATAACTCAAAAGGTCTTAGTGCTTATCGCAATTCGCAAGTTATATATGGGTTTTAACTTTGTTTACTTGTGAGTTTTGTGATTTGTGCTAAGCACAATGAAATCAAAGAAAAAGAAAGGTTTATGCCTTTTATTCCTAAAGTTTTTAAAGTAAATGGAAGTAATGTTTCCTAAATTCTATTTGTTTTTTAAAGGGTCCCCATTTATTATTCATAACTTTAATATATATTCAAATAAATGGGGGGGCTATTTCATAGCACAACATAATACAAGGGTTGAATTTCCCTGATAAAATAAGTTTAAACTCTAATATATACTGGTATAATTCGTTTTAGAAGTGTAAAATTAATAACATTTCAAAACGCTATAAGTGTTTTAGTCTCAACCAGAATGGTTTCAACCATAAGTCAATTACTGTGAAAAATTATAAAATGTTGTAATTATAAAAAAAATTACGTGTTGAATGATACTGTAATATCCCTATTTTTACTGCTTTTATTAGACAACTGAAAATCCTAAAGGTTAAGTGGACCTAAAGGAAAATTATATGTGTGGACATATTATATTTTTTTAAATTAATAAATGTGTAATTTTAATTATTTTGCAAAGACTAGAGTATATTTGAGACCAGAATTTCAAGTCCATGAGGATGGAATTAAATCCAAAGTCTTTTCCAAAGTCTCCAAAAATACTTGGAGAAAATAAAATAAATTAAAAATATTAGATTGGAGATAAAAATATAAAATATACCTCAGTAAAGTGGAAAGTTACTAAGAAGAGGTGAAATAAAACTAGAAAGAGGAAAAAGCTAGTTTTAAAGAGCTTTTATGGAAAAAAAAAGTAAAGCCTAGGCTAAAGGAAAACAACATCGTGATTTAACTGGATGCAGTTATGGAAACATGATAAAGGGAAAGCAAGCTTAAATAAGCCATTCCATGGTAGACAAGAGGTTGTCTACACTTTGGAGAAATTGGTCTTTGCTCGGGGGGAGTTGTGGAGAAAAAGCTCAAGGTTGGGTGGCAAATAGTCTTACCAGAATTAGTATGCACAAGTAATTTAATTTTGTTTTATGATTCTGTTGTTATGATGAGAGTTAGAGTAATGATGGTTTATGTAGAAATATATGTGGGAAATTATCTTTTCTGTATTTTTAAATAGTATAATAAAATTCTATTAATTGTAAGTTACAGGGTCTGATGTATTTAACAGAACATACTATAATATATATAGTTTAGTTTTGTATAGTTACATAGATTAATTAAATTAGTAAACCAAAAAACAAAATGTGTAAACCCAAGTAGGAGTAGGAGGGTTTAAATATGTTGTTAGGTTGTAAGAATCTAATTATCAAATGCACATAATACATCAGCAAAGGTAGAAAGGAGGTTAAGAGAAATATTTAGTATAATTATTTTGTAAACCAGAATTAAACAAAAATCTAGATACAGTAAGAGATAATTGTCAATCTAGAAGAAAACATGATTGTACAAAGTAAATCTAAATACCTCTACTCTCTATCAACAAAAAAGTTACTTGTAGTTATTCATGCTTATGTTGCAACAAGAAATGAAATACCCGTTACACATCGAAGTACTATAGGATAGTACAATGGTCTACATAACATGAATTAGAACTCATTGTTTAACCATAATATGAAATTGAAATATTACAAATAAGTGTACAAACACCTATACAAAATACTCATAAAGATGAATGTTTATCATCATAATAAGAGCATAAATTTGTATTAACATTGAGAGAACATATTATTACAAACTGTCATGATTTCATTGATTGAAGTCCAATGTTCATTCTAATAAGTACATAAATTATACATGAATATATATATTCTTGAATTCATTGGATTGAATTCTGTGCATAATATTGACTAACATGTAAATAGAAGAAATAAAATAAATTGTCAAAGTTGGCAGAATGAAGGCTCAAATTGACGAGGGATAAAATGTGAGAGGTGAAATACCTCTAAAAAGACACCATATACAGAGGATTAGTATCTGAATATAATAATTTAAATAATTAGACAACATATAAGAAATTGACGATGGTAATTGAAATAATAAGATTACCTTATTAGTCAAAAGTAAGCAGTGAAATAATTATGTTCACAAAGAATAGAATAAATGAGTGCATGAGGGTAAATGTACAGAGGAAGATACTATAGTGACAATAGTGAAAATATAAAAATGAAATTACTTGAAATATGAAAGAAGAGGGACTTGATGAGAATCACGACTGATCTCGAAGTAGGAAGAAGAATTCTTGTACAATAATTAGTTTTCTTAATTGAGGGAAATTAATAAAACTATAAGAGAAGAACTTAAAAATTTATTATCAATTTAATTATTAATAAGTAGTAGATACAAGTTATAAATGTAATTATCTAAATAAAATAGACTTCTATAATTTACTACAGATTCATTGTAAACATGTATTTGTGTATACATAAATGGTAATTTCGATTCAAACTGTAATAAAATTAAAGACCCTATTACATAACCTAAATTAACTATTGGTTCCATACAGTATGGGTAGTATGGTGTTGCTAAAATCAAATGGTCTGCGTTATAGCAAAGTAATCTAAAATAGAGAAAAATAAACACAAGTTAACTGGGACAATATGCATATATTTATTAACGGAGAAAATTGATGAATTATACAAATAATTGAAATTCGGTTCCCTACCATTAGGGTTACTATAACAAAGAAAATTATGACCATCATGGAGGATAAAACGATGAGGAGTATAGTATTGGGGGTAAATGACTGTATAACAGAGTAGTTATAATACCCAACTATATGTTGAATTCATAGTTAAATACTCATAGTGGAGGAAAAATGAGTATGCATGAAATCTACGGGATATATAATTCAAGAATATGGAAAATTCCATACATCGAGAAATCAAATCATTATATAAGTTAACCATATGCGTTCTCTGGAATTTCATAGGAAAGTCGAGGACCAAAATACAAATTCGATATAAAAAGGAAATTCATATTGGTTTTAATGCCAGACAAAGAAGTCCAAAATCATATTCCAGTCTTGGAGGTCAAACGAAATTTCATCTCTATGGATGAATCAAATAATTTGGGGTAAATCAACATAGTAAACCCTACAACAAACGAGTTTAATGAAGAAAAATGATATAATTATAAATGACTGAAATCACTAATAGACATGTAATGAACTGTTCAACGACTAGCTTACACAATAAGGGAATGTCTGAGAATAACAAAGAAGTTCATCATTTAAAATGGGATCATAAATCCCATAATTTCCTCTCAGGAAAAAAGTAAACGGGAAAAAAGAAATGAGGAGCATAACGTGTGACAAAATACGCCACGACCCTTAACATAGGTAACATATATAAACTTGTTCTTAGTAAAATGGTGGAAATTGATTTACTCACCTGGAGCTCACAAATTTGTGTTACTTCAAGGTCGTAAGGAATAGTGGACACGAAGAAGGTTGAATTACCTTTCGTTGAATTAAATTTGATAACCTCAAACAAAGGAATATGGTAAAGGACCGACATAAAAGTTATAAATGGGATACGACCCAATCCCTAAAAAGGATTATCAAATATCAAAATAAGATATGATAACATTAGCCTAGTATATTAAAATACGATTTCAAATAATTGAAGTCTCGAAACTCAAACGTAACAAACCAAAGTAATATCATAAGGAAGACATGAACACATGTAACATTAATGTGTAGTATTTGAATCTAATGATAAGATTCATAAATCAAATTTTACTTCGAATAGTGCTCTAAGGATTATGTAATGGTAATAAAGTGGAATTTATTTGGATATAATTTATCAATGATGTCCATATATCCTTAGAGTAGTTATGTTACGTAAATTAGACGATGGGCTAAGTGTTAGGTCCATACATGGATATATAAATTTGGTATATTAATCTTCAAAGTTAGATTAAAAAGGTTAAAAGAGATTTTATAAGCAGAATTTATGAGTAAGAGTATTGAAAATCACTAGAAGTGAAGTCTTTGATAATGAGCATAATGTTAGAATATAATTATATATTCTAATAGAAAAATTTTATGTGGTTCTTTTTAATGTTATTATGTTAATAACAATTCTAGTAAATGCATAATCTTATTAAGAGGTAAATTAATAGTAAAATAAATTACTGTTATAGCAGAAGTTGTGTACATTGAAGAAATGTAACAAAGGACAATAAAGTCTAAAATCAAAATTGCAGAATCATGAGGGACTGGTAAAATTATCATTGGTAATAGAGTTTTATTATGTTCACAAAAGACTATGTCATTATAGAAGATGTTAATGGCATAAAGTACATATGTGTTTAAAGATCGTAATATGATGAAATTAAATAAAGTCAATGACGAAAAAGTAGCATAAATGTTATATATATATATATTTTGGGTAAGTAGAGTTGTTACAAATGGTATCAGATCCCATGTTGAAAACACTAGGCCTATGTGTCTCCACATAGAAAAGGAAACATGAAAACCCAAATTTATGCTGCTGTAAAATATTTACAAATTCTAGAATTTGATGCACTAATTCAATTCTGTATATAGTGATTAAGTGCAAAAAAGTACAACTATTATTATGAGTGATGGAGGAGAGTTGCACGTGGATTTGGGGGGTGAGGAAAATCCACCAGATCAAAATTCTCAATTGCTGGATATGGTCAGGGATATGCAACGAGAATTGGTCCAACTGAGAACAAGTAATGAACAATTGTTGCAAGCCAGCGAAGAGCAAGAGAGGTTGATCAAAGAATTAACCTCAAGTTCTAGTCACGAAGGTGACGACCCTAGAAAAAAGGAAAGAATATGAAACCAACTCAGAAGGATATGAGGGTGGTGAAGCATCCATACAATAATCTAGAAAGAAAAAGGAATTGCAAGGAGAATTCCGGAAAATCAAAGCTCCCACTTTTGATGGTGAAAAGGAGGAGGATGAAAAATCTTGGATTTTGAACATGGTTAAATAATTTCAAGTTTATGAATATGGAAGTAACGTAAAAGCCATATTGGCCATTTACCAACTACAGGGTAAATCTACCCTTTGGCAGAAAGAAACTAAAATGGTACATGTAGTGGATGAGAAAACTGTTGCTTGGGAAGACTTTCAAACAAAATTTAAGTCTAGATATCTGAATGAGAGATATTATGATGAAAATGTCAAAGAATTTCATGAGCTGAGATTGGGACAACTCACCATTGATGATTTTGTTACCAAATTTACTAACTTAATTCGCTATGTGCCTTATATCAAAGAAGAAAAGGCCAAAGTACAACGATTTTTAAACTGCCTACCTACTATCTATAAAGAGAGATTAGAATTTGACAATCCAAAGACAATTGATGAAAATTTTCGCAAAGCAAGACTGTGTTATCAATAGTTCAAAGGCATAAATGATCAGCTGAAAAATTGGTAAAACAAAGAAAAATGAAAAAGTGACTCAAATGTCAAAAGAGTAAAACCAACATACTTGAAATTTTTTGGGAAAAACCATTAAAGGAAGAAATTTAACAAAACTGGAGAAATCAACCAACACAATCACAGACTGGGTCTAAGCAGATGGATGTCAACAACAAAAAGGAAGGTGGTGTAAAAATGAAAGAACCATTAAAGTGATGGGGATGTGGATAACCTCACCTGTTACATGAATGTCCTCACAAAATAGTTTAGAACATTCAAGTGTTATGAGAGGCGACTACTGTGAATGAAATTTCTAGAAACATTCCAAGGATTGGCGTTGCACTTGAATATCACCAGGCTGAACACCAATCAACCATGATAGAAATCAAAGGTATGATTCCTGAACAACCTATTTCTATTTTGATAGATCCAGGAGAAAATTTAAGCTATATAAGTCCTCAGATGGTGGAAAAGTGCAAGTTAAAATCAGAAAAATTTCAGCAAGCATGGTTAGTTCGGTTAGCTACTAGAAAAAAAAATGAAAATTTACCCATAAAATTCTAAAAACTGCTGTAAATTTAAATGGGTATGAAACTGAAATGAATTTAAACATTTTCCCTCTAGAATCATATGGTTTGTTAGTGGGAATTGAATGGTTAGAGAAACGGAAAGCAACTTAGATAAAACAATTCATTGTATGAATGGTGAAGGGAGAGCTATGATGGTGAAAGGAAAACCAAGACCCATATCAATCAAGCAAATTTCTGCACTGCAATTAAAAAGGACAACAAGAAAAGGCTGTCAAGTGTATGTTGTACAAGTGGAGGAACTGGGATAGAAAACTGAACAAGAAGCTGTAGAAAATTTACCAGTAATCAATGAGTTCAAAGATGTATTCCCAGAGGAAATCCCCCATCTACCCCCAAAAAGAGAAATTGATTTCTCAATTGAATTGGTTCTAGGAGCTACATCTATCTCTATAGAACCCTATAGAACGAGTACTCCTGAATTATTAGAGCTAAAACTTCAACTGTAGGAGTTATTAGATAGAGGGTACATTAGACCAAGTGTGTCTCCTTGGGGAGCACCGAAACTGTTTGTTAAAAATAAATATGGCACATTCAGAATGTGCATAGATTACAGAAAACTAAATCAATTAACCATAAATAGAATATATCCTCTGCCAAGAATAGATGAATTATTTGATCAAGTGAGAGGAGCCACAATCTTCTCAAAGATTGATCTAAGAACAAGATATCATCAACTCAGAATCAAAGATGAGGATATCAATGAAACAACATTCTGGACTAGATATGGACACTATGAATTTGTAGTCCTACCCTTTGGACTTACTAATGCACTTGTTATCTTCATGTGTTTAATGAATAGTGTACTGCACAAGTATATAGACAAGTTTGTATTAGTGTTCATTGATGAAATTTTGATATGCTCCAAAATCGAATAAGAACACAAAGAACATCTCAAAATTGTCCTACAAACACTTAGAGAACATAAGTTATATGCAAAATTTAGCAAGTGTGAATTTTTCAAGGACAAAATTAAGTAATTGGGTCATGTGATTTCAAAGGATGGCTTAGCAGTTGACCCAGAGAAAATACAAGCCATAATGGATTGGCATGTACCTACTGATTTCCCAACCATAAGATCCTTCATGGATATTTTTGGATACTACCGTAGGTTTGTAGAAGGATTTTCAGCTTTGGCCTATCCTATTACTTCCTTACAGAAAAATGGAGTAAAGTTTGAATGGACAACAAAGTGTCAAAACAGTTTTGAAAAATTAAAAATTAAAATAACAACCACCCCCATATTGAAGATTGCTGATCCAAATAAATAATTTGTAGTATGTAGAGAAGGATTAAGAGGGGTATTTCTACAAGAAAACTCACTCATAACATATGATTCAAGAAAATTAAAGAAAACAAACATAATTATACTGTATATGACTTAGAATTAGCTGTTGTGATACATGCATTGAAGATGTGGAGACATTATCTGTTGGGAAAGAAGTTCATACTAATGATAGATCACATAAGTTTGAAATATTTCTTCACTCAACCTAATTTAAATGCTAGACAAGCTATATGGTTATCTTTTCTAAGTGAGTTCGATATGGAAATCAAACACATTAAAGGAAATGAAAACAAGATTGAAAATGCTTTGAGTAGGAATGCTGATCAAATTTTGAATAATGCTGGAATTAGTGTGAAATTTGACATAGAAGAACTAATACAAGATCAAAACTATGTGAAATTGTATAAAACTGAAATAGTGGGATATACTAATAATAAAAAAGGATTGATTTATTACAACTTGTTAGAGTCGGTATCTTCATCCCTCTGTCAGAGATCAAATTTCTCTTGTTGCATTTCATTTTAGGTCTCTCACTCAGTTCAGTCAGCTGCATTCCATTAGGAGCATGGATCATCTGACGGAAGGGTCTTGTCACTCATATCCCTCATGTCTTGTACCTACTGGTCTAATTCTGTTCATCAAAATCATTTACAGTCATGTTTGGTCTCTTAGTTGGAAAAGAGTCATTTTAGGGTTTTTAGTCTCATTAGGTCTAGGGTTTTATTAATCAGGTCTCAAAATGTCTAATAATGGCTAGCAGGCACATGAGGAAGCTTCAAATAAGGTTTCACTCCAAAAATTTCATCATCATAATGCTCGATAATGATTTTTTTCTTCAAAACTCTGTTTTGAAGAAAAATTGTCTATTTATCCTTATGTAATAAATGCAATGTAATTTTTAAGTTTTTCAGTTGTAATAATGCTCCATTCGCAACCCTGGTCTCCTTTTCCAAAACTCCATGCCATCCATCCCTGCAAAACAGGCAACAAGCTCGTCATTTAGTCCAAAAGTAAAAGAAAAGCAAAACAGAGTTCTTTTGAAAAAGTGTCAAAGTGTTCAAACATTACAAAGTGGGTTTTCAAAAAGAAAAAATTAAAATTTTGGGCATATAAGATATTTTCATGATCCAACACTCCATTTGCATGCCGAGAGATAGCATTGAGCCAAGAAAAATCGTGGAGGAGAAAAGCAAGTGTTTGGAGGGCAGACTGTGTGTAATTTGCTAAGTGTGACGCACTGGGAAGGTGTCACGACGCATCAGTGGTGTGCGACGCATCAGGAAAGTTGACTGTGTGTAAATTTGAACCATCGCGACGCATAGGAAGGGCACGACGCATTGGGTTAGCTGCGTGGCGCATTGAGTTGAAACAAAAATTTTTGCCATTGCTTCCAAAAAATCCAAATTGACTCAGTATATTTTTTTTCCAAGTGAGTTCATGTGACCTTGAAATTTCCATTTACAAATGTTTGATGTTGATTATGAGAGTTTAAATGCAAAACTAAAAGCCTCTTATCTTGTTGAGAGTTGCTCCCTTAGGGTTTTGAGTTAGAGTTTTAAAATTGGTTTTGGTGCCAAAATTTTTCATTCCTCACCTTGTTTATTCCTCCCTCTCACTATTATCTTATCATTACAGTCCATCCCCTATTCCCTAACATCCCTAAAGCCATTCATACCCATCTCATTCCCATTATCCCTATCCCATTTGCAAAATTTCCCCAAATCCCAAAAAATCAAGTGGATGTCCCTTGTCCCTAAATTTTTCAAATCACAAGTTTTCAAAAGGCAAATATCACTTGATTAAACCCCGTTATCCCCACTTCCCTATTCCTCCACAGTCCCTCCCATACTACCATACATTTGGCACTAAAAAAAAAGCACCAAAAATCTCATTTTCATCTCATACAAGCCGACATACACCTTGCATAGACCTTGAACACCATGGAGACAGACACTGATACATCATATGAATGAGACAGTGATTCCACCACTGAGCTACATGCACATAGAAGGCCTCATAAGAGTGGCAGACATGTGACAGAGGAGCCCACCTCATTGGCTGAATTGCAGGCTTGTCCACTTGCCATGGCATGTTTTCGAGAACAGTCTTGTTATCAATTTTGTGAAATGATTGCTAGGATTCATTATCATCAGGAGTTGGCTCATTTGTTTGTATTGCATTTACATGATGGTCAGGTCACCCTTGCCGGTGTAACTTTCACTTTGACACCAGAAACTATCTCTGAAGCAACCAGAATACCAAATGTGGGAGAACAGTGGAACAAAAGACAACAGGTGGACATAGTGCATTATGAACCATATATCAGGCCTAGCTTTGTGAGACAACTCAGCAGAGTGTTCCCATTCTGATTCCTAAAGGATTCCTATGCACCTCTGATGAAACTAATTATCAAATATTTCAGTTGTGAGGGCCAGTTTTCACGCCTCTATGCCTATCATATCAGGTTATTGATGCATTTCACCAGAGTGAGGATGATGAACATCCCTTATTTCATGTGTCGGAATATCAAGAGAATGACCACTCTAGTGCAGAGGAAAACTCCTGAGTAGCAGTACAACAGTATTTATCACTATGCACTCATCAAGATCATGGTTGTACATCAGCTTGGTTTGCAGGGTATTTTATGGGAGGATTTCATTTCCCATGATTTCTTTATAGCTCCTCAGGTTCCTCCAGATGTTGTCCATGATGCAGGTGAACCTTCACATCAGTATGGAGGTCAGGAGGTAGAGACTACTAGTGTGCCGATGTATATCACTTATCAGAGAGGCACTAGAGGATTATTTGCAGCAGCCCGATGAGGACTATCTCCACCTGGGGTGGAAGGGGTTTCGCTTCCATCATCAGCAACATAGGTACATGTACATGACATAGGTAAGAGGCCCATGCAGGATGAGGGCCCTTCAGGAGGCCAAGATACAGGTTTCATATTGATTGATGAGGATTTGAGCTCTCCAAGATCAAAGTTGCAAGAGACTATTTAGGAGCAGAAGGCGGAGATAAAAACATTGACCGTAAAGTTGCAGAGAGCCCAATGGATCATAAACTCCCTGGAGTAGTGAAACAAGAAGTTGGAAGATCAGCAAACAGTCATGGAGTTGCAAAACATCCATGAGAACCGGCAAGCTGCCCAAAGAAGTCAAACTGAGATGACATCCATTGAGCGAGAGATTGAGGCTGATCGAGAGAATTGGCTTGAGAGGGTCAATATTCATCTGGAGAAGTTGTTGGAGAAGGCCAACAAGGAAAAGAACATGCTCAGGCACATGAAGAATCATTATTGGGCGAGGAATCATGTTTGCAAAGCGAGGATCAAGATCCTGAAAGCAAGGCTAAAGAGGGCACTAAAGCGTTGAAAAAGGCATGATAGACTCCAAATTTTGGCCGAAGCTTCTTTGGCCTAGCATAGTGCTTGATGGTGGACATTCAGCCCAAATTTCAAGAAATTTGGGAAAATTTTTGTCAATTTTGAAATTTTTGGCCTTAAAACATATTTTCCTGCCTGACGCGTCGCGCCACTTGGCATGTGCTTATAATTGGCAGCTCCTCTTGAGGAAAAATTTGAATTTCTAGATTTTTCATCAAATTTTATGCATGCCTACCCATTACCTAAGTAATTTGACAAGTTTTGGGTTTCTTGAAGGGTCAAAAACACCTTAAAAATGGCCTTTCTACCACTTTTTGGACACACAGGAAGCAGCGTTGGGAGATTTAATTTTTGGAGGGGTAAATGGAAACCAAATTCAGAAATTCTACTTGTGTTCGAAAGTAGACAGGTAGAGATTTCCAATGAGATATCCTGCACTCAATTTGGACTCCGGGAAAGCCCTCAAAATCAGCCTCAAAGTGGCACGACACATAGAGATTTCAGGCGCGGCGCATTGGGAATTTTGGCCTAGTTTTCACTCAGCAGCTCAGATTTTCGCCTAGTTTTGGCCATTTTGAATTTTTTATCTCCAAATGTGAAAGCATTGATGTAACTTGATGCAATTTCATAACTTTGATGTAATTTTGGCACATTTTTACTCATCCAAGTAGATTCATTCACCAAAAAGTGAAATGTAACTAAATGAATCAATTTCCTATCTTATAGAGGCAAGCTATTTCATTGCCTATTTTCTAGTTCTTAGATTATATCTTGTTGAAATAGCTCCTAGAATGGTGAGCTTGACCCCTAGAGGCATGGGGATGAGTTAGGCTTGTCTATATATTGTAATTCTTCATTCATTTTCATGGTTGGACACTTGGGATTGCTTGGCACTTCATTGTACATTTCATCTCTACAATTTAGGCAAAGGAATAGACTAGGGTTTGCAGCACTCTTTGGGATCCATGTGGCTCTATGTTTTGATGGTGTGTTTCTCTCTGTGATTGTAAGTTTACTGATTTTTCATGTGTATCATTTTCCTTCTCCTTTCTTCTCAAATTAAACAAACAAGTTATAAAGGTGGAATTCATTAGATTTCTTTGCTCTGCCTTGAGTTTTGTTTAATTTTCCATGTTTTCATATGTTTGAAGAGGATTCTTGAAAGCCTCTTTCCCTCTTCAGCTCCTCACCGGTCTGAACTATCCATTCATTCAACCCAAAGCATCAAAACAATTTCCTTCCTTGCCCCATTCAGAACTCTGCAAAAACTAGGCCTCATCCCCGGACCCAAAATCTGTCTCTCCCTTTGATCTAACAAAAAAAAACCTTCAAAATCAGATTCAACCTCCTTACATATATACCTAGCCTAAAATCAGCCTTTTCAAAGTCATCTCAAGCCTCACTGATTATTTTTGCTGAGATTGACAAGGAGAGAGCCCTCTCCCGATCTGGTAGGGCTAGCTACCAGATTAAGCATGGTTTGATGTTACCCTAGACTCTGCCTTCCTTTAGCCTGAGGTGGATTTAGGCAATAACGCAACCAAAGATTGTATATTCCAAATGTGACATCATTAAAAAATGAAATTTTAGATGATCATCATAAACGACATTATGCAGGACATCCTGGTTATCAAAAACTGATTTCAAAAATGCGGAACAACATGTTTTGGCCATATGTGAAGAAAGATGTGGGTGATTATCTAGCTATATGTTTAGAATGCCAGCAAGTAAAAGTGGAACATCAACATCTGGCAGGAGTGCTGAACCCTTTACCTATTCCAGAATGGAAGTGGGAAGTGGTTTCCATAGATTTCATTACTAGATTTCCTAGAACTAAGTATCAACATGACTCTATAATGGTGGTTGTAGACACATTGACTAAAGTTACAAACTTTTTACCGGTGCAATCTACTTTTGGCACAACTAAAGTAGCTAATGTATTCATGAAATAAATCGTGAAGCCACATGGAATTCCAAAAATGATTATATCAGACAAAGATGCAAAATTTACTTCAGCATTTTGGAAAACGCTGTTTGGAGGAATGAGTACCAAATTGAACTTTAGTACTGCATACCATCCTCAAACAGATGGAAAAACTGAAAGAACCAATCATATTTTAGAAGACATGCTACACATGTATGTTATGGACATACCTACAACATGGGAATATTTTTTGCATTTAGCAGAATTTGCATATAATAATAGTCATCAAGCTTCAATAAAGATGAGTCCTTTTGAAGCATTGTATGGCAGAAAGTGCCACACACTGCTTAGCTGGATTCAACCAGAAGATAAGTTAATTCTTGGACCTGATGCATTGCAGGAGATGGAAAGATCTGTGAAGAAAATTCAGCAAAATATTAAAACAACTCAAGATCGACAAAAGAGCTATGAAGAAAAAAAGGATAATTCATAGAGAATTCAAAGTGGGAGACCATTTTTAGTTGAGGATTAAGCCCAAAAATAGTACCTTATATACGAGTAGTTGTGCTAAGTTAGCACCACGCTACTGTGGACCATTTTAAGTTCTAGAAAGAGTGGGGCCAATGGCTTATAAATTGGCTCTACCTAGTCACATTAAGGTTCACAATATTTTTCATGTTTCCTTATTAAATAAGTTTGTACATGATTCTACTCATGTTATTTATTGGACTGTGATACAGGTGGAAATAGAAGGGTAATTTCTTCCAGAGCCCCTTCGTATACTGGAATGGGAAGAAATCGATCTCCGAAATAGTACCGTAGCTAGGGTGAAAGTGTAGTGGAGGCACTTTACACCTAAAGAAGCTACTTGGGAGTGAGAAGAGGAAATGAAAGACAAATATCCATCACTGTTTGAAATGTGAACTGATATTTTGCAACATTGAGGACAATATTTTGTTTTAGAGGGGGAATATGTAATATCCCCATTTTTACTAATTTTATTAGACAATTGAAAATCCTAAAGGTTAAGTGGACCTAAAGGAAAATTATATGTGTGGACATATTATATTTTTTTCTAAATTAATAAATGTGGAGTTTTAATTATTGTGCAAAGATTAGAGTATATTGGAGATCAGGATTTCAAGTCCATGGGGATGGAATTAAATCCAAATAATTTTCCAAATTCTCCAAAAATCCTTGGAGAAAATAAAATAAATTAAAAATATTAGATTGGAGATAAAAATCTAAAAGATACCTCAGTAAAGTGGAAAGTTATTGAGAAGAGGTGAAATAAAACTAGAAAGAGGAAAAAGCTAGTTTTAAAGAGCTTTTGTGGAAAAAACAAAAGTAAAGCCTAGGCTAAAGGAAAACAACATCCTGATTTAATTGGACACATTTATGGAAACATGTTGAAGGGAAATGAGGCTTAAATAAGCCATTCCATGGTAGACAAGAGGTTGTCTACACTTTGGAGAAATTGGTCTCTCCTAGGGGGGAGCTGTGGAGAAAAAACTCAAGGTTGGGTGGCAAATAGTCTTACTAGAATTGGTATGCAAAAGTAATTTAATTTTGTTCTATGATTCTGTTGTTATGATGAGAGTTAGAGTAATGATGGTTTATGTAGAAATATATGTGGGAAATTATGTTTTCTGTATTGTTAAATAGTATAATAAAATTTTGTTAATTGTAAGTTATAGAGTCTGATGTATTTAATAGAACATACTATAATAGATATAGTTTAGTTCTGTATAGTTACATAGACTAATTAAATTAGTAAACCAAAAAATAGAAGGTTTAAACTCAAGTAGGAGTAGGAGGGTTTAAATCTTCTATTAGGTTGTAAGAACCTAATTATTAAATGTAGAGAATACATCAGTAAAGGTAGAAAGGAGGTTAAGAGCAATATTTAGTATAATTATTCTGTAAACCACAATTAAAAAAAATCTACATACAATAAGAGATAATTGTCAATCTAGAAGAAAAAATTATTGTACAAAGTAAATCTAAATACCTCTACTATATATCAACAAAAAATTTACTTGTAGCTATTCATGCTTATGTTGCAATAAGAAATGAAATATCAGTTACACATCGAAGTACTAGAGGATAGTACAATGGTCTACATAACATGAATTATAACTCATTTTTTAACCATAATATGAAATTGAAATATTGCAAATAAGTGTACAAACACCTATAAAAAACACTCATAAAGTTGAATGTTTATCATCATAATAAGAGAAGAAATTTGTATTAACACTGATAGAACATATCATTACAAACTATCATGATTTCATTGACTGAAGTCCAATGTTATATCTAATAAGTACATAAATTATACATGAACATATATTCTTGAATTCGGTGGATTGAATTCTGTGCATGATATTGACCAACCTGTAAATAGAAGAAATAAAATAAATTGTTAAAGTTGGCAGAATGAAGGCTCAAATTGACAAGGGATACAATGCGAGAGGTGCAATACCTGTACAAAGACACCATATACAAGGGATTAGTATATGAATACAATAATTTAAATAATTAGACAACACATAAAAAATTGACGATGGTAATTGAAACAATAAGATTACCTTATTAGTCAAAAGTAAGCAATGAAATAATTCTGTTCACAAAGAAGAAAATAAATGAGTGCATGAGGGTAAATGTACAGAGGAAGATACTATAGTGACAATTGTGAAAATATAAAAATGAAATTACCTGAAATATGATAGAAGAGGGAATTAATGAGAATCACAATTGATCTCGAAGCAAGAAGAAGAATTCCTGTACAATAATTCGTTTTATTAATTGAGGGAAATTAATAAAACTCTAAGAGAAGAACTTAAAAATTTCTTATAAATTTAATTATTAATAAGTAACAAATACAAGTTATAAATGTAATTATCTAAATAAAATAGACTTCTGTAATTTAATACAGAGTCATTGTAAACATGTATCTATGTATACATAAATGGTAATTTGGATTCAAACTGTAATGGAATTAAAGACCCTATTACATAACCTAAATTAACTATTAGTTCCATAAATTATCGATAGTATGGTGTTTCTAAAATAAAATGGTCTGCGTTATAGCGAATTAAGCTAAAACAGAGAAAAATAAACACAAGTTAACTAGGACAGTATGCATATCTTTATTGACAGAGAAAATTAATGAATTATATAAATAATTGAAATTCGGTTCCCTACTGTTAGGGTTACTGTAAAAAAGAAAATTACGACCATCGTGGAGGATTAAACAATGAGTATAGTCTTGAGGGTAAACGTTTATATAATAGGGTAGTTATAATACCCAAATAAATGTTGAATTCATAGTTAAATACTCATAGTGGAGGAAAAATGAGTATCAATGAAACCTACAGGATATATAATTCAAGAATACGGAAAATTCAATACATCGAGAAATCAAACCATTATATAAGTTAACCATATGCGTTCTCTGGAATTTCACAAGAAATCTGAGGACCTAAATACAAATTTGATATGAAAGGGAAAATCATATTGGTTTTAATGCCAGAAAGAGAAGTCCAAAATCATATTCCAGTCTTGGAAATCAAACGAAATTTCATCTCTGTGGATGAATCAAATAATTTGGGGTAAATCAACACAATAAAACCTACATCAAACGAGTTTAATTGAATAAAAATGATATAATTATAAACGGCCGAAATCGCCAATAGATATGTAATGAAAAATTCAACAAATGGCTTACACAATAGGGGACTGTCTTAGAATAATAGAGAAGTTCATCATATAAACTGGGATCGTAAATCCCATAATTTCCTGAGAGGAAGAAATTGAATGGGAAAAATGAAATGAGGAGCCTAACGTGTGACAAAATAAGCCACGACCTTTAATGTAGGTAATAGAGACAAACTTGTTCTTAGTAAAATGGTGCAAATCGATTTACTCACCTGGAGCTCACAAATTTATGTTACCCCAAGGTCGTAAGGAATAGTGGACACAAAGAAGGTTGAATTAAATTTCGTAAAAAGTTACTTGCAATCACAGAAGAGAAAAACAATCAGTTAAGGAGTTGAATCCAAAACTTAGTAAGATGAAAATTTTCAAATTGCAGAAATAAAGCAAACCCATGAAAATACATTACCTGAGGCTGAGCATATCTTCATAAGAAAAACAAAAAAGGTTGTGAAAATTTCATACTAGCCTGGATGGTGAACCAGAGCTGAAGCCTTACCCGGCATGGCCACATGCAAATGAAAAATGGAAAAATGATAGAACATCAAAACTTAACGAAGAAAAAGGAGGGAGGGAATACGGTCTTATCTCCACCATTAACATGGCATCCATCCATGGTGCAAGGGATCAAAATTATCAACTAGGCCATGTGACGAATTAAAGTTCGAAGTACAATTCATTAAAATTTGATAACCTCAAACATAGGAATATGGTAAAGGATTGACATAAAAGTTATGAACAAGATACGACCCAATCCCCAAAATGGATTATCAAATATCAAAATAAGATATGATAACATTAGCCTAGTATATTAAAATACGATTTCAAATAATTGAAGTCACGAAACTCCAATGTAACAAACCAAAGCAATATCATAAGGAAGACATGAACACATGTAACATTAGTGTGTAGTATTTGAATCTAATGATAAGGTTCATAAATCAAAGTTTACTTCGAATAGTGCTCTAAGGATTATGTAATGGTAATAAAGTGGAATTTATTTGGATATAATTTATCAACGACGTCCATATATCCTTAGAGTAGTTATGTTACATAAATTAGATGGTGGGATAAGTGTGAGGTCGATACATGGATATATAACTTTTTTATATTAATCTTCAAAGTTAGATTACAAAGGTTAAAAGAGATTTTATAAGCGGAATTTATGAGTAAGAGTATTGAAAATCATTAGAAGTGAAGTCTTTGATAATGAGTATAATTGTAAAATCACTTTCGGTAATAATCACATATAATGGAACGTTGTCGACGCGTTTCGAACCAACCAGTGTGGTTCATCATCAGGACTAGGTGAGAGATCAGATCAAGTCAATAAGCTTAAATAGATGTAGAGATGTTTAAACTAGCCGTTAAAAAAACGGCTAGTTTAAACATCTCTACATCTATTTAAGCTTATTGACTTGATCTGATCTCTAATCTGATGATGTTCTTATTGGTTGGCTGTACCATTAGCATTCTATATGTGATTATTACCGAAAGTGATTTTACAATTTTATATGGATCACAGAAGCATAGATTCTAAAAATAATGAGTATAATGTTAGAATATAATTATATATTCTAATAGAAAACTTTAATGTGGTTCTTATTAAGGTTATTATGTTAATAACAATGCTAGAAAACGCATAATATTATTAAGAGGTAAATTAATAGTAAAATAAATTACTGTTATAACAGAATTTGTGTACATTGAACAAATGTAACAAAGGACAATAAAGACTAAAAGTGGAATTGTGGAATCATGAGGGACTGGTAGAATTATCATTGGGAACAAAGTTTTATTCTGATCACAAAATATTATGTCGTTATAGAAAATGTTAATGACAAAAAGTGCACACGTGTTTAAAGATCGTAATATGAAAAAATTAAATAAAGTCAATGAAGACAAAGTAGCATAAATGGTATAAATAGATTTTTTTTTTTTTGGGGTAAGTAGAGTTGTTACAGATACATTACAATTCCAAATTAAGCGGAAGTATATTCTAAAGTTCGGGAATTAAATTGATGGAAAATAGTGGGAAAAGAATATTGACGAAGCATAGAAGAATTGAGAAATTTTGCACTCACATAGGAGAAAACTATATGAGGATACACATAAATCATGTGTAGAAAAGTTATGGCAGATAGATATGCGGCTACAGTTACCATCCAACAACGTTGGATTAAGGAAAAATAATTCCTATGAAAACATAGAAGTAGTTTTCTTATACATATTTTTGAAGTAAATCGAGAAAGACAACAATAAACTAAGTCGTATTTTAGTAAATAAATGAAACCCCTTATCTGTTTCAGGGATAAAAACCCAGAATACCAGAATTGGGGATTTAATGTTGTGATAGAGAATTCAAAATTAACGAAACATAACTATAATGGAATAAGAGAAAGCCCTTGTGGAAAGTACCATAAGGTGAGAATATATTCCAAAACAATTTACCTTTTGGGGCTGAAGAATACTCCAATTCATATAGGAAATAAGGAAATCTTCACAATAATGAAGAGTTCGAACAGGCCGTAGAAATTTGGAGGGTAAGACTACCCACCTAAAACCATTAAAATAAATGTGTAAATCGAACTGCACTCAGAAATATAAATTGACAAAATTTAATTGAGAAAAATTCCCAATGTAATTACGATGAACAAACTAAAAACTATGTAGAGACAGTGGGTAGTTCTACATTTTAGGAATTTGGGTAATTGAGAGAAAAGTCTTTATTTGTAATATTCCCAATTAGCTCAAGCTAATGGGAATATTCAATTTTGTTTTGTTTTCTGTTTTCATGAATAAGATTGTAAAAGAGGATCAATAAAACTCCTAAAACAACAAAATAAATCAATGCCCCATGTGAACAAGGCTAATTCTAGGCTACCTTAATAAAACACCCTTATGTGTGAAAGGGATTGAGACGTTTGACTGGGTCAACATGACCAAATCAACAACACTGTCTAGATGAAGTGAACCTCCTTGATGCACAACGCAGTTTTAGTTGGAGGTGGCACATGTGAAAGGAGCTAAATAATTGAGATGGTTTAGGGTTTTGCAAGATCTCAAGCTTATAAAAGGAAGAGGAGGACAACAAGAGAAGGGTTGTTGATTGTATTATATTTCTGAATATATTTTCTGTTTAGACATATATCATTATCTTTTTGTTTAGCTGAGAATAATGTTGTTTAGCACTGGGTGTTCCTGATCGTGAATCCCACCTCTTCCATTGAGTAGATCATGGAGGAGTATTGCTGATCTTGTCCACTATCTGGCATTTGGCCAAGCTTCATCTTCCAACTACAACGCAGATCCTGTTGAGGGTTTGGTTTTCCTTGTAAGCTGCAGCAAGTGGAGGCTAGATCTACTCAGATCTAGGCCAATCTAGTGCCTCTTTTCAGTGGGAAAGTCTTCTTTCTCATTGGCAAGAGTGTATTAGATCATTGGAGCTTCAGATCCATACCTTAGCATCAGGCCAAACTATTCTTAAAGTATACAATGCATTTTATCTTCAAAAACTGTGTTATTTGCAAAAGAGAAGTTACAGGGTGTTTTGGCATACTTTTGGAGGAGAGATCTCTGGTGTTGGGAATCTTCACTTCACTGTGGTGATCCATGGATTTCTGATATATTCCATGTTATATTTAGATCTGATCTGAATACTCCTATATTTTCTTCAGAAATTTTGAATCATTCTGCAGATCTGCTGCATAAAATCTTAGATCTACTCCATGTGCTTCATGTATTGTTGAAAACCCCAAGGGGTATGTAACGTAGAGACAATCTAGTGTATAGATATGATATAGATCTAAATTTTTGTACATAGATATTCTCTAGATCTGAGTTGTAATCTTTGGCTATTGTATGCTCTATAATATAATGCTGTCAAGCCTTTTTGCAGTGAATCTATGTGTTGCAACACCTATTTTTGAGGATTTCTTTCTATTTAAGTCTTCTATTTCCTGTTATAAATTGTATGGGCCCCATTATAGATCTAATTTTCTGATGTATAATTGAATTTTGTGCCTCCATATTGGCCTCCTATTGCTGTTTAGATAAATTGCGTTATTTCTGAAGCACTGTTGTTTTGTTTCTCTGCTTGTTCCCTTTTGGGGATATTACAGTGGTATCAGAGCAATCATCTTGGCACAGCCTGTGCTTTCTTGAGAAGCCAATATGTATTCAGAAGAAGATGAGCCCCTTACTGAAAGAGAGAAGAGGTATCTCAGAAGAAGACAAAATAAATTTGATTACACAAATGATGATCAAGACAATGGTAAAGCCCCTGAATCTGGAAGTGATGAAGATGGGAAGGAGTTTGCAAAAAATATTTTGAAAGCTATGGAAGACCTTGCTAGAGAGATCAAAGAGATGAGAATGGACAGAATCAAAGAATCTCCTAAGAGATTTCATCTTGGAGAAAGCTCTGGCATATCTCACCACTGGAATGATCAACTAGTGAATCAGCCACAAGTTTCCCAATGCTCCACTATGCCTACCTTTTTGGCTGTGGGAAATGAAGGGTTACAAGAGAAAGAATCCCTTGAAGACTAATTTGAAGAATATGAATCTCAAAATTAGATATTTAAAGATCACTTGAGTTTTCAAGAGTTCTGTCACCTGAAGGACAAAAGAAGACTAAGGCATCAACATAGAGATGGTGGATTCACTCAGAATCATGATTTACATCACTCTATGGGAAGATTATTTCTACCCAATTTTGATGGGTCATCCAAATGTTCTGCCAAAGCATGGGTAGAAAAGCTTGAAATCTACTTCCAGATGAACAAAGTCCCTGAAATGGAAGCTATCAAGATTGCAACGCTGCATTTTGAAGGTGAAGCTCATAAATGGTGGTTCCATGGGCTAACTACACTTGGACATGCTCATATCACTTCATACTCAGTCTTCACCAAGAGACTCGTGGAGATATTTGAAAGAAGAGATGCAGAGGCACCTTTCATGAGCCTTGCAAAGTTGAAGCAATCAGGTAATACAGAGTCTTACATTTCTAAGTTTTGAGATTATCTGTTATGGTTCCTGACTTGTCTGCAGCAAGAAGGGTGTATATGTTCATTGATGGTCTAGATGAACCTCTCCATGGGTTGGTAAAGTCTACCAAGCCCACTACCTTGCATGATGCCATTGAGAGGGCTAGAGACCTTCAAGATGCCTTGCCAAAAGCAAAGGCAAACTTTCAGAACAAACCTTCTTTCCTTTCTAAAGGGAAGGAAGAGAAAGATGCTCCTTCCAAGGAGAGCTCATTCAAGAAGCCTCTTGATATTGAAGTCCAGAGAGATCTAAGAAGAAATAAGCTATGCTTCACTTGCCAAGAACCATGGGTACCTAGACATAGATGTGCTACTGGTAAAGCACATTACATAGAGGTCTTCTCAGATCTTGAAGAAGATGAAGATGATGAACCAAGAAGAGGTCACAACGTTGACAATGTTGAAGGAGATCCAACACCATCAGGAGATGGAAATGGAGAATTTTCTTTTATTGGAGGAACTCTTGCATCTTTGAGAGAAGTACCTAAGTACTTGACCTTAAGAGTTCAAGGTTCAATCATGAATGAGAGGGTTTCTATATTGATTGACAGTGGGGCTACCCACAACTTCATTGATTCCCATATTGTGCAAATGAGGGCCATACCCACTGATAATTTTGAGGGATTCTCTGTTTTGGTCCCAGGAGATAGAACAATGAAATGCATGCATTATGTCCCATCATTTTAGTCACCATGGGATCCTACACCTTGGTGGATCACTTCTTTGTAGTTGACATACCAGACACCAATGTTATCTTAGGTGTTCAATGGTTGATTACATTGGGGGAAGTCACCACTAATTGGGAGGCTTTGAAAATGGAATGGGTGGACAAGAAGAGTGGTGAACCTCAAATTATCAAAGGCATGCATACTTACCCCTCACATAACACTTCCACATAGAAAACAGAGATGGATTTGCGCAGTGGAAGCAAGGACCTCACAGTCCCATCTATTATGTTCATGAGATTTCTGCATGGGACACTCTTATCTAGTGGAAAACCACCTGGGAGGCCACCTGATTCAGACTTTGTGGGGAAGACCTCAAAACCTGCTACTCCAAACTTATATCTAGGAGGGATTTGAGCACTTGAAGACAAAGCTATAGCGCCGGGAGACTTGGGTAAGCTCAAGAAGGAGGGGAATCTTTCTCCCTTATCATCATCACCCACTCTCATTCCTAGATCTACGTTGTGGGAGGAGGAGAATGGAAGGAACAACCTTCTAATACACACCTTTGGCATAGGATATGTCAAGGAGGAGATCAACAACATGATAGACATTTCTTTTGATGCATCATTAGCACTGTCATTGTTAAGTAGTGTAGATCTATATTGGAAATCCCAACTGCTAGTGGATTATTCCAAAGATCTTCACACATGTATGATACTTGATGACCAACTGCATGAAGAGGGCTATCTAGTCCATGAAGGAGTCATCTATCATCATGGTAGGATCTTCTTATCTAGATCTTCTAAGCTCAGGCAGAATTTGCTAGAAGGGGCATACAAAGATTTCTTTCTTAGCCATATGCATTCCATGAGGATCTACAAGATCATCATGAGGAGCTTTGCTTGGGAGGGCTTGAAAGAAGAACTACATCAAAATTTTCAAGAATGCATGAACTATGTGGAGTTGGGGCAACCATGTGACTCTATGCAAGAGTTATTTCATCCATCTCTTCCTTCTTTGGAAAGAGGAGAAAGATCCATGCACAACTCCATGTATATGAGAGACATTGTTGGTGAAGAACCTGATCAGGTAAGGCAAGTTTCATTTTCTGATTTTACATATTATTTCACCATGTTTATATAGGCCATGACTCCAAGGAGGAGTACTGTATCATGTAAATCTCATGGCAAACATTGGGCCACTTAAATTTCTGAAATTGGCCACTCCCTTGATGTGCAAAGGGAGGTTTTCTTTCATGATGGGTGCTTCCCAAAGGCACCAAACATATTTCTCACTCTCAGCCATGGTGAGGTGACATGTGCAACAAGTAAGTGGTGGGGAGACCACTTACCATACCTTGATCTGATGTAGGCAGGAGATGCATTGCGCTGGTATCATATGTGGGACTATGATCCACCTCCTCATGCTCAAATTTATGTTTGTGTATATGTAGTTTTGCTTCCATACCTTGATGATCTATTTGTACTTTTTATGGGATTGTATGGAGGGAGGATGGGAGGCTTATATGTGCCACATGGGATGGGAACTCTCTATGTACCTTATGCTACATGTTTTAGAGAGAGTATTGGTTCAACCATGTTTGTTTTAGTTGAATTTTTGACTCCTTGTGGGATGGAATATGTACATCTCATAATGAATTTGGAGGAAAAATTCATGGAGGATTGGATTGGTGAACACTTAGCTTATGAAGAAAGCTTGATTCTTGATGGTGTCACCAATGGAGGAGGAGAAGTGTTGTAGCACTCACCCTATCAGTTGCTTGAGGACAAGCAACATTTTGGAGGGGAGGACTATAATATTCCCAATTAGCCCAAGCTAATGGGAATATTCAATTTTTTAATTTTTTTAAATTTTTATCATGAATAAGATTGTAAAGGAGGATCAATAAAACTCCTAAAACAACAAAATAAATCAATGCCCCATGTGAACAAGGCTAAATCTGGGATACCTTAATAAAACACCCTTATGTGTGAAAGGGATTGAGACATTTGACTGAGTCAAGAGGACCAAATCAACAACGTTGTCTAGATGAAGTGAACCTCCTTGATGCACAACGAAATTTTAGTTAGAGGTGGCACATGTGAAAGGAGCTAAATCATTGAGATGGTTTAGGGTTTTTCAAGATCTCAAGCTTATAGAAGGAATAGGAGGACAAAAAGAGAAGGGTTGTTGATTGTATTATATTTCTGAATATATTGTCTGTTTAGACATATATCATTCTCTTGTTGTTTAGCTGAGAATAGTACTGTTTAGCACTGGGTGTTCCTCATCGGGAATCCCACCTCTTCCATTGAGTAGCTCAGGGAGGAGTTTTGCTGATCTTATCCACTATTTGGCATTTGGCCAAGCATCATCTTCCAACTACAATGCATATCCTATTGAGTGTTTGGTTGTACTTGTAAGCTGTAGCAAGTGGAGGCTAGATCTACTCAGATCTAGGCCAATCTAGTGCCTCTTTTCAGTAGGAAAGTCTTCTGTCTCATTGGCAAGAGTGTATTGGACCATTGGAGCTTCAGATCCATACCTTGGCATCAGGCCAAACTGTTCTTAAAGTGTACATCGTAGTTTATCTTCCAGAACTGCGTTATTTGCAAAAGAGAAGTTGTAGGGTGTTTTGGCATAATTTTGGAGGAGAGATCTCTGGTGTTGGGAATATGCCCTTCACTGTAGTGATCCATGGATTTCTGATCTATTCCATGTTATATTCATATCTAATCTGAATACTCCTATATTTTCTTCAGAAATTCTGAATCATTCTTCAGACCTACTGCATAAAATCTCAGATCTACTCCATGTGCTTCATGTATTGCTGAAAACCCCAAGGGGTATGTAAAGTAGAGACAATCTAGTGTAAATATCCAATACATATCTAAATTTTTGTACACAGATCTACTCTAGATCTGAGTTGTAATCTTCAGCTGCTGTATGCTCTATAAAATAACACTGTCAAGCCTTTTTGCAGTGAATCTATGTGTTGCAACACCTCTTTTTGAGGATTTATTTATGTTTAAGTCTTCTATTTCCTATTAAAAATTGTATGGGCCTCATTATAGATATGATTTGCTGATGTATAAGTGAATTTTGAGCCTCCATATTGGCCTCCTACTGTTGTTTAGATAAAGTGCATTATTTCTAAAGCAGTGTTGTTCTGTATCTCTGCTTGTTCCCTTTTGGGGATATTACATTATTGAACTTACCTCTTTATCAAATTGATGGAATTTTAGTATGCTGGTTTAGGGAGACTAGACGTACGAATCTAGAATAGAGCAATGGCTCTGTAAAATCAATTCCAAGAAAATAATTCAGTAAATAAGTAAACGACGATATTCATATTGTAAGAGACTGTGCATAAGTATGAAAAAAATATAGAAAAATGAATAATAATAGGAATTTCCAAAAACGAAATGGATATACCTTCGAAATTCACAGAGAACAGGTCGAAAGGTTTAGAACCACTGTAAAATCGAGATGAGGAGAGATTTCTAAATTGACTTTGACTAGAATAGCAATAGTCGTAATAAAAAAAAGCTTGAAAATTTCCAGTATAGTGTTGGTCGAAATAAAATCCTCCTACCAATGTGAAATTTACCATAATTCGGTTATCAAAGAAGTCTACTACCTGAGATGGAAAAATAAAATGAAATGTTGAAGGAACAAGAGTGGGGTCATTCAAGCACATTAGGGTTTACATTGAAATCTCCACTGTCCATGAAATTCAATTTCCAACATACAAGTGGCCTCGAGAGGTACTGTAAACCACGTGAAGCCATGTGGAAGAAGTACTAGAAAATTTAAATTTGGAATGGCTAGATAAGGAGAGAAGATGGAAAGTAAAACCCAAATTAATGATATTCGTTCAAATTTGGGGATTGGGTATTATAGTAGTTAAAATGAGAAACCTTATAAAGTAAGCACCATTATATAAAATTTCATAAATGCAAACCTTTATAAACAATAATTAGTGGAATAGAATTACATTATAGTAATAAGAACAAACCATACATGTATAATTTCAATTAGGGAAATCAAAATTCTAAAAGGGTGACTAAGGGTTTCCTTGATGAATTATAGGTTTGCATATTATTAAGTTGATAAAATTATTATAGTGGTAAGTTATAATACCCTAAGTATAAGAAAGGGTATATGAATTGAATAGTAAATTCAATTATTTTCTAAAGTTAAAATTTGAAAGGATAGAAATGCATGTTGGGTACATGTAGAATTAATCAAATGACCTAAGGGATATAGGACATTTAATGGCAATATAAATATAATTCTTAAGATTTAGGAATATGAGCAAGTTCTACATAATAGAAGAAATGAACTAATTCTTATGATAGGAAATTTTTTTAAGACATACCTTATAATGATTGTCACTACGAATGTAGTAAATGAATAGTTATGAATAAATTGTACAAGTACAATGACCAGAATGGTGTAAGAAACCATATATAGTATTGATAGAAAACAAATACAAATAAAAATAAAAATAAAAATAAAAAATTGGTTAGTGGGAGTTGTTACATTCTTGCCCAAGTCCCTATTTCCTTGCATTGTTTCCTTGGGAATTAGCCCTTATTATTTAGATAAATTAATCATCCAGAAATACACAATACATCATAGGCCTTCTTCTAACTGCATCAATTACCTGTACAATTCAGATAATTATATAATTGATAGTAAACTTCCCTTGAATTCCAATCTCAACTTGGTAACTCTCAGATTTGAAATGCATGAGTTATTTATGAGTGAATCATCAGTTAACTGGGTGAACACATGAAGCAACACCCCACTGCCTAACCTCCTACTAGTTTCTCCAACAGTTGGAACTATTTAACTAACTTTAACTCAATTAAACTGAATAAATTAATTACAACTCAAAATAAACTCAAATAGGGATCCTATAAAGTAGGAGCCACTCTACATAACTCAAGTTAGACCCACAACTCAAATTAGCTAAGCCAACTAAGTCAAAATAACTTATTTAATTGTACAAGCTGTGATGTGATGTGGACATACAATTTTCTTATAATTTAATTTAGGGGAAAATTAAATTAGAATCTTTCTTGGTTCCATTTTCAACATAAATTTTGAATTTAAGCACTCGGTCAAGCTCCCGAAGTCCTAAATCAACACTTCTTCTGTAGATTTATCTGCAACCCCATTTTGTACCCTAGTGGATTTAGGGAAGAATTTATCCTTAAGTGGCAGATTTAATCATGTTGGATTTGTGAAAGAATCCTTTATCCAATGACATCTGAATTTGACACTTTAGAATTCATATGATATTTTTCATCTAATTTATTTTAAACATAATTCTCAAAATTAGATTTTGGAATGTTTCAAAGGGGATGAATAAAAAATCAATAATATAAAATATACACAACAAAAAAAAGTATACACAACAAAAAAATTTCAAAAAATACGTTCTATTTAAAATGGTGCTCTTGGTTTTTCATTTTTTTTTAAAAGAGTTGAAATTTTTTTTACGTCAAGACGTGTCTCCGAAATGCAATTGAAATAATACTTCACCAAATTTGAAAAATTATAAAAAATTTATTTTTTCATAAGAAAATAAATTAAAAATATGAAGGCATATCTCTCTTAGTGTATACCATGCTCAAATATATATATTTTAAAAATTACACATGTTAGAAAAATTTATGCTACGTGAACACACACATTCCTCTTAAGTTTTGCGAAAATTTGTAAGCACATATACTTCATTTAATGGAAAATTGAGAGATTATATGACACTAATTTTTATTGCAAAAAATATCATTAGGAAAAAAACATAATTATCCACATGTTTTCTTTTTAGCCCAAATCAAAATTCATAATTATTATATGAATTATGAGGGCTGCAATTCCTTTTATCAAAAATCTAGGGCGTCCCAACATCTCGAAAATCTAGCTCTATTCCTTTTATCAAAGTTCAAATCAAATGCAACCATCGATTTCAAGAGGTCACCTAAACACTCCTCATCTTTGGCCCTGGTTGGTTCTTCATGAACCATCGTGGAGATTTCAATGATTGCCCATGTCCTATCAACAATTTCCATTGTCCCCAACTCATTAGGTGGTTTTTTTCTTGAGGTACTTGATTATTTTATTTTCTATCTTGGCATGTTTTCCATCCTCCCCTTTAGCTGTAAAGATGAAGAATTTAGTGTCTTTGACAATAACCTTCTATTATACAATTAGGGTCATATGCTCTTATATTTTCTTTACCTCATAAATAATTTCTTCCAAAATTATTTGTCTGGACTAAATGAGCAGTATTTTACCCTTAAAATTATTTTTCATATTTGTGATCTCCTTGTTTTCCTTCTTCAAGTTGCTGCCAATTTGTTCCACATTCCATGTTGTTGTCTCCAACTACTTTTCCTTTTGTGTGAGGGTATGTTTGTTATTCTTGATATCACATTACACCTTCTGGAGTTCGCTCTCAAACAAGTACAACTCAGTGAGGGTCTTAGTCAAATTCTCAGTAGGATTTTGCAGATCTTCTAGCACAATGACAACACATATGCGAGAATTAATTTTTTCTATAGCTCGACCACCTATTGTTTGAGGACTACCACTTCGATATATCTATATATAAGTTCCTTGGAAAGGATATATTTTTCACTCTCTAACTAGGCCAACTATTTCGACTGTACATGCTCAGATGCACGCATTTTCAGCTTTTGCCTCAGCTCCTAGATTTTAGATTGTGAGCCTTGAATGATGGCCTCTAAAGTAGTTTTATCATTTTTTTTATCCCCAATTTAATGATGAACTCTTTTTAGTCTTAATTCAACAAGTGAAGGTCTCTAGTATTGGCCTTTCCTTTCTTTACCTTCACAGAATAATTTTCCAACAGTTTGTCAACCTTGCTAATAGTTAAGGAAATTTTACTTAAATCACTCTATAATATTTCTCCAGAATGCCTATGATAGTTTATTTGATCCTCAAATGAGATGTTAACCATGTCTAGTGACAATTCCACAGTATTGAATTGTGACTCTGATGGGAGGGACTGTGTTGTGGGGAGATGTAAGGAAAATTTCATTTTGTTCCTTTCTAGGTCCATGGAAGCTAGAAGCCTAGTATAATAAGGGAATGATTGCAATGCTGGCTTATGAAACATTTATTCTCTAAATATTTTTTTCCTCTCCTCCAACATTTGTCCCTCTTATCCTTTTATTCCTATTTTGGATGAAGTTCCCAAAGAGCCGAAGATTATCACCTCTGTGGAAGTGAAAATTGTAGTTTGATAAGAGTCCTCTAAGGATACATAAATACTAGGCTGGTCCATATCCCTCTAAGTTATTGGGGTCTCAATCTCTTCCTCAACATCTTCCTTGGTAAACTTGGCCCTATTTCTAGATGAAGCCTCCTCCATATATGTGTCTCCATCTTCATCTATGATTCTCTTTTGAGTCTTTTCATTTGGAGTTGGTGCCTAAATTTCCAATTCTGTATTAATGGGCCAAGAGTCAAAATTAGATTTCCATTCAAGTTTAGGTTTATAATCATGCTTATAAGAAAAATAATTAATATCCTTTCTCTTTTTTGATATAATTTCATGGGGACCTTAGTGTCACACCTCTCCCATTTCAAAATTAAGTTCCTTTAACACGTCTTCTACTCGCCTAAAATCTTGTCTAGTATTAACAATGAAAGGACCTACCACCCTACCCAGCTTAAACATGTATCCCTTCTTAGCAGGGATGAAGTGTATTTTATAAAAATTCAAGCTATGTTTGATGAATTATAGGACAAAAATGATCATGGGCATGAAGGTAGGTAAGTGACATTGGGGAAGCTTTGACCCATAAACCCTAATTTCAGTGTAGTCCTCAAATAGGTACCAATCACCTACCATTTTATCTTTGTTGAACTATAGGATTTATTTTTTCTTTATAAATATCCTAGGAGGCGAAATATTTTTTATAATTGTATAGGAAATTGGCATGTAAGTGGAAATGAACTCAGAGAAACCATAATTACTTTCCCTTTTCATTAAGGAACCATTCTAATCAAATATTCACTTTCTCTGCTTGTGGGAATATATGATACTTAGGCCTAAGTATTTGAATTTATCTACATGAGTGTACACTAAAAGATAAACCAACAAGGAATAATATATGAATTAACAAGTAACAAGAAAATGGTGGAACTAGAATTTTATGGATTCTTCTAGAAATGAGGATATGTCAAGGACGATTATTATGTGCAATAATCCTATAGAAACTTTGGTAACATTGGAAATTTCTTCTTCTATAAAAAGAAATTCAATAACAATCATAATGGGTTGGAATGCTTCTGAAAACATAGAAACATGGAACCTATTAGCAACGGGAAGGGTTTGGTTGTCAGGTGCTAGAATTATATGGAGGAAATCTTGTTTTTCTCTTGCTGAGAGCCCATTATACGCATAAAAGAGGGTAGCTTCTGTAAACCTCCCAGGGTTGGAATATTTTGATACAAGAGATAATTTTAGATCTATTATGGTGTGACTTAGATAATTTTCTCTCTGGTTTAGGATACAAAGCAATTATTATCTTTAATATAGCAAGGTTCTAGATAAGATACAAATTCAAGGAAATGATAAATTGTTGGAGAAACTTGGTGATATAGACATAACTCTATGACCCAAAATGGGTCTTCATATTTAGATTATTGGTCATACAGGTCGAAACACTGGTCCGATAGAGTGTAAGAGCATAATGGGTCTCCTATTTCAGCTTCTGTATCCATAAAAGGCTCAGTATGATCGGAGGGTTTCCTCTCTCTGGACTTGGGGATCTTGGGTGATGGATTTTTCATTTTTGTCATGAGGAAATGCTTAAATGGTGTGGAATTTGTAGGTTACCTAGAAATATAAAATAAATTAGGAGTATTATCACTGGAGGTGCTTTTTACTAGCTGATGGATCAACAAAGTCGAGCATAGAAGGAACAACATTGGTGAGAAATAAATTTTAAATTCAACGAATAACATGTGACAAATTTATAGGTTGGGAACACAGTGGAGTGATGCGTGGGTAGGAAGATGGTGGAGAGAGGTTTAGGAAAAGCATGTGGAGCTACGGAGTTGGATGAGAAGTAGAGGGGGGAATGCCCTCACATTTGAAATTATCATGCTCACTTACTAAAGTCTTTGGTGAGTTGGCAGTTTGATGGAAGGTGTGGTCCCTCACACTCCGATGGGGTTATTGAATAATGTCAAGGGTGAGCCTAAACCCTCGAGAGATGATCTTGGTCATTGATCGACTATACCTACCCACTGAATTTTTTCCTTTCAGGGGTTAGCATCAACTTATCCATCACCATTGTTGTTGGACACTGGATAAACCAATGCTCCACCATGTGTTTCACGACATGGAATAACCACCTCTCGTGTATCCTTATCTTTGGTGATGTAATCTTTGACTAACACCTATAGGTTTTGGTCTAATGGAAATCATGATTACCAACTCTTGTTACCTTGTCGAAATGATTTCTGGGATAAGGAGGACTTAGAATTGGTCGCGATCTACTTTCGAGTTATTTGATGGCTATTTTTTTCCATTCAATTTTTAGGTTGACCCCTTCCATTTTTATTTTTCATTTTTCGCATTTTCCTAATGTTATTCTTCATTTTTAGTTTCGCGATACCCCTTTTGGGTGTTACTTCAAGGTGGACCTCGCCTGCTCAGTTGCATCTCAACAATTTTATTTCTATGCTATCTATGAATATTTCGGGGTGTTACTTGCAAGTGGACCCTGCCCGTTTAGTTACACCTTGACACTTCCATCATGTTCAATCTATGAGTCCTCTGGGATGATCCCATCGGGGATCTATCTTTGGGATGACATCATCCCAGTCCTCCACTCCCGACGATTGACCTTGTGCACTGCTAACATTCTTCTAGGGTAACTCAACCAGGTGGATCACACTCACCCACTTCATCTCGAAGCTTTATTTATTTCACTTTTAATGGTCCGTCAGGTTAATTGTGTCGGGGTAAATCCATTGGGTGGGCTCCACTTGTGACCAATAAAGTTGTTTCCTACTACTAATGTGTCGGCCACATCTGTTAGAAGCTTCGTGTAGAGGCTCCGCCAACCTTCCTTTCTCTTTTAATACTGTTATGTTTTTTTGAAAATTTCAAGCTCTCCCTACTTGCAAGAACAAATATCTTCTGATATATGAAAAATGAAAGGGAGGATGAGGAAGTCACAACATTCATAATTAGGAATCAAAATATAATAAAAAGGAACATTAGCACACTGATAATTTTTATACCTCTCTTGGTTGTCTCTAGAGAAATCCTTGCAATGAGAGATTGTATTAGCTCTTCCTCCACAATATGAAATTTCATGGGAAGATTGTGATGTGTTCTCATCATCTTCTTTCCTTGATGGTTTCTACAATGGCTTGGGTTCTTTTTCTAAAGAACCCTTGCTTCTACTTCCTTTGATCATTCCCCTTCAATGTACCAAAATCCTGGAAATCAAGGTATTTGTATAACCTTCAATGGCTGAGTCATTCCTTAGCCATTAACACCAAGTCCTCCTCCTTTATATCCCATCTTGGTAATGTGTCTTGCGTTGGTTCCTAAAATGGGCACCTCAATGCTTCCAAAAAAAGAAGCATCATGCAAAAATGAAAATGAATAACTACCAACGTGGTTTACCTCAACCCTTGATTCTAAAGCGGGTGATGATGGTTTCACTAAGCCTTCATTGCACTTCAACTTTTCAAGACCTTTTCTGTGGGTTGTAATTGAAGTTGTAATCTCTACTTCTCCTCTTCTGCCTATTATAGAATTCTCCTAAGTTCAAATTTCTCTACATGAAGGCTCTTCTTGATCTCTTCATTTGAATTATGAGAAGAATATGAAGAAGAAGAATATTCACCCAAGGATGGGGATGGAGCATTGTCCTCTTCTCTCTCTTTCTCTTGTTCCTATTTTTCCACTTTTTCCTCATAATCTGCAAGCAATATATCTCCCATGCTTTTCATCCTATAAAAGGCCTCGTAGAGTCCTTGGTTCTTCTCCATTTCACTTCTTGTTGCATTCTTAATTCATAATTTGTTGAAAAAAAGTCAGACCCCTCTAATACCGCTTGATGTGGGAAAATTTTGTGAATGCTTTCAAACTAAAGTACCCATTAAACAATACCTTTTACTAATGCTTACATTTTATTTATGAAATCATAGACAATGAATATTGTAACAACACTTCAGTAAGGAATCAAGATGGAATAAGAAACAATTAAGAAGTAATCATAAAAATATCATATGATAATGGAGTTAGTCCATTTTGGATTTCGTCTCCGGGCCTGGTGTTAAGAGTGGGGAGACTGCTTCATTAATTGTTGTAATATGATGATGAGTACATGATGTATTCTTTGTTAATACAAGGATGAACCCATTTTATTAGAGTGTCATGTATCCCCACAAGAAATTATTCTATAATAACTATGACTCATAAAAGCTCTCCCTCAACATGAAAAAATAAAATTATCTCACATAAAGTGGCATACAAATATCCTCTCACAACATGGAAAATATATATCTCATAATAAAAACATCATCACGAAAAAATAAAATAAAGTCATAGAAATAATGCATCCTATACATCCCAATCTAGGGACGACCTGAAAATAGGCAACTTTGATGAATGAAATACCTACACCATCTTGTTCCTTGTGAAAGACCATAAAATATGATTGTAAACACGACACCTTTCTCACTTGGTCAAATTTAGGCTCCTCGAGAATCTCAAAGATTCCTCAAAGATTCTCTTCTACAGGTTGACTGAAATTTGGCTGCTTAGATGAATAAATTGACCAAGCCATTGTGTTCCTTGTGAAAAATTGAAACAAATGAGTATAAAGTTGGCTTGATTATGAAACTATAAATTTTGGGCCTTTAGGGAATCTTTTAGATTCCATGCAGATTCCTACTTAAAGGTTCCAAGTTCAGGGTTCCTCGATCAACATTCTTATTCCGAAAAGTTTTTTGATCATATTAGAAAACTAATCATGCCATTGGACTCCTTGAAAAATTCTATTTAATCTGAGTATAACCTTGGCATAATTCCGACACTTGGAAATTCAGGCTCTAGGGAATCTTAAAGATTCTTCAAAGATTACTTAGTTCATGGATTTTCCTCCTTGGTTTATGTCAAGGTTTTGCATTGTGTTATAGCTCCAAAAATTTGAAGTTCCACACCGCTCATCAATTCTTCGCCCAACTGAGTTCTGTTGCCTCGCCTTTTTTTGTAGGCCAATGAAAAATCTTAGTTTTAGTAGCCCTGACACATGGATTTTATAAATACCAATGCGATGACACATTTTCATAAGTGGTAAAAGGTTGAAAGGAGGTCCTAGTCCCAACCTCGCAGCCTCTCTGTATTGGTGTGGTTGTTGTAATTTTTTTTTGCGATTATTCTGTTGGACCGTCGGTTGGCGAATTAGTCGCCACAATGTTGTGGGTTCAAACCCTGTCGGTCCATCAATATGTGATTTTTAGGTGTGGTCGCATCGTGGGAAGGATCCTTGACCCATTTGTCATATAATTGTATATTGATCGTTTGTGGGTGGCAGGGTTTATGGCTCGCCACCCATATTTTTTATTATTATTTTTATTTAAATTTCAATAAACCATTCAAAATTTCCAACCATATTTTTAGGGGTCACCGAAAAAATTAAAGAGGAAAAAAATTCGTATGTTCTGTTCACTGCAAAGTCCCAAATTATTTCCTAGTTAACAACTGCCAGATTTAGTGGCTTCTACCAAATTTAGTCACACCTCAAACTTTAGTGAACCTCTAAATTTAGTTGGTGCTCTGTTAAATATAGCTAGTGGGGCCAAGTTGACCAAAGCATTAATTGTGAATATATTTAGCATACTAAGTTGGATTGGAGTGTCATCTACATCGTTGAAATCAGGACGAAGAACCCTACATTCTGGTCCTAGTATCGAAAAAAATTGAATATTTTTATTTTTGAGTATTTCTAGAGCCCCCTCGATCATCTACGTCTTCTTAGTGTAAAGGGAGTACAACTCTACTACCATTAGTCACGGGTCGAGGGCCTCCTATAGTCATAGGTCACCATTTTGGGTGCATCATTATCCATTAAGCATGTAACATCGACATGTGTAATCTATGCCCCATGGAGTACAAAGTTGATTCAGTTAGGCTATGCCTCCTAGTAAGTTTACGTCTAGTATAGAAAGGGTGATTGGCACAGATGCCCATCATTCATAATTACAACTTGTTCTCTACATCGTTCGAAGTTTCAATCTTGGGTTGTATAACCTTTATGTGGAGCATACTCAGATGCAGTTAGCTTTTGCGATTTTATTGAGAGAGAAATTTGCATGGGTTAATGATATAGTGGTGTACGATCCAATTCTGTCGCCACTCAAGCGAAGATTCATAAATGAATTGAACTACACAAGTCTTTATGTTAATGAAGGAGGCAGATGTATTGTGGACAAACCCACGCTATTTTTCATGCCTTACTGCCCATTTTATCTCGTTGAATCTATATTGGAGGCCAACTGGACACGTGACAATTTGCATAAGATTATCATATCACGCAATAGTTTCAAGGGAGACAGTAATTTTGATGGGATCTTGGTAATATTACGGTCGTTCGCAACAGTGATCATGTAATGTATGAAATTCCACTGCCTGAAACAACTATTAAATAAGGTTGTCCTGCTACTCCTAGCAACAACTCACTGGGAACACACACAGTAAGCTCCCGTGATGGAGGCTTTAGAAGAGCATTCTTAGAATTGAGTTGGAATTTCTTTGCATGGGATGTTTCTTTGTGTAATACCCCTAGTGTGGTTGAAGGAGCTTAATCGCTATGCCATTATTAAATAGTTTGATTATGTAATTAAATATATTTATTAAGTAATAAACGAAATTGGTTTTTATGGAAATTATTGTTTTATATATCTAAATGTCATTATTTGTTTGAGTGTATTTATGCATTGTACTTGTGAATTCTAAAGAAAATTCCGATATATAGTAGAGTTCTTGATCTAATTGTCATAGCAAGAGAGATTGGATGATTAAATTTGTAGAAAATTAAAGGCAAGAACAACGTTTGTAGTAAAGTATGGTTTAATACTTGCATGGTATATAATTGGTGAAATTACATGCTAGTTTATTTTGGATACATAGTAGTGTGCATATAAACCATAAAGTTTTATTTGTACAGATTCTGTAATAAAATCTGTAAATTCAGTAATGAAATATAACAAAGTATTGAGGGCGAATAACCTAAGTAATAGATAAGAGAAGATAAAATCTTTAAATACATAAAGACTTGTGTAGTTATGGGATTAGATATGGATTTCAACATAATCTTTTATAATCAAATTCTATTGATATTGCCAAATCAAACCATTCATTCAAAAGAACAACATAACTATTATCATATGCATATAAATGCAGCTGTGTCACAACTATACATAAAAACCTTCATATATATATATTCAATAGCGTAAATGCCATCGTAATCCTACACATAATGAAAACTATACCACAACAATATCATCGTTGATGCAGAATCCTTAGCATACAATTGCATCATAAATTTGATTCACACCCATACTACGTTGATATAAATTATAGTTTCGTACAACATACATGCATATAATTTAGTAAAGCGCGATTTTAATTCCTTATACATGCCATAACCAAAAGCCACCAAAGGACTATAATGTTAAACCAAGGTTAATCATTAATGTTGTTCCCAAAGAACAACTTTATATTTGTATCTCGGGTCCATTTAATATGCACATTTGAATATTTGTATGCATTTCATTAATCTTTCAAGAACCATTTAATATGAACATTTGAATATTTGTATGAAATTCTCTAATCATCCAATAGACCATTATCACCATCTATTTTTTCCAAAAGATTTTTATAGTAGGATCCCATTTATTAAGTTTGAGCCGATAACCAATTAAAATGAATAGTTAAGGAGATCTTAACATGCAATGGTTTGCCACCAATGGGATTAGTGTTGACTATCCTCAACACGACATTTTTAATGCTAATGATTCTGCATCTTCATTGCCACCAATGGGATTAGTGTTGACTATCCTCAACACGACATTTTCAATGCTAATGATTCTGCATCTTCATAAAAATAAAAAGAAATGAACTTTTTTCAATAAAGCAAATGAATTAGGTTTCCTCAAATATTAATATTCAAATAGAAAATGTCTTTTCTCTTAAACTTGTTTGGAATGACAAACTTTACAAATTTTATTTTACCATAATGTTTAAGTCCTTTTTCACCTCTTCTTTTCATCTTTATATATATATATAAACAATTATTTTTTATATATCAAACTAATAATGAAATAGAAATTATTTTAATTTTGGGTGAAATTTTCCTTTATAATAAACTACATCTTTTTATTTATTTTCCCCTAGAAGAATCGTAACTTTCATTATGTGAAATATTTAAAATTATATATTGTAGATGTTGCTATGAAAGCATATGACAAAACTCGTGGCCTTGCCACATACTAAAAAGGTCTATTATGGTCTCTATAATGCTATAGCTAGAAAGCTTACAGGGTAGCTAAAAAAAACAAAAATATATAATGTCTAAAATCATTACAAAAATATACATATGATCACCAAAGAAGATCTAGAATTAGAATTGCAAAAGTGAGGGAGTTTCTGCAAATGGCCAGTGAAAGTACTGGTAAAAGGCGTGCCCATTGTGCTCCTGGATCATCTCATAAAAATGAGGTTGTTGCACAAATTCATTGGAAAGGATGTCAGAAATATAATTCCTTTCCCTACATACTCTTTCGATTTTTTTTTTGTTAATGAATATCAAATTTCTTCTGTAAAAAAAAAACTATATACATACATTTAATTACCTAATTGTGGCTAAAAAAATTTCATGTTTTTTACTTTATAATCATAAACTAATTTCACATTATATGATGTCAAACTTAATCAAGTTTTTATTCTGAAATTTTAAACAAATTTTTTCACTACATAATTTTAGCTTTTATAATTTTTTTATTTTTGAATTCGAAACAAAACTTACAAAAGAAAAAAACCCACTCAGTCCTTACTGTAGATTATAGTTTTACAAAATTGACACTATGTGATTAACAATAGAGTAAGTTGAGACAACCCTAAAGTTTTACAAAATGGACACTATGTGATTAACAATAGAGTAAGTTGAGACAACCCTAAAGGGATTTTTGTACATGTTTTATCATAAAATTGCCCTCCATCCAGTATATATTGTAGAGTCTTCTGAAGAGAGAGTGTATTATAGTTTATAACCTGATCCACAATCAAAGAAAATGGCTAGGGATTTCACAAGTTATTAGTTTGTAACCTGATCCACAATCAAAGAAAATAGCTAAGGATGTCACAAGTTATCATTCACACAGTGATTTATTGAAGTTCTTAGCTGAAATGGATCCTATTAGATGCATGGTGGCCATAGACACTAAAAAATTAAAAATAGATATTGAAGTTCTCAGTTCAAATGGATCATATTAGATGCACGGTGGGCAGAGACACTAAAACACTTAAAATAGATATCTGTTATGACATCCATATTTTCTACAAACCATCCAAATTTCCTATCTTATACAACAATTTCTAACAATAACCGCTCAATTTACTCTCCAATTTTTGAAACCCCCACCCATGTTGGGGAGATCACAGTGTAAAATCAAATGTTCCTGTGGTCTTTTTAAAGGGTTCATAAACAAAACAGACAATGAGAAAGTCAATATTGTTGTATAATAACTGATTTTTAAATCATTGTGACAAAAAAACATCACATTAGCTCACAAAATATATCCAATGCTATAAGGATATGAGGTGATAACAAAGTTTTGAATCGTGATAACTAGGTGACAACCAAAAATAAGTTTTAGCCACAAGAAAAAAAATCAGAACAACTCACAAAATAAATTGATGTTGCAAATGAACTAATGTTTGTGACACGTCTGTAGGCGTTTCCATTCATAAATTTCTTACTCATTTTGTCTCAATATTGCTAGATAATGGTGAAACAAATACAATGCTAATCCAAGTGATCCAGAGAGGTATTCACGGCCAGCTTGGAAAACCAGGAACGAAGATGCTTCTAATTTTTAATGAAGTAGTCTTCAAAAGTTCCTAGCTCTATTTTAATTACATAAATGCATTGAAAACCAATTAATATTATTTACTTCAGTTGCTTTATTTGGACGTGTCGCAAGCTAATATTTATTGCTATACAAGTTGTGCATCAAATTATTATGTAACTATTGTGACAAGAAGTTTTTAAATTATTTCTCTTTAGCTATATCTTATCAGTTTAGTATTTTTTCAGTCAAGAAGAGGCTTCAGAGTTTAAGAACTATATCTTAGATCTGAACATGTGATTCTATTAAAATTTATGAAACAAATTCATTTTTTATTCTTTTTCTTAATGTTTTGTACATTATTGCTTTCATTGACATTAACCGATCTGATATAGTTCTTTTTCCAATGACACATGTAAATAATTCCCTACTAGCAGTTATGCCATGATTGAGATTGATATTTTACAATTTTTCTAGGGGTTGATGTCATATTTCTTGATACTAACCCATTTACCTTCACCTCTTTGGAGTTTATAATGCCCAATAATTGAAATTAGTGGCCTCATTTCTTCAATTTTAGTTTATTCTATATTATCTAGAAAATTATCATCAAAGACAATTTCTTGCAACTTCTTATTAATGTCCATGTTTTTCTATGTGTGGTAAGATCTTGTTGTAGGTAAGATGTTTTCCCTATATATATATATATATATATATATATATATATATATATATATTAATTTTTAATTTTTAATTTTAACTTGACATGTACATTGAAAAAAATTAGAATATTAAAAGGGTGACTTGATTTGTGTGGTCAATATACTACATTTGGAGGTAAGGAACACTAGCGCCCCTAATGTGCCCTAATGTGTTAAATCTCTATTCAATTCACCAAATCCATTTAGTTCAAACTTAGTATTATTTTCCCAATAAAAATATTATTATCATCAAATACATATCTTAAAAATACAATTGGCGCTCAAATATGTAGATGAACTTGGAGTAAACTCTATTTTTGTTAACAGAGTACTAATCACCAAGAGATTTTCACCCCAATTTCCTATTTCAATATCTATAACAAATTTTTTATATATGTAAACATATTATGTTGGTTTACATATATGTTTTCACCCACAATTGCCTATTTCAATATCTATAACAAATTTTTCTTGTTGATAACTCTTATAATCAATATCTTTGAAACCTCCACGGCTTACTTCCATGGGATCAAAATTTTCCTTTCATTCCTTCACGATGACTCCTTCTCTGCAACAACTTATTTCATTATGTTGGTTTACATATATGTTTTCACCCACAATTTACTATTTCAATATCTATAACAAAACTTTTTGGTTGATAACTCTTGTAATCAATATCTTTGAAACCTCCACGACCTTCTTCCATGTAGGTAAAATTTGCCTTTTAATTCCTTCACGATGGCTCCTTCTCTGCAACAACTTATTTATTCTAGGCTACTCTTTCCTATGCTATTTCCTTAAGGCATTTCTTTTGCAACATATGATGCAATTTATAGTTAAGATAATAAACATATTTAAGCTCACGAGAATCTAATTTTGTTTTTTTTTAAATTAATTAATGAGTAAGATTGCATTTCAAAAAATCCTGTGAGAACAAGATTAATGGTTGTGATTTCATGAAGGCTTTTTTTTTTCCTCTTAGCCGTTATGAAACCTAATAGTTTTTTTATTATTTGTGAACCGTGGAAGTGGAAGAGTTTCCGCCTTTCTGCCGTGATGGCTTTCTCTTCCGCCTACCTACGTGCCATTTAATTCTGCCTACCTGCGGGCCATTATAGTGGAATGTATAATGCCTTTCTTTCCATTCCATGCAAATTTGAATTGAGCTTCATCAATATTGGTCCAACCAGCGGAGATAGCTCCTCTTCGTGGATGCTCTGCTTCTTATTATTACAAAATCTGCTTCCTGGAGGTGTGAGATTAAGGTAATTTGTTGTAAGCTAGAGAGATGAAGCCTCGAAAACTTAGATGGTTTTTGGATTTCAAATTCCTTGTTCTTATTTATGTTAATTTGGTTACAATCTCTAACTTGATGTGGTCAAGAAATTTAATCTCCAACCCCGATACAGAGAAATTTGTTCCAGTAAAACCTTCACGGGGATGGTGATTAAATTTCTTAGATACTGAAATTGCAAGGCCCTTGCAACGTTGTGTGTTATGAAGAATATGTTAGAATGTGTAATTCCTACTTGTCCAGTTGTGACTCTCTATGTATAGAGTTTGTTCCTATTCCTGTTTAACTAAAGTATCAAGTTTGACATGATCATCATTAGATATATGCCATGCATCATTCTTTGTATCACTTTAATCAACATTCTCACGAAATACCACATCTCGACTTGCAAATATTTTATGTGAATTGGGATCAAACAATTTATATGCTTTCTTATTTGTACAATACCCAATAAAAACACACTTGATTGAATTTGCATCAAGCTTTCTTCTGTTAGCCGTAGAAATATGTGCAAAGGCAATACATCCAAAGACTCTTAAATGAATGACATCAGGTTTATAACCATGAATAATCTCAAAGGGAGTTTGAAAAGCTAATTGCTTAGTGGGACTTTGATTCTTCAAATAAACAACAGTATTAATGGCTTCTGCCCAGAAACCATTGGAAAGGTTTTTACCTTGAAGCATACTGCGAGCAAATTCCACCAGGGTTCTATTCCATCGCTCAGCAACACCATTTTGCTGAGGGGTATGAGGTACTGTGAACTATTGTTGGATCCCATTAAATTTACAATATCTGTTAAATGCGCTTGACTTATATTCACCCCCTTGATCAGATCTGAGTATTTTAATGTACTTACCTGTTTGTTTTTCAATCATAGTTCGGAATTCTTTAAAATATTCAAATATATCACTTTTCCTTCGAATGAAATAGACCCAAGTATACCTAGATCTATCATTAATAAAAATAACAAAGTAGGAAGCACCACCAAGAGACCTAGTTTGCATAGGTCCAAATACATCAGTGTGAATTAATTCAAGTATATCACATTGTCGTTTCTCGGTATGAACATGAAACTCTTCTCCATGCTGCTTACCAAGTGCACAAGCTTCACATGGTACATGTTCACACTTCATAACAGGAAGACCTTCAACCATTGTTTTTCTTTGCAACAACGATAAATCTGTTGTACATTGGATAAACCAACACTCCTCGTGTGTTTCGTGACATGGACTAACCACCTCTCGTGGATCCTTACCTCTAGCGATGCGATCGTTGACTAACACCTGCGGGTTTTGGTCTAATGGCAATCGTGATTCCCAACAAGTGGTATAGAGGTGTACGATCCAATTCATTCGCTATTGGAGACAAGAGTTATAAATAAATTCAGCTGTACAAGTCTTCATGTTAATGAAGAATGCAAATGATGAAAATAATTGAAAAACTAAAACGTGAACTGGAGCAGAGAATTTCTCTTCACAATATTACGAATAGATAAATAGGAATACATTGGAAACATCAGCAATAAATGACTGAATTAAACTGAAGTAAACTGAAGTAAAACTAAACTACCTATGACACCTAGTAGACAATAAATTAAATGAACTAAACCTAACCAACAGTGAGATTAATATCTCAACATCCCCTCCTAATCTCAACTGTTACAAGTGGAGGCACTAACAATGCCTAATTTCTCTCTTTGAAATTCAAATACATTCTTTCCCAATGGCTTTGTGAAAATATCTACAAGTTGATCTTTGGAACTACAAAAAGAAAGTGTGATGTCCCCATCATTGACAAGTTCACGAATGAAATGAAAACGTGTGTCAATGTGCTTGCTCTTTTTGTGAAAAACATGATTTTTTGATAAAGAAATTGCTGAACTGTTATCATAGTAAATTGGAGTTGGATCCTTCTGAATATCTGAAATGTCTTTCAATAATATTCTTAGCCATACCGCTTGACAAGCTGCTGAATTTGCTGCTACATATTCTGCCTCTGCAGAATATATTGAAACGATTGACTATTTCTTAGATGCCCATGAAATAAGAATTGTTCCAAGATGAAAAACATACCCTGAGGTACTTTTGCGATCATCTAAACTCCCTGCATAATCACTGTCTGTATAACCTGAAAGTGAACAATTTTCAGAATGTGTATAAAACAAACCATAGTCTATGGTCCCTGCAATATACTTTAAGATCCTTTTTGCAACCTGCCAATGAGTAAGCTTTGGTGACTGCATAAACCTGGAGACAAAACTTGCTGCAAACATAATATCTGGTCTAGTTGCAGTTAGATACAACAAACTACCAACTAGGCTTTTATACAATGTGGGATCAACAGATGGTGCTACATCTTCTTTGCTGAGTTTGGTACCTTGAGAAATTGGTGTATCAAATAATTTGCAATTGGTAATTCTGAACTTTTGAATGATATCAGTGGCATATTTTGTTGATAAAAAAAAATGCCATTATCAGATTGGTGAATTTCAATTCCTAGGAAATATTTCATGACTCCTAGATCTGTCATATCAAACTCTACTTGCATTCCAGCTTTGAAATCTTCTAACATCATATTTCTAGTATAAAGAAGATCATCTACATAAAGACATACAATAATAATTTTACCTTCATGAGATTTGGTATACAAAGTGGGTTCATGGCTGCTTCTGGAAAAACCACTTTTGATGAGATAGGTGTCGATGCGACTGTACCAAGCTCTTGGAGTTTGTTTCAAACCATATAAATCTTTCTTCAATCTATATACTTTATGCTCTTGTCCTTTTAATTCAAAACCTGGAGGCTGCTCTACATAAACTTCTTCCTGTAATACACCATTTAGGAAGGCAAATTTTACATCAAGCTGATAGACTTTCCATTTGTGTTGAGCTGTTGTGGACAAAATGGTCTTGACAGTGTCTAGCCTTGCTACTGGAGCAAATGTTTCACCATAGTCGACACCAAACTGTTGTGAGAATCCTTTGGAAACCAACCTTGCCTTATGTTTCTCAAATTTTCCTTTTTCATTTAGCTTGGTCTTATATATCCATTTTACACCAATTTTTTTTTTGTCTCTTGGGAGATCAACTAATTCCCAAGTTTGATTTTTCTCTATGGCAGCAATTTCTTGGTTCATTGCTTCGACCCAATGCTTTTCTTTGATTGCTTCTTGAAACTAAGTCAGCTGAGTTGAAATGAATGCAAACATATTCTGTTGTTTAGATTCATGCTCCTGTTCATATATCTCTCTGATACTTCTTGTTTTCTGTCCCTCTTCTGAAGATGTTTGATCACTCGCTGAATCAGTGCTTGATGATGTTCCATTTTCAGAATGTTCTGGCTGTTCTTGAACTTGCAATCTTGGAGTTTGTGGTAGATAAAAAGGATGATTTGAAGTTTCATCTACATGGTCAAACCAAGATATATTTTCGAAAAATTTCACATCTCTGCTTATAATGAACTTTTTGGTAATGGGGTTATAAAGTCTGTAGGCTTTCGACTGCTCACTGTAACCTACAAATATGCATTTCTCACTTCTATCATCAAGCTTTTTCCTTAGTTTTTCAGGAACATGAGAAAAAGCTACTGATCCAAAGATTCTAAAGTGTGACACATTTACCTTGTTTCCATCCCACGCTTCTTGAGGTATTTTATCTTGGAGGCTGGATGTTGGAGATCTGTTAAGAACATACACTACTGTCGACACTGCTTCAGCCCAATAGTCATTTGTCAACTTCTTCTCCCGTAGCATGCATCTCGCGATGTTCATGATTGACTGATTCTTTCTTTTTGCTACTCCATTTTGCTGTGGAGTGTATCTGGTTGTGTACTGCATTAGGATACCTTGTTTTCGAAAAAATGTTTTGAATTAATTTGAGGTGTATTCTCCTCCTCTGTCTGATCTGAATACTTTCAAGAGTTTTCCACTCTGTTTTTTTGCTTCTGCCTTGAACTCCAGAAATCTAGAGAAGGTATCTGATTTTTTTTTTTTAAATACACCCATATCTTCTTGCTAAAGTCACCAATAAAAGTCAGAAAGTATAAACTACCACCAATGGACAATGTCTGCATTGGACCACATATGTCGGTATGGACAAGTGCCAAAGGCTCTTTCACCCTTGAGGTTGATGAGGGAAAACTATCTCTGTTATGCTTGGACAAGACACAAACTTCATAATTACAGACTTTTTCACTGATAGTAGGTAGACCAATGACTATAGATTTCTTTTGAAGCACACTGAGACTCTTGACTGGAATGTGACCATACCTAGAATGCCATAGATGAGTTTCATCTATTCTTGATATATTGTGGACTAAAGATTGGTTGGTATTTTGGCTTCTGAGGGTCAATGGAAACATCCTACTCTTGGTCTTTTCAAATCTTGCTATCAACCTTTTATGAGGATCTTTGTCATATATATAGCAGGTGTTCTTTTGAAACAATACATCATAGCCATGTTCCATTAATTGTCCTACACTAAGGAGATTATGTTTGAGCTGAGGAACATAATAAACATCAGGGATGTATTTGTTTTGATTATGCTTAGTAAGAATAGGAACAATAACTTTTCCTTCAGCTTTAATACTTGTATGATCTCGAAGCGTTATCTCTGATGTTATGGAAGCATCTAGAGAAGAAAGAAGTCTCTTGTTTCCTGTCATGTGATTGCTGCATCCGCTGTCGAGCAACCAAAGATCTTCACTCTGTTTGTCTTCTGAGAGATGGCATGAAAGAAACATGGTCTCTGAGGATTCTCTTTCACTGTTGGAGAGATTGATATAGCCTCTGTGCTGATCTGATTGTTTCTTTCTACAGTCATGTTCGTAGTGGCCAAACTTCTTACAGTAGTAACATTGAACACTCGATTCGTTCCATGACCTTCCTCTTTGATTTCGGCTTTGTGGAGGTCTCCACTGCTCTGTTGCATGATGATGATCAAATCTGCCATTTCTTTGGCCTCTGCCTCGCTTGTTGCCGCCTCTGTATCCTCTACCTCTGCCTCTGTCAAATGAGAGGTGTGCTTTGAAGGCTTGTTCCATGGAATCTTTTGTCAGATTGAGTCTTGTTTCGTGTGCCAGAAGTGATCCAGTCAACTGTTCTACTGAGAAAGTTTTAAAATCTTTGGATTCCAAAATGGCTGTCACAATTATGTCATATTTCTTTGGTACACTTCGAAGAACTTTTTCAGCAACTTTTTGATCTGTAATGGTTTCGCCAATGAGTTTGATTTGATTCACTATTCCCATGACTCTAGTCATGAACTGATCCACATTCTTAGTGTCAACCATCTTTAGGGTTTCAAACTGAGCTCTCAATGTTTGCAGTTTAACAGTCTTTACTGTATCATTTTCTTGATACGCAGCTTGCAAAATATCCCAACATTCTTTTGCTATTGTCGCACCAGTTATTTTGTCAAAAATATAATCATCGACTGAATTTTGTATCCAGTGTTTGGCTCTGTGCTCCTTCTTTTTGAGTTCAATAGCTGCATTTCTCTGATTATTGGTCATGGCCGCCCATGCTTCTTGGGTCGGCTCTACATAAGCAATCATAAGCGTGTCCCAACAATCTTGTGCTTGTAAAAAAGTCTTCATTCTCAAATTCTAAAATTCATAATTTTTGCCAATCAAATTTGGTGTCTGTGGCAAAGAACTTGAAAAAGCCATTATTTCTTCAAATGAGCCTTTTGTAAATCTCCTCTAAAATTTTTAAATCTCTTTTGAAGATTAAAAAAAATCTCTTGAAACCCTCTTTTAAATTTCAGCCCTCTTCTTTTAAATCTCTTTTTCCAAGACTTAAAAAAACTCTTAAAACCCTCTTTTAAGTTTCCTTTTCCAATTTAAAAAAAAAAAAACAAACAAACAAACTAACTTATCTATATGCTCTTTCAAACCCTCTTTATAAAACCTTTGAAAATTTTTAAGTGTTTTTTTTTTTTTTTTAATTTGAAAAAAACTTAAAAAAAAAACTTTTTTTATATAAAAGTGAAACTTCTTTATATTAAAAGTAAAAGGGCTTTCACGTAAAACTTGAATCGATTTTAAAAACCTTGTATAAAGCTTTTACTTTTAATACGATGAACGCTTCATACGCTTCATACCTTTTTTTTGAAAAATCGATTTTTGAAAAACCTTGATACGCATATGCGTTATTTTTTTGCATGCAGACTGGCGCGATCCTGAGGGGAATAGCCGCGACTATTTCAAAAACATGGGTATGGCGCGTATTCTTGCGCGCGGTGGCGCGAGTATGAGCTTCACAGTATGAGCTTCTTTCTTTTGCTCCTTTGTGGCTGTGTTGCTGCTCTCGAGGGAGGCTTATGCAAGTTCACTCAGAGACCATGAAAAAAATTGAAAAACTAAAACGTGAACTGGAGCAGAGAATTGCTCTTCACAATATTACGTTCACAATATTACGAATAGATAAATAAAAATACATTGGAAACATCAGCAATAAATGACTGATGTAAACTGAAGTAAAACTAAACTACCTATAACACTTTGCAGATAATAAATTAAATGAACTGAACCTAAGGAATAGTGAGATTAATACCTCAACAAACGAACGGTGGACAAACACACCCTATTTTTCGTACCTTACTGCCCATTTTATCTCTATGAAAATGTATTGGAGGCGAACTGGACGCCTGACAATTTGAATAAGATTATTAGGCAACAGTTTCAAGGGCGACGATACTTTTGATTTGATGTTGCCAAAAACTAGCGCTTCGCAAGACTAATCATGCAATATATGAAATACCACTGCCTGAAACAACTATTACAGAAGCTTGTCCTACTGCTCCCAGCATCAGCTCACCTGAAAAAAACACAGTAATTTCCCGTGATATTGATCCTGATCAAGTCTTTAGAAAAGCATTCGAAATATGAGTTGGCATTTCTTTGAATGGGATGTTTCCTTCTGTAATGTCCCTCATTTCCATTTTTAGACTTATGGAATTATTGTGTGAGTTTAATGTCTATGGAAGCCATATTTGATTATTTTTATTATTAACTAAAGTAAATTAATAAGTGAGATTGATTATTATTGAAATTGTTGATATATGGATATGTATATTAGATTAACTAATATTAAATTATTTAATTATGTAATTAAATTTTATTAAACATAATACTGAGGGTGAAGAACCTAAAAACTAGATATGAGTAGATAAGATCTTTAAATGCATGGTGTCTTGTGTCTTTAAAGGAATGGGAATGGATTTTGGCGTAATTTTCATAATCTGCATAATATGATTATAGATGTGCCGGTAGAACACGGAACAAAAATATAGATACCTTAAATAAGTAGATATTTAACTTGTGTGTGTGTTGCACCTAAAAATAGGTGTGGACAGCATTTTAGAATAGACGAAGCCACCAGGTCTCCACCCACCTACCTTTTTATTTGCACTCCATTCAACTGGTAATATACCCAGAGTCCTACCAAAGCTTGATTCTTTAATTTGATTGACTCATCTGTCTGTGATGCAACCTTGATGGCCTTCTGTTTTCGAGATAAGGGCAGCTTTCACGGGAGGGGATAAACAGTGTTTGTGTGATCAGGCAGATAAGGACAGCTTTCGCATGATCCAGATCCACATCTATAATTTTTTGCAAGTGTATTGATCCTCTGCAAGGAGCGTGACCTCAATCAGCTTCGCAACCTCCGGGGAGGATGACAGGGTCAAAGGATATTTTATGAAGGAAGATGAAGAACTCACTTCCAAGGTGGCATAGGCATTTGTTTCCTCAACAAGTTGCATTTTTGTGAGAGTATGCTGCATGTAACCTATGTATACAGCAATTACTGGAATGGAAACATACATATAATACAAAATTACAGCAATTACTGAGATGGAAACATACATATGATATCAAATTTCTTCTATAATCAAGGAAGAAAATAAAGAAGTGACCACATAATGAGCTCTATTTAATTAGAGTTGGGAAACAATGATATAACAATTCTAAAGAAATAAAAGGTAACACATATTTTCGTCCATTTCCTTTTAAGTTATAACCAAAAAAAACTTTAAATGACTTCAAAAATAAAAAATAGTGAGAACTCAGATTATTACAAAATTAGAATTCTAAAACAAAGAACACACAAATAAAGGAAAATGTTAACACCAAGACAATAAGTTGATGAAATGCAAGCTTGAAAGGATAGCTATATGTACAAATTTCTTGAGTGGACAAAGTACATAAGTAAACTATTCTTTAAATATGTCAGAGGAGAAATAAGGTTTCCAAATGAAAATATTAAGGCCATTGAGTGCATCATGATAATAAAGTGACAAAATATTTCATATTAATGTGATAATATAATAGAGAATACCTATACCCAAGTTATTTTTCGTTTAGAATATGTAAATTTAAAATTACATAAGTTTGATAACAAAATTTGCTTATCCAACTAAAATGCAAGAAGAAAAGTTATATGGGAAAAATGGTTACGGATTTCATAGTCTAATAACACTTTATTTTTGGATAATAGTCACAAGATAAATTAGTAAAATCGTAGAAAATACATTTTGTATTAAAATAATGATAAAAATGTAAAAGAAAATGTAAATTATCTATTTATTTGATGCCTATGTGCTCACAAAAAAATATGTGGAGCCTTTACATATCAAGAAATAATATAGTATTCACAAAAAAATACTTTTATTTGTTTTTTACCCTTTAAATATCAATAAATAAAATAGTATTCCAAAGAAAACATATTCATATAGAAAAAATCATCCATTAGATAAAACTTATTCATATAAAATCATCCATTGTTAATAGAAATTTTAAAAATTTAATATTTAAAAAATCCAAAAAGATTTAAGAATTGAAAATACTATGATTTATATTGTATGTCAAAGAATACCAAGTAAATGTGATGCAAGAGGAATAATATATCTAAAGGAAAATCACCATGTTTCTTTCGAGTATATAGTTGTGCAATGGATAAATAATATTTCTAAACCCTTTTCTTTAGGGTTACTTTGAAATGTGTAATTGTATTAATAAAATCCAAGTACCCGGTGACTCAAATATGCTAATGGATTAGGAAAATGGAAGATGCACATAAATAATTTGGTCATAATCCCAATAATGAGTAGGATATTTGGGATAAATTTGAAACTTCTTTCATTTATATATAATTCAATGTTTAAGTTGACATATTATGTAAAGCATCCTTATTTTAGCATGAAGGGAATTGATGTGAATATGTGTTCAGTGATATTTCTTCTTTCAAATATGTATTTACTATTTTTATTGAAATGCACGACAGTTTGATCAAAATGGCATGTGCAAGAAAGTTTTGTTTTGTATTTTTTTAAGTGCTTTCAAGCATAGATATAAAATTGCATATGGAAAACAATAAATACTATGATATTTAGACTAATATTTTTGTTTAGATTTTTTTTGAAGATAATAAAGACCTTTGGTATTAATTCCTTAGAGTTTGTCTTAAAATTGCATATTTTAATTTTTATTTAAAATATTATATTTAATGTTTTCTTCATGGATAAATAATAATTATAAATTGCAAATTAAAAAGAAGAATAGGCTATTTGTAAATCTAATGTAGGAATCATTTCTACACATTTATAAGTTAGAACTTAAAAATTTAGGGACAAAAAAGTATATTTTCTAATATTATTTTTAACTAATATAATAGAAATTTTTATGAACACTTAATATTTAAGTAGATTTAGAAAAAGTTATTAGAGAGGATATTTTTAATTTGCATGACATAGAATTCCTGATTAGGTTGGTAGTAAAAGGGAAAGCTAAGGACATGGAAAGATATTAGAATGAATTCTAAAAGTTGGAATCTCTTTTCATTTTTTTTTATAAGAAAGAAATCAACATCCCTTTTATTCATTAGATTTTTACAAAATACACTATAACTTTTAGAAGATAAATAATTCGTTAGATTTTTCCCAATTTATTCTATCGGAAATTAGGTCATCATAAGTTTTCATTTAAATGTTATTTTAGCTTAAAAAAACACTAAAAATACTAAATTGAGTTGTTGATCAATTTAATCACCAAATCAAATTACTCATTTACATGAATTAACTATCTCAAAAAAAAATTTGTGGTAATCAATGGAAATTATAAATCTTGTTTAACCACCTTCTCAGAATGGATAATCTACCGAAATTATTTGTTCTAATAAATGGAAATTATCAATTGTTTTGAACAACATTCTCAAAAGGTTGTCTTAGGCATTTCATGCGATGTGCATAAATTGAAGCAAAATTTTGAAAATTATTGGGAAACCATCCAAGAACCTTTGAATTCGGAAAAGCCATCCAAGAACCTTTCAACCTCTTAAATACAAAGAATATATTTACATAGGATTACAATTACAAAACATACATATAATAAATATGTTCTACAAGCATTAAAACTACAATATACACATACACCATCTCCACAAGGTTTTGCAACACAAGACATATTTTCTTACCAAAATTGTTAAGTCTCGAAGATGGCACTCACTAGATAGAAAATGTTGTGGGTGTAGTTTGAATATTGTTTTTCATAATTTTTGATATGTAAATTTGGCCTAGAGATTGGTATAAATAACTATGTTGAACTGTAGGTACTCAAAATTATTATAAGCATTGCAATCCAATGAGTGAAGAATAAGGCGTTAGCGACTTTAAGAATGTAGTTATCAATTGGAAAACAATACGCTATAATTTTCACAAGATAAATAATACATTAAATTTTGCCCAATTTATTCTATTGGAAATTAGTTCGTCATACATTTTCATTTAAATGTTCTTTTAGCTTTAAAAAATACTAAAATACTAAATTGAATTGTTGATCAATTTAACCACGAAATCAAATTACTCTACGAGAATTAACTATCTCCATGAATTATTTCTGTTAATAAGTGGAAATTATAAAGTTTGTTTAACCACCTTCTCAGAATGGATAATCTCCCCCAAATTATTTGTTCTAATTAATGTAAATTATCAATTGTTTTTAACCACCTTTTCAAAAAGTTGTCTTATGGGTTTAATGCAATGTGCACATCAAGATAATAAATAAAAATACTATTCTACAAGACTTAAAACTACTATATACATGTACACCATCTCCACAAGGTTTTGAAACACACGACATATTTTCTTAAGAATTTTTTTTGGAAATATCACTAGAGGAAGCCCAATTAAGATCAGATGTTGAAGTATGATGATAGATAGCCAAGGTGCCATGTAAGAGATGCCAGACATAACATATTCAATGTTGATGAATACCATTGAAGAACTTTCAATCTCTTGTTCACCTTCACCAATTTGCAGTTCACATCATGACCAACCAAGTCGCTCTGACTGTGGAGATGAAGATCCTTAGTAGTGGTGGTGGTGTTCATGCTGACCTTATCTACATTAACATTCATATCTCTCAAATATATGGCTCTTCCTCTTCCTTCTCCATCCTCAGCCTCTCAAATAAAACCTGTAAAACAACAAAAGCTACACATAAATTGAAACTCTCCAAACCTATGTAGTATGGTAATTAATAATGGTCCATGATAGATCATAACTACTGTAACATAAGATCACTCTACGATATCAGCCTTGGAATTGAAAATTACCATGCATGTGTACATGAATTGAAGGATGATGCCACACAAATCAAGGTTTCTAGGTGGCTAAGAACAACTAATGATCCTCTAATTTTTATGTAAATCCTAAGCTAAGTCTAGAAATATATTCAGTTTTTTCTAAAAGAACTATATAGACAACTCATATCATAAATTAAAGACATTTTAAAGGACTATGCGATGAGGATGTTAATTTCCCCACTAAAACTCTGCAATGCCACATTGACTTTTCACACTCCAAGAATTTATTTCCCTATAGTATACATCAAAACCTCATGTGAATATTTGGGGATGGAGGCTGGATAGTCTACTATGAAATAATATTTAAACACAACTAAATGTGATTCATTAAAATGAAATTGACAGAAATTTTGGATCTCTTGCACACAAGTTTCCCAAAAAAATAGCGATTTTTCCACCTTCCCTTCTTTCTTAAAGGAAAGTAAATAAATTGACGAATATGATGGAGATCTCTACTGGTATAAAGTTGGAATAATTGAACACATTGAGTATCACAAAATCCCAATGTCCCATGGAAATATTGTACATGCCTTACTCCTCTTGGAAATATTAGCTTCGAAAATTTGAAATTTTTCCTGCTTGTAAGTTCAAATGGTTGAACTTGGGGAAAATTGATTGCCTTGTCTCATAATCCCACAAAACAACTATCAAACTTGATCCCTCGACTACCCAAAAATTCTTTCTTTTGTCTGTATGATGTTTGATACCAATTCAAATCCACATAAAAGCAATACATCTCAGTGCAAAAGAATCAGTTCATCTTCGACTTTATGAGATATTTTTACTTATCAACTGCAGGACCACTGGACATGGTAGCTTCTTTTGCAATCAGGGTAATTCCAAGAACCTGAAATTCCACTTTTGCATCATTTCTTGCTTAAAAGTGAATTTCTATTTTCTTCATTGTGACAATTCTAAATGTTCCTGGTATATTGGCATCACCTCTTCCCATGATTCCTCTAAAAAGTAGGACTCGGTCCCAGAAAAACTTCCTTAATAAAATCATTTCTTCTCCCTGATTTCCCCCATGTTAGGACACCAGATTAGAGGACCATATTCATATGTGGAGCACCTTCACCCTGCTTTTTATTGTCACAGAGATGATCACCATTAATAACCAAACTACAAGCACGATGGTACAACATAACACCCTTTGAAATTATTGATAAACTATTTCTCCTAGCAAGCAACAATGTTGTTTCACCTCTTAGGTTTACAAGACTATAGTGAGCTCCGCCTAGAAGCAGAATCTTGCAAGCATCTGCTTGGCCTTATTTTTCAGCAAGCATTGAAGGAGAGTAACAATCCTCATCAAGGGTATTGACTGCATATCCTCTTTTTAGAAGTTTCCCTATAGCCTTTAGATTTTCTTTCCATGTAGCATAATGCAGAGATTTGAATTCCTCACCTTTTAATCCATATCCTAGGGTGGCATCCAACATAACACTCTAAAAAAATCTCTTTTTCCATGGGCTTGAGGCTTGAGCTAAGCCAAATTCTATTTCACCCTTCTTACTCTTAAAATTAAAATTCTCTCCAGAAAATATAAGCACTTCTAAAGATTCAACATGGCCCTCTTTTGTAGCTATCATTGCAACCCAAAAACATTTCCTGCCTTTCTCATTCAAATTAGACCTTGCTACTCTAAAAGTTTCTCAAGGACTTTAGAGTGACCAAATAGGACTTTAGAGTCACCAAATCTGGCCAATAAAGTGGAGAAAACACTCGGGGATTCCTAGAGTAAACTGTTTTTGCTAATTTATTGTAAGGTGAAAATGTGAAGTTGGGTTACACTTTTTTCCCTTTTTTGAGAAAAAAACTTTCATTTTTTTCAGTTCTTCAACTTTCTGCAAGCTAAAACAATTTTTCTGTTTAGAATTTCATTTTATGATAAACATAAAAGTTGTCAAAAATTTTGTTAGCTTTCTATTACTTATTTTTTGGAATTTTTTTATACACATTTGTTATGTCAACTTAGCGTTTCTTTAAGTGTGTGTTTTTTAACAATCAATGGATTCAAAAGAAGTCATGTTAATACGCAATGTTGTATTCTTTGAAAATTTGTGTTTTTGAGAAATAAAATGTGTTACAACAATCTAGACAGAGTCTACTTTGGTTTTGTCATATTTACAAAGCCAATGGATGCATATCATAATTACTATAATTTTTTGAACTGGTCCAATATGAAAAAATGCATATTTTGAATATGTTTCGTGACGCAATAAATTTCTTAACATATAAGTTATAAACTAAAAATCTAAAAGCTACCCATTAGAGACAACAGACCAATGTAATGTATGATAATTTTTTCAATTTTTTTTACAATGTATTTTGGAAGATATAGAATTTTGATTTCACTGAATCACAATGACCTTCAGAAATTGTTTGCATCCGTTTTATTACAAAATTAATTAAAATTAGTAAATATTTATGAAATTCCATGAAAGTTATATTTCCTGAAAATAGATTCAATTCCGAAAATGCTTGTCTTGGTTTCGATAGTTAATTCAGAATGTTTCATGGAGTTTAATCAGTCCAAAGTTGCAGAAACGTATTCAGGGCTTGGCTTTGTGTAACTGTTGACGCGTTAGTTCGGCCGAACTGTTTTTTGCGCCGATGACACGTTAAATAAAATGACAAAGTAGTTCAGCCGAACTATTTATTAGTAGTTCAGCTAAACCTTTACTTATCTTTCCGTCAGCCGGAAAGTACTGCCGAGCCCCTCCAAAAAAATATTTCGCGGAAATATAAATTGCCGTGAAACCATTCATTATTTTTGCATATTTTCGCATGTTTGGTCTGATTTTACAAAAGTCTTGATCTGATTTTGCAAAGAATTGTTTTGGGTTTAAGGAATTTTCTTGGAGGTACATTCAAAGGATTTTTCTTTGAGACACATTAATTTCATACATTTGATCTGATTTTGCAAGGAATTTTTTTGGGTTAAAACCTATAGGGGCATTTAATCTTAGGGGCATTGTTTGAGAGCATGGATATGAAAATGAAAAACTTCTATTCAGATCTATTTGTTGGAAATATTGTCATTGATGGCAAAGGAGACAACGTAGATGTAGAGAGGTAGCAGAGAGGCAGCAGAGGCCTGCATAGAGATAGAGAGATCTGAAGAGATGCAGAGGGTCGAGAAGCTGTGAAGAGGGCCATTTGAAGAAGCATCTCAGCAGAGATAGGGCCATTTGAAGAAGTAGGGCAGCAAAAAGAAGCAGCTCAGACACTAGGAAGAAGCAGAGAGATGGATTTTGTATCTGATTATATATATATGAATGAAGGAATTGGTTTTGAGGTATATGTACTCTTTGATCGAATTCGGTGTGATGAATGGTTGAGTTCTGTGGATGAATATATGATAACCTTGTTTGATTGAAGCGATAACACAGGGTTGAATTGATTTGAGAATTCTATTATATAGAATTTGTGGTGTGAATCCTACAGTGAAGTTGAATGTGAAGTGCGGGGTCGTAACTCAAGATGGACAAGGCGTAGTTGAATGGAGCAGTGAGATTGGAGCCATAAATCTGTTCATAACCATATTTAAATTAAATGCAGAACCAATGTTATAAAGATGTAACAAAAGATGGAAAGCTATGGCGGAACTACAATATCAAAACAAAAAGGTGAATAAGAAGAGCGAGGGTGGAGTTATACATATATGGTAAAGGCACTAAACAATTGGCGGAACCCCGAGATAAACGGAACCTTGACTCGATAGTGGAACCGGGAACATGAATAGTAAACGTGGGTTCAAGCCACAAAACCGGTAGTATCGTGCTTTATAAAAGTGGTAAGAAGATTTTGTGAAAAAAAAATGAGATTAGGGTCGTCGCTCAACACGTGTCCTAAAGTGGTATTCAATTACCACTCTCATCGCGTAAATCTTGAGAATTAAGGGTCGTGCAGTTAAATTGTGTGATATTGTGCGAGGTCCATTGGATGAGCGCTTAGTTAGGCTTTGGAGCACGAAAAAAGTTGGGCCGTCGGATCCATTTGACAGTTAATGCAAAATAATGTATTGTGGGCCCAATTTTTATGGTATGGTGGCGTTAAATAATGCGTGAAGGTTCAAGGTTTGTAAAGTTTTAATCCATAATGTATGGAGTGAAGTTGTGGGCCCAGATGTATTTGATGCGATGGTTTATCTTATAGCCGGAAGTGTTAATAAATGACAGTAGAATGAAAGGTTATGTAATACGGGTTTCAAATCCAAACCGACGATATTCGCATAACAAATAGATGGTATATGGTATTGCGAAATAAAATGCGATATTGGGCTTTTCCTGACACGTGGCCCAGGTGGTATTCCAAATCCACCCATTTCGCATTATTTTTTCGAGTTAAAGTTCGGTTCAATAGAAAATGCGATAACCGTTGATCTTGGTGTTAAGAATGCGATATTGCAACCACCGTTGGATCGCAAGTGAAGGAGCATGGGCGGAAGTTAGGTTATAAGTTGTTGTGGGACCCAAAAATGTTGGGGATTCTTAGTTTAATATGTGTTGGCCTTTGAATTAATCAGAACCGTCATTTTATGTGGAATATGAATGCTAATGAGGTCGATGTATATAACAACGTGAACTGTGGGCCGAGACTTTAATATATAACAGTGGTTGATATTTTAACCATAGCCCGAGTGTTATTAGCACAATTATTCTGATTAAATATTTGCTGGGGTCTTAATATAAGTCCAATGCTTATTAATGTTTGTAATATTTGATTGGGGAATATATATATGGTGAAATATATATACTATTTTGATATGAGTCGAATAAGATGTGGGCCTCGAGGGCACTTACATATATCACTTGAAGATTTAAATCCAAGCTCGAAGATCTAGTGCCGTAGTTATTTGAATAAGCAAGCATATAAAACTTTAATATATGCTGGTGTTTGGTCTTTAATAAGAGTTCGATTTTGTATGAAATACTATGACCAAACATGCATTAAAATATGGGTCAGATATATCACCGCGTTGGATGAAATAAGTAATTGGAAATAATGATGGGCTAGACTTACGTTGATGATTAAACCAATGCAAATTTTGATTGGACGCTTCCATAAAATGAACTATTGATACAGGATTTTACCACAGTGATGGGAAAAGAAAGCTTCAGCATTGATACAGCTTCCAGACTTAAAACATAAATTAGAAATGCATTTTTATATACACAGTAAACTTGGAGAATGTGGGTCTGACAGGGGTTCATACACAGAAAGCAGGGGAGTAAGCAAAAACTGAAAAAGCCAGTGACAGCAGCAGAAAAGACAAACTCACAGTGAGCCAAAAACTGAATGGGTAGAATAGAAATTCTTATTGTAACTGAAAGTGTAAATTTTGTTTATTTTATATTGTTTGTGATGCAAAGGCAAGTCTCCAGAGGAAAATAAATATCCCACTGTAATGTTGAAATGTATATCTATTGTTATATGATTTTTTTTTTTGAATAAGTTAGGAAAGAAATGAAAAGGTGGAAGTCAAAGAGTCATGGCTGTTCACTTCAAATTCTCTGAAGAATGCAAACATTCAAGAGGTGAACTCTATAAATGATATCACATTGATATGCATAAAGATGTTAGAGAATATAGAAATAAAGGGGAGAGTGTAAGAAGAAGTAGGAGAAGATAGAGATGCTGTGAAGACTCAAAAATGATATAAGGCAGACATGAAGGCTGGTGGATAGCAGTGAAGAAGGAATAGAATAGAGCTAATATCCAGGTAAATCAGCATGTGTTTTTATTGAAAGATTGAGGAAGTTAGTGCTTCCATATCAAGTTGTAGCTTGATAGAAGTCAGTTGTAGCTAGTTGAGGTAGGAGCCTCCTGTAGGTTGGTGCCTGCAGAAAATTGGTGGGAGTTGGAGCTTCCTTGCAAGTTGTAGCTTACAGAATTGAGGTAGGAGCCTCCTGTAGGTTGGATCCTACAGAAAATCAGTGGTGAGAGGGAGTTGGAGCTTTCCTTTGCATCGCAACAATAATAAGATGTGGTTTTCTCCCTTTATGGGTTTCCACTTATACCTGTTGTCTATATGCATGATGATTATGTGTTGATTATTTGTATTGATTAGTTTTAAAAGTCCATGAATGTGTTAAACTGATTCACCCACCCTCTCAGTTTAACTAAGGGTTCAACAATTGGTATCAGAGCTAGTTCCTTCTGTATCAGTTTAACAACTAGAAGGAGATCCTAGGTCCCCAGGATGGCTAGTCAAGAAGGATTCTCAACCAATAAAGCCCCTTTGTTCACTGGTGCAAATTATGCCTTATGGAAAATCAGAATGAGGACATACATAATGTCTCTAAGAATAGAAGTTTGGGATTCTATGGAATTGGGATATGCCCCAAAGGCAATTGACTCAGAGAAAGAAGCCAAACAAGATTTTGTAGCTAATGAAAAAGCCATGAATGCACTCTTAAATGGACCGTCTGAGGCAGAATGTATCAAAGTAATGCACAACGAGACTGCCAAAGAAATTTGGGATACAATAGAAAACATTCATGAGGGAGACAAAAAGGTGAAGATAGCCAAAATTCAAGTCTATAGAGCTAAGTTTGAAAATATAAAAATGAATGATGATGAAGACATTGCCAACTTCTTTTTAAGGGTTGCATAAATTGTGAACAAAATGAAATCTCTAGGAGAAACCATAAAAGAAAGTGTAATTGTTCAAAAGATTCTAAGATCTCTACCATCCTGCTTTAACCCTAAGGTTTCAGCCATAGAAGAAACAGATGATTGGGAAACTTTGACCATGAACCAATTACTTGGAAACCTAATAGCCTATGAGATGAGACTGCCATAGAGGAATTCAAATGTGAGGGAGGCAGCCTTCAAGACAGAGAATAAAAAAGAAGGAAAATAAGATACATGCTCTTGCTCTGATGAAGAAGAGGCCAAATTTGTCAAAAGATTGGAAAGAGGCTCAGCCAAGTATAAAGGTAAACTTCCATTTAAATGCTTTAACTGTGGAAGAGTTGGACACTACCCATCTAAATTCCCTCATAAGAAGACAAAGAATCAGACTCAAGAATCAGAGAAAACTAGATCAAAGAACTGGAAGAAAGGGAAGAATTTCAATAGAAAAACATTTTATGGCTAGCAGGACAGCCGTGCTTCTGAAAGCTTAGAAGAATCCTCCAATGAAGAGGGAAATTCTGAATTTTTATTGATGGCCAAGGAAGAGCTTGAAGGATTCCTTCTAGAAGATGAGGAATAAGGAGAAGTAGATCTTGAAGGGGTGCTAAGAGGTGCCCTGGAGGAAATAGACGGACTTAAACTAAAATGCAGAAAACAGAAAGACATTCTCCTCAAATATGTAAGAGAAGAACAAAACATAGAAGACCTCATTTAGTTGAAAGTAGAGATTGAAGAAGCCAAGAAGGTAGAAGACACTCTACTTAAGAAAAATAAGGATAAAATTCAAAAGCAAGAGAAATTGGAAGAAGAAGTAGTGTGCTTGAGAAAGAAATTAGAAAAATCCCACAGAGAATTATTAATGAACACTCCTCAAATGAAAAGCTCTGGACAGTTGGACCAAATTCTAAATGCTCAAAGGTCTCCTCTGATAAAGACTTGGATAGGCTATGAAGGAGAGATAAGCAAGATCAAGGTAGAAGATAACAGGAATATCATTTTTTTAAAAGCTGTAAAGGATAATGAAGTAGCTCAGAAGATTCCTACAGAAGTAGAAGCCAACAAGAACATGAATTGTAAAGAAACAAACAGAAACAAGTAGCAACATGAAAGGATAGAGAATGAGAGAATGAAAAAAATCAACTGTTAAAGGCTCATATGCTCCTAAGGATGAATTGAATAAATTTAGAAGCGTCAAAGAAGGCTCTTTCCTCCTATGAGAAGGGTCATTTGTTTTTGCTGCCACAAACCTCGACATATTGCAGGATTTTGTAAGAAAAATCAAATCAGGTCCAACCAGCAAAGGATGCAAACAGTGAAAAGACTACCTCAAGCAAACACATGGAGAAGACAACCCTTCATCAGGTATGCAAATTATTTTTATGGATATTGTTTTTATTGTAAGGAATTTGGCCATAAAGTCATAGAGTGCAGAACATATGGACAAAGATTGATGTTAAAAACCTCAAGGAGGTTTATGAATCATGGATAACTTACTAGTACTCATAATTCTGCTAAAAATATGATCAAATGTTGTGTATGCCATAAAATCAAAAATATGTCTTCCCAATTTCCTCTCAAAGGATGTGGTCCATCTTCCCAGAATAGGTGCTAAACAAATAGCTACCTGTAGTGGAAAAAGTAGTTGAATAAGTGTGACCTGGCTCTAATAGCCCAAGATCAAAAAAGCCAATTGTATTTGGACAGTGGATGCTCAAAGCATATGACTGGAGATAGAAGCAAGTTTATAACCTTTGATGAAAATAAATCTGGAAATGTTACTTTTGGAAATGATAAAGTAGGGAAAATCAAAGGAAAAGGCTCAGTCAGTCTGGATAATGGAAGAGGAAAGGCCCAAGATGTACTATTTGTGGATGGGTTGAAAGAAAATCTGCTGAGTGTTAGTCAGATGTGTGATAAAGGTTGTGAAGTTCTTTTTAGAGCACAAGAATGTGAAGTAAGATCAAGCACCACAGGAAAGACCTTGATCAAAGGTATTCGAACAGAAAGTAATGTCTACATAGTGAAAGAAGAGAATGAAGCATGCCACCTAAGAAAACTTGAGGAATCATGGTTATGGCATAGAAGATTGGGACACCTTAACTTTGACCACATCATCAGTCTGAGCAAGAAAAGTGCAGTCAGAGATGTGCCAGCAATAAAGAAGCCTTCAAATACCATATGTAAAGCTTGCCAATTGGGAAAACAAACCTGCACATCTTTTAAGACCAAATATGAACTATCAACTAGTAGGCCATTTAAGCTAGTACACATGGACTTGTGTGGACCTTCAAGAACTAAAGCACCTAGTGGAGAATCTTATTTCATGCTGATAATAGATCACTTTTCCAGAATGACGTGGGTAGCATTTCTCAAATATAAATCTGAAGCACTTGAGAAATTCAAGATATTCAAGGCATTGGCAAAAATCAAACAGGATGCAAGCTAAAGTGCATCAGATCAGACAGAGGAGGTGAATTCACAGACTATGATTTTGCAGATCTATGCAATGGGCATGGGATAAAGCAACAATTTAAAATTGCAGGTACGCCTCAACAGAATGGAGTGGAAGAGAGACAAAACAGGTCAGTAAAACAAATTGACAGAGCAATGATGCAAGAAAGTAACATTCCCCAAATCTTCTGGGCAGAAGCAGTACACACAGCAGTTCACATTCTTAACAAAGCTCATTTAAGACCAAATTGTGACAAGACTCCTTACGAATTATGGCATGGTAAACCATCATCAATCAAACACTTTAGAGTCTTTGGAAGAAAGTGTTTCATAAAGAATACTGATGAAAAAACTGGGGAAGTTTGATGCAAGAGCTGATGAAGGAATATTCTTAGGATATACATCCAAGAGTAAGGGTTACCGGTGCTACAACAAAACACTACACAAAATTGTGGAAAGTATTGATGTAAGATTTGATGAATATCTACCAAACAAGACAAGAAGTACAAGTTGCAGCAATCCTCCAAAATATCATGAAGAGGAGAACCAAGATGATGATGAACTAAGAAAGACAACAGAAGATATTGAGTTAAACTCAAAAGGTTCTTCAAGATACACTCAAAAGAATCATCCAGAAGATCAAATCATTGGGGACAAGAGTGTGGGAGTCTAGACAAGAAGGCAGCTAGCTGAGCAGAAAGAAGAAGTATACCTAGCCATGTTATCTCAAATAGAGCCAAAGAAGTTTGAAGAAGCTAGCAAAGACAAATATTGGGTGAATGCTATGAATGAAGAATTGGAACAAATTGAGAAGAACAATACCTGAGAATTAGTTCCAACACCCACTGAGAAAAATGTCATTGGCACAAAATGAATATTCAAGAACAAGATGAATGAACAAGGGCAGGTAATCAGACATAAAGCCAGGCTTGTATGCAAGGGATATTCACAAATTGAAGGTCTTGATTATGATGAAACATTTTCCCTTGTAGCCAGAATGGAAGCTATCAGAATGTTTTTGGCCTTTGCATGCTACCATGACTTCAAGGTATATCAAATGGATGTGAAGTCTACCTTCCTGAATGGAGATTTAGAGGAAGAAGTCTACATGGAACAACCCAAAGGATTCTCCTTAACAGATAAACCAGACTATGTGTGCAGATTAAAGAAAGCCTTATATGGGCTGAAACAAGCTCCTCGTGCATGGTATTCAAGCCTATAAAAATACTTGCAAAAACAAGGTTTTAAGAAAGGAGGAGTAGACAAAAATCTGTACATAAAAGCTAATGAAAATGATCTCCTTATTATAGTTGTGTATGTAGATGACATCATGTTTGGAAGCAACAAGGGTGAGTTAGCAAAAGGATTTGTTGAAGAAATGAAATCAGAATTTGAGATGTCTATGATTGGAGAGCTCACCTTCTATTTAGGACTTCAAATTCAACAAAATAACACAAGAAAATTCATCTCACAAGAAAAATAATTAAGAGAGATGTTGAAAAGGTTCAAAATGGAAGACTGCAAACCTGTGTCAACTCCCATGATCACTGGATGCAAGCTATGTGCTGATGATGGATCTGCAGATATAGATCAAAGACTTTACATATCCATGGTAGGAAGTCTGCTGTACCTAACTGCCTCTAGTCCAGACATTGTGTTGGCAGTAGGACTTGTGGCAAGATATCAAGCAACACCAAAACAAAATTACCTTCTAGCAATCAAGAGAATATTCAGATATCTACAAGGAACTGCACATTATGGGCTATGGTATCCAAAAATAAAAAGCCTCACTTTGACAGCATATACAAATGTAGATTGGGCCAGCTGTGTGGATGATAGGAAAAGCACAAGTGGAGGTGCATTCTATTTGGGAAAAATTCTGGTGGCATGGCTAAGCAAGAAGCAAACTTCTATCTCCCTATCTATAGCAGAAGTAGAATACATAGCAGCAGTAGCATGTTGCACACAAGTAATGTCGATGAAACAAACTCTCCAAGACATGAAGGTAAGCATTGATGAACCTATTTCTATAAAATGTGACAATACAAGTGCAATAAGTATATCAAAAATCCTGTACTTCACTCAAAAACAAAGAACATCCCAATTAAGTACCATTTCCTTAGAGAAAAAGTAGCACATAAAGTAGTAAAGTTGGAATATGTACCAACAAAGGAACAAACAATAGACATATTCACAAAAACTCTTGCCAAAGAGCCATTCGAATATCTGAGGGACAAAATAGGGGTAGTATCTGCAGATGTTACTCTTTGACATGAAAAGAAAGCACCATTCTAGGGGGAGAGAAGAAAAGAAAGCATCTTTCCAGGGGGATATCAGTCAACAAGTTGTCACAAAAGAGCAAGAGCTAGTGAGTACTGCATGGGATAGGTCCTCAAGATCAGAGTTTTTATGGACAACAATTGGAAACCACACCAGGAAATGGGCAACCCTTTGCCATTGATGTCAAAGGGGTAGGAGAAGCAAGCATCAGAAGAAAGGGTATTCTAAAAGGCAAGCAGAGGAATTGTGTTGCCATCAATTCCAAAGGGGGAGACTGTTGGAAATATTGTCATTGATGGAAAATGATACAACATAGATGTAGAGAGGTAGTAGAGAGGAAACAAAGACCTGTATAGAGCTAGAGAGATCTGAAGAGATGCAAAGGGTTGAGTAGCTGTGAAGAGGGCCATTTGAAGAAGCAGCTCAGCAGAGACAGGGCCATTTGAAGAAGCAGGGCAGTAAAAAGAAGCATCTTAGACACCAGGAAGAAGCAGAGATAGGGATTTTGTATCTGATTTTATATATATGAATGAAGGAATTGGTTCTGAGGTATATGTACTCTTTGATCCGATTCAGTGTGATGAATGGTTGAGTTCTGTGGATGAATATATGATAACCCTATTTGATTGAAGCGATAACATAGGTTTGAATTGATTTGAGAATTCTATTATATAGAATCTGTGGTGTGAACCCTATAGTGAAGTTGAATGTGAAGCGCGGAGTCGTAACTCAAGATGGACAAGGCGCAGTTGAATAGAGTAGTGAGATTGGAGCCATAACTCTATTCAGAACCCTATTTAAATTAAATGCAGAACCGATGGTATAAAGATGTAACAAAAAATGGAAAGCTATGGCGGAACTACGATATGAAAACAAAAAGGTGAATAAGAAGAGCGAGGACGGAGTTATACATATATGGTAAAGGTTCTAAACAATTGGCGGAACCCCGAGATAAACAGAACCTTGACTCGATAGTGGAACCGGGAGCATGAACAGTAAACGTGGGTTCAAGCCACAAAACCGATAGTATCATGCTTTATAAAAATGTTAAGAAGATTTTGTGAAAAAAAAACGCGATTAGGGTTGCCGCTCGACACGTGTCCTAAAGTGGTATTCAATTACCACTCTCATCACATAAATCTTGAGCATTAAGGGTCATGTAGTTAAATTACGCGAGGTCCGTCGGATGAGCGCTTAGTTGGGTTTTAGAGCGCGAAAAAAGTTGGGCCATAGGATCCATTCGACAGTTAATGCAATGAAATGTGTTGTGGGCCCAATCGGTATGGTATGGTGGCGTTAAATAATGTGTGAAGGTTCAAGGTTTGCAAAGTTTTAATCCATAAGGTATGAAGTGAAGTTATGGGCCCAGATGTATTTGATGCGATGGTTTATCTTATAGCCGGAAGTGTTAATAAATGGTGGTAGAAAGAAAGGTTATGTAATACGGGTTTCAAATCCAAACTGGCGGTATTCGCATAAAAAATAGACGGTATATGGTATTGCGAAATAAAATGCGATATCGGGCTTTTCCTGACACGTGGACCAGGTGGTATTCCAAATCCACCCATTTCGCATTATTTTTTCGAGTTAAATTTTGGTTCAATAGAAAATGTGATAACCTTTGATCTTGGTGTTAAGAATGCGATATTGCAACCACCGTTGGAGTGCAAGTGAAGGAGTACAGGCAGAAGTTAGGTTATAAGTTGTTGTGGGACCCAAAAATGTTGGGGATTCTTATTTTAATATGTGTTGGCCTTTGAATTAATTAGAACTGTCATTTTATGTGGAATATGAATGCTAATGAGGTCGATGTATATAGCAACATGAACTATGGGCCCAAACTTTAATATATAATGGTGGTTGATATTTTAACCATTGCCCGAGTGTTATTGGTGTAGTTATTCTGATTAAATATTTTCTAGGGTCTTAATATAAGTCCATTGCTTATTAATGTTTGTAATATTTGATTGGGGAATATATATATGGCGATATATATATATATTATGTTGATATGATTCGAATAAAATGTGGGCCCCGAGGGCACTTATATATATCACTTGAAGATTTAACTCCAAGCTCGAAGATCTAGTGCCGTAGTTATTTGAATAAGCAAGCATATAAAACTTTAATATATGCTGGTGTTTGGTATTTAATAAAAGTCCGAGTTTCTATGAAATACTATGACCAAACATGCATTAAACCATGGGCCAGATATATCACCATGTTGGATGAAATAAGTAATTGGAAATAATGATGGGCCAGACTTACGTTGATGATTAAACCAATGCAAATTTTGATTGGGCGCTTCCATAAAATGAACTATTGATACAAGATTTTACAACAGTGATGGAAAAATAAAGCTTCAACATTGATATAGCTGCCAGACTTAAAACATAAATTAGAAATGCATTTTTATATACACAGTAAACTTGGAGAATGTGGGTCTGACAGGGGTTCATACACAGAAAGGAAGGGAGTAAGAAAAAACTAAAAAAGCCAGTGACAGCAGCAGAAAAGACAAACTCACAGTGAGCCAAAAAATGAATGGGTAGAATAGAAATTCTTATTGTAACTGCAAGTGTAAATTTTGTTTATTTTATATTGTTTGTGATGCAAAGGCAAGTCTCCGGAGGAAAAGAAATATCCCACTGTAATGTTGAAATGTATATCTATTGTTATATGTTTTTTTTTCTGAATAAGTTAGGAAAGAAATGAAAAGGTGGAAGTCAAAGAGTCATGGCTGTTCACTTCAAATTCTCTGAAGAATACAAACAGTCAAGAGGTGAACTCTATAAATGATATCACATTGATATGCATAAAGATGTTAGAGAATAGAGAAATGAAGGGGAGAGTGTAAGAAGAAGTAGGAGAAGATAGAGATGCCGTGAAGACTCATAAATGATATAAGGTAGACATGAAGGCTGGTGGACAACAATGAAGAAGGAATAGAACAGAGCTGATATCCAGGTAAATCAACATGTGTTTTTATTGAAAGAGTGAGGAAGTTGGTGCTTCCATATCAAGTTGTAGCTTGATAGAAGTCAGTTGTAGCTGGCTGACGTAGGAGCCTCCTGTAAGCTGAGGTAGGAACCTCCTGTAGGTTGGAGCCTACAGAAAATCAGTGGTGAGAGGGAGTTGGAGCTTTCCTTTGCATCACAACAATAATAAGATGTGGTTTTCTCCCTTTATGGGTTTCCACTTATACCTGTTGTCTATATGCATGATGATTATGTGTTGATCATCTGTACTTATTCTGCTTAATACCTGTTGCTCATTTATTATGATTGTTGTTCCATTGTATATTAAGCTGATCACAAAATGATGATGTGAAGAGTATAAAAGGTGTAAATTAGTTTAAAAATAAAAGCTTTAAAAGTCCATGAATGTGTTAAACTGATTCACCCCCCCTCTCAGTTTAACTAAGGGTTCAACACTATTCTAGAGATATGGCTAATTTTTGTTTTACATACATTGAATATAAAAGGTTTTTTCTCTCGTTGTTTGAGACTGTGGATATGATAATGGAAAGCTTCTATATTTAAAACTATTCGAGACATTCATTGACTTGTAGGGGCATTTAATCTTACGTTAAAACCTATGTTTTGTATCAAATCACCTATGGTTTCAGTGGGAAACTTTTATGGCTAATTTGTGTTTTACATGTTGAATATAAAAGGTTTTTTTTCTCTCTCATTGTTTGAGACCATGGATATGAAAATGAAAAACTTCTATTTAGATCTATTCTAGAGATATGGCTAATTTTTGTTTTACATAAATTGAATATAAAAGGTTTTTTCTCTCTCATTGTTTCAGACCATGGATATGAAAATGAAAAACTATATACTTGGTTAAAACCTATGTTTTGTATCAAATTACTTCTTGTTTCTAAATACAAGATACATGTTCACTGTAGGGGCATTTATTGTAGGGGCATTTAGATCTATTTCAGAGATTTCCTATAGGGGCATTTACTAGATATGTCACCTTTCATAAAAGATGAGATCCAGAGGCTACCTGGCCCTTTACAGACTCTACCTATAGAAATACCATGGATATGAAAATGAAAAACTTCTAATTAGATCTATTCTAGAAATTGAATGTAGGGGAATTTACTAGATTAGGTTAAAACCTATGTTTTGTATCAAATCACTTTTGGTTTCAATGGGAAACTTTTATGGCTAATTTGTGTTTTACATGTTGAATATAAAAGGTTTTTTCTCTCTCATTGTTTGAGACCATGGATATGAAACTGAAAAGATATATAATTGGTTAAAACCTATGTTTTGTATCAAATTAATTTTTGTTTCTAAATACTATATACATGTTGAATATTAATTGGATGCACATAACATGAAAGTTATGTGCAAATGATGGATGATAAATGACCTAAGTGAATATCCATATCAATTGGATGCAAGTTATGTGCAGATGATGGATGATGAATGAGGTGATGTTGATCATAACCTTTACATCTATATGATAGGAAGCTTGATATACATAACAAGGTTTAGACTAGATATAATTTTGGAATTCAACTTATGTGCAGATGATGGATAATGAATGACCTAAGTGAATCTCCATATCAATTGGATGCAATTTATGTGTAGATGATGGATGATGAATGAGGTGATGTTGATCATAACCTTTAAATCTATATGATAGGAAGCTTGATATACATAACAAGCTTTAGACCAGATATAATTTTGGAATTCAAGTTATGTGCAGATGATGGATGATGAATGATCTAAGTGAATCTTCATATCAATTGGATGAAAGTTATGTGCAAATGATGGATGATGAATGGGGTGATATGTTGATCATAACCTTTACATCTATATGATAGGAAGCTTGATATACATAACAAGGTTTAAATACTAGATATAATTTTGGAATTTATATTAGTTGGAATATTTCAATCAACAACTAAACAGAGTCATCTATTACCAAAAAAAATATATTAAGATACTTGAAAGAGACTACAAACAATGGACTATAGTACCCAAAAGGTGAGAAAGTCATCTATTACCAACAAACAGATATCAAGATACTTGAAAGAGACCACAAATAATGGACTATATTACCCAAAAGGTGAGAAATTTACATTGACAACATATAGAGATTCAACTAGGCTTGTGTGGATGACATGAAAAATACAAGTGGACAATGTATAATTCTACTTAGGAAGAGTCTTTGGTTTAATGGTTAAGCAAGAAAGAGTCATTACTTTCTCTATCTAGAGTAGAAGTGGAATACATAGTAGTTACTTTTTTTTGAGTGTTTTGGATGAAATGGGCTCTAAAATATATTAAGGTAAATTTCAGTGAACCTATATATCTATTAAGTGTTTCAATACAAGTGTAATAATAATTTCAAAAATAAAATATTCTACTTCCTTAAATCACTAAAAATATCATCATAAAGTACTACTTCCTCACATAACAAGTCTTTGAGAAAATAGTGAAGATGGAATACATACCCACAAAGCCTCTTGTTAGAGAAGCATTTGAATATGTGAGAAACAAATTAGGGATAGTTCTTGTAAATTATCTTGTTAGAGAACCATTTGAATATATGAGAAAAAAATTAGGGATATTTCTTGTAAATTATTGTCACTTATTTGACTTCAAAAGAAGAGCCTATGAAATTGAGTGCAATATCTATGTGGGAGAGTACACAATATCTAAGGGGGAGAATACAATATAAGGAAGAAATAAAAAGAGTAACAAGAAGCATATGATTGTGTCAATAATTTGAAGTAGTCAAGAAGCATAACAAAGGACCATCATCAAATTCAAATTAAAAGATCAAGTAGTCTTATTCATGAAGAAGCAACATTAACTAGGTTCATCATTTAGAGGGTTCATTTTTTAATGAAAATATTTATGAAAAAAAATGAAATATGTATATATAATTTATATAAACATGTTCCAAAATATTCTCAAATGTACACAGTAGTATTATAAATTTTCATATCTAATTAATAGATGTTGAAGATGATTCTAGCTCATTCTTTATTGGCATCATAACATTCTTAAAAGCTCCTCCTGAATCTAAAAATGAATATGGAATGAGTCATTGTACATTATGATAAATCAGCTCCTCCTGAATCTAAAAATGAATATGGAATGATTCATTGTACATTATGATAAATATTGTATTTAAATGACATTTGATCTATGAATAATATGGAATGAATCATTGTACATAAGGCAGAGAGCCAAAAAAAGTAGAGACAGTTTAAAGAGATAGTAGTAATAGACAATCTTATCATTATTAAACTCTATTACAAATTTGTAGTAATTGACAGTCTTATCCTTATTAAACTCTATTACAAAGCTGTAGTAATTAACAGTCTTATCAACACATTTCCAAAGTGCGACTGGTCTTAGCCGCTTGTGGTAATTCACGAAGTCAGTAATACTGTAAAAAACGAACATTCCTCGCGGGATTGAGGCTTGAGGATGCCCAAGGCCTTGATGCGTACTGAAGTGGATTTTCTTTAAGACTCGCCTCGCTCACCAAAGATATTTAGTTAGAGATCTTCAGTGGAGGGCCCATCTGGACAGTGCCAGGGGTGAGGTAGCTACATTACAAGGACAGGTGGCAGCATTGTAGACACAGGTGGATACACTGCTGAGTGATAGACAGACATGGACAAGTGGGCAGCTGTAGGAGATTATCTTTACTAGCTGCTTAAGGTAAGGGTGGAAAAAGTAAATACTAGCAGAGCCCGAACTAAATGTTACGATAGAAGTAATCGTGATAAAGGTAGGAAGAGTAGTATACGGGATGGGGTAACATAGTATAGTATAAATGAGGAAGGTAAATCAAGTTTCATATTCAATATGTAATAACGCAAATGACAAAATCCCATCCATTAACTAATTGCATTGGTTATTTAGCAGAGAGCCAAAAAAACGTATACAGGTTAAAGAGATAGTAGTAATAAACAGTCTTATCCTTATTAAGCTCTATTACAAAGTTGTAGTAATTGAAAGTCTTATCAACACATTTCCAAAAAATAGAGAGCCAAAAAAGCATATACAGTTAGACTGATTCATTGGTTCTTTGCATGTTCCTTAACAGGGAGAATTTTAAATGTACCTGGAAAGTCATAGCAGAGGACACTGAAGACGCTGAAGACAACGATACCTGAAGATGTCGTGGAAGACCTCTGCAACAAAAAAATCAAATTAAAACCAAATTAAAAAAAACAACAACAAAAAAATTACAGAAATTTAAGATTTGGAATATCTTACCTCCTTGAGCTTAATTCGCGCAGGACAGAATTGAGCGCGTGAGAATTAGCTGGACAAAAATGAGTGCGCGAGAATCAGCTAGACAGAAATGAGTGCGCGAGAATTAACATGACAGAAATGAGCACGTGATAAATGTGAACAGAAACCCGGAACAGGTTGCGGGCGATATATTTATAAAATAATAGTTCAGCCAAACTTTGTTTGCCGGTTTTCCAAAATCAGGTGAAAAATCTATTTTCCATTTCCATCAGTACACCGTCAATGTAAACGGCAAACAAAGTTCGGCCAAACTAAATTCAATAGTTTGGCCGAACTCCTGAATTGTTCGGCTGAACTATGACAAGAGTTTGGCCAAACTATGGAGGAAAAAAATTTTCCGCTCCGAATTCTCACAAAAGTGTTACCCATCTTCGCATTTTCACCCTGCATCTAAAATAATTTTATGGATAGAAAAAACCCAATTTTTTACTTATTCTATGTTGAATATATTTTTCCCATCCATGTCTACTTTTTCCAAATTAGCTCCTGAAAATAACAATTCCTTGAAGCATTCTTGGTGATTAGCCTTTACAGAGAGCATAAGTGCAGTTTCTCTCGTCTCATACATTACATTCAAATCACATGCATGTGCTATCATCTGCTTCAAAATAGTAAGACAACCCATTTTAGTTACCATGTGTAGAGGACAGAATCGATGCCCATTCTTTGTTTTTACACAAAACTCAGCATAAGCTCCAACATCCAAAAGTATCTTGACTGCTTGCATATTACGACAAATGATTGCATGAAAAATTAGTGTTCTTCGCTATGCTCACTATCAGGGGATAAGTGCTTCAACAACAGTCTAAGAATACTGACACTCGCTTCATAGTATTCAACAACACTCACTTGACATTAATTGAAAATAAGGCCTTGCATGGGTACCAAGCTACCAAGAATTTGTAGTATCTTATGTAATAATTTATGCCTAAGATGTTAATCCTCGAATTGAATTTTTCCTAATTGGGATTACACATTTCATCCTAACACTAAACCCTATAAAGGTGGCAACAAACAAACCCCAAGTTGCAATAAATTCTACGTTGCAATTCTAGTGAATAGACACATCACATTCAATCAAAATTAATGCAGACATGTCTCAGGTTAACATTCCAAGTATTGAAACCCTAAAATGCAGGAATATTGAAAATCGCTAGGCAGTTCCTGCACCAAAATCCTCATTTTTAGGCTTTTGGGGCATTAAAACGCGATGGGAACCATTTTCGGAAGGTCTTCTGCATGACCGCAAGAATGTTTTTTTAGGGAAAACTCAGTTCCCAAGCTCTGACCCTTGACGTTGGAATCCTCAGACGCGACAAAATCGTGTCGACATTGCCTGTTTTCCTTCTTTGCTGCTAAATTTTCAGAACTTCCATAGAACGAATCCAGTAGAGATGATTGGTGAACCTAAGATATGTGATGTTAGTTCTTTGGCCCTGTTTGTGTTCTCAAACTCGGTAGTGACACAGGCACACGATTAGTACCAACTCTGCTACTTTCTTCTCGTCATCACGATCTATATTTATTTTCGGGGATCCTCTCCCAACAGGTGATGGGTTTGATTCCTGATCCTGTTGTCCTATCTGGTCACTCTAAATTCAATCGAATTCACACGTTCTTGTCGATTTCGCATATATTTCTCAAGAGAAAAACCACTTCCCATTGCTTCTATAGAGTCTTCATTTCTGGCAGCTTCAGGTAATCGACCAAGCTCGAAGCTCTGTTTAGAGACAATGCCATTGATGCTGACCAAGCCATCGCAAATGAACCAGGGCCTAGATAGATTGATATTTATGAAGCCATTAATACTGTAATAATTAGGTGGGACACATGTTCAAATTTGTGTGGAGGACTACTAATATGAACAGTGTCACCACCACAAACCCCACAATAGAATGCTTATTGACATAATTAAAGAAAACTCATTAAAAGAATATATATATATATATATATATATATATATATATATATATATATATATATATATATATATATATATATATATATATATATATATATATATATATATATATATATATATTAAATTAAAATAATTAGAAAAAAACATAATAAAAAAGATCAAAATAAAAAAAATTAAAAAAATCATTTTTTTATATATAAAATAGTTAAATAAATACAAAATAAAATAAAAAAAATAAGATAATAAAAAAAATCATCAAAATTAAAAAAACTTTAATAATTATATGATGATAATAATAATAATAATAATAATAGAAATAAAAATTTAATTTCTTTTCCTTTGCAATGTTTTTTTTATATTGAAAGTTTTAATTTTTTTTCCAAAGTTAAAAAAAATAATAATAAAATTAATATCTTGAGGTTATGATTTCTTTTATCTTTTTAAAACAAAAAATATAAATTTTCGATAGAGAAATAATTAAAAAAAATATGTATTGTAGGACATTTTAACTAAAAATTATACGTTAAATAAAATAAAATTATGGAAAATTTGAATAAAAAATAAGAAAATAACAAATTTTATGATGTTTTTTAATTAAAATTGAGGACTTTCGAAAAATAAAAATTCAAAAAAATGATGCACAAAGAATTTTAAGAAATTAAAAAAAATAGAAAATAATAAATAATAAATAAACAAACAATTTTAAAAAATAATAAAATTCATAAACATTACAAATTTAAAAATAAAAGATACAATTAATATACTAAACAAAAATTAGAACTTAAAGAATAATAATAAAAATAAATAAAAAATAAAAAATCATTTAAAAATAAAAAAGGAAAACATATAGGGTTTGAATTAAAAAATAACTGCATGTGTTCGTGATAGTAATGTCAAAATTGAATTTCGTAGTGGAGGAAATTGAGGTTGCGATGGTGAAAGAAGCATCTAGGGTTTACTGTTCTGAGCTACTCAGCGGCGCCGGGACGACCGCTCCCAAGCACGCCGGAATACAGTGGCTCAGCACTGGCCTGGAGATTCTAGGCCCCAAATGCAGGCTTCCCACTCTTGACAAATCTCCACATATTTGCAGATTTCGTTGCCTTGAGCTCTCTACATACTCAAGCCCACCTCGCACTTGCTCTTGTCTGGCGTTTCGTTTAGCCTATGCCACTTATGAAAAAAATAAGGCCATCAAAGATAAAGTGTTTAGCACCCTCATTACAGCACTGATAACAGATCGCTGCATGTTTAGGCTACTGATCACTAACCAAAATCTACTGGGTTGCAAGATCCGGCACTGGCCTATCCTCAGCGCAGGTGTGGCCACGGTAGATGTGGATCCATTCCTTGCAAACACTTTAGGCTGCTCTGCAACTGCCTCCCTAACAGTAGTATTAAGGGTTTCATTTGAAGCTCAGTATTGGGGCTATTCTCCACCTTTCTGGGCCGCCGCTGTTATTGATGAGGGCAAGGAATCAGGGGTTTACCCTGGTGACTCGGCTGCATCAGAAAATTCCCAAGCATCTTCATTTCTCCACAACAAAGTGGTGGTTTCTTGCTGGTCGGAGGTAGCTTCAGAAAACCATGCCCATAAGGAATGTGAGATCCAAGAAGGTGGGCCTTTAGACTCCACCTCCAATGCATGCAAGAAGCAGACTTGCTGCTCGGACCAGCCATTTCTACCAGCAGAAGTACCAGCTTTATAGATACAAATCACACTCCTCTATGGAAAAACGTTGCTGCAATGGGTGCGTGCAACAGATCTAGTGCAGGATCTCTCGCACAAACTTGAACTTCGGCTGGGGATTCCATCCCCTTACCAGAGACTGTTGTATAAAGGTAAACAGCTAGAGGACTCTTTTCCCCTTTCCTTATACTGTATTCAAAGAGATGCTTCCATTGTATTTACCCTTCGTCTAAGAGGAGGAACACCAGGGTAGAACTCCTCTGCTCCATTTTCTTACAAAGATGCAGTTCATAAAGATGCAGTCCACCCACAGTCCTCTTCGAAATATGCTCAACAAACCATGGCTTCCAAGCCATTCTTGGTGGATAAATTGGAGGAAACTCCTTCTATCAAAATCTCTCATCCTGCACTTTCTGATCATTACCATACATTTGCAGAATCAACAATCATATGCAGATTTAATGGCCTATGGCCTCGCACAACAGATTTATATCAATGGATTCACTCCAACTTGAATAATAAATTTAAGATCTTTTTATGCTCGAAAGCCTAATTCATTGTAGCTTTTGCCTTAAATGAAGACTACCAGAAAGCCTTAATGGGAGCTCCATGGTTCTGGGGCTCGGCTGGGCTTTTCCTCACCCCATGGTTTCCAGATTTTGACCCCTCTATAGCAGTCATCACCAAACTTCCCATCTGGGTCAGGCTCCTGAACCTTCCTGCGCATCTATGGCATTTCTCTGTTTTCTTAGGCATTGGAGATACCTTAGGCCGCTATCTTGCCACAGACACCACAAGAAGGGAGAATGGACTCTACACCTACGACAAATTATGTGCGGAAATAGACATCAGAAAATGATTGCTAGATCAGATCAACCTCAAAGTTGGGGACTTTCACTAGACTCAAACCTTGGACTACGAGAATACGGCCTTCCGATGTCGCCATTGTCATCAAACAGGGCATCTCCAAAATACATGCACTAAGCTCCTCGACAAAAAGAAGAATTCCAATCGCAAGCCCAAATCTAAGAGCTGAAATTCCTGTGTTCCTCCCCCCCAATGGAAGACACAGACTCCTCTAGCTCGGATGAGGAGGAAATTGAAGCTAATGGGGAGAATGTTGGGATTCCGATGGACGCACCCTCAGCTAGTCCTGTGGATCCCTCTGCCCCTCCAATCTCTCAGAAACGCTCTCACGGGTCCTCTTCATCGGACTCTGATAAGGATATTCTGCCTTCAATGCAGAATAGTCTACAATTGGTCTCGGCCCAGCCAAGTTCCAATGGTTGGGTCTGTTAGCCACCTATAATATTTTGTTATACCGAAAGGTGGCTAAGTCTTTTTGGAGCCTCCAAGGAACAATTTTATCATTAAAAATTGTTGGCTCTTGAAGTCTCTCTAAGGCCTCATGCCTCTGTCCAGATCCCTTATTGTTGTTTACATCCTAAAAGCCTCTGAAATCCTTCAAAAATTCCAAGTTAAATACTGCTGCAGAACCCCTTGGTCCCCTTCCTTTTCTTCCTCACTAACCTCATTTTCTATTCTCCATTTCCCATGAAAAACCCACAATTTCATGTTTCTCCCTTTCCTTTTCATTAAAATCCCTTTTATAAGGTTAAAAACCCACTTTTAAACCTTACCGAAACCTTCATTTCCTTCAAGAAACCCTTCAAAAACCATGAAAATACACGTTTTTTTGTACAGAACTTAAGCCCCTCGAGCTTAAGCCCTTAGCCCCTTTTTCTTCCATATACCCACGCCCTGGAACTGAGTTCTAAACCCTTTGGCACTTATCGCAAAGCACAGATCGCAGAAATCCGAATTGCAGTTTTATTTAAAAGTGTTCATCGCAAAAATCTGCGCTGCGATCCATCACAAAATCGCGATCGCAGAAAATGCGATGGGTTGATTGAAAGACCATCGCAAAATTGAAATTTTGCGCTGCGATAAGCCCCTTGCCTATACAACGCCTCGGTCATATGTTCCTCCATGCGCTCAACGGCCCCGCAATTGGGCGCCCATCACATAATTGCAATATCGCATTTTCTCTCCGTCGCATAATCTGCCATCGCGTTTTCCACTTTTGCGATTTGCGGTCAATCCCGCCGGGCCCACCATACGATACCCCCACCATTTATATAAAATACGCTTTTCTCCTTTGTAAAGCTTAAAAATGTCATATTTCGTTGTTTATAAATGTTTTACCCATTAGTTCCCTCCTCCATCGCCAATCGCAAATCGCATTTTTCGTGAAACCCCTGATCACTCATCGCAAATATTTGTGATACGATTTTGTGATCCCTATTAACCTCCTCTATATAAAGTCTCCACCGTTGGATGTAGCCATCCAACGGTCCCAATCTTTCGCGCCTTCCAAAGCAGTTTTAACCTAAAAGCGCAGGATTTATTAATTGTTTTTGTGTTTTGTAGGTGTTTTAATGGTTTTCCATTGTATACAGAAGGAAAGCTGAGGGTTAGGAAAGACGTTTCCTGCGCCTTCGAGATATTTAAAAGAACCATTCACAGGTTTGAAGACAATTATTTATCAATATTTCATGAGCGTTGATAGCATAAAAAGCTCTGTGCGGCCCTGCACATCGACAAGACACTGTTTTATTCAAAAGAACAGTTAAAGAGTATCAGTTTTGAAGATAAAGCACAGCAGATGAAGATTGAAGATAGTATTACGGGGATTATGGCTAAGACGGTCATCAAAATCTTAATCCCTGACCCAAAACACATTTTAAAGAAAACCTAAAGTGTTTTATCAGAAAGAAAGCCTCCACCGCCACATCTTGAGGCAAATTGATTCCTCAGCTACCACAGAGCCACCTGTTGCCTCAAACCTTTCAAAGCAAAAGCCGAAGTTATTGAAGAAAATCAGATATTCGCCTGCAGCATAGCCGGGGAGTTACTTCTGCAAGGAAATCAATGCAGAAATATCTGCAGAGTTACTCCACACGACGCACAAAGCCTCAAAGTCAAATAAGGCTCCCACCGAGCTTTAATATTTATTGTAAAACAGTTAATACAGTGATCCACCTGTAAACTTCTCCATCGAGCCCCTCAAAGGGCCGAGAAGTCTTGAATCTGTATTTATTGTCTTAAGAGATCTTATCTCAGATCTTTTCCCCCTCAGTATTCTATAAATACTTCAGTAGAAGATAAGACATTGTTGGTTGGTTGCTAATGTAATTGCTGAAGCATTGTTATGTAATTGAGCTGAAGGTTTCTATCTGTAAATAGTGATTCACTGGCTCTTGGAGCTCTGCTTGTAACAGATAGGTTAGGTTGTGAAAGAGAGATGAACTGAAACATTGAATTGGAAGATTGTAACTGGTTTGGAGCATCAATACAAGCTGATTTATGGGATCCTGGTCTATGCTGACGGTGATGTTATTCTTATTGTAACTTGTGATTTTGTTTCTGTTTCCATTATGCTTCATTTTCTCCTATAAAGAACAATTTAAACAGCGTTAGGACCTACTGTATGTCAGTAACCTTCTCTGGCTGAGAAACCTTTATTTTAATGTTTTCTTTCAATTGTGTTATTTGGAGATGATTTAATTCAGTTTAGGCATAGGCGTGTTGGCGTTCCCTCATCTTATTGCCTTGACTGAATGTTATTTTTAAATGTTACTTTCTGCATATGTTGTGTGAAGATAAACTGAAGGAAGATATGGTTCGCCCTGGTCCCAGACTTGTCTACATAACTGTCTGATTGTTTCCCTTAAGAATGTGTTAAAAGCTGACTAGTTTCAAAGTACTTATCAGATCTTAGGCCATTCCATGTTATCTCTGTGATTGTCTTGAAAATAACTAAGTAAAGAAGAGCTAGGAGAGGATTTGTGGTGCGCCCGGCCCGCTAGCTTCTACTTCAAAGGTTGCCTTCAAGTTTCCCTTTGTTTTCTATGTGTTTTCTATTGGAAGTGTATCAAATGCTAGATAGTTTCAAAGTACTTACCAGATCCTAGTTTGCTTTCATGTCTTTCTTAAGTGCCTGGTCAAAGGCTGGCTAGTTTTAAAGTACTTACTAGATCCTGGGCTACTCTTGGTTCTTCATTTGTTTTTCCCCTTCTTATTGTATCACTCCATTCCATAAATCAAACCTTAAAGAGATCCTTAGGCATAGATGACTTGCCCCATAGACCACTCTTAAACCTGATTTGTTTCAATTAAATCCTCTTATGAATCCATAGCCCAATGGACTGAAAATCTGCCATCATCTTTCATCTTAGCTAAAGCTTACTCTTGTTGCTTGCAACTTCTCACTTTTGAACCTATTTGCACATTGATCTTTCCGCCTCAGACAACAATCATGTTCAATCATCCAAACACAAAACCAAACCCTTGGACTTCATAACTAGCCTAATATCAATACCTTAAGCTTTCAAAGACAAATCCATCTTTGTACATATTGGAGAGATCCCTCTCCGGATTCAGGAGGGCTAGATCTTAGAATCCCAAAATTGGTTGAAATGATGTTAACTTTGTGATCGGACTTTTGCCAATCTTTCTTATTACAGAGACCTAACAGGGTCAAAGTAAGAAAGAAAAAAGGGAAAAAATGTCGTTTAACAATATCCACCCACTCTGGGCAGATACCCTAGTCCACCTCTCATTTTTCTGCTTCCTTGTTATCTTTTTGCTCATTCCTTGGCTGTTATTCAGGAGCGGGGTTGATATCCTTTCATCTCCAGCTCCCCTGCTTCTTAGTTTTGCTTGCACGCAAGCTCTGATTTTACTATATGTTTTCTCTTAATAGTATTAGTCTTATTCAGAAAAAAAAAAGGAAAACATATATATATTAAAATTAATATATATATAAATCGGCCCCTTGGGCCACCCGACATGCTGAAGGCAATTCTAAGAATTGCCTTCAGCTGAAGGGGATTCTGAGAATCTCCTCCACCCGATAGGGATTTTGAGAACCGCTGATGGGTGGAGGCAATTCTTAGAATCACCTCCAGTCGACAACGATTGTGAGAATTGCCTCTGCTGAAGGAGATTCTCAGAATCGCTACCAGGTGGAATCAATTCTTAGAATTTACTTCAACTGAAGGAGATTCTTAGAATCGCCTCCACTCGACAACGATTCTGAGAATTGCCTCCACTCAGCGGCGATTCTAAGAATTGCCTCCACCTGGCAGCGATTCTGAGAATTTCCTTCACCTAGAGGTTATTCTAAGAATCACCGCCGAGTGGAAATGATTCTTAGAATAGCCTTCAACTAAATGCGGTTCTCATAATCGTCTCCACCCTTAAGGAAATTTTGAGAATGATTCCGAGAATCGCGTCCACCCGGCCGTATGAAGGAAATTTTGACAATCGCCTTCAACCCGCTGAGTGCTGTGAGGGGCCTTTTCCCTAGGCTTGGTGATTCTCAGCTTAGGGAAGAGGTCCCTCGGTTCATTCGGTAGGGCTCAAGGCGATTCTCCGAAATGGCTTTAGCCCGCCAAGTGGCCCGAGCGGCCTTCGCCATGGGCTGACGATTCTCATCCCAGGGTGGAGGCCCCTTAGGCCATTCGGCTGGCTGAAGGGCATTATGAGAATTTCCTTCAGCTCATCGAGTGGCCCGAGGGTCCTTTGCCCTAGGCTGTCGAAGTTGCACAGCTCCACTAGCCCAGGGCGGAGGCCCCTTGGGCCACCAAACCGTGCCCTTCAACCCGTTCGGTGGCCTGAGTTGCCTTCACCCTTGGTTGGCAGAGTTGGGTTTGGTGGCCTGAGTTGCCTCCGCCCTTGGTTGGTAGAGTTGCACAGCTCTGCCAGCCTAGGGAGGAGGCCCCTTAGACCATCCGGTCGTGGCCTTCAACCCTTCGGGTGGCCCAAGGTTCCTTTGCCTTGGATTGGCGGAGTTGTGCAGCTCCGCCAGCTCAGGGCGGAGGCCCCTCGGGCCACCTGGTGAGCTAAATACCAATTCTGAGATTCAGATTTCAGCCTGTTAGGTAGCCCAAGGGACCTCCAGCCTGGGTTGTTGAGTTGAAAGCCAATTCTCATAATTGACTTTCAACTAGCCTCGTGGTCCCAGGGGCCGATTTTTTTTATTTAATTTTTTATTTAATAATTTAAATATTTATATTTAATTTTTTATTATATATATATGTTTTTATTTTTTTAAATGATTTTTTTCTTATTTTATTGTTTTTCATTTTTAAATTTAATTTCTTTGAGTATTTCTTTACTTTTCATTTTTTAGTTTATTATTATTATTATTATTATTTATATTAATTAATACAAATTAAATTTACATCCCACTAGGAACCTTTGAATCATAAATACAAATTTATATCCCACTTATTTTACATAGCCCATATAGCTTGATACTCAAGCAAAATGTCCACACACACACACACACACACACACACACACACACACACACACACACACACACACACACACACACACACACACACACACATTTTTAATAATGTTTATGATTTTTATTTTTTAAATTGTATGTTATGTTTTGTTTTGTTTTGTTTTGTTTTTTTTTAAATACTGAATCTTTTTTTTTTTTTTTCAAATGTCATATTTTTTTATATAAATTTCATAAAAATTGTTAATTTAATTTAATTTAATTTAATTCAAAATTTTCATAATTTTATTTTATTTAACATGTTATTTTTTAGCAAAAATGTCCTAAAATACATATTTTTTTAATTATATGCATATGCAAGATGTGTATTTTTTGTTGAGTTTTTAAAATATTATTTTTTAGGGACAATTATTTTATGTATATTGATATATTAATTAAAAATATATAAATATAAAAGAAATCATAACCTTAATATAATCATTTTACTATTTGTTTTTAACTTTGGAAAAAAAATTAGAATTTTCATTATAAAAAAACATTGCAAAGGAAAAAGGAAAAAATTGGACAACTCAAAAAATGGTTGAATAATCAACATTTAAAAAAAATATGTTTATTTCAGAGATAAGAAAATTTAAAATGTTAAAAATATGCCTTCAAAAAATGTTGATGTTTTACAAAATCCGCATAAAAATCACCAACATTTAAAAACAAAATCGACACTTCATACATTAGAAAATTTGAAGTGTAAAAAATAATCCCTCTAAAAAAAGGGATTGATGTTGCATCAACACCTTTCAAAATTCGCAGGAAAATAATTAACATTTAGAATTTTTTTTTTACTTGATACATAAGAAAATTTAAAGTGACAAAAACATGCTAAAAAAAGGTGTATTCTAAAACAACACTTTCAAAATCAAATGATTTTTTGTTACCTGAAAAAAAGGTGTATTCAAAATCAACACTTTTCAAAATCAGATTATTTTTTGCTACCTCAAAAAAAAAAGCGTATTCTGAATCAACACTTTTCAAAATGAGATGATCCTTTTCTACCTCAAAAAAGTGGACACTATTTTAAATCCCCGTTTCAAATTTTACATTGTTTGCCACATTATTACAAACTTTGTCTCAATACTAAAATCAACCATGGACAACCATGGTAATCCTTGGTCCAACGTCACATTCTCACAAATATTATTTCAATGTTCAAATCAACCATGGTAAACCATGTTTATTTCAGGGTTTATGGTATTTATCTAAGTTTTTATATACCTAGGGTTTATAATATTAATCCCTTGCTTTGACTATTATTCCCTTGTGTTATAGGTCAAATTGGGCACTATTCCCAATGACCTAGTTAACTGGGCATCATCTCCAGGACCAATGAAGAGGGTCTATCATCCCCTATCATTTTAGTTGGTACATGCCCTAAGATAAAGAAAAAGACAAATCATCCATGACTTCCATTTGCAAAGGTTTCCAAGATTTGAAGTTTATAATATATCATATGAGACCTCACCAACGCTGCCTCTCAAGGGACTAAGTGCATTGCATATGGAGGTAGGCCAATTCAAGGTTGCTCTGCAAAGCACTTCCTGACCATAGGTGCATTGGTCACATTGGGAACAAAATTCTCATTGTTCCGGAATCTCCACTCGGCTAGTGCCTTCTAGAAAGTTCACATGTGCCAAACTTCGAATCCATGTGTCCATTTGAGATATACAAGATTGGGAACATGCCTTTCCTATTATTATAAAGTCATTGACTGTAAAACTACCTTCAGCTCATCTATAAATTAGGCACAGATCTTAGTGCCTTCTAAGGAAGAATTTGAGTAGAAAAATGCTGGTTGAATTTCAATTGAGGAATTGATTTGAGTGACATGTTGCTGGACAAATGTACATTGTGATGAGGCTGGGATGCTGTTGGAGATGATGAAACTAAATCAATCACTAGGTTGTAACCTCCCCTTCTATCCATTAATAAAGATTGTTGCTTACTTTCCCAGAAATATATCTCTATAAAATCATGTTTTCCATATTATGAATTTTTACTTGATGTATATGGTTTATATTTAATTGATTTAACTAAATAAATTGAATATACATTTGTAATATTGCTATCTTTTGTTGTTTAGTGTTCATTCTTGTAGGAAATATTTTCAGACATCTAGCTTGGATTTGAAGCTATAGCAAGAGCGATAGAAGGAGAATAGGATGCGCTTGGACTCCAAGTAAGTTCTTTGATATGTTATGTGTGTCTATTTATAGTTAGAAAAAGTAGTCGCAAAGTCTTTAATCTGTTGTTCTTGATGAGCACCACATCTTGGGAAGAATGTTTTATCCGTAATCCATAATTCAACATAACAAATTGGCGACTCGGTTGGGGAGTTTACCCTTCATTCTTGGTGTGTTTGCCTCTATTTATCTCTATTTATTAACCCAGTAGCTTTTACTCATAAAGATTAGGATTTTTGAAATCAAAATCTGCATTAGAAGTTTGTTAAACAGTTGAGTTTTCATTCTCTGATTGTACCCAACGCACTGTTGGATAGGACACAGTGCTTTGCATATCACTGTCTACCATTCAGGGCTGCTTTGCAATGCACTGTCTCCCCTTACATACTGTGTTGCCCCCTGAAATCATCCAAATTCCATTGAGTTTGTCATTGCATTTTGTTTTCAGTTTTTTCTCTGTTGTGTTTTGAAAAGTCTGAAGCCTCATATTGACCAGTGACCTTATCTACCTCTTCCTCCTTTGAAAGAATAGTCTGTTCAATTTTTATTTAAAGCGTTTTTCTTTATCATTGACGAATTGATTTCAAAGTATTTTCATTGCTGCATTACATCCATTTTCTTTTGAAAAGGAAATTTTCGTAAAATCTTCATTTCTTGATAGGAGAATTTGTTGTTAAATTCCTCATTTTTCCTTCAAAAGAGAAATTGTTGTTTAAATATTCATTTCTCAAAACTAAAAGGCAATTTTTTTGTTGATTTAATGCACTTAGTTTCCTTTTCTGTATTCATAAAATTAAAGGGATTGAAAAGAAAAACCTGCATTTTTATGTAGTGGAATGTGTGTTTTGCAAAAGGAATAATTAGGAAAGCTGCATTTTAGTTTGTGCTCTTTGATTTGTTTGCTCTCAAATTGATTGCTCTTTCTCTCTAGTAGCTAGAATTTTCATGGAAAAAATAAAAGTGAAATATTTCTTATCATTTTAGTTTGAATTTTAGGAATTCCCAATACATCATCGCGGTGGACCTTGAAAGTAAAATTGATTAAAAAAATCAACTTAAAATTTATCTCAATTTACCTAACAAAGCATTGAAACCATAATGATAACATTTAGAAGGTCTAGGCTAGAGACGTTTTCTAGCGTCATAAAACATAGCAGTTGTCGTTAATTGTCTGTGATACATTTCGAGTGTGATACCTCACTCCACGTATGTAAGCTTATGGTAGCTTTTCCACTTACTTTCGGGTGTATCGGGCAGTGTTACAATACGAAAATTTTAAAGGGGTGCTCTCACTATGCGGTTTCGTATTAGACATCACTATTACGGACTTGGGCCTCCACATACCTTTAGGTATATTTGGGTGTAATATTCCCACTTAGCCCAAGCTAATGGTAATATTCAATTTTTATTTGTTTTTTTTTTCTTTTCATGTTGATGAATAAAGTGTAAAGGAGGACATGTAAAACTCCTAAAAACATCAAAATAAATCAATGCGCCCAATGTAAACAAGGCTAAATCTGGGCCATTTTATAAACACACTTGAGTGTGAAAGAGGTTGAGCACTTGAACAAGTCAACCATGACAATATATATAACGCAGTCTAGATGCATTGAACCTCCTTAAGGCACAACGCAGTTCTAGATGGAGGCTCTACATGTGAAAGGAGCTAAATTGATGAAGTGGTTTAGGGTTTGACAAGACTCCTATCTTATAAAAGGAAGAGGAGAGCAGCATGAGAGGGGTTGTTGAAGATATTATTTCAGAAGAATTTTTCTACTTATAAATTTATCATTCTGTAGCTATTCAGCTGAGAATAATGTTGCTTATCATTGGGTGTTTCTGAGCGGGAATCCCACTTCCTTCCTAAAGTAGCTCTTGGAGGAGTTTTTCTTGTCTTGTCCACTATCAAGCTTGGGCCAAGATTCACCTTACACCTACAGCACTGATCGTGTTGAGGGATGGGTTGTGCTTGTGAGTTGCAGCAAGTGGAGGATAGATCTCTTTATATCTATGCACATCTAGCACCCCTTTTCACTAGGAAAGTATTCTATACCATTGGCAAGAGTGTCTTAGATCATTGGAGCTACAGATCTAGACCTTGGCATCAGGCCAAATCATTCTCATAGCTTACAGTGCAGTTTCCCTTCCCAAACTACGTTATTTGCAAGTTTGTAGTTGCAGGGTTTTTTGTCTACATTTTGGAGGAGAGATCTCTAGTGATAGGATTCTTCCTCTCACTGTGGTGATCCATGGATTGACCATCCAATCCATGTTTTTTTTAGATATGATCTGATGTGATATTATATTATTCAGATATTTCTGAATATTACTGCAGATCTGCAACTCTAGATCTCAGATCTACTCTTGTACTCTCATATTTTGCAAAAAACCCCAAGGAGAATGTATAGATGAGCCATTCCTGTATACAGATCCGAATTAGATCTATATTTTTGTGCACAAATCTACTCTATATCTGAGTTGTAATATACTACTGCTTCAACCCATTAAAATAATGCTATCAAGTTTATGCAGACATTTCCTGTTGTTGTAGCACCTCGTTTCTGAGGGTTTATTCCTGTATAGTGTTCTACTTTCTCTTGTACACTGTATGGGCTATAATATAAATATGATTTTATGTTTTACATATGATATTTGAGCCTCCATATTTGCCTCCTACTTTACTTCAGTAGAATTTCATTATTTCTGAAGCAGTTTGTTGTATATAGCTGCAGCCCCTTTATTGGGTGTTTTCCAGCCATACTAGGTGGTGTGAGGTCTGTTTACCTCACCTAGTTTGATTTGTTTTTTCTCTCCTTTTGTATTTAGACACTAGATCCACTGATCTAAGGGATCTAGGAGTTGCAAACTCATTTTAGAGCACCAATTTGTGAAGAATGGGTTATTCCAATACGCTTTGTTGTGTATTCCCATTTTGGGATATTACAGTGGTATCAGAGCTACTTTCTTGGCTCAGCTTGTGAGCTTCAAGAATTATGGAGTCTTCTCATGGGAAGGAGGAGATCTATAAGAGAAATCAAAGTAAACCCTTATTTTCTAGAGAAAAGAGTTTCACAAAACTTCTATCTCAAGCTCTGTAGGGTATCAACAAGGACATCAAAGAAATGAGGAGAGAAAAACATGGAGATAACTCAACAATATATACAAGATCTATACATGAGGAAGGTTCTAAGTCCTCATCTCATGGATATGAGCACTCAGCCATATCATCAAATCTACAATGTTCTGTCAGCCACTTCTTCATGAAGAGGAAGGGAGGAGATGTGCCAAAGAGAGAGATTCAGTTGAGCTTCCAAGGGTCTTGCAAGATAAAGGAAGAGAAGGCTGGGGATAACAGCATGTTGGAAATGTTTTCATTGATGGAAAAGGAGATGGCAAAGGAGGAACACCTGAAACAAAAACAAAGCAAAGAAGTAGCAGAGGCAGCAAAGAGAGCAGCAGAGATAGAAAAAAAGCAGAGAGGTAGCAAGGCAGCAGGAGATAGATGAGGTGGTGCTGCAGAGTAGTGAGGACAGTAGAAGAGGGCCATTTAATAGCAGAACTGGAGAGACAGAGCAGTGAATATTGGAAGGGCCTGAAGGAGCTTAATACAGAGGTTAATACAATTTGCAGATGAATGCTGGAAAAGATAGAATTAAGAGTGGACCTGGAATAAAATCTGCATGAATAATTCTGTGTAGATATGCCTTGAAGTTATGGGAAATCATGCATAGACTTAGTGGGCCTGAATCAACAGCTGTATGGTTAATTGAAACATAACTTGAGACCATAGGAAAATGCGTGTGTGGATTCTTGTTGGATACATAATTGATACTTTTTGAATTAATTAAGGTTTAATACCAAAGTCAAGGAGTAATATATATAGAATGTTGATGCGCCGGGGTCTAAGCTAAAATCGAGGGCACTAAATATTGATATATATATATATATATATATATATATATATATATATATAGATATATATATATATATATATATATATGATAATGAAGTCATGGATATACTTAACTGACGAGGGTGAATAGTAGAGCGTGGGACCCGTGATCCATAATACGATATATGTGCTACTTTAATATATCTAAACCTTGGGTGAATGCTGTAAGAGCGGATGTATGTAATCAAAAATCTGGAACCATTTGTAGCATTAAGACTAAGGGTCGAATAAAGAACATGGCTAAGTCTATGCTAGGAGCAGAAACATTAATCGAACTGTAGAACCCGAGAGGTTATATAAATATATATTTATATTAGTGTTGGGTTTAAGTCTGAGCGAAAGACTTAATATTAGGTTGACAGATAAATTTATACATATAGTGTGGGACCCCCCCCCCCCCCCCCCCCCAAATAAAATTCCGAGAATCGTTACCCCAGCTGGAGGATACATTAAAGACTGAAGCGGAAAAGTACACACACACACACACACACACACACACACACACACACACACAGATATATATATATATATGCATCGCTTTATATAAGTGTAGCGCCTTTTAAACAAAGAACCAAAGTACCATAAGGTGGGACCCTCACCAAATCGCATTGGAGAAAGCAACGGAACATGTAAACAAGAAGTTGGGATTGTGATCGAGTTCCGGACCAGATATGTTTTAAACAACGATTCATATATGTTTGAATTCCAGAGATTTGAAAGCTAGTGGGACCCTTTGTTAATCGCACCAAACTGTTAAAGGATCGATGGCAATTAATAGCATCAGACCCATCACATAGGCACATCCAAATAAACAGGGTTTCATCACATCGGAGAAGGAGTAGGGCATCGGAACATGCAAATGCAAGTTGCGATTGTGATTAATCGCAATCGGAAGAACTTAAAAGTGATTAATCGCAATCGGAAGAACTTAAAAGTGATTCATCGCATCGGAGTAAAACAGAACAACAGATCATTGAACCATGCGATTGAGATGGTGCGATTCAATCGCAACCGTCCAATCCCAATCAATGGCAACCGTTGGATTCAAAGGGATCAATCACAATCAGAAATCTCTGGAGGAGATTCATCGCATCGGAGTAAAACAGAACATCGAATCATTGAACCATGCGATTGCAAGGTGCGATTCAATCGCAACCGTCCAATCCCAATCAATGGAAACCTTTGGATTCAAAGGAAGCAATCACATCAAAGAAAGGCAACACAACGGAACAGGTTAATGAAGTTTGCGATTGTGATCAATCACAATTGGAAATCTCTGGAGGAGACTCATCGCATCGGAGCACAAAACAAAGTTCGGATGGTGGGCCCGAAAGGGCATTTTATATGTTAAATAGGCTTTTACTATTATGCCAAGAGTTGATTTAAGTTGTATTAAAAAGGCAGTTTGTATGTTAAAACTTATTCTAACTATGCTGAGAGCTAAAGTTGTGTTATATATAAAAGGCGCTGTTACAGATACATAGTAGTTACACCACAACAGTGCACATATCAAAACGTCTTTTTATTATTGTGCCGAGAATCAATTAGCTTGATATAAAAATTAGAGTTACATATGTATGACAGATGGCCATTACCCTGTGACATTGAATAAGGAAACAAACAGAGCCGAAAGGGACAAATACACAGTCAAAGAAAAGACAAATGCGCAGCAAGCCAAGAGGCTGAATGAGTGAGCTGGAGTTTTCATAGTAATTGAATGTAAATGATTTTTTTTTATATTGTTTGTGATGCAAGGGCAGGTATCCAAAGGAAAAAGAAATATCCCACTGAAATGTTAAATTGGTACCTACAGTTATATTTTCTGAATGAGCGGATAAAAGAATTGAGGAGGCAGAAGGCCAAGAGACATGGCTGTCCATTTCGAATTCCCAGTAGAATAAAAACAACCATGAAGCTAGTTTGTATAAAATAGGATAATATCCAAGGCGATAAGAAGATGAAAACAGAGTGAGATAAGAAGAGAGTGTGCAGTAGAATTGAAGAGAGTTGAAGAAAATAAGAAAGCTGCAAGAGGTTAGAGAGAGCGAGTGTTGAGAATGCAGAGTATGGAATTGAGGTAGAGAAGATAAGAAGAAGGAGGAGCAGAACGAGATGCTGTGAAAAGTCAGAGAATGCAGAAATGAAGCAGTGAGGCAGAGTAGAAGGAGGAGCTGAGCTAAGAAGAAGGAGAAGTTGATAGTGAATCTGAGAAGATGCAAAAATGATATAAGGACAGATATGAGGATTGTTGAACAGTAGAAGAGAAGGTACAAAACAGAGCTGATATCCAAGGTAAATCAAAAAGTGTTTTTCTTTTGAAAGAGTAAGGAAGTTGGAGCTTCCCTATCAAGTTGTAGCTTGATAGATGTCAGTTGTAGCTGACTGAGGTTGGAGCCTCCTGTAGGTTGGTGCCTGCAGAAAATAGATGGGAGTTGGTGCTTCCACATCAAGTTGTATCTTGATAAAATGTCAGTTGTAGCTGACTGAGGTTGGAGCCTCCTGTAGGTTGGTGCCTGCAGAAAATTGATGGGAGTTGGAGCTTCCTTGCAAGTTGTAGCTTGTAGAATTGAGGTAGGAGCCTCTTGTAGGTTGGTGCCTACAGAAAATCAGTGGTGAGAGGGAGTTGGAGCTTGCCTTTGCATCACAACAATAATAAGATGTGGTTTTCTCCCTTTATGGGTTTCCACTTATATCTGATGTCTTTGTGCATGATGTTTATGTGTTGATCTGGTTTATATCATCTGCTTAATACTTGCTACTCTCATATTAAGTCTACTGTTACATTATATTAATGCTTGCTGCTCACATTCTAATATTACTCACATGTTAAGTTAAACATGAAAGGAAGGTGTAAACAAGTGTTAATGAAAAAGTTTTAAAATTCCATGAATGTGTTAAACTGATTCACCCCCCCCCCTCTCAGTTTAACTAAGGGTTCAAAAATTGGTATCGGAGCTGGTTCTTTTGGTGTAAGCTTAATAGCTTGAAGGAGATCTGGTTGAGTCATGGACTATCAAAATGTACCTGTGTTAAATACAACAAACTTTCCTGAATGGAGAGATAAGGTTAAAACATGATTATTGGCTTATGAACCAGAAGTATGGAAGCTTGTATGTGATGGTTACTGCACAGACTTCCCCACGGTGAAAGAACAACAGAGGAATGCCAAGGCAAAATGTGTGATATATGACAGTCTTCATAACAAGGACCTTGAGTTGATAATGGATCTAGACTCTGCAAAAGAAATCTGGGACAAATTGCATCACATGCATGGAGTAGACACAAAGGAATACATTGTCAAGAAGGAAAAGAGAATTAAGAAGAAGAAAAATTCATGTCAAAAGGAAAATGTTTCAGCAAATGAAGTATCTGCTAGTGTGAATGGAAGTCAGTTCCCTGAAGAAATTACAGTTGAAGAAAAAACCAAACTTGATACAGCTTTGACTGAAATAGAAAGATTGAATAATGAAAACAAAGACTTTAAGACATTGGTGCAAATATGTGATGAGAAATCATATGAAGATAAGAAGGAAATTGTTGGCCTGAAGACACAACTTGAAGAAGCAAGGAAAGTTGAAGACACTCTGCTACAAAAAATGAGAGAGAAAAGTCAGGAATTTGAAAGATTGGAAGAAGAAGTAGTGAGCCTGAGAAAGAATTTAGAAAAAGTCCAAAGAGAACTATTAGTGACTACACCTCTAATGAAAAGCACTGGACAATTGGACAAGATGCTAAATGCTCAAAGATCTCCTCTCATAAAGGCAGGCTTAGGATATGAAGGAGAAACCAGTAAGTCCAAGGCAGAAGATAACAAGAAAATCATCTTTGTAAAAGCTGTAAAGGACAGTGAAGAAACTTAGTAGATTACTACAAAAATAGAAGCCAACAAGAACATGATTTGTGAAGAAACAAATAGAATCAAGCAGCAATATGGTAGGACAGAGAATGAGAAGATGAAACAATCAGCTGCTAAAGGCTCATATGCTCCTGAAGATGAATTGAATAAATTTGGAAGATGTCAAAGGAGGTTCTTTCCTCCTATGAAAAATAGCACATGTTTCTCTTGTCATAAACCAAGACATAATGCAGCATATTGTAAGACAAAGCCAATCCAGTCCAACCAGCAAAGGATGCAGCAAAAGAGAAGAACCCCTCAAGCAAGCAAATGGAAAAGACAATCTTTCACCAGGTACACAAATCATTTCCATGGCTATTGTTATGCATGCAATAATTTTGGACATAAAATTGTTGATTGTAAAATGTATTCAAGAAGAGGAACAAAATATTATACATCAGATCAAATGCACCTTGGTCAAATAAGATGTTATGTATGCCTCAAGCGTGGTCACAAAGCAAAAGACTGTAAACTGCAATATATATTAAATAACTCTAGACATATGATGAAATCCAATCTAATCAAACAAAACTATGAATCGGAAAGGAGTGCAGAAATTATGATGAACCCAAATAGAGTATGGAAAGAAAAGAGAAAAGGGGAGCTTATCATCTCAATAACATAATAAATCCTCCATAGTCTCAGGGGGAGCTGCTCTGGGAAGCAAAGCAAAAATGCATCCAGTGACAAATATGAAGCAACATCCTAGGGGGAGAGCAGTTCATATATAGTACCCTCAAAAGTAGTCAAAGAAGAGCTCCTTGGAATAAGGACAAATATAAGATCAAGAATGCACAGGACAATATTCTCTAACAAAGAACTATAGAGGAATAATATTATTTAGCTGACAGATTGATGAAAGAAGAGAAGGCAGCAAGCAACCATGGTAGTAGAGAGAACATCAGCCATGAACCTGTAGAACTAAAAGTGAATCACATTAAAAAGGATGAGTAAGAGGAGTGCCTATCATCATTATGTAATTACATCATTCATCTATGAAAATTCCCCTTGGAGGAGTGCAGTTAAGTAAGTGATAAATCTTGAGTGATCTGCCCATGAAGATTCCAAGTAAACAAATTGAATATGCCTTCCCAAAGATCTTTATATTGGAATAGTTGAGTTGATTATAAAGCAACAATGATTCTGGAACAGTTCTAGAAAGATACATGCAATGGATTTCCTTTGACCAGAATGACAGAATAAGAAAATGATAAATAATGCCAAGATCAGATTCAATATATTGATGATTGTTGGTGTGAACAGTGGAGAGCTCGATAGCAGAAATTATGAAGGTTGTCTTATCTATGGGTTCATGTGTGAACTGAAGTGAAAGTGGTATCAATGTGGGTATTTGGTACAAGCAGCATGCCTATCAATAGAATACCAGGTATTATCAATGGAGCAGCAGTATGGCACAGGTGCTCAGGATCAAAGGATTATGGCAAAAGTACATCAAGGTAGTATTCCTAGCGTTATCTGGATTCTGCATTCAGCATGAAAAGGTCAGTAGCATAGCTAAAGGATCAGTATTTTGTTTACACTTGAAACATTATATTGAACTTTGAAACAATATCTTTTTCTATATACGATTTCATGTCCTTATGAAGTCAGTACATATATAACTTCAAGGCCTCTTTTCTTAAGATCTTTCATAAAAATGTGAGAAAGTACTGATTCATCACAAGCATACTTCAGCAGAAAAGAATTGAAGGTATTTCACCATTGAAAAAGAGGTTGATCACTGACATACAGACCCCCTTATGTCATAAAGAAAAGTGCTTGGTTGATAAGTAAGACTAAACAATAAAGTGAATGTATCTAGTCTCAAGGGTTGTTTTGAATGTACATTATGAAAGCAGTAAAAGCATTTAATCTCTTAGATAAAATTTTGGTTGATTCATTGATCATATCTGTAACAAGGACCTACAGCTATTAAGTGTAATATTATTATCAGCATCCTAGCTTAAATCATCACCAATAGGCAAGAACAGTGAACCACAACTATAAAAAACATATTGGCTTCATCACAATTGAACAAATGCTGTACTATAGATGAGTATTGCAGAATAAGACATATTCCAACCACAATCTTCCTCACCAGAAATGTATTGGCGCACTACATCAGATAGAGACTGAAGTATATTTGAAGCATTCTCAGTATTTTAGGTTTAATCCAATGATGCATCTCTGATTAGATAAAGCTGGTACAATGTGTTCTATGAAGTTTCATTATCCTCACTTTCAGCTTTATACAAGTGAAAGTAGTCAGTGCTTTGGGATTGTATCAACTTGTAGTGTACATTCAAGATCAATAATCCTCAAAGTGTTCTCTCAACAAGTCTTGTACACCAGTCTGGAGCAGTAGGGTACAAAGTCAGAAGAAGGTGGTCTAAAGAAAAATCAGAGAGAGGAAATGCAAAGACAAAATCTACACTGAGAAATGTGCAACCCTTTGCCATTGATGTCAAAGGGGGAGGAAAAGCAGGAAATAGTAGAAAGGGTCTTCTAAAAGAAGCTAGGCAGAGGAAAACTTGGAAAAAGCATTGGATTATTGGTGGATGAGTTTCCATAAATTCCAAAGGGGGAGACTGTTGGAAATGTTGTCATTGATGGCAAAGGAGATGGCAAAGGAGGAACACCTGAAACAACAACAAAGAAAAGAAGTAGCAGACGCAACAAAGAAACAAACAAGAAGTAGAGGTAGCAGAGAGAGCATAAGACAAGTAGCAGAGGCAGCAAAGAGAGCAGCAGAGATAGCAAAGAAGCAGAGAGGTAGCAAGGCAGCAGGAGATAGATGAGGTGGTGCTGCAGAGTAGTGAGGAAAATAGAAGAGGGCCATTTAATAGCAGAACTGGAGAGACAAAGCAGTGAATATTGGAAGGGCATGAAGGAGCTTAATAAAAAGGTTAATACAGTTTGCAAATGAATGCCGGAAAATATAGAATTAAGAGTGGACCTGGAATAAACTCTGCATGAAGAATTCTGTGTAGATATGCCTTGAAGTTCTGAGAAATCATGCATAGACTTAGTGGGCCTGAATCAACAGCTGTATGGTTAATTGAAACATAACTCAAATGTTAAGACGTGTGGTGTGAGACCATAGGAAAATGCGTGTGTGGATTCTTGTTCGATACATAATTGATACTTTTTGAATTACTTAAGGTTTAATAACAAAGTCAAGGAGTAATATATATAGAATGTTGATGCGCCGGGGTCTAAGCTAAAATCGAGGGTTAATTCAGGCATTGATATATATATATATATATATATATATATATATATATATATATATATATATATATATATATATATATATATATATATATATATATATATATATATATGATAATGAAGTCATGGATATACTTAACTGACAAGGGTGAATAGTAGAGCGTGGGACCCGTGATCCATAATACGATATATGTGCTAATTTAATATATCTAAACTTTGGGTGAATGCTGTAAGAGCGGATGTATGTAATAAAAAATCTGGAACCATTTGTAGCATTAAGACTAAGGGTCGAATAAAGAACATGGCTAAGTCTATGCTAGGAGCAGAAACATTAATCGAACTGCGAAACCCGAGAGGTTATATAAATATATATTTATATTAGTGCTGGGTTTAAGTCTGAGCGAAAGACTTAATATTAGGTTGACAGATAAATTTATACATATAGTGTGGGACCCACCCCCCCCAACATAAAATTTTGAGAATCGTTACCCCAGCTGGAGGATACATTAAAGACTGAAGCGGAAAAGTACACACATATATATATATGCAGCGCTCTATATAAGTGTAGCGCCTTTTAAAAAAAGAACCAAAGTACCATAAGGTGGGACCCTCACCAAATTGCGTCGGAGAAAGCAGCGGAACATGTAAACAAGAAGTTGCGATTTCGATCAAGTTCTAGACCCGATATGGTTTAAACAATGATTCATATATGTTTGAATTCCAGAGATTTGAAAGCTAGTGGGACCCTTTTTTAATTGCACCAAACTGTTAAAGGATGTGATTGCGATTAATCGCATCGGACCCATCGCATCGACACATCAAAATAAACAGGGTCTCATCACATCAAAGAAGGAGCAGGGCATCGGAACATGCAAATGCAAGTTGCGACTGTGATTAATCGCAATCGGAAGAACTTAAAAGTGATTAATCGCAATCGAAAGAACTTAAAAGTGATTCATCGCATCAGAGTAAAACAGAACAACGGATCATTGAACCATGCGATTGCAATGGTGCGATTCAATCACAACATTCAAATCCCAATAAATGGCAACTGTTGGATTCAAAGGGATCAATCGCAATTGGAAATCTTTGGAGGAGATTCATCGCATCGGAGTAAAAAAGAACATTGGATCGTTGAAACATGTGATTTCGATGGTGCGATTCAATGGAAACTGTCCAATCCCAATCAATGGCAACCTTTGGATTCAAAGGAAGCAATCGCATCGAAGCAAGGCAACACAGTGGAACATGTTAATGAAGTTTGCGATTGCGATCAATCACAATCGGAAATCTCTGGAGGAGACTCATCGCATTGGAGCACAAAACAAAGTTCGGATGGTGGGCCTGAAAGGGCATTTTATATGTTAAACAAGCTTTTACTATTACGCTGAGAGTTTATTTAAGTTGTATTAAAAAGGTAGTTTGTATGTTAAAACTTATTCTAATTATGCCGAGAGCTGAAATTGTGTTATATATAAAAGGCGCTATTATAGATACATAGTAGTTACACCACGGTAGTGCACATATCAAAACGTCTTTTTATTATTGTGTCGAGAATCAATTAGCTTGATATAAAAAGCAGAGTTACATATGTATGACAGATGGCCGTTACCCTATGACAGTGAATAAGGAAACAAACAGAGCCAAAAGGGACAAAGACACAGTCAAAGAAAAGAAAAATGTGTAGCGAGCCAAGAGGCTGAATGAGTGAGCTGGAGTTTTCATAGTAATTGAATGTAAGTGATTTTGTTTTATATTGTTTGTGATGCAAAGGCAAGTATCCAAAGGAAAAAGAAATATCCCACTGAAATGCTAAATTGGTACCTACAGTTATATTTTATGAATGAGCAGATAAAAGAGTTGAGGAGGTAGAAGGCAAAGAGACATGGCTGTCCATTTCGAATTCCTAGTAGAATACAAATAGCCATGAAGCTAGTTTGTATAAATTAGGAAAATATCCAAGGCGATAAGAAGATGAAAACAGAGTGAGAGAAGAAGAGAGTGTGCAGTAGAATTGAAGAGAGTTGAAGAAAATAAGAAAGCTGGAAGAGGTTAGAGAGAGTGAGTGTTGAGAATGCAGAGTATAGAATTGAGGCAGAGAAGATAAGAAGAAGGAGGAGCAGAATGAGATGCTGTGAAAATTCAGAGAATGCAGAAATGAAGCAGTGAGGCAGAGTAGAAGGAGGAGCTGAGCTAAGAAGAGGGAGAAGCTGATAGTGAATCTGAGAAGATGCAGAAATGATATAAGGACAGATATGAGGACTGTTGAATAGCAGAAGAGAAGGTACAGAACAGAGCTGATATCCAAGGTAAATCAGCAAGTGTTTTTCTTTTGAAAGAGTAAGGAAGTTGGAGCTTCCCTATCAAGTTGTAGCTTGATTGATGTCAGTTGTAGCTGACTGAGGTTGGTGCCTGCATAAAATAGATGGGAGTTAGTGCTTCCACATCAAGTTGTAGCTTGATAAAATGTCAGTTGTAGCTGACTGAGGTTGGAGCCTCCTGTAGGTTGGTGCTTGAAGAAAATTGATGGGAGTTGGAGCTTCCTTGCAAGCTATAGCTTGCAGAATTGAGGTAGGAGCCTCCTGTAGGTTGGTACCTACAGAAAATCAGTGGTGAGAGAGATTTGGAGCTTGCCTTTGCATCACAACAATAATAAGATGTGGTTTTCTCCCTTTATGGGTTTCCACTTATATCTGGTGTCTCTGTGCATGATGTTTATGTGTTGATATGGTTTATCTCATCTGCTTAATACTTGTTGCTCTCATATTAAATCTGTTTTTACATTATATTAATACTTGCTCACATATTTAGTAGATCATGAAATAAAGGTGTAAATAATTTTTAAGGGAAAAGTTTTAAAAGTCCATGAATGTGTTAAACTAATTCACCCCCCCCCTCTCAGTTTAAATAAGGGTCCAACACAGCGCAATCATGACAAGGGAACACCTAGACCCTCATGGAGAGGAAGAAGGAACAATGGCTTTAAGGAGAGGAACTCTTACACTATTGCAAGGATTTCTAGAGAATATCACATATGCATATTGTGGCACAATCCATGTGTAGCATGTGCCATCATTATCAAATGGTGAGAATCTGACTATTGTAGAGGATAAAGGGGAGGGAAAGCACCATATGATGAGGAGTATACACCCCTCTTTATTTCAGAATATTTATGTACAGATAAGGCATGAGGATCTATGCAATGAAGGCAAGGACAAGTCAGTTCATACATCTATGTATCCTGCTCTATGCCTTGATGTCTCTTTGCATGGAGGAATTCCACCAGGGAGACCCCCTGATTGGAAGAAAGCTAAAGTGTTCTCTCAACTATATGCAACAGTAACATATCTGTCTAAATATGGAACCTTGAGAGGAGCTACTACAGTGCTGAGAATCATTGATGTGGAGTTAAACAATTTTCTGAAATTGACTTTTCTATCTTCCATTCATCTATTTGCACTGGAAAGAAGAGATTCATAAATATGTGCTGATATGAGCATGGTATCAAAAGGCCACTCCATAGCCTTGGAGCAGCAAAATATACTCCAATATATAATGAAAATTTCTGAATATGACAAGAAGATATTTCCATTCTTGTATGCAGGTGAAAAATTGTGGGAGTTTTGGAGGAGGAGAACCTTTCAAAAGAAGGATGACTCACCTAAAATTCAATCTTGTCTTGAGAAAGATTAGCTGCAAGAGGGGCAGCAACAAAAATTTGAAATTACTCCAACATGTGACTTTGACATCAAGCATGTCAAGGAGGCGAGCGATCATATGACAGATACTTCATTTCAGACTTCTACAATGTTGTCAATTTTGGGAAGCCTAGATCCTTATTGGGAGTCCCTACTCATGATGGAATATTCCAAGGACCTTTTCACATGTAAGGTTCTTGATGGGAAAATTATAGATAGGAGGTATACAGTAGTTAATGGAGTCATTTATTTCTATGATAAGATCTACTTATCTAAAAACTCCAAACTCAAAGACAAACTACTTAATGCAACCGATGAGATCTTGATTTCTAAACCCACTAGCTTCATTAAAACATGCCATACTATATTGGAGGGATTCATGTGGGAAGATCTCAATAAGGAGATGCACTCTCATATGAGGAAGTGCATGGATAATTTTCTGGTTGAGGAGGAACATAGCTCTTGGAAAAAGACATCCTCAACAGCTCCTTATTCATTGAGTGTGAGAAGGAACTCATCCATGAGTTACCTCACTAATGTAAGACAAGTATATGGAGGAAATTGTATCTCTGAATATCCTAATGTATCCACTATATGCTTGTATTTTTCTAACACTCATGCGTAGGTATTTTCTCCAAGAGGGAGCATTATTTCTGATGGGTTTCATAGGCCACTTGGGGCTATGAACAATAATGATTTTGGCCATTCCTTGAAGGGTCTTGGAGAGATGATATACTCTTCATGGTGTGATTCCTTTACACCAACTATTATGCACTTTTTCCAAGCATGCAAGAAGGATGGGGCAACAAACAAGTGTTGGGGAAAACACTTGTCATATCATATTCTAAGGCAGTTAGGAGTAAAAATGTGCTAGTTGCACTTGAGGGAGCATTTTCCTTCTCCATTATTGCATATGGCAGCTAGCATGACTCTAATTATGATTCCATATGCTGAAATGGTTCTTGTCTTTGTTTGGAACATGGATGGAGGGAAGGAACATTGGTTGGATGTGTCCTTGGGGAAGGGAGTTTCCCACACTATTTGCACTACATGTTTCAAGGGGAGCATGGGATATTATATGGCCACTATGGTAGACCACTTGTTTCTTTGTAAGGTAAGCCATATGTTTTTTTGGGGCATGCCTCTCATAAGTATTAGGGAGGAGTTTTTCTATGAATTGCCAAGTTGGGAGGTGATTCATTTCATTTGGATGATATCATGGAGATGGGAGTCTTTCATGGATGATGAAATTCCATATGATTGTCATCACTTCTATCTTGAGGAGGCCATGGATCAGCAAGGAGGTTTCCATATAGACCTTCCATTCCTTCATGATGAGAGCCAGTGGGTTTATTCACCAAAGGCCAACTTGCACACTTGGGAGGAACCATTGGGAGACAGAACTATTGCACAAAATCTGAAGCAATGGTGGAGACTATTGGATGAGGAAGCCACAAGAGAAGAAGGGGAGATTTTGTAGGACTCACCTTATCCATTGCTTGAGGACAAGCAAAATTTTGGAGGGGAGGACTGTAATATTCCCACTTAGCCCAAGCTAATGGGAATATTCAATTTTTCTTTGTTTTGTTTTGATTTTCATGTTGATGAATAAAGTGTAAAAGGAGGGCATGTAAAACTCCTAAAAACATAAAAATAAATCAATGCCCAATGTAAACAAGGCTAAATATGGTCCATTTTATAAACACACTTGAGTGTGAAAGAGGTTGAGCACTTGACCAAGTCAACCATGACTATATCTACAGCGCAGTATAGATGCATTGAACCTCCTTGAGGCACAATGCACTTCTAGATGGAGGATCTACATGTGACAGGAGCTAAATTAATGAAGTGGTTTAAGGTTTGAAAAGACTCCTATCTTATAAAAGGAAGAGGAGAGCAACATGAGAGGGGTTGTTGAAGATATTATTTCAGAATAATTTGTCTGCTTATACATTTCTCATTCTCTAGCTGTTTAGCTGAGAATAATGCTGTTTAGCATTGGGTGTTCCTGAGCGGGAATCCCACCTCCTTCCTAGAGTAGCTCTTGGAGGAGTTTTTCTTATCTTGTCCACTATTAGGCTTGGGTAAAGCTTCACCTTACACCTACAGTGATGATCCTGTTGAGCGTTGGGTTGTCCTTGTGAGTTGCAGCAAGTGGAGGATAGATCTCTTCATATCTATGCACATCTAGCACCCCTTTTCACTGGGAAAGTATTCTATCCCATTAGAAAGAGTGTCCTAGATAATTAGAGCTACAGATATAGAACTTGGCATCAAGCCAAATCATTCTCATATCTTACAACACAATTTCCCTTCCCAAACTGCGTTATTTGCAAGTTTGCAGTTGCAGGGTGTTTTGTCTGCATTTTGGAGGAGAGATCTTTGATGATAGGATTCTTACTCTCACTGTGGTGATCCATGGAGTGGCCATCCAATCCATGTTTGTTTCAGATCTGATTTTCTGTTCTATTATATGATTCAAATATTTCTGAATATTACTGCAGATCTGCAATTCTAGATCTCAGATCTACTCTTGTACTCTCATATTTTGCATAAAACCCCAAGGGGAATGTATATATGAGCTTTTCTTGTATACAGATATGAATTAGATCTATATTTTTCTGTACATATCTTCTCTAGATCTAAGTTTTAGTATACTACTGCTTCAACCCATTAAAATAATGCTGTCAAGTTTATGTAGACATTTCTTGTGGTTGTAGCACCTCATTTCTAAGGGTTTATTCTTGTATAGTCTTCTACTTTCTCTTGTACACTGTATGGGCTGTAATATAAATCTGATTTGTTGTTGTACATATGATATTTTAGCCTCCATATTTTCCTCCTACTTTACTTTAGTGGAACTGCGTTATTTCTAGAGCAGCTTGTTGTATATAGCTGGAGCCCCTTCATTGGGTGTTTTCCAGCCATACTAGGTCGTGGGAGGTATGTTTACCTCACCTAGATTGATTTGTTTTTACTCTCCTTTTGGATTTAGACACTAGATACACTGATCTAATGGATCCAGGAGCTAAAAAATCATTTCAGAACACCAATTTTGAAGAGTGCATTACTCCAGCAGGCTTTGTTGTGTATTCCGATTTTGGGATATTTAATTGGGAGGAAAAAATTTAGGTGCTATCCATCCATAGTGAACCGAGTCGGCCACCTTATAAATTGTGATAAACCAAACACAGCATTTGGGGATATTGTCTTCTCGTACTTCTTGGCTCACCAAGAGGTATTCTGCAGTTCACAGTTTCTTGGTAAATCTTTTGCCTAGCATTATCCTTTTATTTTGTTTATTTGTTTTTGGTTAAACTAAATTAGTAATTGTGGAAGAAAAAAATAATTTCCCCCATTGTTCGCATAGATTAGCATTGAAACCACCTTTGCCACCAGAAGTTACTCCTAGCTGGCGAAGGCGACAACACTCTATCGAATCAAGTACTATTCGTACCTCTGGTGAAGCATCATCTTCCCATATACCAGAGTTATCTCAAGTTGTTTCTACACATCTCAATTCATCTACTGTTGTCAAAATAGAGTCCTCACAACTACCCGTGGTCATGATCCATCCAATCAGTGAGACCATACCTCTTGGACCCGACGTTGTTCAACCAGAAGTTGATCTAGATCCTGTCTCCTTTTCGCCAGAACATCTGAATCCCAAAGTTGAACAACCAGAAGTTGTTCCTCCATTGGTCATTCCATAATTTTCTGTAGCCATTGAGTCTCCCATATCACACAGTCAACTTCCTAAAATATAATTTGGGCCTGACAGTGAAATAGTCACTTGGTTTAATTTTGATTGAAGAAATTCCACAAGACGAGACACCTTTAACTCCAATCCATTTTGGGGAGGACCTTTACCTGTATGAGTATTTTCCTTAATCACCACCATCTACTTTTGTTGATCCTGTTCCTATTCAAAATACTGTCGATTCAAAAGGGTATACATTTGGTCAAGTAACCATGCCTGAACCAACATCTTCGATCGGGCCATATATTCCAATTACGTTAGTACCTGCCCTTGCAACCTCGTCGATGTTCAAAACTTCATGAGAGTCATATTTTCATGGTGGCCCTATGGTCCCATCAAGTCACAAATCATTATCTGGATTTTTTTCTTGTGAATATTCAAAACCATGGACTTTACCAATGTCATTGTCTGATATTCTAACTGGTAATCCTATAGTGAATATTGAACGACTTGATTCGTTATACACATCATGAGGGCAATATCAAGCTAGTCCTTCTAGGTATATTCCATCCAGTAACATATCAAATGGGCTCCCTGCATTTGGAGAGAAATATTTTTTGTCTTATTATCCTCCTCATTCTGGGGGGAAACCTTTGGTCACCCACTATGACAATACTCTGTCACTTTTTCGTCAACCTAATGTCGAAATGAATGTTTGTCAATGGAAGCCCACTCTACCTATCCAACCAAAAATGGTTGTACACTCGTATCAACCAGTTCACAATGTTACACCCACAAAATTTCCACTTGTTAATACATCTTGACCCCTGTTACAAAATCAAAATTTTGTACAAAAACCTTTTCAGGCAGGTCCTTCAACTCAATACCCTCCAGTATTGGTTCCATAGACTCCAAATCCTTTGGTTAATATACAGCAACCTGTACCCAGAATTATTTATTCACAAGCTAGTTTACCATTTTATGGGATGTCACAGCCAAAACTAGGTTATACTTATCCTCAACCGAATCCAAATTATCCTAATTTGGGTTATAACATTGGTGGATAGACCCCTTGGTAGCCTCAAGCACAAATTCCTCAACCTTCATTTCAATAAGCATCATATCTAGGTTTTGGTCAACGGAATCCTCAGGCATTTTCTTTTCGAAACAACCCCTATCTGGGTTAGCAACAATAGATTCCTTATGCTAGCACTCAAAGACTTGTTGCTCAAGCAATTCCATCATACCCTGGCTATGCTCAACCTGAACTTAATAGACAGTTGCCCTTTGTTGCAACTTTAGAGTTACCAGACTTAAATCAGCTAACTAATGATCCAATCAACTATGCTCCTTGGTGGCCAGTGACACCTCAAAAATTACCCTCGGATATTCATTAGTTCAATGGAAACCCTAGGGAATACCCATCAACTCATGTCATGAATTATCATTTGTGATGTTCATCAAACTCCCTAAATGATGATTCTATCCGAATATGTCTTTTCCAGCATACGCTCACAGGTTCGGCTGCAAAGTTGTACATTGAGTTACCTAGAGCTTCTTTTGATAATTTCACTGCCCTAGCTACTGTATTTTTGAATCACTTCTAGTTACCCATATGATATGAAACTGGAATGGAACTCTTGACCAATTTCAAACATACTAATGCTACTGTCATTTTTTATCATATTCATGAGTGGCGTCGTCGTCATAGAATGGTTAAGACATTTGTTCCGGATCAAATCCTTGCTGAGTGGTTCATTAAGTCCCTGTTACCATCTATAACTAAGGATTTGGCTAAAGGTTGCATCTTCACTAAAGAGCAGGTTATTGCTCATGCCCAATGCTTAGATTTGATTTGTACTTAGTTCAGCACGCTCTATGAAAAATTCCTAACGTACCAAGATCTAAGTTTATTGTTCCTCCTCAATTAAAGGACTCTCATGCCAGAGATGGCTTGATTGGTAATACAAGAAAAAATCATACTACTGCATCTGATCTTTCACCTTCTTCCAAAATTAATTCCGTGTCATTTGACAAAGTTAAAAGTGACAAGCAAACCGGAAGTAAGAAAAAAAGGAAATCTAAGAAAAATAAGACTTCTAACCCGTAAGAAAGATCATCTAATCAATCGTATGGACCAAGGAAACCTCATTATCCATGCATAAAATGTAACGAGGAACACTTTATTCAGGATTTTCTTCACTTCTCTGAAGTCTTCAAAATCATTAAGACTTCTCATGCGTTAGCTGTGTTGATAGATCGGTTTCCTAATCCGGACACAAATTTGGTTGCTACGGATCCAACTTCTAGTTCCCAAGTGCTTATGTTATCTATCACAAAACCTTCACATATATTTTTGTGTCAAAGAGTAATAAATATTATGGAATTCATGCCACTAATAAACCTACTACCTCGACTACGAATCCATATACGGAAACAGTATCGCCTACTGCTATTCCTGAATTGATGATTAAGCCACCAAAGGGAGTCATTCATAAATCGACATATAATCCTTGAGCAAGAGTTGTACAAAATTATAATATAGTTGAAGACTTGGCTCAATCCCCTTCATCTATGTCTGCTCTTGAGGTATTACAAAATTTTCCCTCCCAAAAATAGGCTTTATTGTCAGCTATTGGTGGAATTTATCTGACTGATTCTAATCTCGTCATCTTTAATCATACGGGCTATGTGTCGCAAGTATCAGCATAATTGGCATTCTCTATAAAATTAAATGTTATTAATCACCTTGTTCATTGTACTATTATTGATGAGGGATCATCTACATGCATTATGTCTCTAAATTGTTGGAAGTCACTTGGCTCTCTGTGCTTATCTCAATCATCAACGATGTTGAAGGCTTTCGATGGATGTGCATATAAGCATTGTGGTATTATTAATAACCTGCATGTTGAATTAGGGGAAAAATAATGAATTTTGATGTCGATGTTGTTGACGGACCCCTTGACTAGAATATTCTACTTGGAAGGCCATGGGTATATGCTATGACTGCAATTGTTTCTACATATTTTAGAATGATAGCCCTTCCATATAAGGGTACTATCACAGTCATTAACCAACTATCCTTCTTTTCTCCGCTTCGTAGGTAATTTGGAGTGTTCCATTTATTCACACACCCCAACTAGCACTTCAGAACATTGGTGTAGGATTCTTAAAGGATTCCACTCTCATGGGAACCTTTGCATTACTGCCGCCTGCGATGTCGACAGAAATTGCAAGTATAGTGACCTGCTACATGATCTCTTCCACTCCATCTGGCTTAAGGAAGAGTACGAATGATTCTGAATATTTTATGTTGGATGAGATTCTACCGCCCATCCCTATTGAGCTGGAATAGCAATCAATCTATCTAGCTTGGGTGGCGATTCCGAAATCAACGTCGCCGGTTGTTTGGGTTGATCCTTCCTTAGATTTTGGTACTCCTTCTGATCCTTTTTCCTCAATGTTCTTCAAAGATGAGAGTATTTTGGAAGCTATGATGTCAGAAGGAGAACCATGGGAAGATTATCATCATCGTTCCCATCTTCTCAATTATGAAGAAAATAATCTTAGTGAACTATATCACCCATCAATCAAAAATTTATTTTTGAATTCTTTACCTATTAATGCAATTGATTTCGAGCGAAATCTATCAAATATTGAAGAAAACATTTATATTGATATTTCGACCAAAATTGGTATTGTAGAAAATATTCATGTCGCTATATCTTGTTCTCCATCAGAACTTGAATTATATTGCTCTCTATTTCATGAATTCCATGATGTATTTGCAAGTTATTACAAGGAAAATTCCAAGCATAGATACTAGTATCGTTGAACATACTATTAATATGTATCTTGATATCAAACCGGTGCGTCAAATTTCATCTTGTTCATCCAAAGAAGGTTTATGCCATCAAAACAGAAGTTGAAAATATTTTTCTTGCTGGTTTCAATTACCCTGTTCTGCTAACTGAGTGGGTTTCCAACACCGTTCTTGTCATGAAAAAGAAAAGAACCATTAGATTGTGCGTCGATTATCGGGATTTCAATCTTGCTTGTCCAAAATACAACTATCCTACTCCCTTTAGCAACCAAATTATTGATTACTGTGATGGATGTGAAATATTTTCGTTCATGGATGGATTTTTTGGCTACAATCAAATCAATATCAGCCCAGATGATCAACATAAGACAAAATTCATGTATCCATGGGGCACATTCTCTTATAGGAAATTGTCGTTTGGTTCAAAGAACGCTGGAGCAATTTTTCAGAGAGCAATGGATTATGATTTCAATGACATCAAGCACATTGTTCAACCGTATCTAGATGATTTACCTGTGCATTCACGAAATTAGACTAATCACCCGACGCATTTGAGAGCCATATTTCTATGCTCCCGACACTACAAAATTTGCCTCAATCCACATAAATGTGTGTTTTTTGTTGGTTTTGGTCGTTTGCTTGGATTCATCATCTCAAAATAAGGAATTAGAATTGACCCATTGAAGGTTCAGGTCATTCTTTATTTTCCCGTGCCATCAAATTTACTTCAGATACAAAAACTTCAAGGAAAGGCTAACTTCCTAAGGAGTTTCACACCCAACTACGCTAAAATGGCTAAAGGATTTACTAGACTTTTGAAAAAAGGAGTTCCCTTTCATTGGGACAAAGTTGCGCAAGCTTATTTTGATGTTGTTAAGGATACTCTTCTCCAGACATCATTAATGTATCCCCCTAATTATCAAAGTGATTATTTCCTATATACCGCTGTGGCTGAAATGACCATTGCTATTGTATTAGTCCAAGTAAAATATGGGATAGAACATCCAATTTATTATTTGAGTCGTAATCTCAATGATATGTAAGTTAAGTATTCATACGTAGAAAATCTCTCCTAGACATCTATTCAAGCTGTCCAAATATTTCCCCATTATATCTTGCTCCGAAAAACTAGTATCGTTTCGGATTGAAACCCCATGAATTATATATTATCACTTCAATTGCTAGGGGGAAAATATTCAAAATGGATTTTCATTTTGCAGAAATTTGATTTGGAATTCATCAAATCCAAGTCAAAGAAGTCTTTACTTTTGGCTGAGCTTCTATGTGACCTTCCCTCTAATAGTACTGCAACTATGTCCGAACCATTAGTTCCTGACGAGTCTCTGTTTCTGATCGGATCATCTGATCCTTTGTATGGAGATTTAATCATTTATATCCAAACAAACAATTTTCAGCTTGATACCTCTCACTCTGAACAATAATGTATTCGATACCAAGCCAAATATTATTTGATCGTCGACGATACACTTTATCATCGTGGTGTCGATACAATTTTAAGAAGGTGCCTCACTCATGAGGAGGCCGAAAATGTTTTAAATGATTGTCATGCTGGGGCTTGTGGTGGGAATTTATCTGGATACACTACCGCACAGAGGGTACTTCGCACCAGTTACTTTTTTCCTACCATGTTTCGCGACTGCATTATCACGGTCAGAAGTTGTCATGCAAGTCAAATTTTTTATCGTAAAATCCGCAAACCGCCAACACCAATGCATCTTGTCATCTTTGTAGGACCATTTTCGAAATGGGGTATTGAATTCATGACCTGTAACCCTCGTTCTTCTGGGGGGCATGGATATATTATTGTCACAATTGACTACTTTACCAAATGGGCCAAAGCGATGCCTACATTCAACAACACAGGACAGACAACTACATTTTTTTTCTTTAATCATATTATTGCATGGTTTGGGGTCCCACAAGCTATAGTTACAGATCATGGGAAGTATTTTCGCAACCACATGATGGTTGAAATGACTGCCAAGTTAGGATTGTCACATGATAATTCTACTCCTTATTATCCACAATCAGATGGAAAATTTGAGGCTATCAACAATATTCTTAAATGTATGCTTAAAAGAATGATAGGAGTTATTAAAAGAAACTGGCATTTAATCTTGTACTCCGCCTTGTGGGCGTATTGAACCTCGATGAGATATGCAACTGGATTTACTCCTTTTCAATTGGTGTATGGTTTGGAAGCTATCTTACCAATCCAATGTGAAATAACATCATTAAAACTTGTAATCGACTTTTTACCTGACACCTCAGAAGAAGAAGTGTGTATTTTAAACCTCATCCATCTTGATGAAATGCATCGTGAATCCCAATTGACCAACGAAGCGTATAAGAGACATATAAAGACACAATATGAAAAAAATGTCCAGCCTCACATTTTCTCAGAGGATGACTTGGTCCTTCTTTATGATCATGAAGTTGATGTAATAGGTACAGGAAAATTTGAGCCATTATGGCATGGCCTCTATATTGTCAAAAGAGTTCTTGCTAAGGGTGCCTATGAGTTGGTTGATTACAATGGAATTCCGTTGGTGTAGCCTAGAAATGGGTTGTATTTGAAACATTACTATGCTTAGTCATGAGTGTATTAATATTTTTTATTATATTGTATATATATGTTGTTGATTTACATTCACTATCTTAGTTTGTTTCTAAAGTTTTCTTGACATTAGTAATTCGCTTTACATTTCATCGTAGATGTCTGAATCTTTGGAACCATTTGTTGGATATGTTGATGGTGCTAGTCATAGTATGTAGAATCTATCCTCTACAGTGTGGGCCATTTTCACTCTGAATGGCAAGTTAGTGAGTTTTCAAGGGATTTTTATTGGTAGATCAACGAAAAATATCGCTGAGTATAGCACATTGATCGAAATTCTCTCTGATACCATTTCATTTGGTATTAATCGCATAATAATAAGGTTAGAATCACAACTTGTGGTATTACAACTTACTAGTGTTTATACTATTATAAATCCAACACTGCATCGATTGTTCCTAAGAGTTCGACTTTTGGAAAGACATTTTGATTTTATTCAATATCAACACATTTCCAGAAATTTGAACACATTTCAATATCAACTGATTCATTGGCTAATCAAGTTTTAGACAGACATTTTAAACAGATGTAAAGAAAACGTTCACATCATTGAATAGGATTGCACAATAAACATATGAAAAGACTGAATTATATAGGTAGATAGTTATAGGTTTTTACAAAAATTTATGCCCAAGACACATTGATCATCTGACCTCAAAATGTATGAAAAATTTCAAGATTAAACTAGTGGTGCTTATGGTAACATGCTATAGATCTAGCTATCCTAAGCAATAACCACATCCAACGGTTAGGAACACCTATAGTGTGATGCTGCAGTTGCATGGGTAATTCTTCGATTCGAAAATCCGGAATCCCGAAGGTTAACCCCTCTATGTGTTGCCAAAGCTTAGACAGAGTCTTAGCCATATCAAGATCCTAAAGGACTGCTCTCCCAACAACCCTCTTTGCTGGCACATCTGCTTCATGCTATAGTTCCTCCACCGGTTGAACTCGACCAACATCTGCATTACATCAAACATTTATTTTAGTCTTGGGAAAAAATAAAAATACAAAAAAACTGTATAAAACTTATAAAAATAAAAAAAGCATTGTTAAAACATTCTTACCTATTGCACCCCACTGAGCGCCTTCTGTTAAAGCTAAATATGGATCTCCTTGGAAATCAATGCCTGTGTATGCATACTCATTTATGGCGACAATCTATCGCCCGAACTAGGTAAAGAGCACAGTTGAGAACACAATGGTCGATTGGCCTGCATGCCTACCCATTAGTTCTATGCATCTCTACATTCGCAGATCTCTAGGATTAGATACATCCAATGTCACATGTTGTGGCTTCATTAGTGGAATTATTTCTAAGGAAAATGATATGAGGATTGAACCATAACTAAAGTTCTTCTTCCTTCCTCCCTTTGCTTTGTTCAGTTGTGATTTTATCTGATAAAGTACAACTACAGACCAGTTGAAGACTATTGGCTCCATACACTCTAGCGTGTACTGCATATATGATCTATTCACTACATGTAGTGTAATGGTGCCAACAAGTTTTGCGATTATAAAAAGGATAGTTCTCAAAGGAAAATCTCTAACATCCCAGATGTTTATCTTTCCATATTTTCTTGGCTCTGCCCTTGGATAACAATGTTGCAAAACATAATCTCTCACTGTCTCTCCTCCAAGAATAGACCCTGAGAGTGAAATAGGCAAGCCTCTCCTCGACAAACCTGTAAGAAAGTATACATCCTCAACTGTTATGGGAACCACTTGGTTCTTAATATGAAATTCCTCGATAGTTGGATCCCATGCTTGAACTAAGGACTCCAAGATTTCTATTTATGGCCTCATTCCTGACAACCAGAAGTAATTTAGCAGTCCACAATCTCCTAGGGCTCTTACTGTGCCCAGATCATTTAGGGAAATCATATATTGTTTTTCATGTTCTCTTTCCCTCCATGTAATCGTCATTTTAATCTGATGGAAACTTGAAATACAACCATAAGAACCATTATATTCCATTCAATGCAAAAAATTGGGAAAATTTTGGGCATGATGCAAAAAACAAAAATTTATATTGCAGCCAACACTGGCTCTAGCAAGGGACAATGTGTTGTGTATGCAAGTAGCCTTCAATTTAGTTGCTATGCAACACAAATTTCGATATCCAATGGTGCATTGCCCACTTTTGGAGAATAATTTACCCTAGGGGCCCCAAAACCCTAAACATTTGTAGAAATTGGAAATGAAATGATTACTGAAGGAAAGAGGAGGTTCATGGCACTAACCTGGATCAAACGGAAATGAAATCCATCCACAAAAATGATCGCAATCAACAGCTGAAGTTCGGGGGAAAAATTAGGTTCAGAGCTCCAAAATGCAAATGGTAACTATGGAATGGTAAAAATGAATAGAAAAACTACTTTTAATAGTCATTTAATTGTTTTCAAAGTATATTTATTGCTATGAATATGGTTTTATTATGTTTTTATCATGAAACAAGTATTTTTAATCCATTTGACGTTGTTGTGAACAATGTTTACAACTGATGAACAGAGTAGTCGTGTAGATTTATTTCAAGAATGATTTTACCACAAAGAATACTTTTCCTCCTTATTTTTCGAGCTTTGTTAAAAATGAAAAAGGATTTGAAGCACACTTTTATCTCTTTTTCTAGCTTCTATAACAACGAAAAATAACCCTCGGAGTCTTCTTTCGGCTCTTTTCAGACTCCGATAATGTGAAAAGATTTCCGAGCTCTTTTCTTTTCAAGCTTGTAAAAGTAAATGAATTGATATCTACTCAATATAAATTTAACCCTTTTCCAAACTGAGATAGATTATTTACGAAAATACCTTGGTCAAACATGACCAAAGAGGTTCTCTCAGATATTATTTTAGAATTTTTCGGATCTGAGCGACAAATTTACAAAAAAGTACTTATGGAGTTTTATTTCTTCCTCTGTTTCAAACTCTCTAAATATGAAAAAGGACCGAGATCTCACTGTCATTAGGATCATTAAAACATGAAATAGTGACAGGCTTGTTGATCATGGCAAGAATCGAGTTTCATTCATCACTAGAATCGTTAAATTATTCAATAGTGATACTTTATTCGCCTGAAGGGTTGAATTATAGATCAAGCATATGTTATCCTCCTTAATATTGTTAAAAAATAAAGAGTTACTGGTCGAAAAATGACTAGGGAAAATTTGGGAAAGTCAGCAGAAATTTTTACGATAGAAAGTTGCTCTTGAACATGACACTTCACTCCATCACCGTGATTGTTTGGGTTGGGTAATCACCTTGATGGTTCATTCATATTTATGGTTTATCATACCTTCACTTCATTTTTGGGTCAATTCTGCCAACTCATCTCAGTGTCATCGATATGTTCAATAGAAGTCATCCAGTGAATATTCATCCTTCTGCAACACTCATAAACCTTCATTCTCATGACCATCATCCTTGAAAAGTGCTATATCAAGTCATACCTTTGTCTCCGAAATTAGTAAATCTCGTTTCGCAATAAGGTGATTTCCTGTTGAAGACAAATCATTATATAGGAAGTTCATTTAGAAACATCCAATTCCCGTACCATGAGGCTTGTTACAACATCGACAATATCCTCGCTTCCAGACCTTTTACCGAAAGATTTTGTTTGGCTTTGACATCAAATCATCTATTCATGCCTTAAAAAATGTACATCAATACCTTGAGGGCCATTGAAATTAATGGTGTTTCTCTGGCGTTTGTTAACATATCACATCATTGGCTGGTAATCAAACGATGTCTTACCATGTTCGACTACAAATCATATATTCGCATGGCTAGACTTGTACCCGAATGATCAAGTGAACGACATAAGAAGACCCTAGATCTAGTTTCATCCATCCGAGCTATGATTTCAGGATTTTTGTACAAATCATCTATACGGTGACCTTACATACAGATTGTCATCCAAACATGGGCCTATATTTGTAGGCATGTTTGCATTGGGAAACATTCCAATGAAGAAAACTTTCTGCATTATGTACATGTTATTAGATGTTTATGTGTTGAACATGGGAATGCCTACCCTCAGCAGTTTATGATCAAGAGGATATATCATAATGTAATTTATTGTAATATTGATGTAGGTCGCTACTCCGCTTCATCTCTAGTTCATCACAGTGTAAAGCATCTCAATCGAAATATTGTTATTATTATTCTGACTTCATGCTTTAGGGGGAATTTTTTACAAGTCAAATTGGGCACCATTCCCAATGACCTAGTTAACTGGGAATCATCTCCAGGACCAATGAAGAGGGTCTATCATCCCCTATCATTTCATTTTCTACATGCCCTAAGACAAATAACAAGACAAATCATCCATGATTTCCTTTTGTAAAGGTTTCAAAGATTTGAAGTTTATAATATATCATATGAGAGCTCACCAACACTTCCTCTCAAGGGACTAAGTGTGTTGCATATGAAGGTAGCCCCATTCAAGGGTACTATGCAAAGCACTTGCCGAAACTCACAAGTGTGTTGGTCATATTAGGAATGAAATTCTCATTGTTTCGAAATCTCCACTTGGCCATTGCCTTCTAGAAGAGTTCACATGTGTCAAACTTCGAATCTATGTGTCCATTTCACATCTACAATATTTGGAACATTCCTTGCCTATTATTAGAAAGTCATTTATTGTAAAACTACGTTCATCTCATCTATAAATTGAGCATATATCCTAGTGCTTTCTAAGGAATAATTTGAGTAGAGAAATGTTGGTGGAATTTCAATTGAGGAATTGATTTGAGTGACATGCTGCTGGAGATATGTACATTGTGATGAGGTTGGTATGCTGCTAGAGATGGTGACACTAAATCAATCACTGGGTTGTAACCTCCCCTTCTATCCATTAATAAAGATTGCTCCTTAATTTCCCACATATGTATCTATATAAGCTCATGTTTTCCATATTATGAATTCTTATCTGATGTATATGGTTTATGTTTCATTGATTTAACTAAATAACTTGAATAGATATTTGTATTATTGCTATCTTTTGTTATTTAGTGTTCATTCTTGCAGGAAATATTTTCGGACATCTAGCTTGGATTTGAAGCTACAACAAGAGCGATAGAAGGAGAATAGAAAGTTCTTGGACTCCAAGTAAGTTCTTTGATTTGTTCTGTGTGTCTATTTACAGTTAGGAAAATCAGTCACAAAGTCTTTAATATCTTGTTCTTGATGAGCACCACATCTTTGGAAGAATGTTTTATCTATAATCCATAATTCCACATAACACCTTGGGTTTATAAACCCTTGTTTTTTTAGTATTAATCCCTTAGGTTTATTATTTTCTTGGGTTTATAATATGAATATGTTAGGTTTATCAATGAAAGGGTTCATATTCCTAGGGTATAAAATTATTCATCGGGTTCATAACATTAATATCAATCTGTTGGGTTTGTTAATTTAACATTTCATATTCGAAAGGTGTAACATTGTTCATTGGGTTAATAATATAATTCCTTGGCTTTAGTATGAATCCCTTTAGTTTACAGTCATGGTCAACGATGGTCAATTATGGTTCAATGTCACATTATGTCTAAGCTTTTCTCAATATGAAAATCAACCATGGTTCAAAATCGGATTGTTTATATTTATATTTCAGTTTCTATGTCTTGGATTTATACTATTAATCCCTTGGATTTAATATTATTGCCTTTGATTTATAATACCTTGGAATTTTAGAATTAGTCATTTGTTTTATTATTCCATTGGGTTTATAATATCAATCCTTGTTTGAGCGGGGTCCCCTAGGTACATTTTTGAGTATCGTTTTGTATATTTTTGCATATGCGCGCTTCACGGAAAGGTCAAGTGGATTTGAGGCAGGTCAAAGTCCCTATTTTTATGTAAATGGGTTGTAAGGGTCAACTATGGGCCTCAAACCATGGTTTTTACTTGAAGCATAAGAAAATTTAAAGTGAAAAAAATATGCTAAAAAAAGTTGTATTCTGAAACAACACTTTTCAAAATTAGATGATTTTTTGCTACCTGAAAAAAAAGTGTATTATAAATCAACACTTTTCAAAATCAGATGATTTTTTGCTACCTAAAAAAAAAATGTATTATGAATCAACACTTTTCAAAATTAGATGATTTTTTGCTACCTCAAAAAGGTGGGCAATCGTTTCATTTCTTGTTTCAATGTTTACATTGTTTGCCACATTGTGGAAAACATTGTCTCAATACTAAAATCAACCATTGCCAACCATGGTAATCCTTGGCCCAACTTCACATTCTGAAAAATATTATCTCAATGTTAAAATCAACCATGGTAAACCATGTTTATTTCAGGGTTTATAGTATTTATATAAGTTTTTATATACCTAGGGTTTATAACGTTAATCCCTTGCTTTGACTATTATTCCCTTTTGTTTATACACCCTTGGTCTTTTAATATTAATCCCGTAGGTTTATTATTTTCTTGGGTTTATAATATCAATTCGTTAGGTTTATTAATGAAAGGGTTTATATTCTTAGGGCTTAAAATTATTCATCGGGTTTATAACATTAATATCAATCTGTTGAGTTTGTTAATCTAACATTTCATATTCCAAAGGTGTAATATTGTTCATAGGGTTAATAATATAATTCCTTGGGTTTAGTATGAATCCCTTTGGTTTTCAATCGTGGTCAACTATGTTCAATTATGGTCCAATGTCACATTATGACTATGCTTTTCTCAATATGAAAATGAACCATGGTTCAACATCAGATTTTTTATATTTATATTTCAGTTTATATGTATTGGGTTTATAATAATAATCCCTTGGATTTAATATTATTTCCTTTCGTTTACAATATCTTGTGGTTTTAGAATTAATCATTTGGTTTATTATTCCATTGGGTTTATAATATCAATCCTTGTTGGAGCGAGGTCCCCTGCAGTACATTTTTTAGTATATTTTGTATATTTTTTCATATGCGCATTGCACAGAAAGATCAAGGGGCTTTGGGGTGGGTCAAAGTCCCTCTTTTTATGTAAATGGGTTGTAAGCGTAAACTATTGGCCTCAAACCATGGTTTGATACCATAGTATCTCCGGCTAAGATGATATAAATAAATAGATCGAGTCTAAGTAAGAATCATGATGTTTTGGATCTAAGTAAATTTATGTGTCTGTGATACACTTTTGTAAGTCTGGGTTTTTGAGTAGAAAGGCTCCTGCTAGCTGTGTCCGTGCGGACCTAGTCCTGGCTGTGTCCGGTCTCCGCAGGCTGTGTGCACGGAAGGGTAGTTGTAAGGGATTTTTTTATTTATTGAGCTGTTGGAATCTGATACAAAGAATTGTTCTGGTGAAGCATTATGTTATCTGTTTAATTTTTCTACTTTGAAATCGCTTACTTTTGTTATGATTAATTGTATCTGCATGAGTAGATCTGTCTTTATGTATGAACATGTTTTGGTGGTTGATAAATCTGTTTAATTATTGCGCATTGCTCGGCTCTATTTCTCTCTCTCTCTCTCTCTCTATATATATATATATATATATATATATATATATATCAATGATGAAGTAGATATGTGATCCATTTTTTAATTGCATTCTCTATGTTGATCTGGTAAGTATTGTACTATATTTTCGTGCAGCTATTCCTGATCTATATAAGTTTTGCAATAAACGTGTTTAGGGTCACCACATTATTTTCTTCTTAAAGGTGTCGAAACCTGGTTCCAACACCCCCACCACCCATACTGCTTCAGGTGAGACTTTGATCTGCACAAGCGGGTCATTTTCGAAAGGGCCAATAGTTGAACCTGGGTCAGGACCCCTCAAAGAAAAAATTGGTTCGATTGTCGAGATTGGGGTCATTTTGAGGTATATTTGATGTTGTGGCATCCTACTTACAACAAATTGTAAGATTTGTTGGATAGAAAGATCCTCGAATTTGTGAACCAAGAGAATCGAAGTTCTAAGATATATGTTGAAAAGTGGGTTCAAAAGTCCATCTATACAAAAGTCCACGAGATATTATTTTTTTTCCTTTGCAACTCAGTTGCATGAGTGTTTTTGTGATTGAATGAATTCAATACCTGTGTGAAGGATGACGCAGTCACTGAGTGGACTCCTGAATTAATACAACAATTAGAAAAGACATAAAATAAGATCACCCACACAATATATCATTGGATCGATCGTGTCTTGGGAGGATTAGTGAATAAATTTGCCATTGATCAGTTTGTGTCATACTATAAAGAAGAAAGAATATTTTTCAAGGGTCCTAGGGGTAAGTTCATGCGCTCTTTAAATTTATTTTTGAAGATGTTATTATGTGAACAAGGCTCTCTATGCCAACATATTGCGTGAATTTGCCGAAGAGGCCCGACTATGCACAATGGAAGACTTTATCGTGAAGAACCACAAAAATTATTTATTTATAGCCCTATCAAGCATATATCTGAGGGTGATGGTGAACTAAAAAATAATAGATATACTAAATTTGCGCACTCTAAAGAAAAGGGAGTATCCCGAGAAGATGTTTCATCAAATGAGAACGATCAAAGAGACTTGACCATATTTCATATCCCATCCACCCCATTTCCACATTCATCTCACAAAGTGTCCACTCCATCACGCACTCCACCTCGACCTCCCCCAGGTGCAGATATGGTTGCATCAATGAAGCTACCTACTTTCATAGGTATTGGAAATGAAGATACTATGCACTTTTGGTTTGTGACTGATGTTGTATGGAGAGATCGGTAGGTTAATTATGATGGTTTTAGGAAAGAAAAATTAGCCACTACTTTCCAAGATCATGCATTGGATTGGTATATCATATTTTTCCAAGAAAACCCTAATGCCACCCTCGATGAAGTAAAATATGCCCTAAAAGAACAATTCAAGAATCTTAAGTCATATGCACAGTTGGTTACATAAATCAAAGATATTCATTAGGAGGTAAATGAATCTATTTCAGAGGAATATCAAAGGTTGAAGCGCACTATCATAGGTGATGGATTCACTATCAATGATACACAACAAAAGGAGTGGTTTATTTTTATGCTTCTCCCACATATGCACCATCCCTTGGGTCAACAAAATATTGCCACATAGACTGAGGCTGTGGAGATTGCGATGAAATTAGAAGTTACCCCAACACCAGTTGCACTTGGCACTCAGCAGATTTAGAGTCAATTAGAAGAAATGCATTTGGAGATTCAGAATTTACGCAAAGATAAGGGCAAGGAGGTATGCGCAGAGGTCTAGTGCATAAAATGTAAATATGTTGGTGTTAGGTCCCTATATTACTAGTGTAGTCCCTTATTGTTGTTAGTGTAGCCTCCTTATTATTATTGTTGTACCCCTGTAACCCCCATATTGTTATTATTGTGCTCTTACATTATTATTGTTAGGTAGGCTAGGATTATATTGTGACCCCATGGACTCCTATATATAGAAGGAGGTTTTGTCATTTGTATCATCCAAGAATTGCTCATTTATGTAATGTAAATGAGTTTTCCCCCTTGAAGTGGCTAAATTCTAAGGCGTTACTCTCTTTCCTTCTATTTTTTGAGCTAGTTTCATAACATTTGGAATCAGAGCTTTGAATTCTAGGGTTTCGCTGCATCATGGGCCATCGTGGAATTTTCGCTATAACTTTTTTTCTACGAAGGTTTAGAAGCTAAAATCCCAAGGAACTTCATGTACCAATTTCAAATCTTGGTTTGCAATATTTTTAGAGATATGATCTCTGGAAATAAGGGGTTTTTAGGCTCTGAAATTTCATCTGAAAGAGGTGACCTTGGGAAAATCATCATAACGCTCTCTCTGAGCATAAGATTGGAATTTTGTAAAAAGTGGCTGAAATTACACAAACTGTAGTCTCATGTGGATCAATTTCAGAGCCGAAGGAGGAAACAATGACACATGGCACACTGTACATGTTTTCTCTACGTAACTAGTCCATAATTAGTTCATTGTGGGAGATTGGGCATAACTTTGTCTTAAAGCATCCAAATCAGGTTAGACATGTGGCATTCGAAAGAAGATTCAAAGGGCTACTATAGGACCAAATTTCAGATATTAAGTGTCTAAAATTATAGAGATAATCCAGCTTCAATATCAAGCTCCTCTAACACAATAAGAATGTGTGTATCTTGTTTTTCAAATTGCATAAGTCTTGTTTCAAAAATCAGTTTGAAGTGATTCCAAGGGCATATTGAAGCATAGATATCAGTATTGGGTTATGTAATGCTTCCTAAAAATAATTCAACACCCATGAAGCCATAAGAATAATTTAATATGACTCATGAAGAGGAAGAAGTGCAACATGATCTATCAAAATTACAAAAGCAAGTGCACCAAATTTCACTCTCGCAAAGAGAAACAAAAAATGAAATGGAGGTTTTGAAGAAGGGCATGGAAGCTAAGATGGATAATTTGAAGAAAGGTGTGGAAGCTAATATGGATGGTTTGAAAAATGGCATGGAATACATGGAAGAAAAAATGGAAGACATGAAGAATGATATAAAATCAGACATAGAAGGCATGACAAAGTTGATACAAGAAATGATTCCTAATGGCGAAAAGATAGTAGAGGAAACTCATGATGAGCACAAAATAATTTTAATCGTGATTTCATAAACTCGAATGTTGGTTGGAAGATCCATCATATTCCAAAGATCGAAATGAGGAAATTTGATGGCAAGGTTCCTGTAACATGAATACCAGGGAAAATTTTAATGATGGAAATTTATTTTAAAGTTTATAAACCTTGGCGAATCTTACTAGATTCTAATATAAAAATTATAAAAATTTTGGTGATATTTTTATACAAATATTTATGTTTATAATAATTTTATATTGCTATGTATAATGTTTTGGCAATTTTTAAGGTAAAATATTTTTATACTATAAAATTTGGGCAAATATTTTTGGAAAAAAATGGAAATGGGCGAATATTGTTTTTTGAAAAAAATGTGGAAAATTAGCCCACCTATGAATATTAGCCTCTAAAATTTTCTCTACTACATATGGAGCAATATTTTGATCTCAATAATGTGCAAAACACACAAAAGGTAAGCATTGCAACTTTATGTTTAGAACAAAATACATTTATATGGTATCGATGGCTTTGCTCCCGTAAAAAAATTGTCACTTGGTCAATTTTTAAGGAGGAAATGATAGCACATTATGAGGATACAAAGAGAAACACCTTCTTTAGCCAATTTATAAATATCAAACAAAAGTGTTCAGTGGTGGAGCACATTGAGGACTTCTAAATATTGAATATAAGGGTAAATGATATTCTAGAGGAACACATGATTGATGTCTTCATAGGGACTTTAAATGATAACATCCAACATGAGGTTTGCCTTTGGGAACTTGATTCATTAGAGAAGGCATTCAGGTTGGCAAGAAAAATTGAATGTAAAATTATGGCAACAAGGAACCCTACCACTCACATATAAAAATATGGAAGTGTTGCTACTCCTAGACTTCCACAACCTACAAGGTTGATAACACAACAATTGGAACAAAAAAGAGCAAAAGGGATTTTATACAGCTGTGATAGAAAATACACTAAAGTTCATAAGTGTGTTGAGAAGAAATTATTTTACCTAGTTTGTGAAGAAGAGGAAGAAAATGAACAAGAAACTTCAAGAGAAGAGGGTATACACCAGGAAACAACCCTAGAGAAAGAATAAATGAGTCCGGCCATATCGTGTAATGAATTGGCAGCATTATCACTCCTCAAACTCTCAAGATAGTAGGAAATATCAATAAGAACAAGGTAATAGTGTTGATTGATTCGGTTAGTACCCATAATTTTATTCATTGTAAGGTAGCCAAGGAGTTGAATTGCTTCCTATACCCAACACCAGAATTTCAAGTGATGGTTGCAAATGTAGGAAATGTAAATTTCTCTAGAAAATGCCATAATATCAAGCTAATCTTGGGGGAATATGTATTGAATAGTACAATTCTTTCCATTCTCATGGGAGGTGTTAATGTTGTACTAGGAGTAAAATGGTTACAATATTTGGGGACGATAACTTTTAATTTTCAAAAAAATTTCTTGAAATTTTTTTCGGTAGGAAAGGAATTCGAATTATGGGGTATTGTAGGGAAGCCAGGAAAATATAATAAGATCTAATGTCATGAAAAAGCTTCTGAAAAAATAACAATGAGGCGTAATTTAACAATTATCCTCACTAGAAGTTCCAATATCAAAATAATCTATTTCTCTAGATCTCCAAAAAGTCTTGGACAACCATTCCAAGGTGTTTGAAACTTCCAAAATACTCCTACCTATTCGTGAACATGATCATGTTATTATTTTGATTTCAGGAAGTGCTCCTCCAAACATCATGCCTTACATATATCCTTATGTCCAAAATAGAGAAATTGAATGTATAATTGCAGAAATGTTAGAGACTGGTATAATTCAACCTATTCAAAGTTATTTCTCTACTCCAGTAGTATTACTATACAAGAAGGATGGATCATGGTGCATGTCCAGATTATATGGAGCTCAATAAGCTCACTATTAAAGATAAATTTACCATTCCTATTATTGGTGAATTATTGGATGAATTACATGGAGAAATTTATTTTACCAAGTTGGATCTTCATTTAAGATATCATCAAATTAGAATGAAGACTGAATATATTCCGAAAACAAAATTTCGAACTCATGAGGGTCATTATGAATTTTTGGTCATGCCTTTTGGCCTTACCAATGCACCTTCTACATTTCAAGGGTTGATGAATTCCATTTTCAAACCCTTGGAAAATTTGTGTTAGTATTTTTTGATGATATACTAATCTACAACAGGTCTTGGAACGATCATGTTCAACATGTTGACAGGGTGCTCAAACTATTGGAGGAGAAAAAATTATATGAAAAAACCTCCAAATGTTTCTTTGGAGTATAAGAGGTGGAATATCCAGGTCGTATTGTACCTCATGAGGGTGTTAAGGTACACCCTAACAAAATTAAATATATTAAGGAATAGAAAGTCCCCTCAACCATAAAGCAATTGTGAGGATTTCTTGGGTTAACAGGGTATTATCACAAGTTTGTTAATAATTATGGGAGAATAGCAGAAACTCTAATAACATTATTGAAGAAAGATGCATTTTAATTGACTCCTGAAGAAACTAAGGCCTTTGAACATCTTAAAGAGTCAATTTTTCTAGTCTTAGCTACGCCAGACTTCACAAAAACCTTTACTGCAGAATGTTATGCCTCAGGAAATGGAATTAATGTTGTTTTAATGCAAGAAGGAAGTATCATTACTTTTGAAATTCATCCAATCAAAGGAAAATATTTAAAAAAAGTTATTTATGAGAAGAAAATGTTGGAAACACTACATGAACTAAAGAAATAATGACCTTACCTAATGGGAAGACACTTCAAGGTAAAAACTGATCATGATAGTCTTAAACACGTTTTGGAACAAACAATATCTTCATAAGAGTAGAAAAAATGGGTCGCAAAGATGTTGGGTTATGACTTTGAAATCATCTACAAAAAAGGGAAGCTAAATGTTGTTGTAGATGCACTCTCAAGAAAGGAAGAAGAGGTGGAATCATTGCTTTGTGCCATTTCTATTATCTAACCAGATTGTATAACTGAAGCAAGAGATGAATGGAAGAAGGAAGAAGAAGTGTGGACACTCATTAAAAATTTTCAGCAAGATCCTAGTACATCTATTACATTTAGTTGGAAAAATGATTCCTTATGGTACAAAGATAACTTATATATTTGTAGGAATTCCCAACTAAAACAAAACATTATTTTTGAATTGCAGACTTCTCCTTGAGGAGGATACTCAGGATTTTAAACTTACCACAGCCTGAAGAAATATTTTTTTGGGATGGCCTTAAATCTGATATTCAAAAGTTTGTGGTGGAATGTTTGGTTTGCTAGAAAAATAAAGTTGAGACCATTAAGACCCCGAGTCTTCTACTACCTTTATCCATTCCAAGTCAACGTTGGGAGTTGATTTCAATGGATTTTATCACAAGTTTACCTAAGTCCAAAGGAAAGAGTGTCATCATGGTGGTAGTTGATAGAATTACCAAGTATGCACATTTTTGTATATTATCTCATCCATTTAAATCAAGTAAAGTTTCTACTGCATTTATGGAAACAATTCAAAAGCTACATGGAAACCCAAAGATTATGGTAAGAGACAAAGATCCCATTTTTACTAGAAATTTTTGGACGAAATTATTTCTTGTTTGGGTACTCAACTAATTCATAGCTCATCTTATCATCCTCAATCTTATGGGAAAAATGAGATAATTTTTTTTTTTGGAAGGATATATTAGTTTTTTTTTATCTGGTAAAAAACACAATAGGTCAAGTGTTTACATTTGGTTGAATTGTGGTATAACACTTCCTTCCATATTGTAGCAAAAATGACCCAATTTATGGCACTTTATGGATATCTTCCACTGCCCATCACATCATATTTAAGAGAAAATTATAAGGTTCAAGCAGTGGAAGATCACATCGAGCACCAACAAAAAGTTCTCCAACTCTTAAAGGATAACGTAAATTTGGCACAAAATGGAATGAAACAACAGGCAGATCAACATCGCATCGAGAGAATTTTTGATGTTGGAGACTGGGTATTTTTATGGCTATAACCATACAAACAAATGTCCCTTAAGCAAGCTAAGAAGGATAATAAATTATCGCCAAAGTACTATGGTCCTTACAAGGTGTTGCAAAATATTGGTACTATTGCATACAAATTGGAGCTTCCTGCTTCTTCGTGAATGAATCCAGTTTTCCATGTTTCATGATTAAAGAAGGTTATACGTGAAAAAATTATAGTTCAAAAAATATTTCCAGAGCTTGATGAGGAAGGAAAAATCATATTGGAACCTGAAGCAGTCACGGAAACAAGAACTTGACAACTACGAAATCGATCAATTTTTGAGTATCTCATTAAGTGGAAGAACTTACCCACTGAAGATTCTACATGGGAGGATGATAATTTTATCTAGAAGCATCCAAAGCTACTCAAGCATTGAGGAAAACACTTTTTTGAAGGAGAGGGGCATGTTAGGTCCCTATATTACTATTGTAGTCCCTTATTGTTGTTAGTGTACCCCCTTACTTTTATTGTTGTACCCCTATAACCGCCATATTGTTATTATTGTTCCCTTACATTATTATTGTTAGGCCAGCTAGGATTTTATTATAGCCCCATGGAATCCTATATATAGAAGGAGTTTTTGTCATTTTTATCATCCAAGAATCATTCATTTATGTAATGTAAAGGAGGTTGCTCCCTCGAAGTGGCTGAATTCTAAGGCGTTGATCTCTCTTTTCTTCTATTTTTGGAGCTAGTTTCATAATAGCTAGGCACCATAAAGATCAATGTCCTGTCTTCAATAATTATCTAAACATTGGAGTACCTAGCCCATTGAAGAGAGAAACTAGGCCAATATGGTGCACGATCTGTCAAGTTGCGGGTTTGCATGAAACAAATTTCTGTCCAAGGGTCAGAAAGTATCAGCCTGAGATGAAGAAGCTATTTTGTAGACTATGTTCATCACTAGAACATGATGAGCATCATTTTTGAACTTATGATATGATGTTGGACAAAGCTGAAATATACATAATGTAGGCCGAACCTACCTCACCAGCATCCCTGTTTGGGCGCGGTGGATTTTAGAACAGAGGAAGAGGAAGAGGAGGTGGATTGGTTGGTCAAGGAAGGGGTCAGGTTATTTGCTACAAATACAAAGATGTAGGTCACTATGTGTGCGACTGTCCAAATCCGGCGTGACAATTATGCATGTATTGTAGATAGTTTGACCATGTCATAAAATATTTCCTTGTTTGGATTGCTAAGAAGCATGAGAAAAGGAGGTAGAATCTAGCACAAAATCTTCAGATGGTCAAAGCATAAACACACGAGGAAGAGCCTAGCATGAATGTGGTCACTAGGATTGATGCAGCCACTAATGAGGATAAAGGAGAAAAATCAGATACTGACATTTGGATTCGGGCACCTAAGAACAAATATGGATTTTATTTGCTATGCGTAAAATAGAATTTTGTTGAAGCATGAAAGGGATTTGTAGAGGGAATCTCATAGACATAAGGAATACCAATGAAGGAGGTAGTGGTAGATGAAGAAATCAAGCCATTTTTACAAGCATGCATTAAGTTACTGCATAACAAAAATGCGGTAGATAACCTTCCAGCCCTGATAGATAACTATGCAGAAAAGGAAAAACCACTGATAGAATAGAAATTTGTCAACAAAATCTACAAGAATAAGAAGAGGATGGGGCGAGAGATACGTATGACCACGCAAATTTGTGCTTATGAGATGGATCGAGTTATTCTAGATTTGGGGTTAGATGCAAATGTCCTACCTAAGAAAACTTGGCAGTGCATGGGAGAACCCAAGTTGCAATGGTCTACAATTCGACTGTGCATGGAAAATCAACAGAAAATCATTCCATAAGGAAGGTTGTCGCAGGTCGTAGTCTATATTTAAGGTGTTAAGGTGCTTGAATATTTTGAGTTTATACAAATTGTGGATGATATATATCCTTATCTTGCGTTGTTGGGATTATACTGGGATATTGATATGGATGGTCTCATAAATCTGAAGAAAAAAAGAATGGATTTTGAAAGCAATGGAATGAGAGTGATCATTCCCCTAGATCATGTAGAAGGAGCGAGATACATAGAAATTGTGCACACTAATGACAATATTAACTAGATATATAAGCTAACTCTGCATGAGGAAGATTGGATCAACCCAATGGCTAATGGAAATATTAATTAGGAAAAGGGAAGCTCTTGCTTCTTAGATTCTAATGAAGAATTGGAAATCTGGTAGAACCGGTTGCATGAAGTATCTGCATTGTGCTGCAATCAAGTGACCAATTCTTTTCGATGCATAGCATCTGAGGTACGTAAATTACCACATTATGATATTTTAACTGATGTAAAAATGTTTTTATGAGAGCTTGAAGGGATTGTCCCAGAAGGACAAACATTCCATGCCTTGGATCTCAGACGACACTCTACTCCAGCACGATGGTGGGAGACTCATAAAGAAAACATGGGAAATTGGGATGAATGCGCTCGAATGATGAGGTTACACTTTGAGTGTCCAACTATAAGAATGGAATAGTCTACTATGGAAAGGATGGTTTGCACAGAAATTTGGCTAAATGAAATAAGGTATGGGGAATAGAAGAAAGACCTGAATGGGTACACATGTTGATTCATACATTGGGGAAGGTACCCAATGATTGGTATCTAGAGACAGAGTCGCATCTAGGTACTAGTGAATGGTCTGCGTTGACGGAGAGTTTCATTCTAACATTCAGCTTTGAGATTGGGTTCTACATGATTGGTAAAGCATTGCATGATATTCAAGAAGTTATCTTTGACTCAACAAAACCAATGGTAGAGTACGCTTCGCCAACATGGGATGCGTAGATCAATGATATTATGAATTTTAGAAATCTGATGGTTGAATAAAATGAAGAAGATCCAATTATTATTACCATTCTAGAATCTGAGTCACATCGCACAATTATTGGGCCCTCGATCACTTCATTAGATGTGAAAAAACCTCTAAAGCTTCGACAGGTGAATGATTGGATCTGAAGAGAAACTAAAGTTGGAAAATATTAGAGAGTATTAGGATGATGACAGGTAGGAAAGGTTGCTAAATTACTAAGAGAATATTGGGACTTGTTCCCTACAAAGTTCTCAGAACTGAAAGGAATAATTGGGGAACTTGGAGCCATGAAGATCACTTTAAAACCTGATGTGCACCTGGTGAAGCAATGCCCATACATATTGAATCCAAAATAGAAGAAGAAGGTCAAGGAAGGGTTAGATAAGATGGTTGTTGCAGGCATCATACAACCAATAGAAGAGTCAAATTGGTTGAGTCCCATGGTAGTGCAAGACAAGAAGACAAAAGGAAAAATTAGGATTTGTGTAGACCTGCACAAGTTGAATGATGCCTGTGTGCATGATCCATTCTTAACTCCATTCTCTGATGAAATCCTGGACAATGTCGTAGGAAAAGAAGCTTATTCTTTCATAGATGGGTTTTTAGGGTATCATCCGATCAAGATTGCACCAGAAGATTGCAGTAAGACTACTTTTGCAATAGAATGGGGATCTTTCCAGTATAAAGTCATGCCATTTGGCTTGGAGAACATGCCTGCCATATTCTCATGCGTAATAGTAGCTCCTTTCAAGTAATTTATCCATAAGTTCCTGGAAGTGTACTTTTATGATTGGACCATTTTTGGGCTGTTGAAAAAGCATGTCTCCAATCTATGATTAATGTTGGATACCTATCGAAAATATCAGATTTCACTGAACTTGAAGAAATGTATCTTCCATGTACCATTCGAGATATTGATGAGACACATTACCTTCCAGCAAGGGTTGATGGTATATCCCACGAAGATCATAGTAAGCATTAATATAGAGATACCTGAGAATGTCAAAGAACTGCGCTCAATATTGGGGTAGACTAGCTATTAGAGAAAGTTAATTAAGGGCTATGCACTGATAACTACACCCATGGAGAAGTTTATCAAGAAGGATGTGACATTCTATTGGGATTATGAATTTCCGAAGAGTTTTTAATTGTTGAAGGAAAATATGGTCATTGCGCCCATACTAGTCTTCCAAATTGGTCTAAGGTGTTCTATGTGCATTTTGATGCCTCCTATATCACGCTCGGAGCCATGTTAGCATAGCGAGGAGTTGGAGACATTGGCCACCCTATTGATTATGCTAGTTGGAAGCTCTCTAGGGAAGAATCGAATTATTTAACCATAGAAGGAGAAGGATTAGTGATGGTGTATGTGCTACAAAAATTCTTCCACTACGTGTTAGGAGGACATTTCAAGATGTTTATGGATCACTCTGCTTTAAAGTACCTAGTCAATAATCATGTATTAGGAGGGAATATCTACAGGTGGTTGTTACTATTACAAGAGTATGAGTTTGAGATCATTGTGAAACCAGGAAGACTAAATGTTGGGCCAGACCATCTGTAGCGCATTGATGCTGGTGAAGAACCTACGAACTTGGACGATGGATTACCAGATGTCTAGTTATTTTTTATCAAAGTAGTGGTCGATCACTTCCCTAATATTATTGGGTTCTTGACTACTGGAAATGTGCCTGAATTATATATAGTACAACAGAAGAAAGATCTTGTTGTTCATTCAACAGACTTCACTATTATTGCTAGTTGGTTTTAGAAGATAGGTGCATATGAAGTTATGCAAAGATATGTTTTGGAGTATGAAAGGCATGAAATCTTAGATGAAGCTCATGGAGGGGTTGTCGGTGGCCACTATACAGGTAAGGAAACCGCGTAGAAGATTTTTAAAGCTAGGTTATGGTGGCCCACATTTCACAATGATTACTATGCACATTTTTGCACATGTGATGTATGCGAGAGGACTGGAAATTCATCGCACAAAGATGAGATGCCCCCGCATCCACATGTGGACAGACATGGAAATGAATTACATGATCTATCAAGTGTACAATGACGTGCTAGCAGTCTGAGCCACAACAAAAAACTTAGAAGTGATGGCTGCTACATTAAAGGAATTGCGGGTATAATTTCTTACTGTGCGGGCTGAATTTGAGCAACAGATTTCTGATTTACAACTAAAATTGTAGCCAGAAACCCCACCTAAAGTCTGAGTGAAAAGGGATGCCAACGTAAGTCACATAGTTTGGTCAGCTCTTGGATGAGGTGATGGGTGTCTGGAATTCGATTCAGAATGACCCTATGGTATAGCAGCTGCGCAATGAGTTGCACGTCAGAGAGAAAAAAATTTCAGATATTCAGATGGCAGTGCCTACCCTCGTCATTGTAAAATGCCATGCCTGCCTATAGGAGGGCCAAGTAATTCATAACGAAATTGAGGACCTGCACCGAAGGGAATATATGCTTGAGGAAAGAATGCAGCCATGGGCTGAGGACGCTCTACATCTGTCACAAACTGTGGATAGCATGTTGAAGGCCATTCAACAAATGTAGAGAAGCATTGAATTGGCCACTGAAGTGACCACTATAGAAGAATTGGTCATTGAAGCGCAAGGAGTTGTTGCATATTCTTGAGGTATTTCTACCACCGAAAATTTTTGTCCTTGTGATCCAAGCCAAGATGAAGGAGAAGACCACATAGTGATGCAGGACGAGTCACAAGTTTGTCTTGTGAGGCTGTTGGAGCGAGGTCCCCTCGGGTACATGTTTAAGAATATTTTTGTATATTTTTGCATATGCGTGCTGTGTGGAATGGTGAAGGGGCTTTGGGGTGGGTCAAAGTCCATATTTTTATGTAAATGGGTTCTAAGGGTAAACTATGGGCCTAAAACCATGGTTTGAGACCATTGTATCTGTGTGCTAAGATATAAATAGATAGATCGAGTCTAATTAAGAATAATGATGTTTTGGATCTAAGTACCTTTATACATGTGTGATACACTTTTGCAAGTGTGGGTTTTTGGGTAGAAAGGCTCTTGCTAGATGTGTACCCAAATACCTATTCATGGTTGTGTGTGGACTCCGTTGGATGTGTGCGTGGAAGGGTAATTGTAAGGGAATTTTTTTTTTGTATTAAATTGTTGGAATCTAATTGTTACACTGGAATTTGTCACCGTGAAATTTTAGTACTCCCTTAGAAGTCTACAACATCAAAGTTCCTAAATTCAAGCCTTTAAATTAAGAGAAAAGCTCATAAAAGTCTTAAAAACACTTGTACCGCACTTTCTCTTAGTATGGCCTATGGTGCCACACCTTTTGGCTATAAATCATGTGGAGCCAAATGCACTTTTTATTCATTAAGGGTGCGAACCCCTGTAAAAATTAAAGCAAAGGTGGAAAGTAACATTTATAAGCCCAACAGTCAAATCTGGAAGCTTCTAGAAGTAGTAATCCGGTCGAAGGTTCGCTCCTATCATGTATGTTCATTCCTCCGTTATGGGAGCCTACCCCTTGGTTTATGGAGCCTAATCCCTTCAAAGGAGCATTCTATCCCTTCCTATGTGGAACCATAACCTCATATTTTTCCTATAAATTGAAGCCATAGTGCAGCTTCAAGGGTTACAATTGATGAGTTATACTTGGAGAATTTTTGAGGAGAAATGATGTGAAAACTCATACTCTCATAGCCATCATTATATGGGAATGATTACACACCCATGTGCTTTTAGCTAAGAGAGTGCAAGGCTTGTCAGAGTAAAGGAAACGCTTGTTCCGGACCCCAGGAAGGCCTGTATGACATCAAGGTGGATACGGTTGTAAGGCTCTTCTTTATTTAAGTTAATACAAATGCATATTGTTTTCTCAATGGGTTATTTAATTGATTATCTCATTTCTTGAATTCCTTGATCATCTTGATAGATGTTTGATTCATAAATTGATTTATTATACAAGTGATTTTTATCTTTTCTTGTGTTTGTGATTGCAAATCCTTGACGATGACTTTCTTCAAGCCACTGGAAAGAAGATCAACACTGGACTACAAGTAGGTTTCCAAAACCCTGTTATAATTAATTCTATGTCAAAAAATATCTAAAGAAAATGGTTTTTATTTGTCTGTTTGTTGCTAGCTGTCCATGTGACACTTAGGAGGTCTGTCTTATCCGCAAGAACAACTTATCTGTTTAACAAAATGGCGACTCCATTGGGGAATAGATTTTGAACTTTGATTTCTTTTATTTTTGACTAGTGAATTTATTTTTTCTGATTTTGATTGATTTATACTGGCTTGGGTAGTTTACCCTTGTATAATCCCTGAGAAATGATTTAGAGTTTTTTATTTTTTCTTTAGTTTTATTGTGTCCGCCCTTTTCTTTTATAGACAGTGCAGGCAGATCTGCACTTTTCTTGTACCCACAGTGCGGGACCGCATTGGTTTGCACTGAATCCTACGGATCTTTTGAAAATTTTTGGAAAATCTTAAAATTCTCTTTTCTGGATTAGTTTGTTAGATTATCAGTGAATACCTAGACTTGTATCTTCTGTCAGGAAGCTTTGGTTAAGAGTTTATTTCAGCATTTTTAGTTTTGAATGATTTTCTGAAAGATCTGCATGTTATAATGATTTTTTCTTTGTCTTTATCCTGCTCAAAGATTAGAAACCTTGGTATACCTTTAGATCACTGTTATTTCTTTGTTTTCTTGCTGATTCTGACATCATAGCAGAAATTGTTTTATGAGATTTAGATCCCATTTTTCTCATTTGCAAATCTTTAAAAAACTTTCGTTGATAAGTTTGGAATTTCACTTAAAAAACCAAAATTGGATGTTTTTTGAGTTATTGCTGAACCAAGGAAAGAATTTCTTATTTAGATTACAAGCTAAGCAAGACATCCTCAAAATATTTGAAGTTTTAGTTCAAATTTAGTCTTCATAATTTTTAGATCTCAAAATTAGTGTTTTTTAGCTTTGCGTGTTATTTCTAGAAATTGTAGTGTTCTTTTGAAGAAAAACTTGGTTTGTAGTTTCGATATTGAATAAAAGGGATTTCTTATTGAGAAATAGATCATTTTGAGTTCTTATTGAAATTAGATTTCTTTTCATTTATTCTTATTTGAAGGAAATATTTGTTTTTAAAAAATTGCATTTCTCAACTCTTCCTTTAGATAGAATTCATTGAAAGAACAAGACTTGTTTATCATAATAGATGCATTTTTAGTATGTTTTGAGTCGGGTCACTACATATCATCAGTTTCAATTTCGCACCTATTGTCCTAAGAAACAACCTCTTAAAATCAATGCTTAAATAAAAATCAATCTAGTAATTTTTATATTTCTAGGGCTCTTTTCACCAATATAGCTTAGGCTAGTGTCTTGGAGTAGGGGGTAATTAACTCTCCAAGATAATTAAAACAAAAAAGTATTTGATCTTGCGGTAGGAAAAAATCCAGTAGTCACTTGTATGCTCTGGGAAGCTCCTCTTAAAGGAGTCAAGAACGAGGTCATATCCGAACCAGTGGGGTAATCAATTCTATCTCATTGGGAATGATAGAAGATATGTGCATATTAACAACGGTAAACCTCAGATAGACCATAGTCAAGGAGCCTGGGGTCACTTGTCGGTATACCTTGGAATATGTCAAGGAGCCTTCAATGGGATTGAGCTTTGTTACTCTACCCTTGCGCGTATGTCGGATCGTAGACTGTTCCCCCAGGTATATTAGTTTCTGTTGGTAACCATAGTGACCATAATATTACGATTTTTTCCTAAGGTGACGGTGGAGGAAAGATCCCACTGTACCTGGAGCAGACGTCGACTAGAATCACTTGGACTCTCCGGAGGGTTATCTTCACTCGAGATGGTTAAAGTGGAGAAACTTGCACTGGTCTGTTTCATTAAGCAGGTTGTCGGGGTAACTGTTCCATCCACCCTTTCTACATTAAAATACTATGATGTTGGATTTCATCATCAACTAGTGTTTTTAGTGTGGGAAGTTACTCTTTGTGTGTGGTTTGATCTCCTAGATTTTTAGGCGTGTGATTCATTTGTTTGTTTCCTTAGTGACTCTAGGAGTTTTCATTGACATTTTCTTTGATTGCGTGTGATTAATAATTTTTAATCATGGCTGAATTACCAAGACAATCGCGTAGACTCCAGGGGAAGCCCCCTGAGTATAAACCAAGCCAACTTGAAGGGTTGTGAGCTCTAGTATCACCTATTGATAGTAGAATTAGATCAACAGAAACATGAGAGTCATCTATAGTTATTCATCCTGATTATCAATCACAAACAACATAGCATATTCAAGAGCTAATTTCAGTTTCCAAAGTTACTGGTAGTATTTCTCCTTCCAGTGAATTAGCTAAAGAACCTGAAATTTCTGAGCCTGACACTGAACCTGCTGTATTGGAACCATCTTCAGGATTTGTTACTCCAACTTCTAGTGATCCCGGTTCACCTAGGGTAAGACATTGCATTACTAAAAATCTTCTTTCTGACCTCATATCTATTGAAGAACTTGTTGGTCCAGAAGATGTAAGTCTTCCTGAAACCGAAAGAACTTTGAATCTTAGGGAGCGTGAATCAATATTATACAGTACTTTTAGAACTGATGCTTGGTATTTATCATTGACAGATTTTTCAGAAAACCCAGGTCTTAGTTATTCATGACCCGAATTTCTTTTTGTCCTACACCAAGAGGTTATTATCCTTCATCAATTATGTTAGGAGAGTTATTTATGTTTTCCCAATCTCCGGAAACATTTTTATATGGTGGTCCTTCTGTTCCTTCAGGGTACCAGTCACTTTCTGGTACTTTCTTAGGAGCATCTCCTCGACCAGCTGAACAAGTGTTATCATCTGGTACAAATGGAACTAAAACTGAAACGTTGAACACAAAGAAAATTTTTATGATGTCTGGTAATATTCCAAATCCTCAACCTCAAGGTAGTCAATTATCACCTCGGGGGAAACCTCAAGGTAATCAATTACTGCCTGGGGGGAAACCTCAAGGTAGTCAGTTACTGCCTGGGGGGCAACCTCAAGGTAGTCAGTTACTTCCTGGGGGGTAACCTCAAGGCAATCAGTTACCGCCTGGAGGGAAACCTCAAGGTAATTTTTTACTAGGACAAACTGTAGGAAAATATTATTTACCTGGAGAACAACCTCAAGGAAAATACATACCTCAAGGTTATCAACCTCAAGGATAGTACATACCCCAAGGTCAACCCTAGACTCAGTATATTCCTCAGGGTCCTTATCAACCCCAGATTCAGTACATGCCTCAAGGTTATCAACCTTAAGTTCAGTATCCAACTCAAGGTTTCCAACTTCCTTCCAGTCAACCATTATTACAAGGAGATGGAAATTTACCAGTTAATTATCAACCCTACGTTAAACCAGGTTATGGTCCTTCATATGCACAACCTTCTATGGGTCAATACCTCGGAATGAACATGGTGTGGAATCCATCTCAAATTCAACAGACTATGCAACCTAATGTACAGTTACCTAATTATCCTGGACAACCTATAGTTTCTGGTCCAACCCAGAAACCTGTCCAGCCTACTATTCAAGTCCCTGCACCTGGTTCTGTTTAGCAACCCGGGCCTAGTACACCTCAGAATCTGCCTCAGACTGCTGCAGCTACTGCAACTTCTGTTCAACATACAACACCTGTTTCTGGAGTATCTAGAGCTCTGGTTTCTTCTATCCTTGCATCAGTGCAAATCCCTCAAGCCTCTGTGCCACAGTCAGGACCTACAATTCAGACTATGGTCCAGATGCCTATAGGACAAGCTAGTACTAGTACGATTGTTTCTAGTCAACCACAATTTACTTATCAACCATACCAGGGACAGTATCAATTTGGACAGACTACAAAAAATCTAGTATATTAGTATCAGCCGTACCCTGGGTATACTTATCAAGTACCTCAACAACCCCAGTATGGTTCGGTTAATCCTGGTTACCCACGAGGTTTCACGATTCAAAATGCACATCCAATTCCAGGGTATCCTGGATCTCCTCCTCCTGGAACTGGTTTGATTACACAAGGTTATCAAGACCCTAGCCATTAGTTACCATTCATAGCAACTTTAGATTTACCAGATTTGTCGTACCTTATGAACGATCCCATTTTTTATCTTCCATATTGGTTGTCGATGCCTAAAAAGTTGCCCAGTGATATTCCAAAGTTTGAAGGTAATTCAGGAGTGGACCCATCTAATCACGTTATGAATTATCACGTCTGGTGTGAATCCAATTCAGTAATCGATGATTCGATTCGATTGTGTCTTTTTTAGAGAACTATCATTGGTCTACCTGCCAAATGGTACATTAAATTACCACACAGCTCTTTTAATAATTTTAATTCACTAGTTATTTCTTTCTTAACCCATTTTCAGTTTCCTGTCAGATATGACAATGGCACATAATTTTTGAATTCATTAAAACAGTCTAAATCTACGTACATATCTGATCATATTCATGAATGGAGACGTAGAAGGCGTTTAGTGAAAGTCTTTATTCTGGATCAAATTTTGGCTGAATGGTTTATTAAATCGTTATTGCCCAAAATTAGTGAAGATGTGGCCAAAGGAGGCATTATTACAGAAGAGCAAGTCATTGCTCAGGCTCAGTACCTTGACCTTGTATATACTCAGTCAAGTACTGTCTATGATAAAATCCCCGATTTACCAAGACCTGGTCAATTAACTTCAACTCCTTCTGGCTCTCATGCTGCTGATGGTGTAATTGGTTCTATTAGCACTGGTACAAGTAAGAATAAGTCTTCCAAGACCACTTCTCCTATTATCACTTTACCCGATTCACCCAAAGAAGATTCTTCCCTAGAAAATTCCGTCGATATTCATGTTGTAGAGACATCTACAACCAAATCTAAAACAAGTGGTAAGAAGAAAGGTAAGAATAAAAAGAAAAAATATTAAAAATATAAAAATGATACAACTGAACCAACTGACGAAAAACAAAAACCTCGATATCCTTGTCTCATCTGTGATGAGGATCATTTTACAAAAGAGTGCCCACATAGAGTCGAGGTATCGAAATTCGTTAAGGGTTTGCCTATACCTACTGTCTTGAAGGATCCCTTTCTCGCTCAAGATAGTAACATGGTTGAATCTTCCTCCAATATGCTTGATAATATCTTGATGGTTGCGACGTGATCACAAAATTATGGTAGTAAAAATACTGGTAAAGAAGCAGAAACATCCAACTCTCCATCAACTACATCTCCCTCAATTTTTGATCCATTACAGATCTAGAAACAAAATCCTGACTTAGTGATTAAACCACCTGCAAAAGGTATACTTCATAAATTAGCTTTCAATCCACATGCGAGAGCTGCTCAGAATTACAATATTGTTGAATATTTGGAAATTTCCCTTCAGCAATGTTGGCTTTGGAAGTATTGCAATCATGCCCAGCCTAAGAAAATTACTTTTGTCAGCCTTGGGAGCCATAGATCTCTAGGATTCTAACCTCATGATCTTCGATTTAGAGAATTTTACACCCTGCCTACCCCATCAAATGGCTTTTCAGATTCCAGTAATAGTTAAAAACAAACTTATCTTTCATACTGTTGTTGATGAAGGGGCTTGTACATGTATTATGTCATTAAAATGTTGGAAATCACTTGGTTCTTTGACCATTAACCAATCACCAACTATTCTCAAAGCTTTTGACAGAAGAGGTTTTCAGCCGTATGGTATCTTACAAGATCTACCAATAGAGGTCGAAGGAAAAATGGTTAATCTAGATGTGGAAGTGGTTGATGCCCCTCTGGATTACAACCTTCTCTTGGGTCGTAGTTGGTCTTATGCCATGACTGCTGTTGTATCATCGATCTTTCGTCTCATCATGTTTCCTCATGAAGGAAAGATCATTAAAATAGATCAGCTCTCATATTATTCATCTGACCTAGCCTCTACTGATAGCATCCAACATATCGAAAAATCGACTATCCCTTATAAGGATGTCAGAGTAGGTTTTCTTAAAGATTTAGCTTTACTGGGAAATTTTTCCCTACCTGCTCCCAACATACAACTTCCTATTGCTAATATCAATATGATTGCATCAAGTACTATTTCCTTTGATGATCCTTGGATAGTACCTTCAGAATCAAAAGTGGATTCTTTCGATGATCCGATGCCTTTGAGTCCTTTTGAGTTAGCATATCAAAATGTACAGTCATTTTCTGATACTCCTTCAACTGAGTCTGATACAGTGAATGTGATCAATCAAGAATCATTTTCAATATTGATTTTAGCTTCGATACCAATTCCAGATCTTTCTCAACAAGTATTCAATACTGATGAACATATTCGTGAATTCTTGTCGGTATATGAGTTACCCTGGGAAGATATTCATCATAGGTATTCATTTTTACCTGATCTTGATCATTTTGAGAATGATTTTTCCTCCATTTTTACCACTGATTACGTCAAAGAATCTCAGAATCCTCTCTCAGATATGGATTCTGAATTGAATTTAGAAAATATTTCTACAACGGTTCCTCTTGACATTTCAGCAAAACCGGGAATTTTTGAAAACATTCTTATAGGTGCTTCTTGTACGAATGATGAAATTCAAGCATATAAAGCCCTATTTCAGGAATTCCATGACATTTTTGCCTGGTCATATGAAGAAATGCTAGGAATTGATCCATTGATTGTTTTTCATGAAATTAAGACATACCTAGATGTTAAACCCGTTAGACAGAGATTACGTTAGATACATCCGAGAAAAGCTGCCACTATTAAAGCCGAAGTTGAAAAATTACTTCGTGCAGGTTTTATTTATCCAATTCCACTCATAGACTGGGTATCTAATATTGTTCCGGTCAATAAAAAACAAGGAACAATACGAGTATGTATTGACTATAGGGATATAAATCGAGCTTGTCCAAAAGACAATTATCCAACCCCTTACATCGATCAAATTATTGATGATTGTGCCGGAAGTGAAATGTTCTCGTTCATGGATGGATTTTCAGGCTACAATCAAATCAACATACTCCCTACAGATCAACCTAAAACAACTTTCATTTGTCCATGGGGAACTTTTTCTCATCGAAAACTATCTTTTGGCCTTAAGAATGCTGGTGCCACTTTTCAAAGGGCCATGTCTTATGCATTTCACAACCTTAAGCACATTGTGCAACCCTACCTCGATGATTTGCATACTCATTCTTCACGATGGGAAGATCATATTACTCATTTATGAGCCATTTTTATATGATGTAGGCATTATAAGATTCTTCTGAATCCTCACAAATGTGTTTTTTGCATACAATCCGGACGATTATTGGGATTTATTATCTCAAAGGCAGGCATTCGTGTTGATCCATCGAAGGTTGAGGAAATCATTAATTTACCTCCTCCTTCTACTCTTCGCCAACTCCAAAGTTTGCAAGGGAAATAAAATTTTTTACGTCGATTCATTCCTAACTACGCCGAGTTAACGAAAGGTTTCACTAGTTTGTTGAAACAGAATATTCCTTTCTTTTGGGATAAGGTCGCTGATAGATCTTTTGATGCTCTGAAACATGCATTGACCCATGCACCATTACTGCATCCTCCCAGCTACAACTAAGATTATTTTTTGTACGTCGTTGCTTCCGATTTCACGATAGCGATGGTTTTAGTTCAAGAAGATGAATTCCATGGTGAGCATGTGATTTACTATCTTAGTCAAAATTTGCATCTGACTGAGATAAAATATTCACATGTGGATAAATTGGCCTTGGCAGCTGTTCAAGCTGTCCAAAGTTTCCGTCCTTACATATTGTTATGCAAAACAACGGTGATATCTGATTGTAACCCTATGATGTACATTTTGACCAAACAGTTGCTAGGGGGAAAATACTCTAAATGGATTGTTATCCTACAGGAGTTTGATTTGGAATTTGAAAATTCCAAATCAAAGAAATCATTGATATTTGCTAAAATTATGTGTGATTTCCCACGTACTGATACAGAAACTGTGGCGGAACAACCAATCGTGGATGAATCCTTGTTTCTTATTAGTACCATTGATCCTTGGTATAGAGATATTATTGTCTATCTTCAGACCCAATATTTTCGGCCCGAGCTTTCATAGTCGCAACGATGAAAAATACGTTTCCAGTCTCAAAAATATCATATTGTTGGCGACACACTATACCTTCGTGGTGCGGACTTAGTTTTTCAATGTTGTCTAACCCATGAAGAAGACGAAAAGGTTTTAAATGACTCACTCTGGAGCATGTGGTGGTCATATGTCTGGGTACACCACATCCCAAAAGATATTGCGTGCAGGTTATTTCTGGTCATCCTTATTTAAAGATTGTATTTATGCGGTCCAAAAATGTCATAATTGTCAAATATTTGATCGAAAAATCCATGCACCACATGCTTCTCTTCCCCCTATAATTTCTGTCGGTCCTTTTGCAAAATGGGGCATTGACTTCATTACATGTAACCCTCACTCGGCAGGGGGGCATGGGTATATTATTCTAGCAGTATATTATTTTACCAAATGGGCCGAGGCAATGCGTACATTTGCAGTAGATGGAAAAACTACAGCTACTTTTGTATTCAATCATGTGATTTCTTGTTTCGGTGTACCCCAAGCGATAATTACTGATCACGGGAGCCATTTTCGGAATATCATGATGACCGAGTTAATGGACCAACTTGGCCTGTGCCATGACAGTTCTACACCATATTATCTGCAGGCTAATGGTTTAGTTGAAGCAATTAATAAATTTTTAGTCACCATGATCAAACGAATCATTGGAATCCATAAGTCGAATTGGCATACCATGCTCTTTTCAACACTTTGGGCATATTGAACCTCAGCAAAAACATCGACAGGTTTTACCCCTTTTCAACTAGTTTACGGTTTAGAAGCGGTATTACCCATTGAATGCGAGATACCGTCACTCCAACTAGCCATAGAGTTACTACCAGCCACTTCTGAAGAGGAGAAACATTTTTTTATACTTGGCTCAATTATATGAGAATCAATGCAATGCTGCATTAGCTACCGAGACTCATGCGAAAAGAATGAAAGCTCAGTATGATAGAAGTGTTACCCCTCGTAATTTTTTAGAATGAGACCTAGTTTTGATTTATGATCAAGCCAACGATAAACTAGGGGCTGGGAAATTTGAACCCATGTGGCATGGTCCTTATATTGTCAAGTGACAGCTTGCAAAAGGGGCCTATGAATTGATTGATTTTGATGGGGTCTCTTTAGGTAAATCTAGAAATGGACTTTATCTGAAGAAATATTACGCTTGATTTTTCTGTGGAGATCTTCTCTGTATATTAGTTACTTTCTAGCTAGTGTGCTATAGATTAGAAACATGTGCCTAGCTTAAGTGTGCTTTTACTACTATTCCTACTTATCTAGATTACTCTTGATATCGCAAATGTCGACATCCTTTCAAACATATATTGGTTTTGCTAATGGTGGTTGTCGTAGTACATGGAACATCTCTTCCGTAGCTTGGGTTATTTATTCACCCACTGACGATTTAATATCTATGCATGGGGTAAGCCTTGGTCGAACAACAAAAAATATTGCTGAACACAGTGCAGTTATTGAATTATTGTCGGAATCCATTTCATTTGGAATTCGGAGTTTGATCGTTAGGTTAGATTTTGAACTCGTTGTATTACAGTTAAACCGAGTATATGCCATTAGAAACCCAGTATTATTAATATTATTTTTAAGGGTTCGTCTCTTGGAACGAGAGTTCGATTATATTGAGTATCAACACATTCCAAGAAATTTAAACACATTAGCAGACGCAATAGCTTCTAGTGTTATCAACAGAAATTTGCAATGATAAAGTAATAAATCAACATTCGATAACATGATTGAACATGTAACTGGAAATAATAATATATCATAATACAGATGTAGTGTTTAAAAAATAGTACATCGTCTTCGATCATAGGTTCAAAATGCCTTATTATCAGAAAAAAGTGATACAAAAATGAGTCTATACAGTCAATCATCCACTATCCGTGGTGATGATCATGATAATACATTACTTCTCATGCCACTCTACACAAAAATCTCCTGAATGGTCCAGGAACACCAATGACGTATCTCTGTAAACAAAGTGGAATGTCATCTATGGTGGTCTCAGGAACATCCATAGTTAGCTGCTCCAAATGGTGTTCTAAATTAGTTAGGATCTCTGTTGTCTAATCCTATGGTGGTGGTGGTGGTGCTGCATCCCTTTGCCTCCAGTCAAAGGGGCAGAGAGTGGCTGGTCAACGTGGACCCACATCTACATTTGAAATTTTTGTTATCGGTTTTTGACGATTTGAAAACAAAATAAAAATTAGAAATTAGAACATGTCAAAGAGAGTTTTTACCTGACTCATCCCACTGAGCTCCTAGAGGAAGTAGCATATCCCAGTCACCGTGGAAATCCATGTCCGCATAAGGAAAATCCTCTATCAAAAAAATTTGGCGTTCTAACCAACGAAAATAAGTCGAGGGAAATCGAACAATATCCCCACCCTCGTTGTGACGGGCCATCAAAGCAACCCATCGAACGATCAGAGGCTCTCAAGGTCTACTAGCATCAAGAGGAATATGTTGCAGGGCTAACATAGGAATCAACTCTAGAGCAAAGGTAACTACGATTGACCCATATCTGAAGTTGTTTAACTTCCCATTCTTTGATCTGGTAAGTTGGCCTTTCACATTAGCCAACACTACCTCACACCAGTTGAATATGGTGCCTCAGAAACAACCTACTGCAATCCGCATCTAAGATCCAGTAGCTACATATAAAGCTCCACTTTCGCACAACTTGACAATGGTAAATGCAATCACTTTTAACTTGGGATGGATGATAGTTTTAATGTAATTCCGTTTGTCTCTAGGATTGGCTTGATCATTACAAAAATCTAATTGCAGGCTGGAAACAAACTGGCCACTTGGCATAGCCCCAAATAGAGAAAGTGGTTTGCCTCTCTTAGACAAACCAGTCGAAAAATATATGTCCTCCAGCTCAATTTCGAGCCGATGGCCTCCAATCGTGAAACACTGGTCCTAAACATCCCACTTGTTTACCAACCAAGTGAGAAGATCTACTTGAGCTCTCATGCCACTGATAGCCCAGAATTTGAATAGCCCGCATGCTCTTAAAACTTGCAAAGTAGGTTGATGAATCATTGCTTCTTCATCTACCTCCTCATGTTCCCATTCTCACCAAATGAGCATTGTAAATATCCTATAATGAGTAAAATTAAGGATTATAATCATTTTAAAACAAAAATTTTGGGTAACTTGGGAAGAAATTGTGTTTTTCAATTCGTTATGGCACCCCCGCACTTTACGCTCAGAGACAGTGTGTAGCTCCGCACGGGCTCTGTGTTAAAAGTGTAGGGACCTAACATTTTCCTTTGTGAGAAAATGTCGGGGTTCGCAGGTACCTAGTGTCTTACGTGCGGACCCCCGAGGGCGGATTTTTGAACCAATTTTCCTCCCAAAAATGAAATTTAGACCCTAATTTAAGAAAATGAATGGATGAAAAGAAAGGAAAAGAGGTTGTGGATTACCTGGAGTAGACAGTTTTCGATTCCAATGATCAGTTTGTCTAGAATCTAATCCGAAGCGTTTTTTTCCAAAAGCTCTAAAATTTTCACTCCAAACTCAAACAGTAAAAATGAACTTGAGAAACTCATTTTTATAAGTTTTTTTGAATAAATGAAATTCAAATTTGTTTATTTTTCACTTTGAAAAGATGGTTTTTCAAAATATTTTTATTATTGAAATAGGTATGGTTAATTTTTTGAGTTTTTTGTGCAGAATACTGGATTTTTCAGGCAAAATGATCATTTTTGACGAAGAGTATACTTTTATCACTTTTTCGCTCTCTTTAAAATTTTCGAAAAACCAAAACCATGGAGTCCTCTTTTAAGCCCTTTTCAGAATCTCTAAAAATGAAAAGATTACCGAGTACTTGAATATTCGAACTTGTTAAAGGAAATGAACGGTCATCCCTTCAGTATAAGTTTACCCATTTTCCGGACTGAAATGGACTATTTACGAAAAAGGTATACGTTGACTAATAATAGTCAATAGAGTTCTCTATCACATTATTTTATCCCTTTTCGGGCTTGAGAGACTAAATTTACGAAAAAGTACACCCATGGAGTTTTCTTAAGTTTTTTCTTCTGACTCCCTAAAACTGAAAAACACCGAGTTTCCCCTATACTGGACTCATTAAAATTTAACAGTAAAGGACCTATCGATTACAAACAGGAACAGAACACTCCTTCTTAGGGTTCAATTTTAAACTAATTTGGACTCATCCAAAGGATGATATTATAAACAAGAAAATGTTATCCTCCTCAAGCTTGTCAAAAAATAAAGAGGTACTTTCCAGAAATGCTGGGGGAAAAGAGAGAAAACATATTCATTTGTTACACTTTGATTTGTAAAATCATTACACCACTCTTGAACACGACACTTTTTGTCACACTTCTACCTGGGTTGGGAAATCCTTTGCCTATTAGTTAATCAAACCATATTGAAGGTCTTCAGCCAGTTTCTGGGTATTAGCTTAGGGAAACTGTCACCAAAACATCTACAGTGTTGTTATGTGTTCAAGAGGACAATCAAACAAACCATTCATCTGCAAAAAAATGTCTCCATTTGCATTGACCATCCATGAGTCAATCCTTGCAAAAAATTTCTTCAAAACTTGACCTATGGTTTCGTGTCGTGAGCTTGCTTATGACGGATCACTTTCTATCGATGACAGCTCATCATCTAGGAAGTTGATCTAGAATCTGTTAGTACCTTGGAATCTTCATGGCTTAATGGCAGGTTTCTCGCCTTCGACGACAGGTTGCATCATTGACCTTCGATCGAATGATTCCATGAAATGTTCGACTTCATATCACTTATTCACATTTCATGGATTGTACTGAGTACTTTGAGAGCCATTGTCATTATTGGTGGTTTCTCTCACACTTGTTAAAATTTCACACCATTGACTGGTAATCAAGTGGTTTCTACCATGTTCGAATTCAACACATTTAATCACATGGATAGAATCGTACTATTTCGGGAAGCAGAAATCAAGACCTTGGATCTAGTTTCCACCATCCAGGCTGCGAGGAGTTTTATTATTTATTATGCAGTAGACTATTCAATAATGATGGTTGCGTCCATGCTATGTCTACACTATTGATGTAATATTAAAATCATTTCTGTATCAGAACAAGTTTAGTTAGTTTTGATCTGAGTATGGGAATGCCTACCTCAGCGATGATATATATGTTTTGCATTGAATGTTTTTACAAGGTTCCGACTGGGGTGTCCATAGGCTAATCCTTGAAATGATAAAGCACATCACTCTTCAAATGCTCTCAGACTTCGCACTTTAGGGGGCAATTTTTTACACTAGAATTTGTCACCATGGCATTTCAGTACTCCCTTAGAAGTCTACAACATCAATGTTCCTAAAGTCAAACGTATGCTTTCTCTTAGTATTTCCTGTGGTGCCGCACATTTTGGCTATAAATCATGCAGAGCCAAATGCACTTTTTATTCATTAAGGGTGTGGACCCTTGTAAAAAGTAAAGCAAAGGTGAAAAGTAACATTTGGAAGCCCTGCGGTCAAATTTGGAAGATTCTAGAAGCAGTAATTCGGTCGAAAGTTCACTCCTATCATGTATGTTCATTCCTCCATTATGGGAGCCTACCCCTTGGTTTATGGAGCCTAATCCCTTCAAAGGAGAATTCTATCCCTTCCTATGTGGTACCATAACCTTCTCTCTTTTCCTATAAATTGAAGTCATAGCGCAGCTTCAAGGGTTACAATTGATGAGTTAGACTTGGAGAATTTTTGAGGAGAAATGCTATGAAAACTCATACTCTCATAGCCATCATTATATGGGAATGATTACACACCCATGTGCTTTTAGCTGAGAGAATGCAAGGCTTGTTAGAGTAAAGGAAATGCCTATTTCAGACCCCAAGAAGGCCTGTATGACATCAAGGCGGACACGGTTGTAAGGCTCTTCTTTATTTAAGTTAATACAAATGAATATTGTTTTCTCAATGAGTTATTTAATTGATTATCTCATTTCTTGAATTACTTGATCATCTTGATAGATGTTTGATTCATAAATTGATTTATTACACAGGTGCTTTTGATATTTTCTTGTGTTTGTGATTGCAGATCCTTAACGATGACTTTCTTCAAGACACTGGAAAGAAGATCAACGCTGGACTACAAGTAGGTTTCCAAAACCCTGTTATAATTAATTCTATGTCAAACAATATCTAGAGAAACTGATTTTTATTTGTTTGTTTGTTGCTAGCTATCCATAGAACACTTGGGAGGTCTGTCTTGTCCACAAGAACGACTTATGCATCCAACACTAATACAAAGACTAGTTTTGACAGAGCATTGTGCTATATTTTTATTTTTCTTCTTTGAGATAGTTTACTTATGTTATGCTTAATTGTATTTAAGTGACTAGATTTGTCTTTATGTATGGACATGTGTTAATGGTTGATAGATCTACTGAAGTTATTATGCATTTATCAGATTTAGTTCTCTCTTATATATATATATATATATATATATATATATATATATATATATATATATATAAGACTAATTCAATTTGTGATGAATCTGTTAATTGCATTCTCTATGCTCATCTAATAAGTCTTGTTCTGTATTTGCGTGCATCTATTCCCGATCTATATACGTTTTGAAATAAACATGTTTAGGGCCACCACATTATTTTCTTCTTCAGGATGTGTAAACCTCATTCCAACATGCCCCCATACTGCTTCAGGTGAGACTTTAATCTCCTCAAGTAGGTCATTACCGAAAGGGCCAGTAGTTGGAGGGTTTTTTGGTTTCACGATAAACTCTGAACCTCGGTCGTGACCCCTCAAGCCAACAATACCCTTGGCTTATTAATCTAAGGGTTCATATTCATATGGTATAATATTATACATAAGGTTTATACTCAGGTATAATATTTTCCATAGGGTTTATAATATTAATCATAGGATTAATATATATCCCTTGTGTTGATAATCATGGTCAACCATGGTAAACCATGTTTATTTTAGGGATTATAATATTTATGTTAGGTTTTATATACACTAGGTTTATAATATTTATCCCTTGAGCTTAATATTATTCCCTTGGGTTTATAATCCCTAGGATTTTTAGTGTTTATACCTTGGCTTTATTATTCCCTTACGTTTATAATATCAATCCTTTGGGGATATTAGTATAGGGGTTAATATTATTAGTGTATAATATTATTCATATGGTTTTTAATATTAATATTTAGTTTTTATACAAATATTTTGGGTTCATAGTTGATGGTTTAATAAATTATTATTAGTTATGGTCAAATGTCTCATTGTGACAAGGATTGTCTAAATATGAAAATCAACCATAGTCAACCATGGTCCAATGTCACATTATGACAACCATGGTCAACCATTTTCAGCCATGGTACAATTTCACATTATGACAAAGATTGTCTCAAACTGAAAATCAACCATTTTCAACCATCTTCGACCATGGTCAACCATGGTCCAATGCCACATTGTGACAAAGGTTGTCTCAATGTGAAAATAAACCATGGCCAAACATGGTCATCCTTGGTCTAACGTCACATTCCGACAAATATTGTCTCAATATTCATATCAACCATGGTAAATCATGGTCAACCATGTTTGTTTCAAGGATTATAGTATTTATCTAAGTATTTATATACCAAGGATTTATAATAATATTCCCTTGGTTTAACTATTATTCCCTTGGGTTTATAACCCTTGGTTTTTTTGTAGTAATCTCCTGTGTTTATTATTTCCTTGGGTTTATAATATCAATCCATTTGGTTTATTAATATAAGGGCTCATATTCCTAGGGTATGAAATTATTCATAGGGTTTATAACATTAATATCAATCTGTTTGTTTTATTAATCTAAGGTTTTGTATTCCAAAGGTGTAAAATTATTAATAGAGTTAATAATATAATTCCTTGGGTTTATTATCAATCCCTTATGTTTATAATCATGGTCTACCATGATCAATCATGGTCCGATTTCACATTATGAATAAGATTTTCTCAATATGAAAATCAACCATGCTCTAATGTTGCATTGTGACAAAGATTGTCTTGATTTGAAAATAAAGCATGCTAAAAAATGGTCAGCCATTGTCGAACATCATTTTGTGGAAACGGTTTTCTCAATATGAAAATAACCATGGTCAACCATGGTCAACCATTTATGGTTTATAATATTTATATTCCTTGGGTTTATAATATTAATCCCTTGGGTTTAATATTATTGCCTTGGGTTTATGATACCTTGGGGTTTTAGAATTAATACTTTGTTTTATTATTCCATTGGGTTTATAATATAAATATTTTGGGTTTATTAATCTAAGAGTTCATACTCCTAGTGTATATAGTATCCATAAGGTTTATACTAAGGTATAATATTATCGATAATGTTTATAATATTAATCCCATGGTTTAATATATATCCCTTGTGTTTATGATCATGGTTAACCATGCTCGACCATGTTTATTCTAGCATTTATAATATTTATGTAAGGGTTTATATAGAGTGGATTTATAATATTTATTCCTTGCGATTAATATTATTCCCTTGCGTTTATAATCCCTTGGATTTTTAGTGTTGATCCCTTGGGTTTATTATTCCCTTGTGTTTATAATATCAATCCTTTGGGGGTATTAATCTAGGTGTTCCTATTCTTAATGCATAATATTATTCAAAGGGTTTATAATTTTAATCCTTAATTTTTATACAAATATCTTGGGTTCATAGTTCATTTTTTAATAAATTATTATAAACCATGGTAAACCATTTTCAACCATGTTCCAATGTCACATTATGAAATATATTGTCACATCGTAACAACCATGGTCAACCATTGAAAACCGTGGTATAATGTCACATTATGACAAATATTCTCTCTCAATATGAAAATCAACAATGGTCAACCATTGTCATCCATCATCAACTATGATCAACCATGGTCCAATGCCACATTGTGACAATTATTGTCTCAATACTAAAACCAACCATGACCAACGATGGTCATACTTGGTCCAACGTCACATACTGACAAATATTCTCTTAGTGTTCAAATCTACCATGGTAAACAATGGTCCACCATGTTTTTTTCACAGTTTATAGTATTTATCTAAGTCTTTATATATGTAGGGTTTATAATATTAATCGTTTGGGTTTACTATTATTCCCTTAGGTCTATAAATCCTTGCTTTTTTAGTATTAATGCCTTGGGTTTATAATATCAATCCGTTGGGTTTATTAATATAAGGGTTCATATTCCTAGGGTATAAAATTATTGATAGGGTTTATAACATTAATATAAATGCTTTTGGTTTAGTAATTTAAGGTTTCATATTCCAAAGGTTTTATATTGTTCATAGTTTTAATAATATAATTCATTGTGTTTAGTATAAATCCCTTGGGCTTACAATCATGATCACCCATGGTAAATCATGGTCCAATGTCATATTATGACCAATATATCCTCAATATGAAAATCAATTATGGTCCAACGTCGCTTTATGATAAATATTGTCTTGATTTGAAAATAAATCATGCTAAAAAATGGTCAACCATTGTCAAACATCGTATTGTGACAAAGCGTTTCTCAATATGGACCATGGGCAACCACACTCAACCATGTTAATTTTAGGGTTAATAATCATATTATTAATTAATTAATAATTAGTATTAATTACTAATATTATATTATTACTCATATTATATTATATGAGTATTAATGATATTTTAAATAGTAATATTAATTATTAAATGTAATAACACTAATTAATAATAGTAATTAATTAGTATCTATCCATTGGGTTTGTTGATCTCGTGGGTTTATAATGTTTGTTAGCATGAATCTTTCGTCGTAAAATATCACTTTAGCTATGCATATCAAGTAGCCATAACATCAAGTATGGCTGCAAAATATCCTTAAGTTTGCTCCATAAAATTAGATCTAAGCATAAAAGATATTAAGTAGATAAGATATAAAATGGTTCCATGCATCCAATGAACAAGACAAGAATAATGTATAAAAAGAATCTTATATTATATTAAAGAATGGGGAACCTGAGAGGAAAACAAGAAAGGTGTTTTCCAGTTCTCCTCAGTGGGATGGGTTCTTTGAAGTCCTCAGTGTTTCAGATCTAAAATTCCTCTCTTTGGTTAATGTTTGGTCTCAATCTAGTCTCCTAAACTGAGCTCATTTAATTGTCAACCAGGATTTGTAAACTGCTGAAGTGAAATGTACTGTATGTACCTAGGTACTTGTTTCCTAATGCGTTGTGTGTAGTGTTTTGTGATGTTTTTGGTCTTTTGTGATGATTTATGATGTTTTTGGTCTTTTGATGGTTTTATGTTCGCAAGGAAAATGCCTAGAAAGTTGATGGAAATGAGCTGATGATTAAAAACAGAGTTAAATCTAATTGATGGATAACAAATGGCAAATGCAATTGGAAACACTGAAGCTGAATCTAAACTATGGCTAAATAAAAGAAAAGCTTGATAATGACTTTCAAACAAATGATTCAAAACACAAACTAAACTTGAGAAATGATCACTAAGTATGCAAATCCTCTAACTAAACAGTTAAACAACTAATCTTACAATGATGCAACATTTTTGTCCTTAATTAGAGATTTGAAACAGATTTGGAGGAAAAATATTGATACCATCCTAAGATCTTCTATTCTAGGACTAGTTCCTAGTTCTATTCTGCAATTTAATTGAATGTCACAAAACCTTTACTCAAGAGTTATTGATTTCTTTTTCAAAGTAGTCTTTTGAGGGAGAGCTTTGTTTATGAGATGATGAGGAAATTGCAGAGGTACTTCAAGCCTTAAAATGATGTTTGTCCTCTGTTCATATGGTTATAGATCAATTATGGATTTTAGAACAAGAGGAGGTTTGTGAATAATGAAGGTTGTTTTGTTAATCCTAACAACTGAAATAATCTAATGTGCAGTGAATAACAATTGAATGTGGAGTGCAAATGCAATGAGTTGAACTACAACCAAACCTAAGATGTCACTAGCCTAAAACAGTGTTAAACTACAAGTCATTATCAAACCCAAAATAAAATAACTGAATCATGAATTAAGTGCAATGAAACTCCGGAGCATCCTAACTATGCTATCATGCATTATTCTATGAAATTACACAATCTATTTGTCCATAATTATTGATATTTTGGAAGAATTCCTTCTTTTGGAAGAGCTAGAACAATTCTGACTGTGTAATTGAGTGCAAATGAAAATATAAAGGACTGAAAGCAATGAAAAACTAAGATATCATATCCATATCCTACTCGTCATTATGATGTCTTGGGCAAGCGTTTAAGAGCAAGAACATAGATGATACTTAGTACAAACACACAACTAAATCATTCATTATCACGGTCAAGTCTTGAACTTCTTAAGAATTTCTTGGAAGAGTTCCTTCTTGTGGAAGAGTGATTGGAACAAGTGTAACTATGATGATGAACAACAAAAACTACAACTAAATCCTACAGTACTATAGCCATTTCCCATTCATCATTATAATATTTTGGAAGAGCTTCTTCTTGTGGAAGAATTAGAATGAGTATAACTACAGTAGCTAATTAAAACACTACGAATTCAACTTCAAATCCTACGGTACTAAAGCCATTTTCCATTCATCATTATAATCTTTTGGAAGAGCTTCTTATTGTGGAAGAGTTAGAATGAAGATGAATACAGTAGTTAATTAAAACAACTATGAATTCAACTCTAAAAACGTAAAGGCAGCTAGAATACTTATCTAATTTACGCAACTAAAATCCGTGCAAGAGGCAGGGGCCCTCTACCACCTGACGGAATTCAACTCCAAATTAAATCAACGCCTTCACAATAACACTGTCTGCTTCATTAAAGATGAAAGAACTTGAACATAAAACTCCGCGTCTTCAGAAATGTAGCACAGAGTCTAAACAAAATCTAGCATAAAATCCAACATCAAATCTAACATAGCTCTCGGTTTCCCAAGTGTTTATAAAGCAAATGCACATAACAAGACTTGCAACAATTCAGGAACACTGTCTTTCCTTATCGGAATCACATTAGGACTCTTGAAGTGGCTGCGTGAAGAGGAAAAAAACATCTGGACTGAGACAGTCCTAATAGAAGTCTGCTTTCCTAAATGTGTTCCCACGTTCCAAAACCGTACCCAGAATTCGTTTCTTCCTCCATAATGAGCAACGAACCATGTAGACATGACGTGGATTCTGCCCATATGCGGTTTTTCTCAAGAGACCACCTGGAACATACCCAAACATGAAGACAGCTGCAGAATCGCCGGTTAGCTACGGAATGTCTGCATTCTGCAGCTAGTTCCGGTCAAAATGCTTTACAATGGCAAAAATCACAAAACTTAGCAATTCAGTCATGTAAATAATTCTAGAAGTAATTTTAACTATATTCATTGATCAATTGGGTCTAGGATAGCAATGGACAAGGGAAAATGAGGTAAAATGAGGTGAAAGAAAGCACAACTTTGAGGCTCAACATACCCCCACTGCTGTCTCTTTGCATGTCCTCATGCAAATTATCCTATGAACTCAGAGGCTTCTACAAGGACATCTAATCCTCTTCTTCTCCTTTGTCTGGAAGCTAGAGATCTTCTGGGTTTTCTGATAACAAGTTTGAACCTTAGGTTGGTGAGTGCCCTGATTAGCTTTTTGTTCCTTGTCTTCAACTTCTCATTGGTCTTCTCCACTTTGTCTATATGCAGGGATAAGGTTGAGTTCATATCAGTTTTGAGCTTGATTTGATCCTTGAGAATTTCATTTTCGTTTTTGATGTGTCTATTCAACAATTCCAACTCATACCTATCCCTTCTTAATATATCTATTTCAGACAGTGGAGGACTGGGGGTTCTCTCTCTGCTTTCTGAAGCTCTCCTCTCCAAAGTTTCCACATAGTCATAAATTTCCTGTTGAGCAGGGTCAATTTCAGGGGTTCCTTCATAAAAATCCTCTTCAACATCCTCTTCAATGGATGTTTCTTCATCTTCTATATTGATTACCCTTGTTTGTTTGATTAGTGTTTTCTTCAGTTTCCCCTTTAGTCTGTGGCTTCTTCTAGGCTGAGAAGATCCCTCTCCTTTCTCCATGGCAGATTTCTTGATTACCTTTTCTTCCTTAAGTTGTCTCTTGATTTGAGTCAACTTTTCTAAAATGATTTCCTCACTGCTCTCTTGGACTGTTTTGTCAATTTCAACTTCTGAAGCCCTCCATTTTCTACTTCTTCTTGTAGGCTGTGGTTCAGGTGATGGTTCTTTTGCTTCTTCAAAATTATTTCTTATTAAGAAATCGTCCCATGTATCATTTGTTTTAGCTAGATGATGTTCAATCAGAATTTTGACCAAACCATGATGATATAGGGTTGTCTCTAAAAATTGAACCCTTCTCTGAACACAAGAAGCTATCTTCTTCAGACTTTGAAGCAAGAAATATGGTAGGTTTAAGTCTTCCCCCTGAAAATGCATCATTAGTCTAATGTGGTAGACATAAAATGTTCCATATCTACCCTCACATGTAATAAATTTTTGCAGAAGAAGTAGTATGTTTCTCCATTTGTTTTTCAATGCAGAACTGGGAATTCCTTTCTTAAATACACTAACATCCATACCTGGTGATTTTAAAATTTGTTTCCAGGATTCATTGTGGAATTCTCTATTTTTAAACCATCTCTCTCCAGTTCTGAGAAACCCTGTAGCCTCTACAATGAAAACTTCAGTGACAGTAAATTTGACATCTCCCACTTCAACTTCGGTTCCTTGAAATGATCTTGCAAATGTTTTAGTGACTTCCTTGTGGAAGCCATTAAATCTCTCCAAAAATTGAATCCATCCTATTTGTTGTAACATTTCTTTGCATTGAGGGTAGCCTTCTAAATATTTTGAACCCACTGGTTCAGTCCTTACAATGAAACCCATGATTACTTCTTCAATGTTCAAATTAACACTCTTCTACCCACAAAAACAATGACTTTCACTTTCGGATTGAAATGGCTTTAAGCTCTTAATGAAAATAGCTTCAAACTTCAGAATTACATACCTCTGATTGATAATGACAAATGTCTTCAAATTTCGGAAGGATATACCTCTGTTGATAATTGAACTTTGGACTGATATGTTTCTGTTTGACAGTGACAAATGGCTTCAACTTCTTCACTGCAATACCTCTGGCTCTTGGTAGCAAATGGTTTCGAATTCAAAACTGCAATACCTCTGTCTTCTAATGACAAAAGACTTCAAACTCCACACTGTTACACTTCTGTGTTTAAATTGAAAATGCTCAATCTCTGCTCACCGTGATACTTTGTCTGCCCACGGAATCAAGTGGCTTCAAGTCCTCACGCTGTTATGCCTCCAAATTTACCCTTCTGCTCTGCTCTGTGTTTACAATGCTCAATGCTATTCAAACTAATATCCTTTGGCTCTGCTCTCGGTGATAAGAATATCTCTATCTACGGAATGAAATGCCGGCTACAGAATGGAGTGATGGCAGTGGTCACGGAATGAAGTAGTGGAGTGAGGTGGAGGGAATGAATTAATGATTGAAGAGACGGTGGAGATTTTTACGACGGCAGAGGGAATCATCATTGAATGATTTGGTTAAGAGACGTGAATAATTCAAATACCTCGACCATTTTAACCGCTTAAATGATGTCGGATATGGAATTTGAATTGAGAGGTTTTAATCCAAAGTCTGTGGAGGGTTTATTGGTCTTGATCAATAAAAATAATTAAAACAACCTTTTAGAACAATCCATAACTAAAACTATGCTAAACTTTAATGAAATGCCATTATAATTTAAACTTGTTACCTCTGCCTTTCATTTGATTTTTGTAGTCTTTGTCTTCTTGTTCATCTTTGGAAGAGTCTTCATAATTTTCTTGATGATTTTGATTCATGGATACACTGGGTCATTTTGTTGCAATTCTAATGTCTGCTGATTGATGCCTTCAGGGTTTGTAGCTGCGGAAAGACTGTCTGGTTGCAGAAAGGCTGATCAGCTGCAGAATGTCTACTGAGCTGCAGAATGTTTTTGTAGAGCATTTTAATCATGAAAATGGAGTGTTTTTGGAATATGGGTGAAATGTTATATGGTATGAATGAAGATGGATGATGGATTATGATATGTATGAAGTGGATGATGAAATGGAATGGATTCAGTTTATGAAATGGAGTGAAAGAACATAAGAACTGTACTGCAATTCATGACATGTTTTATTCATCTACAGCAAGACATCAAATTTTGAATTTTGTCATGAAAATGAGATGGATGGAGGATGGAATGAGATGAATGAAATGTAGAATGGAGTGAAATATGAATGGTGGAATGAAATGAAGTATGGATGAATAAGTGAATGGAGTGAAATGAAATGAGATGAATCATAAGCACTATGGAACTGAACTTATGATTTTTGTAACAGCTACTAGTACAAACAAAAATGGGAAAAGTTAGAGTGTCAGAGAGACTCTGATTTTCACCCTATCTTTTCTGTATAAACATGCCAATCAATGATTGGTTTTCATGTTTATACCTTTATTTATTTATTTTTTTCAAAAGAGAAATGCTTCAGAAAATTTAATCAAGTTGATGAAGAAGAGAGGCTCTTCTTCATTAACTTCACATCATTGTCTCCTTGGAACTTCTTGACAAAATCTTCTCTTGAGAGTGGCTTGTGGTATAGCTTCAGTCTATGGCCATTCACAAGAAAAGTGACCTCTTCTTCATCTATAGTTCTGATTTTTACTGCCCCATTATCAAAAATTAGAACAATTTCATATGGCCCAAGCCAATGTGTCTGAAATTTCCCTTGAAAATCCTTGAATTTTGAATCAAACAAGAGAGCCCAGTCACCCTCTTTGAATTTATTCTCCTTGATGTACTTGTCATGCCATCTAGCCCTTTGCTGTTGGACTAGACTTGTTTTCTGAACTGCATCTTGTCTGATCTCATCCAATTCATTAATTTGCTCCAGTCTATGCCTTTGTGCCTCCGTTAAATCAAGTCCTAACTGAACTGCCATCTTGAAGGTTTGAATTTAGAACTCTATGGGAAACAAAACTTGCTTTCCATAAACAAGCTCATAAGGAGTATGGCCTGTTGTGTTTCTCCATGTAGTTCTATAGGCCCACAAGGCTTCAGGAAGCCTATCTACCCAATCTCTTCTATGTAAATGAACAGTCTTTGTTAGGATTCATTCAATGACTTTATTGATAGATTCCACTTGACCATTTTCTTGTGGATGATAAGGAGTTGTTTTTCTATGTTTGATTTTGTACTTCTCCATTATTTTCTCCACTAGCCTTGATGTAAATTGAGCTCCTTGATCTGTAACAATTTCCCTTGGGACACCAAAACGAGTAAAAATATCCTCAAAAAGAAAAGTAACTACGGATGATTCATTAGCAACAAGTAATGGTTTAGCTTCTACCCACTTAGTAACATAATCAGTGCAAACTAATATATATTTCTTTTGTCTTGATGGAGGACTAATAGGTCCTACAAAATCCAAAGCCCATTTTTCAAAAGGTTCGATGTGTACCTGAGGTTGTAATGGCATCTCACCTGAAGGAGAAGGTTTCCCTACCCTTTGGCAACTGTCACACCTTTTTACATACTCCCTTGCATCTTTAAACAAAGATGGCCAATAATATCCTAAATTAAGGATCTTATAGGCTGTCCTCTTATCTGCAAAGTGTCCGCCACAAGGCTCATCATGACATGCCTTGAGAATCTCAGGCATTTCATCTTCACGAACACACCTTCTTATGATCAAATCTGGACCTATCTTGTACAACTCATTAGCGACCCATGAATAATTTGCACTATCATTAATGATTTTTCTTTTATCCCTTGCATTCATAATTGAAGGAAATTTTCCTGAAACTAAATAATTGGCAATATCAGCAAACCATGGAGTTTGAGTAGAGATTGCAAAAGATATTCATCAGGAAATTGATCTTCAACCGGAGTGTCATCTTTGATATTTTGAATTCTAGACAGGAAATCAGCCACAGTGTTTTGTTTTCCAGGCCTATCTAGAATAGTAATGTTGAATTCTTGCAATAGTAACAACCATCTTATAACTCTGCCATTAGTGATTGATTTGTTCATTAAGTATCTAATTGCAGAATGATCAGTGTGAACAAAAGTTTCATAGCCTGTTATATAATTTCTAAATTTGTTTATGGCATGAACAATAGCTAAAAACTCTTTTTCAGTTACAGTATAGTTTAACTCTGCAGGAGTCAAATTTTTACTGGTATAATAGATGGCATAGGGAATTAAATCTTTTTTTCCCAATACTGCTCCTAGAGCTGTATCGGAAGCATCTGTCGAGATATGAAAAGGTAACTTCCAGTTAGGTCCCCTTAATATAGGTGCTTCGGAAATTTTGGTTTTCAGGGTTTCAAAAGCTAACTTGCAATCAGAAGTCCACTTAAATTCACAATCTTTGGTGAGTAATTTGAAGAGTGGAGATGCTATTTTGGTGAAGTTTTATATAAATCTCCGATAATACCCTGTAAATCCTAGAAAACTTCTAACATCTCTTTGACAACTAGGAATGGATAGGTTAGAAATGACTTCAACTTTTGCCTCATCAACTCTAATTCCATCCCCTGAAATGTGGTGCCCTAAAACAATACCTTCAGTAAACATCATAAAACATTTTTCATGACTAAGTGAAAGGTTTGCTTCTTGACATCTTTTTAAGACTTTCTCCAAGTTTTCTAAAGCCTCTTCAAATGTATCCCCATAAACTGTGAAATCATCCATGTACACCTCTACACAGTCATGTATTAGATCCGAAAAAATTCCTAATACTGCCCTTTGGAATGTTGCAGGTGCATTGCATAATCCAAATGGCAATACTCGGTAGGCATAGGTACCCCAAGGACAAGTAAATGTGGTTTTATCTTGGTCTTAAAGTGCTACTTGGATTTGATTGTAACCACTAAACCCATCTAGGAATGAAAAGTACTTTTTGCCAGCTAATGTATCTAATACTTGATCTATGAAAGGTAAGGGAAAATGGTCTTTAAGAGTAGCTTTATTCAGTTCTTGGTAGTCAACACACACCCTCCATTTTCCATTTTTCTTAGGCACAATCACCAAAGGAGAAACCCACTGACTATCTGAAATAGGATAGATGAAGTTAACATTTAACAATTTTTGTAATTCTTCCTTGACAATTTCCCTAAGATTTGGATTTATCTGTCTTTGAGGCTGTCTGATTGGTTTGCAATTTGCCTCTATATAGATGTGATGACTACAAGTCTTGGGACTTATCCCTTTCATGTCGGTGTATTCCCATGCATATGCAGAAGAATGTCTCTGTAATACTTTGACTAACTCTTCTTGTTGAGATTTTTCTAGGTTTTTGTTTATGTTCAAAGCACGGAAAAAATTACACTTGTAGGCACCAAATTTTTCCTCAATATTGGATCCCTCATGTTAGTTCATGTTTGTGTTCAGAAAATTCAAAGTTTTCAGGTATTCGGAAATTTGACTATCTTCACTAATTTCTAAAATTGTGAAGAGTGGTTGTAAATATTCTTCATCCTCTATCCATTGAGTGTCATCTAGATCTGTAATTGTCCTAGCTGGAGGATATAAAGTGAATCTCTTAGTTTAACTACCATCAGAAATATACATATCACCGGACCTACAACTAATAAAAGCATCAGCTGTAGCCAACCAAGGTCTTCCTAGTATAACAGGATGGCCTCCTAGATTATTCTTGGGAGTTAGGATCATGAAATCCACAGGGTATTCCCAAGAATCTAGGGACACTGGAATGTCTTATATTACCCCATCTGGTCTGATCACAGATCTATCTGCTAATTGTAATAGTGTGGGTGTAAAGAGAAGATTAGGAAGTTTCAGTTTGTCCATGATTTGTCTACTTATGATATTTATTGCTGCTCCTAAGTCAATGAGTGTGTTTTGAATTTCAATTCCATTGATGTGAATTTTGACAACTGGATTTCCTGGGTCAAGGTACTTTGGAATAGTAGTCTTACCCATCATAATATCTGCTATTTGTCCTACCAGTTGAATTTTCTTGGTTTCTCTTATTCTTTTCTTCGTTGTCTTCATACTCAACTCCTTTATTGTTTTGGCTAAAATTGGGATTTCCTTGATGGCTTGCAATAATGGAATTTTAATGCAAACATTTCTCAATTCATCTAAGAAACCATAATTAGGCACCATGATTTGTTTTTCTACACCTCTATCAATTTGTAATCTTTCCGGAAAAGGAGGTATAGAAGTAGATGTGGATGGTTGCTCTAATACATGAGTTGGATTTATTGGATCTTTTTGTTTTAGTTTTTCAATGTGTGGGTCTTGAAAGGATGTGTCCTCCTCAAGACTTTTATTCACCCGTAGAGAGTCTTCCTCAGAATTATCTTGTTCTTAAGGATTTAAGGTTTCCTCTTTTCAAGTATTCTTCCAGATCTAAGTTGAACATCACTAAGGTCTAAAGGAGTGATCAAATAAGTTGGAAACTGTTGGCCTTCTATCATGTATTTGTTCTGAGGATTTTTATTGTTGGGGTTTGGTATGGGTTGGGCAGGCAACTGATTTGTTTTCTGAGGAAATGGTAATGGAAGTGGTTGATTTTGATGTTGTGGATTCTGAGGATTCTATTGAGGATTTTGTTGAAAATTTTAGAAAGATTTTGAGGAAAATTTTGTTTGAGATTTTATGATAAAAATGTGGATATGGTATGAGATGGTATACCATACTTATAGAGAGTATCTACAGGGAATTTTGTGTTCCTTGCGCCAAGCTTTAGGATTGGATTTTGAAATCAAGGCATACTGCAGAATCAAGGTGGAGGTTGATTATACATTTGATCATGGAATCCTTGTGTTCGAGGTCCCCGCCAAGGTCTTCAGATACACAATTAAGAGATTCTCAGTTTCTTCCCTATAAAATGTTCTGGAGACTGCAGTTAGTTGGATAAATTCTTATGGCTCATGTTTTCTAACAACATTACAAAGCATAATAACTACACCAAGGACACTTTAGCCATGTTTTTTTCAGAGCTGACAAAGTATTTACAAAGATCAGATTCTGCCGTTGTTTTTGTATCTTAAGGGTGTCTATTTGTTCACTAAGACTCCCTAAGATGTCGGATTTAAAATCATCAAGCATGTGTCCTATTTCTGATCTACTTACTGTCCCAGAAGCAGATTTACTTGCCCTTGCAAGAGCAGGATCTCTTGGACCTTTGACAGTTTTAGATTTCCCTCTTGAAAGGTTGATACATAACTCAGATATTTCAGGTAATGTGAGTTATGATATATCCCCTTTTCCCATCATGTTAAGGATATCCAACCATTCATCCCTAATTGTTTTCAACAAAAGAGCTTTTAAGGTGTCTTGATCTAGGTTTTCCATTTTCGCCCTTTTGATGTTGTAATTAAATCTTTCCAACAAATATTCTAAGTTTTCATCTTCTTTTTGTAACATCTTGAACACTTCTTCCTTATGATTAACCGGCATACAATAATCCAAGTATCTCTCTAGAAATGCTTGTTTCATTTCTTCCCATGTTCTAATAGAACTACTGATTAGACTCATAAACCACTTCAATGCTGCTCCCTTCAAAGTTGAAGGAAATAATTTCAATTTTTGAGCATCTTGTAGGTAGTCATAAGTTCTACACAGCACTTCAAATTCGAATAAGAAAGTTTCAGGATCTTCAGTTTTAAGTCCATAGAAGTTCGGAAGGACAGAGGGTGAAATGTTTTTCATGGTTGTATTGGTTTCTTCATCAAGTATAGGGAACCCAAAAGAGTTTCCTATTCTACCTCTTCCTCCTTCTGCACCTCTACCTCCTTCTCCTCTTCCTCCTTCTCCTCTTCCTCTACCTCTACCTCCTCCAAATAATGTGTGTTCTCCATTAACAACTCCTCCTCCTCCTTCTTCTGCCATGGTTGACTCTCCTGTAGAAGTAGAAAGATTTGTGTCCCTAACAGGAGTCTTTAGATCTTCTTCTATGGCAGGTTTAGTGGATGAAGTGGAAGGTTTCTCTAATGGAATAGGTGACCTTAGATCTTCTAGAAGTCCAGGATCAGTAAAGGATGGAAGATGGGTTTGAGTTGAAGGTGTACTAGTTCTGGATCTAGATGAAACAAGTGGTGTTCTAGAAATCAAACTTCTGCCTCTGCTGCTTATAAATATTCCCCTTGAATCTCTCTCCCTACGCATAAAATTGTTTTTGGATGCTAAGAAACAAAGTTTACCTAGTTTTCACTTCCCCGGCAACGGCGCCAAAATGTTTGGTCTCAATCTAGTCTCCTAAACTGAGCTCATTTAATTGTCAACCAGGATTTGTAAACTGCTGAAGTGAAGTGTACTGTATGTACCTAGGTGCTTGTTTCCTAATGCGTTGTGTGTAGTTTTTTGTGATATTTTTGGTCTTTTGTGATGATTTATGATGTTTTTGGTCTTTTGGTGGTTTTATGTTTGCAGGAAAAATGCCTAGAAAGCTAGTGGAAATAAGCTGGTGATTAAAAACAGAGTTAAACCTAATTGATGGATAACAAATGGCAAATGCAATTGGAAACACTGAAGCTGAATCTAAACTATGACTAAATAAAAGCAAAGCTTGATAATGACTTTCAAACAAATGATTCAAAACACAAACTAAACTTGAGAAATGATCACTAAGTATGCAAATCCTCTAACTAAACAGTTAAACAACTAATCTTACAATGATGCAACATTTTGTCCTTGATTAGAGATTTGAAACATATTGGAGGAAAAACATTGATACCATCCTAAGATCTTCTATTCTAGGACTAGTTCCTAACTCTATTATGCAATTTAATTGAATGTCACAAGACCTTACTCAAGAGTTATTGATTTCTTTTCAAAGTAGTCTTTTGAGGGAGGGCTCTGTTTATGAAATGATAAGGAAATTGCAGAGGTACTTCAGGCCTTAAAATGATGTTGTCTTCTGTTCATATGGTGATGAATCAATTATGGATTTTAGAACAAGAGGAGGTTTGTGAATAAT